>CM057721.1:7628955-8828955 GCA_030064385.1 Melaleuca quinquenervia | reverse complement strand
ATTCAATTTTAGGATAATAATTTAAAAAATTACTTTAGCGTTATTTTCCATAATCATGTTTGTCCCAATTAATTGAAAGTTGAAGGGTTGCCAATATTAAACTTGGATCGGTTAGAGAACGGGGTTGGGTTTTGGTAGACTAGTCATTTGGCTTGGAACCATCAGATCGATGAAGTTGGGAAAAGTTTATGAAATTGAGGGAGGGAGGACAGGGACGGGGTGTTTTTGGAGATGTGTTAAGTAGTGGGAAATTTTTTCCTGCGTGAATACCGACTGCTCTTTATCAGAACGACGAAAAGTAGGCATCTAGAATGCAAGAGTGCCCTTCATGAAATAGAACCTATCGGCAAAGCACCTGATACAGTAGCCATGTGATAAGTTTTTGTTGGACAAACTGATAGTCTTTTTTGACTATCTATTTGCATTCATTAACGTATGACGATTCCCAAGATACTGCCATTACACATTTCTGTTGCTGTCGGTTGACTTTGGAGCCATGTCTTTGTTAAGGTCACGGTCGAGTTCTTCCTCTTTTGACCTCATCCCAGGCCCTGTAGCAGATCCAAAATATACGTTGGACTATATATGGGGATTGCAGCTTGGAATGCTCGTGTCATTTGCCCACTGGGCATTGTTTTAGGCTCTGTCATTGTCAGACAAACCCATGATAGAGCTTCAATGTGACTGCTTTTCTAAATAGAAGTTCAATATGCACTTGGCAGGATTGCACCATGAAACAGAATCTAAGATTTGCAGACTTATTTGAATGGAAATCGAAATTATATAAGGAATCTATTCTTTGGGAATGAATCCAAAAAAAGATGTGATGCAAAAAGATAAATGCTGTGTGATTAGACTGATTTATATGAGGTATGCTCTGTCTCTGAGATTTGTTTCCTCTGCCATGCAGTTCTTGGTTACATTCAAGTTGCACTGAGTTTTTATATGCTATAACTGTTTCGATTGCCTTCTTATCACAATTCCATCACTAATTGCGGTGTTCAAATTAGAGAAATTTTGTTTTGCATTCATATCTACCCCCTTATGGTTTACTTGACCATGGCATTGGTCTCTAGAAACATATTGCGTAATAGCCTGCATTTTTCTTATCTTACCAGACTTGGCTGCGATAGCTGAAAGAGTAGCAAATGATCCTGGTCTTGTCAGGCAAGGGTGGAGTTGGTAAAAGTACATTTTCGGCACACCTCTCGTACACATTTGCTGCCTTAGATTTCCAGGTGGGTCTGCTCGATATAGATATCTGCGGTTCGAGCATCCCAAAGATGCTTGGACTCGAAGGTCAAGAAATCCTCCAGAGCAACCTTGGGTGGTCTCCTGTGTATGTCGACTCCAACCTTGGTGTCATGTCCATTGGCTTCAAGCTCCCAAATCCTAATGAAGCTGTCATTTGGAGGGGGCCACGTAAGAATGGGCTGACCAAGCAATTCCTGAAGGATGTATACTGGGGAGAACTCGATGCTCTAGTGTTTGATGCACCACCTAGCACCTCTGATGAGCACATCTCAATTGTTCAACGTCTTCAGGAAACTGGCTTGGATGGTGCAATTATATTCACAACCCCGCAGCAGGTTTCATTGATTGATGTAAGGATAGAGGTTAGTTTCTGCAAGAAAGTTGGAGTTCCAGTCCTTGGGGTTGTGGAAAACATGAGTGGCTTTGGCTCAGCCCTTGAGTGATTTCCGCTTCGCAAAGATGACAGAAAGAGGTGAACAGAATGATCTCGCCTAGTGGGTATTGCAATGCATGAGGGACAAGGCACCGGAGTTGCTGAATTTAATTGCTTCGAGTGAAGTGTTTGACAGTAGTGGTAGTGGTGCTGCCAAAATGTGCAGCGAGATGGGGGTACCTTTCCTTAGTAAGGTACCGCTGGACCCCCAATTGTGCAGGGCAGCTGAAGAAGGTAGATCGTGTTTTGTGGATCAGCGATGTGCAGCTAGTGCACCAGCCTTGAAGAGTATCATGGAGAAGCTGTTGCAGAACCAGGGTCTTTCCCAAATGTCCGTGGAGAATGGTGCATAGAGTTCGGGCTTCAGTCTCTCCTCGTTGTCAATCTTTTCTTTTTCTTTTGTCTTTGTCAGCTTCACTCATTACGTAGACCATGCGAAGTGTTACATATTTGATCTATTTCTTGCCAATCTACTTTTTGCGATTTGATAGTTTTCTGAGCTGTTGTTAATCATGTAATTGTGCAATGTCGATCACATTTTGAGTGAATAACCTTGGATGATCAGTCATATAGGATATGAATTTTGAGTTCATATTTGTAGTTTGGGTTCGCTAGAAATGATTAGTACCTAAGTAATCTAGATCTTTCAATCTCAATTTTTTTTTTTGAAAATTTATACTTAACATATCCTCTCGAGATCTGCTGTAAGCTGATTTTTAAATTCTCATTTTACAGTTGAACTAGAACCGAGGATTAAGAACATATGTAATCATGAATTAAGAACATACTCGAATATTGGCATCTCTTTTCTATGTTATGCCAGACGAGTTCACATTGAAAAGTATCATAAATCCAAATCAAATTTGGTTCATGAAAATATCATTTTGCGTTTGTGAAGCTGAATCCTTCCATTTTTATTTTTCAATTTTCTCTTTACAAAAATTCCTTTTTCTTCCTTAGTAGACATAATAAAACTAACAACCTTGATAGGAGTACTCCTCTCATTTGTGCTGGGATCACTATCTATAGTCCATTGAAGTGCTACGAGCTAGATAAGGCATGAATGCATTTAGGGGAGGTTGGGTTGGACATATATAGTTGCAAAATTTGTTAAGGCCGTGGGCCTTAAAGTGACAATCATCAATAACTCATCTAATAAGAAGAAGGAAGCTAAGGATCATGGGAGCCGACGCATTCTTAGTTAGCTATAACATTGTAGAGATAGAGGTAAGTTATGATGATAATAGATTATTTTCTTTGATAATGTATAAGAATATAGTTAAAATAAATGTAAATTTATGTTATTTTTAACTATAGCTTGCAATAGATAATTGATGGCATCATCGACATAGTCTTTGTTATGCATGCTCTTTTGCCTTTTGATTGGTCTCTTAAAGACTAATGGAAAGCTCACCACGGTTAGTGTACCAGACAAACCTCTTATGCTATTTGCTTTCTCACTCATCATTGGTTAGCCTAAGCAAGTATGAGTTTTACGGTATTTCTAGAAAAAAAAAATCCACCTTTGTAACCAACGTTTATGGTTGAAATGATTTTTAGTTTTAGTAGATTAGTTATGAGCTTCACGAATACAAAATAGTAATAAGCAAGACCAATGATAGGTAGAAAGATGGTGGGATAAAGTGGCATTGGAGGGATGAAGGAGGCACAAGAGACTAAATTGATTTTGCAACAAGGCACAACATAGTTGTAGACATTGAGTTTGTTCCGATGGATTACGTGAACATTGCCATAGAGCGACTGCAAAAAGCAAATGTTAAGTATCGATTTATCATTGACATCACCAATTTGTTGAAGCCCTCCTAAAGATGATTCTAGTGGATTGCTACTTGGTCGGGCGAAGCCAACCTAATAGTAGTTGGGGGAGGCTTAACCTTGTGATGGTCAAGCGATGTCAAGCCTCACCCAACAACTGGTAAGGCTTGACCGCTTTAGATCAAGGCAAGGTCGACCCTCGCCCAACAACTACAAAGGTAGGGTTGCCTAGCCACAACGAGGCTCGCAACAGGCCAACAAGTTTGACCTCACCAACCCCAATCGTAATGATCATTGGTCTTTCGATCGCTGGTCGTTGCTGAGACCTAATGACTGGTTAGAGAAAGAAAAAAAAAGAATGAGAAAAAAAGTTGTTTAAAAAAATTGTTCTTGAAAAAAAGAAGTAAATTCTGATTTTTATTATAAATCTATTCTTTGACCACTTTTTTATTCGTGGAAATAAAAAAAAAATCAACTGATGTACACAATTTTTTGTTCTTTTTCTATTTTCGAAAATAAAAGAATAAAACATAGAGAAATAAAATTGTTACTAAACGCATCCTTTATATCTATCTCTACTAATAAAATACTTGAATTTTTCGATAAATTACACGAATGTACCTTATTTTTTATAGCACTTCAGTATTCCGAATGTTGTTGAACTTACAGAAGAATACCCTTTCTTTTGGAGTAAAACTTAAAAGACATATATGAAAAGCATGACGTGTTATATTCACATAGAATTTTTTTTTACTTTTTACCTATTATCTACAACTTCATTGATCAGTTAATGACACAATAAGATAAAATATCATGTATATGATTTCATCATGACATATTCACGTAGATAAATGCAATATCATTTTGCTCAATCATAGTACGAAAATAATAACAAAAATCAAATTGCAAATCGATAGTTTTTTTAAATAATTACTGTCAACATTGGTAACTTTTTATAGTGCAATTTCGCTCCTTTATAGCATAATTAATGTAAACTCGTGACAACAATATTTTAGATTTTATTATAATAATGTCGAAGTCTTATATCTGTTCATATCGTTGGATCTTTTAATTTCAGCCCGATATATTACTAAGACAAATTTTTATCGCATCAACTTGACCCACCTTTGCTGGCTGGATAGAATTGTAAATTTTATTAGAAGAAGGAAGAAAAAAAGAAAAAGAGAAAGAAAAAGCAAGCAAGCGAGGTCACCGTCCCGATTGTTTGAAACTCTAAATGGAACATAGAGCCAGACCGACTCAAATCGAACATGGTAATGACATTCGTCAATATCGGGAAAATAATTATTTAAAAGTCATAACTTATGAGTGCTTACATTAATTTGAGTCACAACCATTCAAAATTCTACGATTGTGCCTAATGTTGGAGAGTGCATTTTGTTGTGTAACCATTATAGATCTCACAATGCTTGCAAAGACAACGTTAATATAGTCGGATGGAGTATACCCACTAGAGTTGCTACCATGTTACAATTCAATTTTAGGATAATAATTAAAAAAAGATTACTTTCGCGCTATTTCCCATAATCACGTTTGTCCTAATTAATCGAAACTTGAAGGGGTAGCCATTGGATCGGTCAAAGAACGGGGTTGGGTTTCGATGGACTGGTCAATCGGCTCAATTGGGTTGAACCATTAGATCGATGAAGTTGGGAAAAGTTTATGAAGAAATCTATAATATGTAAATTAGGAAGCCACAACCAAAATTGAATGTGCGTTCTAGAATGTCATCGATAGAACGAGTAAGCGATCCCAATCATCCATGTGCATTGATAAAAAAATGTGTGGAAGCAAGCATATGCTTGATCAGAATAGTTTAAGTGTGCACCATCGGCTTCAAGTCCAGATTCATCATGTTTTTCCAACATCATCAATCTGTCAAGCCATCCTCGGACATCCTCAATTCTGTCCAGCTTCGCAACAACCATCGGTTGACGATGTATCCATCACTTGATTTCGCTTTGATATCTTTCTCATGCATCGAATCTAATAAATCGAAAGCTTCTCCAATCCTCAACCTCTGATAAAGAGTAATTATAATGCAGCTCTAACTCCCCACATCAGGAGTTAAACCACTTTCTTCCATCATTTGAAGTGCCCTCTGATCATTGTCCAGCTCCCCATCTCTACATTGATCGTGAATTATTGAATTGCAAGAGATGGAGAGAGCTTATGCTCGTAAAGAGTTTTCTGAATTGATATTTTGTGTATCATAATTTTTCTCTGATCAAAAGTTATTCTTATTAATCGCATGCTCGGTGACTTTCTATCCCAAGCCTGCCTATAGGAATTCAGCCCATCCAAAAGATCTAGAATGTCTTTAACGATGATTGTGTCTATGTCATAATATATTAAGAAGAAGAGACATCGACACATGGTAATTATTCGAGATTGTAGAAATCTCACAATTGAGTTGCTGCGTAATGTCCAGATGATGCCAGAAAACTCTTGTTTGTACTCCGATAAATACGATGGGACATAAGCGGTGCCACAAGGAGCACAATCCCTATTAGGAGAGGCGCGCGTATGTAGGCCTGGGTAGGCCGACCAAATTGTAAAGATGGAACGTCAAATTTCAACAATTCTTAGTGTTACGAATCTCACGCAATGAGAACACGGACATGCCTCGACACGGCATAGCATGGTATGGCCCATCATGGCACGATGGCAGCACACCTCCGGCGAGACTCCGGCGACGGTCTAACGGTGCTTTTTGGCGCTAGTGAGGTGGCCAGTTGCCCGGACGGAGTGGCTGGGGCTGGGGACCGGCGGGTGGCCTTCGATTGATGGCCAGAAGCACAAACAGTGACCAGAAAAGACTGGCAGGCACTGCTCTGGCGTCGGGACGGTGACCGGACGGATTCGGGTGGTGTCTGGTGGCGTGGGTCGATGGTGGAGATCACCACGGCAGCCGGCGAGCAGCGGCGATGCCCGACGAGGCTCCGATCAGTGTGGCTGAAAAAACGCACCTAAAACAGAGGTTTGAGATCTGCGGCGTTCTTGCGCGAATCGACAGCTGAAATTGGCTGGGCTGACGGGTGAGCTAAGGAACTCCATAGACGACCACGGGATGACGGGAAACGGCGGAAAGTCGTCGGAGCCGCTGGGGTTACGGGATACCCAAGAGGCAGGGCAAACAGGGGAGGCTTTCGCGTAGCTTCCGAGGCAACAAAGACGACGGCCAAGGGCTCTACTGAGCTAATGGGGACTCCAGGAAACTTAGAGGAGGGACTATCGTGGTCTAGGTGTGGCCAGAAGTGCGCGATTTGGCGCGTACAGCTGCCTTGCGCAATACAGAGGCAGGGCAACCAGGGTGGCGACTTCTCGCGACTCTGGATGGCTTCGACGGCGACTCCCATGGCCTCGACTGAGCAGAAGGGGTTGAGGGGAGACAGAACGAACGAATGGCGCTGGCAATTGGTGGTCGGAAGCGCAAGAACAACGGGTCAAATGGTACCAAAAGTTGAAAATGCCACTGGGTCAAAAATTGAAAATTCTGGGTTCAAAAGGCAAACGCCCAAAAGTTGAGGGACCTTTTCGTAATTTTCAAAAGTTCGGGAAACTGCGCAAAACGAAAATTCACGGTTTAGTCCGGGGGACTCTAGGGCCGACGGGTCACTACTAAACCCTAAAATTCACATAATAAACCCCAGAAGTGGCCGAAACGGGCTGTTACACTTAATGTACACGAGTTTTTGATATTTGATGCATTGTTTTTTATATGGGAAACACCGATCATAGTTTGATTTAGGGCAATTTCTATTTTAAGAAATTCAAGTATTTCTAAACTCGAATTTTTTGGATTTGTGGAACTACTTACTTTTTTCTTAAAACTTTGTAAACTTTTGAACTTTAGTTAGAAAATTAGTCCAAAAGAAAAAGATAAATAAAAACTAAATAAATAATTGGCCCAGTGTAGCGGGCTCAAATTTGGCAGGTGTCACAGTTGTTTCTCTTTTCGGGCTGCTGGCCGGCGTCGCCAAGCAGACGAAAGTTGAGAGAGAGAGAGAGAGAGAACTTGCGAAATATGGTTGACTGGTCAAACAAATTTTCAAAAGAGACGATGATGCACAATGTCCAGCTTCGTTCGCTCACTAAGCACGTCATCACCGGCTCTTCCTGCATCTCCTCAAGCCTTGTTTCGCTCACCACGCACGTCATCAGGGCCTCTTCCTGCATCACCTCAAGCCCTATATATACACACCAGCTCTTTTCACTCCCCTCTCATCACCTTCCTCTTCACATCACAAAACGCACACATCGCGCAGTTCTCTTCCCATCTCAGTGAAATGGCAATGTCACCGGAGGCTGAACATCCAGTCAAGGCTTTTGGATGGGCAGCCAGAGACACTTCGGGGCATCTCTCTCCCTTCAAGTTCTCAAGAAGGTAAAGTTCCCTCGGTTTCTCTCTTCTTTTTGGGGGAGGTGCGTCTTCCTCCTCGAAATTCATTGATTCTCGTTTTCACAGGGCCGCCGGAGAAAAGGATGTAACTTTTAAAGTACTTTATTGTGGTATATGCCATTCCGATCTCCACAATGTCAAGAACGAATGGGGAAAAACTTCTTATCCCGTAGTGCCCGGGTATGAATTGTCAAAGACATCATTCTTTCTGATTCTCTTGACAAACAAATGTCATTTTCGAGTCGATAATAATAGAAATTGTCCACTGTATGCAGGCATGAGATTGTAGGTGTGGTTACCGAAGTGGGCACCAAAGTGACAAAATTCAAAGTCGGGGACAAAGTGGGCGTTGGGTGTATGGTTGGATCGTGTCGGTCATGTGCAAACTGTAAGAATGATCTTGAGAATTACTGTCATGAGATGATCTTGTCCTATGGTGCAAAGTACTATGATGGAACCACCACCTATGGTGGCTACTCGGACATCATGGTATCAAACGAGCACTTTGTGATAAAGATCCCCGACAACTTGCCTCTTGATGGTGGTGCTCCTCTCCTTTGTGCCGGGATCACTGTCTATAGTCCATTGAAGTACTATGGGCTTGATAAGGCTGGAATGCATTTAGGGGTGGTTGGGCTTGGAGGGCTTGGGCATATGGCTGTAAAGTTCGCTAAAGCCATGGGCCTCAAAGTGACCGTCATCAGTACCTCACCTAATAAAAAAAATGAAGCCATGGACAATTTGGGAGCGGATGCATTTGTGGTTAGCCGTAACAAAGAAGAGATGGAAGTAAGTTATTGTTACAACATGTTATTTTCTTTGATGATGCATAGCGATAAGGATAACCGAACGTAGATTAATGTTATTATCTTCTATTAACTATAGCTTGCGATGGGTACAATGGATGGCATCATCGACACAGTCTCAGCCGTGCATGCTCTTTTGCCTTTGATTGGTCTCTTGAAAACTAATGGAAAGCTCGTCATGGTTGGTGCACCAGAGAAACCGCTCGAGCTACTTGCTTTCCCACTCCTCATGGGTAAGCACGTGCAAGTCTTTTGAGCTTTTCCTAGAAAATTACCTTCATTATTGGTGCTTATAGTGAAATGGTTTTTACTTTTATTAGATGATTAGCTATGAGCTTCACGAATGCAAAAAATAATAAGTAAGACCAATGACAGGTCGAAAGATGGTGGGAGGAAGTGGCATCGGAGGGATGAAGGAGACGCAAGAAATGATTGATTTTGCAGCGGAGCACAACATAGTCGCGGACATCGAGCTTATCCCCATGGATTATGTGAACACTGCCATGGAGCGACTATTAAAAGCAGATGTTAAGTATCGATTTGTCATTGACATTGCCAATTCATTCAAGCCTTTCTGAAGATGATTCCGACGGATCACTACTTGGCCAAGCAAATATAGAAGATTAGCTTTCCCTATTTTGTTTATCTCATAATCCTATTTTGCCCTTAAGATTTTGCTGCTGTTTAGTATTGTGACGTCACTGCGTCGTCTCCTTTGTAGTAATGTTGAATACTTTGTATCGGTAGCAGCCTTGTCTTAGGTTGTTATCCTCCGGAAGCATGATATCCAAATAATCACAAGAGTTCCTTTTGTGTGTGTCGCGTGTAAATCATGCACTCAAACAGCATATCCTTTCTGAACAATCTTCTCGTGACTGTGGGAAACAGAAAAACTGAACAACTTAGAGGCCTTGACGGCAGAACAAGAAGTTTCAACAGCCAGTTTCACATTTGATGATACTAGTTAAAGGAGAGTAGAGGTGCGGGATAGAAGCTACTTCTTCGTATTGAAATTGAGGGAGGGAGGACAGGGACGGGGTGGTTTTGGAGATGTGTTAAGTAGTGGGAAATTCGTACCTGCGTGAATTCTGACTGCTCTTTATTAGAACGACGAAAAGTAGGCATCTAGAATGCAAGAGTGCCCTTCATGAAATAGAAACTATCGGCAAAGCACCTGATACAGTAGCCATGTGATAAGTTTTAGTTGGACAAACTGATAGTCTTTTTTGACTATCTATTTGCATTCATTAACGTTTGACGATTCCCACGATACTGCCATTACGCATTTCTGTTGCTGTCAACATGTATCGGTTGACTTTGGAGCCACGAGTTCCTTTTTATGAACAAAGAAGGTATGTTCATCAATCCAGCAAACACAGGATTCGACACCACCGTCGATGGTGAACAAAGACAGTTTCGGGCGGCTCCCACGAGAACCAACGTCTCAGATTCTCGGCGCTGGCACATACGTCCCGGCCTCGGCAAGGATGCGAATTGCTACTCTCACAACGCTCGTCGTTCCTTCTCCCATAAGTTGAAAAACTCCAATTGCCATTTGCCCCTTTCCTAGTTTCATTCACTCGACAAGTTGTTCCGGGTGACTCGAGTTTATTGGAAGGAGCTGCTCTGGATTCAAATGTCGAAGTTGTTCTGGGAGACTTGGAACTTCCACATTCGTCCATGCGTGGAGCCGGCCACCCTTGGAAGCTATACTGGGCAACTCGATCGGATGAAGCACTCGACACTCACCCTTAAAAAGAATTGCAAGAAGCTGTTCTGGGCGACCCCATCAAGCAGCCAAGAGATGCTGCAAGTTGCAGCGCGACAATGCTGCAATGGCCAGTTCCATGAAAAGCTAACCAAAATCAATCTTTAGAATAATCCTTTTTCTGAACGATCGTGTTAATAAGTGGGTAGTTTCTGAATTTATCTGATAGATATCATTCTCTTCTAGACTAATCAAGGGCTAAAAGCCCATCGTTAATATTGAATAGCTTTGGACTTTCGTGGTCATCTCGTCTGCCTTTGCAGAAGACGCTGCATAAAGACTTTTGAGGAGGATGCCTCTTTGAAGCCACTTGTAGCTGCCGATCGAAAAGAATAATCCCTTCAGCTTTAATTTAAAGCTTCAACCTCTCATCATAGAATGGAAATTTGATCGGGCTGAAATTCGTTGGAGCTCTGAAGAACCAAATGCATCCCGTGAGGGTGCGGCACGTCGAAACGGGAACGACAATGGTATGACGAGGGATGTGCACATTGTCGATTCTTTATCATTTTCTGGAAATCTCTTGGCGCACACATCTATTTCACCATCTCTGCACTTGATTAATATTGCTAAACAATTGCCCCGGGCGCTAAGATGTTCTTGTAGCCGTTCGTTATCACAACAACAGCCGCACCATCGAAATTTTCCTCATTTTCGAGCCCTCGCTTCGACCTGATAGCCTCGAACGTGGCAGATTTATCGTGCTGAATCTGACGGTTGACATTAATAACATTCTAATTGAACAACGGTCAACAAGATATTGAATTTGATCGCTCAACTCAACGGGAGACCCGGCTTGCACGATTGAGATAACCAGATGTTTTTATTTATTTATTTTAGCCCTTTTGGTCTGGAGAAAATATAATGTACCCGAGCAGTGACACGTAAGCGGTGCCGGAATCCACTCAATGGACGACACCTGTCGCCCCTCACTCGCTCTCTTTCAATTAATTGTTGCAGGAGGGGGTTTCGTGCAGCTTCATGGAAAAGACAAGGCAACAATTAATGAAGAGGCAGGAAGGAGGCAAAAAAGACGCGGCAATCAATGAAGAAATAGAGGGAGGGAGATGCCTCTCTCTCTCTCTTCCGACGTGGACCCACTCCCTCCACATAATGTCCAAGCCTAGGTACCCCTCAAGGCACCCGATAACTCATTAATTGAGAGAAGCGGCGAGTACACCGACGTCGGCGGCTGAGAAGCGGTGGAGATGGCGGCAGCGGGTGGATCATGTCGTTTGAGCACTCATCAGGTAACCGATGACTCCCCTTGCTCTTTCCCTCTTCTCTGTTTCCTGCTTTGATCCCTCCATTTGCTTCTGATGCGTTCCGAATCGACATTTCTGCAATTTCCCGATCTAGGATTCCGTATTGCCTCTCTGTTTCCTGCTTTCTTTTGAGGTTCTGCTCCATCAATCTTCTTTACTGCGTCGTCAAGGTGATTATGAACGCGGATCCAAGGGTATCCGATATGGGGAGCGTCTTCCTCAATCTCTGACTGGCTTTGTGGGCTCTGGTCCACCAGTTCTCCCGAGATGAAAAGAAAAGAACCCGCTGATTTGGAAGATCCGACACACGGGGCGTCTTCCTCGTCGACCTCTCCCCATGTAGGCCATTATGAAGGCGGAGCCGAAAAGCCGAGAGGAGATAATTACGAAGTGTTCTTGAGTTTCAAAGGGAAAGACACTCGCGAAGGTTTAACGGATCATCTCTATACTAACCTTGTCGATGCAGGGATTCATGTGTTCAGAGACGACAACGAGCTTCGCGTCGGTGAGGAGATTGGTCCCGAGCTTCTCTGCAGCATTACACAGTCTAAGATCTCGATCCCGATCCCGATTATCTCGGAGGACTACTCCTCCAGCAAGTGATGCCTTCACGAATTAACTCAGATGTTGAAGTGCAGGAAAAGCCACGGGCGAATTAGCTCAGATGTTGAATTGCAGGAAAAGCCACGGGCAAATAGTGTTGCCCATATTTTACAAAGTGGAACCCTCGCAATGATTGGGAGATGCTATCTATACACACAAACAGAATCTGGATGAAAAGGTTGTCAAGGAATGGGAGGAAGCGCTCAAAGAAGCGTGTTCTTTGAAAGGATGGGAATCGGAAAAAATAAATAAGGGTACATTATTCTCCACTAAGACATCATTTAAAGGATGTCGAATCGAGTTGCTTCAGATATGACCTTAATCAACAGCATCGACTTGTTCCAAAGCAAAGCAATATGACCTTACTTGAACAAACAAGTAAAGGGGAAAGTAGCTGAAAGCAACGGCCACCGGAGGGAGGGGCCTTAGTCGGAAAAAGTGGCCGATAGCGAACTTAAATCAGGTGGCCATGAACAAAATTCCTCGAAAAGTCATAAACTGTGAAAGTTAGATGGCTTATAGATGAAGATCTTTTAACCTTTGGAAGAATATTGTCTTGATTATTTGGTAATTGCGTGCTTGGATTTTTTGAACCCAAAATCGATAACTAGGTTTTTTGGAAAAAAGAATAATTAGAGATTTCGAGATTAAGCCGGGCTTCAACTTTAATTGATTTGATTTCGGTTGTTTTAAGTTTGAAATGTGAAGATTACCCAACCGATTTTAAGACCCAATGTAAATTTTTTATCAACATTATCTGATGTATTTATGTTGAATTATAATGAAATCATTATGGTCAATTGCCGTGATACACCTGTCATTGTCCGACTCCTAAATGTAATGGCCATTGATTTGATGTGCACAATTCTATTGAAAACGACACCGTTTTGCCTATTTTTTTCCTCTTCATTTTCTTATTGTATTTCATTCGTTTTCTGTTCATCTTCCCCGAGTCCTGGCTTCTGTGATTGTCCCGGACACGCGAAATAGCTGCCTCAATCTCTT
Source organism: Melaleuca quinquenervia (assembly GCA_030064385.1). Lineage (NCBI taxonomy): Eukaryota > Viridiplantae > Streptophyta > Magnoliopsida > Myrtales > Myrtaceae > Melaleuca > Melaleuca quinquenervia. Next base: position 8,815,622 of record CM057721.1, on the reverse strand, counting down.
AAACAAAACGGCCAAACTGGAAGTTCTAGTGCGCGTGCTTGCTGCTTGTGCACCTATGAATGTGCTTCTGCAAGCTGATCGCGGTTGTTGCAGCTTTTCCAAAGGTTCGACCGTAGCTCGACTGAGATTTGGCGGAAGAGTTGCCCGGCCATGGCTCGGCCGAGATCTGGAGGAGGAGCTGCTTCGCCGTGGCTTCAGCTTTTCTGGAGGCTCGACGACAAGTTGATCGGAGAAGGCGTTGTTCAGCTCGCCCAGATCTAGAGGCTCCAGCTATGGCCGTAGAGCTCGTTGAGATCTTCACGGCCACGAGCCCCAACGAGCACGGACTGTCACTAGATTAAAAAAAAAACATTAAAACCCCTAAATTATGTCACTATAATACTCATGTCTGAAACTTTTATTATGTGGTCAAAAATTTTGAACTACACCAATCGTAACTTGTCCTACTAGCAAAAACTTTAGTTTTGATAACTTGAAAAATAAACTGAGTATTAGTATCATCATTAGGCAAAGTTTAGGCTTTTTCTTATATAAGATTGAAGGGATTTTTTTTGCTAGAATAATATAAGTTTGGGGATCCTAATGATGTAAAAGAAGGTATGGGATTAGGTGTCATAGTATGCATAATTTAGAATTCTTTGCTTTACTTTTCCAAATTTAAAATAGCTTGGATTAAGACAAAAATTTTCCTTCATTTATAAGAGTTCAACAATGCTAACAAAGGCACTTATATTTTATTTATTGGCTGCTTTGGATTGTTGACGATTAAATGCAATGCCAATTCGGGTCATTCATCGGAAATCCTTGAGCTATTCAAGTACTTTAAGGCTTGGCTCACGCAAACTATTAAGTATCGTAGAATCCTGACCCATCGACAAACCTAATAATTTCTACCAAATGGTAAGAAATTGCCATGGATCATGGAGCTTGTTATATGAAATTCTTTACTAATCTTTTATCTAAATCATTCTCCTTTTGATTGTCGATGATTCCAATTGCTTATAGAGGAAATGCTTTGCCAAACAGGCTAATTAAAAAAAAACATATGTTAAATCAAATGAGGAATCTAGCTTCAACTTTTTTTAATCTCATACAAAAACATGAATTTTAGGTCGAGTAACAATTTTGGCTTCAACTTTTTTTTGTCCTGTAAAATATCACTAACTTCCATTTATATCTCGAATCTAGTTCCTTTAACTTAGAGTTTGACATTAACTATTCCACCTTAGTAGTAAATCCATGTGGTTTGCTGGCTAAATTTAAAGTATCAATCAATGTCATCTTATTCAAGTTACAGCCTGAAGAATATTGTTAGAACAATTCATCATCCCCTACCCTTCACCAACAAGTAAAAAAAAAATCCAAATTAAATCTCTTTGGCCAAATTTTTCCGTTTTGTCGCAATTTGATTGCCTATTGAGAGACTCTATGGATGAGATTTGTCAAACTCATAACTAAAGTATTTTTTTTACTAAAATAAGGGTGACTTTAGGCGGAGAGTCAACGTGAGTTATATTTGGAATAAGCGTGAATATTTGTCATTTTTCACAAGATAAAAAATAAATTGAGCATGGATTCCTCGGACATAAAAAAATTGATATCAAAATTGTGACTGGATTTAAAATTGGCGCTTTTTAACTACATGGAAAAAAAAAAGTTGAAATAATAATTGTTGCTTGACGTAAAATTAGTGTCATTTATGAGATAAAAAAAGGCGAAACCAGATTTATTAGTCGACTTAATATCCGACGGTTGATATTTTGTTTTAGTCGTTGGCTCGTGGTAAGTCAGCACCAGCATCCGCGTTCCTTCCGTTTCGTCCTCTGTTACTGGGAAAAGCAAAGTCAAGCCTAGTCAAGCCATAAAGCGCCTCCGTAGATTCCCTCGCACCTTCCGCGTCATGCCGCCGTCCCTTCTTTCCGCCCATCATTTATAGCAGCGGTGCGATCAGCTTGGCGAGTCTTGAATCTTTGGGACGGCGAGAACGCGGCATCTTTCAAGCGCACGCAGAGTAGAGAGTGTTTGTGCCGCGAGTACTTCGACGTCGGCGGCTGAGAAGCGGTGGAGATCACGGCAGCGGGTGGATCGTGTCGTTTGAGCACTCATCAGGTAACCGATAAATCCCCTTGCTCTTTCCCTCTTCTCTGTTTCCTGCTTTGATCCCTCCATTTGCTTCTGATGCGTTCCGAATCGACATTTCTGCAATTTCCCGATCTGGGATTCCGTATTGCCTCTCTGTTTCGTGCTTTCTTTTGAGGTTCTGCTCCATCAATCTTCTTTACTGCGTCGTCAAGGTGATTATGAACGCGGATCCAAGGGTATCCGATATGGGGAGCGTCTTCCTCAATCTCTGACTGGCTTTGTGGGCTCTGCTCCACCAGGTCTCCCGAGATGAAAGGACAAGCACCCGCTCATTTGGAAGATCCGACACACGGGGCGTCTTCCTCGTCGACCTCTCCCCATATAGGCGATTATGGAGGCGGAGCCAAAAAGCCGAGAGGAGATAATTACGAAGTGTTCTTGAGTTTCAGAGGGAAAGACACTCGCAAAGGTTTCACGGATCATCTCTATACTAGCCTGGTCGATGCAGGGATTCATGTGTTCAGAGACGACAACGAGCTTCGCGTCGGTGAGGGGATTGGTCCGGAGCTTCTCTGCAGCATTACACAGTCTCAGATCTCGATCCCGATTATCTCGGAGGATTACTCCTCCAGCAAGTGGTGCCTTCGCGAATTGGCTCAGATGTTGAAGTGCAGGAAAAGCCATGGGCAAATAGTGTTGCCCATATTTTACAAAGTGGAACCCTCGCAAAGATTGGGAGATGCTATCTATGCACACAAACATAATTTGGATGAAAAGGTTGTCAATTAATGGGAGGAAGCTCAAAGAAGTCAGCTCTTTGAAAGGATGGGAATCGGAGAAAATAAATAACGGGTACATTATTCTCCACCAACACATTATTTAATTTGTTATATTTTTTTTTCTTTTCAAAACGGATATCCATCCTATACTGAAATTCATTGTTATTTGATAGGCATGAAGGGGCATTGGTGAAACTTGTTGTTGGAAAAGTTATGAGTGAGTTGAAAAGAAAGTTTCAGCTAACTCTTCCTAAAGAGTTAGTTGGAGTTGATGATCGTGTGAAAGAGATTATGGGATTGATGGATGTTAAATTTGAAGGTACAACGATTATGGGTATTTATGGAATGGGCGGTATCGGTAAGACGACTTTGGCAAGGGTCCTGTACAACAATCTCTTGGGTCATTTCGAGCATCTTAGCTTCATAACAAACATTCGAGAAACGTGTGCGAGTAAGGGTATTGAATGCCTGCAAAAGCAACTCATTCACGATATACTAAGAAGTCCACATGATGTGTCCAATATAGAGGAGGGAATTGGCATCATCAGGTCTCGGTTTACAAGTAAGAAAGTCCTCATCGTCCTTGATGATATAGACGATAATACTCACTTAAAAGCTTTCGCTGGAGAGAAGAGTTGGTTTGGAGCTGGTAGTATAGTCATCATAACAACTAGAAACAAGAGTATTCTTGATGAGGCTAGCCCCTCCTACCAACTCAAAGAGTTACCTCTGGATCAGTCATTGATTTTATTTAGTAGACATGCATTTCGAAAGGATTCTCCTTGGGGCGAATATGAGACCATTAGTGGTGATGTTGTCTCAACTACTGGGGGGCTTCCCTTAGCACTTGAAGTTATAGGTTCAGTTTTATATGGAAAGGGAAAAGAAGTATGGAAAGATACATTGAGGAAATTAAAGAAGGTGCCCGACAAAAAAGTCCAGGAGAAGTTGAAAATAAGTTACGATGCATTGGATTACGAGGAGAAACAGATATTTTTGGATATTGCATGTTTTTTTATTGGGTCATGTAAACGATGCCCGACTTATATGTGGGATGCATGTGATTTTTTCCCGGCGAAGGGGCTTGAAGTGCTGAGTCTTTTGTCCCTAATTAAAATTGACAATGGCATACTAAGGATGCATGATCAACTGAGAGATCTCGGAAGGGAAATTGTTCGTCAAGAAAATCCGAGGGAGGTTCAGGGGCGCAGCAGGTTATGGAATCGAGAGGAAGTCGTAGATGTGCTTGACAACAACAAGGTAAGATTTTTCTCTACTTGTTTTAGTTTGTGCATGCGATTCCGTCTTCTCTTTCTTGTTAGAGGTAAGAATTGTTTGTTGCTCTTATGGAGTCCCCAAAACTTGCCGCTTCTACCAGCAAAAGAGCTCTTTCTGCAGTTCTTGCCAAATTCTAAGACACGATTGAGGAGCAACTTCTTGGTTATTGAGGATTGAAATATATCTTTCCCTGGTATTGTGAGGAGTACGCTCTTCTTTGGAAACATCATTGCAACAACAAAACTACAAAAAAAAAAAAATCACAATGCTTACTTCTAATGAGCTGTTTGCTATTATAAACGAGACCTCCACTCATTTCTGACGATAGCCATCCTAGTTCGTGAATTTGTCAAGTTGGGTTACGTACCACTTTAGTCCTCTTAGCTGTTTATGAGATTTACCCTTATTTTTTTCATGGATTGTGCAATCAAGCCCATTGTAGTCAATCATTAGTTAACACCATCTACCTATCCATTAGGTTTTCATATTTACTTCTGAGTAAATATCATCTTAAGTTATGCCTTTTGTGACATCAATAAGCCTCTTATTGTTCTTTCTTGTATTGCGAAAGTCCTCAACCTTGTGCCAATGACAAAAATGCCCTTTGGCTACCACAAAAATACGCAACACCTCGTCAGAAAAAAGAAAAATTCAAAGGAAGAATTTAAACCACCATTACGACTCCCATGATTTATGCTCAATTTGCAATTCATCCCCTAAAATAGAGGGTGGATTTGAGTTCCCAAAACATTTGGTTATGAAGAAAGACCAATGCAATAGACTTGAGTCCTGAAGTGTCCAATTTATGCCGTCCTTATGTCCAACCTATCTGTAAGCTGAGCAAGATCTCGTTAATATATGGGTGGGCATATATTAATGTAAAACACGTGCACTAATATTTGGGGTGATGTTCTGGTTTTCCATTTGCCGTCGAGAATCGCAAACAAGGTAGGCTTGAAGAAGAGGGGGAATTGTACGATTGAGATTCTTTGATTCTAATATATATTTTGGCGACAAGTTTGGTAGATGTATTTGATTGGAACAGCCATTTTGCATCACATGTAAAGGATATCAGTAAACGTAGTGTTATTTTACTTTGAAAGGGTATGAATTTTGGCAAATATATTTGAAGTAGTGTATAGATCAAGAGGAGGCTTTCTATTGTATTTCCGAAGTATGCAGATTTTGGAAATTCAAGAGGTGCAAATATCAAAAGGCATATTCGGAAGAGGAAAAGTTCGGAAAGAATCTCTTGAGCTACACCATAACAGCACGATAGCTAATTGAAATCAATACCTTTTCATCTTATATCATTTGGTCTCATCTCATCATTCAAAATTTGATATCCACAATATTTCCTAATTGCAGGGCACTAGACAGATTGAGGTCCTTAACTACATTGGGCATATTGGGGGAAAAAGCTTCACGGCTGAACAATTTAAAGAACTGACCAACTTAAGGTTCCTTCGATTTGATGGTGCGTATTTCACCGGAGATTTCCTGGACTTACTTCCTCAATTAAGATGGCTTCAGTGGGAGGTTTGGCGATCAGATTTTGCAGCGACCAACTTTCATCCGAAGAAACTAGTCGTGCTCGATTTGAGCAATAGTTTTATTACGGAGGACTGGGGAGGATGGGGTCTGCTCAAGGTAAGATATAGAGAAGGCATATCTCTAGTGAATAAGCCCATGTAGTTGAAGGTCTAGTCGTGCTAACCTCTTCTTTCCTTGTTTCGGATAGGTCTATTATCTTTTCTGAAATCGAGGATTTTCCTCTAAATATAAGAGGCTGTAGGAGTTTCTGCCCCTTAATATCTTAGCAGCCGGCCTTGCTTGACATTAAACATACTAAAAAACTTTTTTTAGCTATACTTATTAGCATCTCCTAAAAAACTATTTATATATATATATTCATCGAAATATTTGTACTATCAATTTAACAAGAGTAACACATTTATCCTTCCAAATGGCATTTAATCATTTTGGAACCCAACTTTCTTTTTAATATCTTGTGCATGTAATAATTAGAGATTGCTTTTCATAGTTAAACTAGCCATTTTTCTTTAATTCTGTATTATTGAAAGAAAACGTGGCCACCATTTGAATTTTTCATCTCCTTTTTGTTGAAAATTTTTGCTCAATGTCTAATTAACAAAGAGCGTTAGCCGTAAGATTCTTTCCGCAAGGGACATGCTTAGAAAACATTTATACGTTGGTGTAGCCAAATTCTACTAGAAGAAACATTTAGAAGCGAACAAGACGACAGAGAAGAAAGAAGCAGGGGAGCATGGACATTTTTGAGAAACCTAAACAAGTCTTAATGGCACTTCTTCTTTTTCAGATGGCAACCGAGCTCAGAATTCTCGACCTCGCGTGGAGCGTATCTTTGAGAAGAACTCCCGAGTTGTCTGCTTTTAAAAGCTTGGAGATTTTGATTCTTGACGGTTCTGATCTGGAAGAGATTCATCCTTCTATCGGAGACATCAAGACCCTTATCTCCTTGAGCGCCTCTCACTGCCGTAAATTGAAGGAGCTACCGGCAGGAGTAGGCAGAATGGAAAAGTTGAGGGAGCTTGTCTTAAATTATTCTGCTATACAAGATATTCCTGTTTCGAGAGGCTGTTTGATGAAGCTGGAGACTTTGCGTGCCTCGGGTTGTAAAGGACTCGCTCGACTTCCAGAATCAATGGGCTCCCTCGTGTCATTAACTCAGCTGGACCTATCTTCTTCGGCAATTGAAAAATTACCTGAATCCATTGGTTCTCTGAAGAAGCTTGAGATTCTTAATGCCTATTATTGCGAATCGTTAGCCCACGTACCCAGCTTCATAGGCCATCTCACATCTTTGTCTGTCTTTGACCTAGATGGATGCGGTAAACTTGCTCGACTTCCAGAATCCATGGGCTCTCCGTGTCATTGACTCAGCTGAGACTATCTTTTTGGGCAATTGAAAAATTACCTGAATCCATTGGTTCTCTGAAGAAGCTTGAGATTCTTAGTGCCCGTTATTGCGAATCGTTAGCCCACGTACCCAGCTCCATAGGCCATCTCACATCTTTGTCTGTCCTTGACCTAAGAGGATGCGGTAAACTTGCTCGACTTCCAGTCTCCATATGCTCCCTCACGTCCTTGACTGCACTGCATTTGGCAAGTACAGCAATCGCGGAATTACCGGAAGGCATTGTACATCTGCAGAACTTGAGGATTTTGGACGTAAGTGGAACTGGCGTAACAGAATTGCCTCGTGCCATTGGAATGTTGGCGAATCTCCAAGAGTTGAAAGTTTCAAGATGCGAAAATCTGGAAGGACTACCAGGTAGCATAGGCGAACTGAGGTCGCTGAACAAGCTTGAATTAGACGGGTCAGGCATCTCGGGCTTGCCACAAATCATTTCTAGGCTCTCTTCTCTCCAATCCCTTAGCTTTCGGTATTGCAAGGAGCTTCACGAAATACCAGAGCTGCCCTCTGGCTTAACAGCTTTAGGCATAACCTGCCAGAGTCCGCCATTGCCACATCTTTCCCAACTGAACCTTCTTAACAGACTCACCCTTTCCAATTGCAATTGGCTTGAATGTCTCCCTGAGCTTCCGGTTAGACTATCAATGCTTCGCATTACAGATTGTGGAAAATTGAAAGCGTTGACAGATTTGTCCTACTTGAAGCACTTATCTGCATTGATTATCGAGATGTGTTTTGAGCTAACAGAAGTTACCAGCCTGGAAGGTTTACAATCCCTATCCATGTTGCAGGTACGTGAATGCCATAACATATGTAGGCTTGGTGCGGTCGAATCCTTGGAGTCATTGAGGGGCATACCCACCGATGAGGAATTCCCAAATTCTTCGAAGTTAACAAGTGCAAAGGTAGTTCAGCTTGAAGGATCGCTAGATCTTTCAAATTCAAAGATCCTGCAGGAGAGAAATGCTGGAAGTTGCCTGAATTCTGTCGAAATTCAAGGGCTTGATGGATCAAAATCCTCACAAAAGTTGGATATATTCGAATGCACTTCTGCTGGACAATCCCTACACCTTTCAAGTTTACAAGATCTGAGGGAGCTACACGTTACAAATTGCACGAATGTAAATGAAATCCATGGCCTCGAGGGATTAGAATCCTTGGAAGTTTTGGATATCTCCGGGTGCACATCCCTTAGACAATCATTGGACCTGTCAAATTTAATGAATTTGCGGGAATTTTATGCTGCAAAGTGTGAGAAGCTAGTTGAAATTCGAGGCCTTGATGGATCGGAATCCTTGAGAATATTGGAAACGTCTGGGTGCACATCCCTTAGAAAATTGCCGGACCTATCGAGTTTAAAGAATCTGTGGTTATTCAATAATTCCCCGATATGCCTGGAGCGTGCGTAAGATCCAAGTTTCCAAGCCCTCAAGGCCCCGATATCCACTAGGTTCTCACAGTTTGCAGCATGATTCTTTTAAATGTTGCAGGTCCAGTGATCATCCAACCGACAAAAATTTAAAACACGCAAGGATTCTAATCCATCAGGGTTTTGAATTTCAACTTGATTCTTGTGGTTGGCAGCTAGTCTCCACATATTCTTTGAACATGACAAGTCCGGTAATTGTCTGATGGACGTGCATCCAAAAGTTTTCAAATCACCCAAGCATTAATGATTCTTTTTTCTCATGGTTTGTAATATCAAATAGGACAACTGCCAGCATTCATCCTGAGCCAGGATCAAACTCTCCATGAGGTTCATAGTTGCATTACTTATAGTTTCCTTGTTCGTAGACATAGCTGATTCGGAGTTGTCTTTCGTTCCAATACATCATTGAATGTCGAATGCAATACCTGAACTGCCTGGAGCTTTCCTCATACAGAATTATCAGCAGTTGCTGCGTTAGGGTGTTCACGAGATCACATTATGGTGAGAGTTTGATATTGAGTTGATTGACGTCCTCTGACAAGGCAACATCTTAGTCTTGATAATGGCAGGAATGAAGCTGGCAGTCCTGGTGAATCATATGGGAAAGATTCTTCTTTGTACATTACCGAGTGATAATGTAATCTCTCTTGATTGTGTAGGAATGTAACTGGCAGTCCTGGTGAATCATTCGTGAGCGATTCTTCTTTGGACATTGCTGAGTGATTCATGTTTCTCAGTTGCAATGTAATCTCCCTTGATTGTGGTAGCAGTGTAACCGGCAGCCATTGTCTGAGGACTAGATCTTCATAAGAGTGATTTTCTAGAAAATAATTTATCATCCATTGTGATTCTTCATCCTCGACACAATGTGAAAAACCAGACTTTAGATTAATGATCTTTTTGCAACTTCTGTATTGGAAGATGGTTGTGCTTGCTCGCTTGTCATTTGGAACTTTTTTTTTTTTTTAGGGTTGTCTACACGGTAGCGAGTTAAACTTCTATCTTCTGTTTGCTTCTTATAATGCCATGCATACTGGTTTACATGCAATGTTGATATGCTGGGAATTACAAGACGTTGAGATAAGATGCAGCTCCTTAAGAAATGCCTTTGAGCATAGTCATCTCAGTTTCTTAAGGTGGACAATTGAAATCCTCCACTCAGGAATGATGCGGATGTTTGCTCTTCCCGATTGCTTTAATTGGTTTTTCATTGTTCTGCGACATTTGAACTGCAATTCACCTTTTCGTCTGTTCTCATATGACTGCTCAAGGTTATTTAATTATTAACATGTCGATTGTAGGGAAGGCTTTCGAGGCAAAGTACAAGAACACATAGGCAAAGGAGAGTGATCTTACTGCTGAATTATGGCACTCTTGATCCGCAGAATTCGTCGGGTTCTCTCGAGCTAATCTCATAGGGCGTGAATTTGATATGCTGCAAATCTGCAAGAGTGAATTCGCAGGTCCATTGTCATTCTAAATTCTTGCTGAACTGTTCATGTGTTGAGTTTGATCTTAACAAGGTTCATGCCGCTTTTCCTGTCGCCATGCGATGTACTATTTAGTTCATCGGTCATTTGAATCCCGGGATCCTTTCGCTGTGCCAGCGTGTGTTTGTTTTAGTTTTGCCCTGCTTCAACTTCTTAGTATGCAAGTTTTTTTTGTCTCCTCCTAATTCAAAGTCCGTGAATAATCTCGCTTCATGGTATAGGAACTGGAAATAGAGCCGGCATTTTCGAATAGCTGAAGAGAAAAATGTGTTTCAAAGAAATTTGTGAATTATTACAAGTTTGAGCAATGGTATCTGTGTGAATCTCACTGGAATTGTGAGAGAAAGCCTTTTAACGAATTCTCAACTTCATGACGAGTAGCGACATCTCACATCCTATCGAAGTCCACCTATATCTTGTGGAGAAAATGATCCTCATGCTTTTTATGAACAAACATGATAAACTCATGGCAATGGAGATGAACGGGACTAGCAGTGTAGCACGGAGAGATGAAGCATCGCTTCAGGGCAAGGGTGGAGACATGCCGGTGCCAGTGGTAGCGGTCAATAGCAGCTCCCGCTGGATGGGGGGTCGGGCCATCGGAAGTTTCACTGATGACGACTTCTACTCTTTAATCACGTCTCGAGTTCAAGTTATGTACAAAATCCAATCTATTTGGAAGACATTGATTTGTTTGAAATCAGGAGCGTCCTTTGAACATAATAAAATTGGGGCTATTCTAATGGACATTAAAGCTTTCTTATCATACATATCAAGGGGTTGTTAAATCTCCAAGTTGAAAAGCAAGATTTTACTTCTTAAAGAAGATGGGCAGCGGACGTCTTTGTTCAAGCCTCGTTAGGGAGATTTTCAGCGATTGGTCAATATAATTCGTTAATATACGGCCGAATTATATTGACCAATAAAAAAAATACCTGTCAACTATAATATATATACCGTATATAATATAAGCATCTTATAGAAAGGCATAAGGTACCGTATATAATATCTGTCAATTACAATATCTATAGGTTACCTTGCACGAGGTAGAGAGTTGGTTGGTTCCCAATCTTTGGGAAACCCTGATCATGAGTTTAAATTTCTGATCGGACTCTTTATTTGTTCCCCAAGCTTCGAAAACCATTGGGAGCCGTTTCAATTTTCGAAGCAGGGACGAGACTATCCGTTTCCTGGGGCAGGGTTCGATAAACCGACGTCCAATCAGGCCCCTTCGTCTACCTCGCGAAAGCGCTATATAGAGATAGATGAAGAAACTGGCGAGTCCTTTTCAACAAGTGTGGCCACCGTCGTGGGTACCCTATCATGCTCCCTCTCCGCGCATGAACTGGTAAGCCTCGCCCTTCAATCTTCCCTCTCCTTCCTTCTCGTGGCTTTCTCTGTTCGATTTTCGGTTGCATTTGGAGAAGGGACATAGTGCTTGCTCGAACGACCGATTGTCGTTCCTCCCGGAAGTCCCGTCGGCTTGTCTCTGCTTGGGAGGTCTGCTTTCGCCGTAATTGCTTATTACATTTGGGCTTTTGGAGATAGTGGTTGCCGATCGTTTGGTCCCTCTCTGGTTTGGGGAACGCATGCGCGCGAGGTAGTCAGATGACGCGTTAGTCGGAAAATGTGGGTTCGCTGGTATTGTTCGGCGGTGGAACCTCAATTTCTTCAGCGAAACGGCGAAGCTGGAAGTTCTCGTGCGTGTGCTGGCTGCTTGTGTGCGTATGAATGTGCTTGTGCCAACTGATTGCGGTTGCTGCTGCATTTGCAAAGGCTCGACCGTACCTCGACTCAGGTTTGGCGGACGAGTTGCCCACCCATGGCTCGGCCAAGATCTGCAGGAGGAGTTGCTTGGCCGTGGCTCGACCAAGATATGGAGAAGGCTTGGCCATGGCTTCAGCCTTTACGGAGGCTCGCGACAAGTTGCTCGTCAGCTCGCCGAGGTCTAGAGGCTCAGCTATGGCCGTAGAGCTCGTCGAGATCTCGACGGCCACGGCCTCCAACGAGCACGGAGGAGAGCTGAGCTCGCGAGGATTGATGCCAATCGTCTATCTTATTCTCATCGTCAGTTGCTGATCTGGGTTAAAAAAGAACTGATCAAGAAATTCCTGCAAAAGTGGATGATCCTCCAATCCAATGAGACATGAAATTTTAATCGGCGTTAAGGTATGCTCTTGCGGATACAGACTTGAGATGCGTGATGAAAAGTAGGTTTATCATTCCTGTTGCTACGCGGGACAATCCCCTTCGTCCAACTCCATGCTGCTTTTGGTGCGGGTAAGTAAAGAGAGACTAAAAATATAAGAATATGCTCCTCTCAAATATTATTATAAGAAAAAAAAGGACTAAAAACCCTAAATTATATCACTGGGATCTCTAGCTTTTATTACGTCGTCAAAAATTCTAAACTACACTTATCGTACCTTGTCTTGCTAGTAAAAAATTTAGTATCGAGGACTTGAAAAAAAACAAGTTTGAGAATTAGTGTCGAGCAAAGTTTAGGCTCTTTTCTTTTAAAGATTATACTGGAAAGATATTTTGCTAAAACGATACAAATTTGGGGATCCTAATGACATAAAAAAAGGTATGGGATGTAGGTGTCGTAGCGGACATAATTTAGAATTTTTCGCGTTACTTTTTCAAGCCGCCCTTGCGACGCCTCGTAACCTTCGACGCCGGAAGCAAACGGAAAGTGGGCTTGGGTGTCGAAGAGGGTCCCGATTGAGGTAGCGAGCTCCAGTTGCTGATCCGTGCGGAACGAGTCGGCCCGAAGAACTTGTCGTAGGGCCAGCCTTAAACATGGTCCTCGCCTGTCCGAGAGGTTGATTTAGGCTTGTGAACTTTTAGCTTGAAGCCGTCGTGTCAGGCTTAATTTGGAACAAAAGCTTGTTCGGCTCGGCACGTGAATGGCCCCGTCTGTCAAATATAGTGACTGCTAAGTTGGGCAAGCGCGAATCTTGTCGATCCATTAATGACCCTCTCTTATCTTTGCGGTTTCTTTGATATTGTATCCTTGCTTTTATCCAAACTCCTCCGAGTTTACGTGGTCCGAAATCAGCCATCAAGATATGGAACATGATGCAAATATTCTGCGCAGGAAATATGCAATTATATGATGTATTTCATTTGCCAAATTTTCAGGTGGTGAAACGTGCCCCACAATTTAGGGGTGAATCGAGCATTCCCATCTTATTCTTGTTTTACTTGCTAGGTGAAAGAAAAAAATTAAACTTTCGATCCCTTGTAATTGGCCCTCACAATTTGGAAAACGCTCACAGTGTGTATGGATTAGGGGTGTTGAAACCAAACAATATATACTTGACCAAAAATACGACCCGACCCGACCCGAAAATATGGATATTTTCAAGTGGGGTACTCATTGAATTGTTTTGGCACTCTAATGCTTAGACTTCAGTCGGATTTCGGATTAACTCAAAAATAATATACATACTTATTTTAATATCTATAAAAAAGGAATATACAAACATGACTTGATCGAAAATATTTAGATTACATTTTTATAATGTTCTGGACTGGGTCGGATCAACATATTTTTATAAATATTTTAGATTGAGCATCATAGGACCCGACCCGACTTATGGGCAAATGTAGTATGTACTACCAAATAGGGAGAAACTACCTTGTATTGTGGAGCTCCTTATTTGAAATCCTCAGCTAATCTTTTATCTAAGTCATTCTCCTAGTGATTGTTAGTGATTCCAATTGCTGAAAGGGGAAATGCTCCGTCAAACGGGCTAATTAAAAATAAAAAGCTTGAACGACCAATTTGATCTCAATTTTTTTTATCTCATAAAAAGTACCAATTTTATCAATGACAATTTTGGCATCAACCTTTTTTATCTTGTAAAAAACTACTAATTTTCACTTGAATCCCAAATCTAGCCCCCCTCACTTAGAACCATTGATTGTATGACATAATCATTCAACCTCAATAATAAATCCCGTGACTTACTAGCTATACTTACTAACTATATTTAAAGTATTAGTCATTATTTTCTTCTTTGAGTTACACCTTGAACAATAATGTTGAAGTTGTTCATGATCCTCTATATTTCACCATGAGTAAAAAAGATCTTCAAATTAAATATCTTCATCGAAATTTTGCCGTTTTGTCATAATTTGACTGTTTGTCGAGAGACGCTTTAGATGATATCTCAAGCTCATGACTATAATATTATCTTTTTTTTTTTAAGTAAGGGTGATGTTAGAATAAGAATCGGTGGTGGGTCATATTTGGATAACAATGAAATTTTGTGATATTTCATAAGAATAAAAATTAAAAGTTGACACCAAAATGGTTACTTAACTTAAAATTATTGCTTTTTTACAATACAAAAAAAATGTTGGGATGATGATTGTTACTTTAACTAAAGTTCATATTTTTTATGAAGAAAAAAAGTCGAGTTCAGATTTGTCATTTAACTTAACATTCGTGCTTGTTTTTGGGAGTTGTCCCCGGCCAAATCTAGCTCTCGCGCCTCTCGCTCTCCCCAAAGTGGCTTTTGTCATTTTATTTTTAAAGAAAAGAAAAAGGAAAGATGTCTTTCCACTCATCGCCCTTCTTGTCCTGCCTGAAAGGCGTTGCGGTATTCGGAAAAGGAAACGACGTCGGAGGGAAAACCACGTTCCTCCTCCTTTTTATGAACAAAGAAGGTATGTTCATCAATCCTGCAAACACAGGATTCGACACCACCGTCGATGGTGAACAAAGACAGTTTTGGGCGGCTCCCACGAGAACCAACGTCTCAGATTCTCGGCGCCGGCACGTCGCGGCCTCGGCAAGGATGCGAATCGCTCCTCTTGCAGCTTCGCTTGCTCATCACGACGCTTTTCGTTCCTTCTCCCACAAGTTCAGAACTCCAAGTTCCGGGTGACTCGAGTTTAATGGAAGAAGCTGCTATAGATTCAAGTGTTGAAGTTGTTCTGGGAGACTTGAACTTTAACATTCATCCATATGTGCAGCCGCCCACCCATGGAAGCTATTCAGGGCAACTCGATCAGTTAGAGCACTCAACACTTATCCCTAAAGAATTGCAAGAAGCTGTTCTGGGAGAGCCCATCATGCAGCCAAGAGATGCTGCAAGTTGCAGCGCGACAATGCTGCAATGGCCAGTTCCATGAAAAGCTAACCAAAATCATTCCTTAGAACAATCCTTTGTGAACGATCATGTTAATGAGTGGGGAGTTACTGAAGTCATCCTTCTCTTCTTGACTAATCAAGGGCCTAAAGCCCATCTTTAAATATTGAATGGCTTTGGAATTTCGTGGTCATCTTCTCGGCCTTTACAAAAGACACTGAAGAAAGACTTTTGAGGAGGAAACCTCTTTTGAAGCTACATGTAGCTCCCCATTGAAAAGAATAATCCCTTCAGCTTTAGTGAAAAGCTTCAACCTCTCTTCATAAGAATGGAAATTTGATCGGGCAGAAATGCTTTGGAGCTCTGAAGAGTCAAATGCGTCCTGTGGGGGCGCAGCACGTTGAATGGCGCTAAGATGTTTTTGTACTTAATTCTCATGACACATGATAATGCTGTAAATTATTAGGCGAGATTTGAACTCAAAACCTCCCGTTCTGATACCATATGAAGCGAAGATTTTTGTAGAACCACGAATAATTGTTCTAAAAGCTTAATTCTTTAAATGGATGCGATGATTTATATTTAAATACTTTCACAATTACAACAAGATGCGCACCATAGAAGTTTTCCTGTCTTCCGGCCCTTGCTTCGATCCGATGGCCTCGAACATGATAGATTTATACAACATTTTGATTGAAGGGTCGGCAACAAAAATTAAATAAAATATTGACGTTGAAACGGCCGCATCTGACAACTCAACGAGAGACTTGGCAAAGCTATTGCATAAAAAAAGCAGGGGAGTCGCGCTCGTGGTGCACGGATGACGCGGCACGATTGCGGAACAATTGATAACAGGATGTTCTTTTCTTCTTTTTTTGGCCTTTTTGTTCAGCCAAAAAATTTGACAAGGCTTGTCAACGATTTGGGAAAAAAATATCAGATTGAGGACCGAAAATAATAATAATAAACTTTCCTTAGATGAACAATGTGTGTCCCGCATATGTTTATCCACAAAAATTTTATGTAATCCGATGATTGATATTTTGTTTTAGTCGTTAATTTAGTTATCTGATATCGGTCAACTAAGATTTTATAAATTTTTTTTTCTATTTTCTTAGCCGTCTGGGATGACATTGCGTGTCCGGGCATACGTTTATCCACAAAAATCTTATGTAATCGGACGGTTGACAGTTTTTTTAGTCGTTGACTTAGCCGTCCAATATCGGTCTACCGGGATTTTATAATTTTTATTTTATTTTTTTCTCAGCCGTCTGGGATGGGTAACTCCTGACTTGCGTCTATAGGGGATCCATTTCCATGGAAGTCAGCACCAGCAGCATCCGCGTTCCTTCTGTTTTGTCCTACTGGGAAAAGCAGAGTCAAGCCTAGTCAAGCCAAGAAGCGCCTCTGTAGATTCTCCTGCACCTTCCGCGTCACGCTGCCGTCCCTTCTTTCCGCCCATCATTTATAGCGGCGGTGCGATCAGCGTGGCGAGTCTTGAATCTTTGGGACGGCGAGAACGCGGCATCGTTCAAGCGCGCGCCAAGTAGAGAGTGTTTGTGCGGCGGGCACTCCGACGTCAGAGGCTGAGAAGTGGTGGAGATCGCGGCAGCGGGTGGATCGTGTCGTTTGAGCACTCATCAGGTAATCGACGACTCCCCATCCTCTTCCTCTCTGTTTCCTGCTTTGATCGCTCCATTTGCTTCTGATGCGTTCCGAATTGAGATATGAGCGACATTTCTGCAATTTCCTGATCTGGGATTCCGTATTGCCTCTCTGTTTCCTGCTTTCTTTTGAGGCTCTGCTCCATCAACCTTATTTACTGCCTCGTCAAGGTGATTCTAAACGCGGACCCAAGGGTATCCAATATGGGGAGCGTCTTCCTCAATCTCTTTTACTGGCTTTGTGGGCTCTGCTCCACCAGTTCTCCGGAGACGGAAAGAGAAGAACCCGCTCATTTGGAAGATCTGACACACGGGGCGTCTTCCTCGTCGACCTCTGCTCGTGCAGGCGATTATGGAGGCGGAGCCAAAAAGCCAAGACGAGATAATTATGAAGTGTTCTTGAGTTTCAGAGGGAAAGACACTCGCAAAGGTTTCACGGATCATCTCTATACTAGCCTTGTCGATGCAGGGATTTGTGTGTTCAGAGACGACAACGAGCTTCGCGTCGGTGAGGAGATCGGTCCGGAGCTTCTCTGCAGCATTACAGAGTCTAAGATTGCGATCCCGATTGTCTCGGAGAACTACTCCTCCAGCAAGTGGTGCCTTCGCGAATTGGCTCAGATATTGAAGTGCAGGAAAAGCCACGGGCAAATAGTAATGCCCATATTTTACAAAGTGGAACCCTCGCAAAGATTGGGAGATGCAATCTATGCACACAAACAGAATTTGAATGAAATGGTCGTCAAGGAATGGGAGGAAGCGCTCAAAGAAGTCAGTTCTTTGAAAGGATGGGA
The DNA here is from genome assembly GCA_030064385.1 of Melaleuca quinquenervia. Taxonomy (NCBI): domain Eukaryota; kingdom Viridiplantae; phylum Streptophyta; class Magnoliopsida; order Myrtales; family Myrtaceae; genus Melaleuca; species Melaleuca quinquenervia. Next base: position 8,798,045 of record CM057721.1, on the reverse strand, counting down.
ATCGGAGAAAATATATAACGGGTACATTATTCTCCACTAACACATTATTTAATTTGTCATAAATAGATCTGTTTTTTCAAAACAGATATCCATCCTATACTGAAATTTATTGTTATTTGATAGGCATGAAGGGGCATTGGTGAAACTTCTTGTTGGAAAAGTTATGAGTGAGTTGAAAAGAAAGTTTCAACTAAGTCTTCCTAAAGAGTTAGTTGGAGTTGATGATCGTGTCAAAGAGATTATGGGATTGATGGATGTTAAATTTAAAGGAACAATGATTATGGGTATTTATGGAATGGGCGGTATCGGTAAGACGACTTTGGCAAAGGTCCTATACAACAATCTCTCGGGTCATTTCGAGCATCTTAGCTTCCTGACAAACATTCGAGAAACGTGTGCGAGCAAGGGTATTGAATGCTTGCAAAAGCAACTCATTCACGATATACTAAGAAGTCCACATGATGTGTCCAATATCGATGAGGGAATCTGCATCATCAGGTCTCGGTTTATAAGTAAGAAAGTCCTCATCGTCCTTGATGATATAGATGATAATACTCACTTAAAAGCTTTCGCTGGAGACAATAGTTGGTTTGGAGCTGGTAGTATAGTCATCATAACAACTAGAAACAAGAGTATTCTTGATGAGGCTAGCCTCTCCTACCAACTCAAAGAGTTACCTCTGGATCAGTCATTGATTTTATTTAGTAGACATGCATTTCGAAAGGATTCTCCTCGAGGCAAATTTGAGACCATTACTGGTGATGTTGTCTCAACTACTGGGGGGCTTCCCTTAGCGCTTGAAGTTATAGGTTCGTTTTTATATGGAAAGGGAAAAGAAGTATGGAAAGATACATTGAGGAAATTAAAGAAGGTGCCCGACGAAAAAGTCCAAGAGAAGTTGAAAATAAGTTACAATGCATTGGATTACGAGGAGAAACAGATATTTTTGGATATTGCATGTTTTTTTATTGGGTCACATAAACGAAAACCGACTTATATGTGGGATGCATGTGATTTTTTCCCGGTGAAGGGGCTTGAAGTACTAAGTCTTTTGTCCCTAATTAAAATTGATGAGCGTGGCATACTAAGGATGCATGATCAACTGAGAGATCTCGGAAGGGAAATTGTTCGTCAAGAAAATCCGAGGGAGGTTCAAGGGCGCAGTAGGTTATGGAATCCAAAGGAAGCCGTAGATGTGCTTGACAACAACAAGGTAAGATTTTTCTCTACTTGTCTTAGTCTGTGCATGCGATTCCGTCTTCTCTTTCTTATTAGAGGTAAGAATTGTTTGTTGCTCTTCTGGAGTCCCCAAAACTTGCCGCTTCTACCAGCAAAAGAGCTCTTTCTGTAGTTCTTGCCAAATTCTAAGACACGATTGAGGAGCAACTTCTTGGTTATTGAGGATTGAAATATGTCTTTCCCTGGTATTGTGAGGAGCACGCTCTTGTTTGGAAACTTAAAGGCAACAACAAAACTACAAAAAAATCACGATACTGACTTCTAATGAGCTGTTTGCTATTATAAACGAGACCTCCACTCATTTCTGACAATAGACATCCTAGTTCGTGAATTTGTCAAGTTGGGTTGAGTACCGCTTTAGTCCTCTTAACTGTTTATGAGATTTATCCTTCTTTTTTGCATGGATTGTGCAATCAAGCCCATTGTAGTCAATCATTAGTTAACACCATCTACCTATCCATAGGGCTTTCATATTTACTTTTGAGTAAATATCATCTTAAGTTATGCCTTTTGTGACATCAATAAGCCTCTTATTGTTCTTTCTTGTATTGCGAAAGTCCTCAACCTTGTGCCAATGACAAAATGCCCTTTGGCTACCACAAAAATTCGCAACACCTCGTCAGAAAAAATAAAACTTCGAAGGAAGAATTTAAACCACCATTACGACTCCCATGATTTATGCTCAAATTGCAATTCATCCCCTAAAATAGAGGGTGGATTTGAGTTCCCAAAACATTTGGTTATGAAGAAAGACAAATACAATAGACTTGAGTCCTGAAGTGTCCAATTTATCCCGTCCTTATGTCCAACCTATCTGTAAGCTGAGCAAGATCTCATTAATCTATGGGTGGGCCAATTAATATTTCCTTGTATAGTGGAAAAAAGTTGTTGCAAAAAAAAAAAAAAGAGGATGAGAAAGTAATGTAAAACACATGTACTAATATTTGGGATGATGTTCTAGTTTTCCATCTGCCGTCAAGAATCGCAAACAAGGTAGGCTTGAAAAAGAGGGGGAATTCTACGATTGGGATTCTTGATTCTAATATATATTTTAGTGACAAGTTTGGTAGATGTATTTGGATTGGTACAGCCGTGTTGCATGACATATAGAGGATATCAGTAAACGTAGTGTTATTTTACTTACAAAAGGGTATGAATTTTGGTAGATATAGTTGAAGTAGTGTATAGATCAAGAGGAGGCTTTCTATTGTATTTCAACTTATATCAATTGGCCTCATCTCATCATTTGAAATTTGATATCCACAATGTTCTCTAATTGCAGGGCACTAGAAAGATTGAGGCCCTTTACAACGGGTTTCATTGGGGAGAAAGATACACGGCTGAACAATTTAAAGAACTGACCAACTTAAGGTTCTTTAAATTTGATGGTGCGTATTTCACCGGAGATTTCCAGAACTTACTTCCTCAATTAAGATGGCTTCGATGGCGGCATCTTACCTCAAATTTTGCAGCGACCAACTTTCGTCCGAAGAAACTAGTCGTGCTCGATCTGTCACGAAGTGCGATCACGGAGGATTGGGGAGGATGGGGTCCGCTCAAGGTAAGATAAAGAGAAGGCATATCTCTTGTGAATAAGCCCATGTTGTTGAAGGTCTAGTCACGCGAACCTCTTCTTTCTTTGTTTCGAATAGGTCTATTATCCTTTCTGAAATCGAGGATTTTCCTCTAAATAGAAGATGCTATGGGAGTTTCTACCCCTTAATATCTTAGCAGTCGGCCTTACTTGACATTAAACATACTAAAAACTATTCTAGCTATATTTATTAACATCTTATAGAAAACTAATTCTAAATTTATATCTGTCTTAGAGCAACAGAAATCATTTATGAATTCCTCTAACTTGTTCCACCATATATATTCATCGAAATATTTATACTATCAATTTAACAAGAGTAAGAAATTTATCCTTCCAAATGGCATTTAATCATTTCCGAACCCAACTTTCTTTTTAATATATTGTGCATGTAATATTTAGAGATTGCTTTTCATAGTTAAACTAGCCATTTTTCTTTAATTCTGTATTATTGAAAGGAAACGTGGCCACCATTTGAATTTTTCATCTGCTTTTTGTTGAAAAAATTTGCTCATGTCTAATTAACAAAGAACGTTAGCCGTAAGATTCTTTCCGCAAGGGACATGCTTAGAAAACATTTATACGTTGGTGTAGCCAAATTCTACTAGAAGAAACATTTAGAAGCGAACAAGACGACAGAGAAGAAAGAAGCAGGGGAGCATGGACATTTTTGAGAAACCTAAACAAGTCTTAATGGCACTTCTTCTTTTTCAGATGGCAACCGAGCTCAGAATTCTCGACCTTAGGTGGTGCAGATCTTTGAGAAGAACTCCCGAGGTGTCTGCTTTTAAAAGCTTGGAGATTTTGATTCTTGACGGTTGTTTGAATCTGGAAGAGATTCATCCTTCTATCGGAGACATCAAGACCCTTATCTCCTTGAGCGTCATTAGTTGCCCTAAATTGAAGGAGCTACCGGCAGGAGTAGGAAGAATGGAAGAGTTGAGGGAGCTTCTCTTAAATGATACTGCTATACAAGATATTCCAGTTTCGAGAGGCTGTTTGATGAAGCTGGAGACTTTGCGTGCCTCGCTTTGTGGAGGACTCGCTCGACTTCCAGAATCCATGGGCTCTCTCGTGTCATTAACTCGGCTGGCCCTATCTTTTTCGGCAATTGAAAAATTGCCTGAATCCATTGGTTCTCTGAAGGAGCTTGAGATTCTTAATGCCTCTTGTTGCGAATCGTTAGCCCACGTACCCAGCTCCATAGGCCATCTCACATCTCTGTCTGTCCTCGACCTAACAGAATGCGGTAAACTTGCTCGACTTCCAGAATCCATAGGCTCCCTCACGTCCTTGACCGCACTGCATTTGGCAAGGACAGCAATCGTGGAATTACCGGAAGGCATTGTATATCTGCAGAACTTGAGAATTTTGGACGTAGGTGGAACTGGCGTGACAGAATTGCCTCGTGCCATTGGAATGTTGGCGAATCTCCAAGAGTTGAAAATTTCAAGATGCGAAAATCTGGAAGCACTACCAGGTAGCATAGGCGAACTGAGGTCGCTGAACGAGCTTGAATTAGACAAGTCAGGCATCTCGGGTTTGCCACAAAGCATTTCTAGGCTCTCTTCTCTCCAATCCCTCAGCTTTCTGTATTGCGAGGAGCTTCACGAAGTACCAGAGCTGCCCTCTGGCTTAACAGCTCTAGGCATAACCTGCCAGAGTCCGCGATTGCCACATCTTTCCCAGCTGAACCTTCTTTATAGGCTCGTCCTTTCCAATTGCCATTGGCTTGAATGTCTCCGTGAGCTTCCGGTTGGATTATCTATGCTTTGGATTACAGGTTGCGGAAAATTGAAAGCGTTGGCGGATTTGTCCTACTTGAAGCACTTATCTGCATTGATTATCGAGAAGTGCTTTGAGCTAACAGAAGTCACTGGCCTGGAAGGTTTACAATCCCTATACACGTTGCAGATACGTGAATGCCATAAGATATGTAGGCTTGGTGCGGTCGAATCCTTGCAGTCATTGAGAGCCTTACCCATTGATGAGGAATTCCCAGATTCTTCGAAGTTAACAAGTGCAAAGGTATTTCAGCTTGAAGGGTCGCTAGATCTTTCAAATTCAAAGATCCTGCAGGACAGAAATGCTGGAAGTTGTCTGAATTCTGTCGAAATTCAAGGGCTTGATGGATCAAAATCCTCACAAAAGTTGGATATCTTTAAATGCACTTCTGCTGGACAATCCCTACACCTTTCAAGTTTACAAGATCTGAGGGAACTACACGTTACAGATTGCACGAATGTAAATGAAATCCATGGCCTCGAGGGATTAGAATCCTTGAAAGTTTTGGATATCTCCCGGTGCACATCCCTTAGACAATCATTGGACCTGTCAAATTTAAAGAATTTGCAGGAATTTTATGCTGCAAACTGTGAGAAGCTAGTTGAAATTCGAGGCCTTGATGGATTGGAATCCTTGATAGAGTTGAAAACGTCTGGGTGCACATCCCTTAGAAAATCGCCGGACCGATCAAGTTTAAAGAATCTGCGGAGATTTTATGATGCCTGGATATGACTGGAGCATGCGGAAGATCCAAGTTTCCAAGCCCTCAAGGCCCAGAATATCCACTAGGTTCTCACAGTTTGCAGCATGATTCTTTTAAATGTTGCAGGTCCAGTGATCATCCAACTGACAAAAATTCAAAACACGCAAGGATTCTAATCCATCAGGGTCTTGAATTTCAACTTGGTTCTTGTGGTTAGCAGCTAATCTCCACATATTCTTTGAACATGACAGTCCGGTAATTGTCTGATGGACGTGCATCATTCTTTTTTGTCAAGGTCTGTAACATCAAATAGGACAACTGCCAGCATTCATCCTGAGCCAGGATCGAACTCTCCATGAGTTTCATAGTTGCATTACTTATAGCTTCCTTGTTCGTAGACAAAGTTAATTCGGAGTTGTCTTTCTTCCAAGACATCATTGAATGTCGAATGCAATACCTGAACTGCCTGGAGCTTTCCTCATACAGAATTATCAGCAATTGCTGCGTCAGGGTCTTCACGAGATCATATTCTGGTGAGAGTTTGATATTGAGTTGATTGATGTCCTCTGACAAGGCAACATCTTAGTCTTGATAATGGCAGGAATGAAGTTGGCAATACTGGTGAATCATACGGGAGAGATTCTTCTTTGTACATTACCGAGTGATAATGTAATCTCTCTTGATTGTGTAGGAATGTAACTGGCAGCCCTAGTGAATCATACGTGAGCGATTCTTCTTTGTACATTATTGAGTGATTCATGTTTCTCAGTTGCAATGTAATCTCTCTAGATTGTGGTAGCAGTGTAACCGGCAGCTGTTGTCTGAGGACTAGATCTTCATAAGAGTGATTCTCTAGAAAATAATTTGTCATCCATTGTGATTCTTCATCCTCGACACAATGTGGAAAACCAGACTTTTAGATTAATGATCTTTTTGCAACATCTGTATTGGAAGGTTGTTGTGCTTGCTCGCTTGTCGTTTGGAACTTTTTTTTTTTTTTTTGGGTTGTCTATACGGTGGCGAGTTAAACTTCTATCTTCTGTTTGCTTCTATAATACCAGGCATACTGGTTTACATGCAATGTTGATATGCTGGGAATTACAAGACGTTGAAATTAGATATAGCTCCTTAAGAAATGCCTTTGAGCATAGTCATCTCAGTTTCTTAAGGTGGACAATTGAAATCCTCCACTTAGGAATGACGCGGATGCTTGCTCTTCCCGATTACTTTAATTGGTTTTTCATTGTTCTGCGACATTTGAACTGTGATTCACCTTTCGTCTGTTCTCATATGACTGCTCAAGTTAAATTGATTATTAACATGTGGATTATAGGGGAGGCTCTGGAGGCAAAGTACAAGAACACATAGGCAATGGAGAGAGATCTTACTGCTAAATTATGACGCTCACGATCAACAGAATTTTGTCGGGTTCTCTCGAGCTAATCTCATGGGGCGTGAATTTAATATGCTGCAAATATGCAAGAGTGTATTCGCAGTTCCATTGTCATTCTAAATTCTTGCTCAACTGTTCATGTGTCGAGTTTGATCCTAATAAGATTCACGCTGCTTTTCCTGTCGCCATACGATGTACTCTTATGTTCATCAGTCATTTGAATCCTGGGATCCTTTCACTACGCCAGCGTGTGTTTGTTTTAGTTAAGCTCCGCTTCAACCTTCCAGCATGCAAGTTTTTTTGTCTCCTCCTGATTCAAAGTCTGAATAATCTCGCTCTTCATGCTATAGGAACTGGAAATAGAGCCGGTATTTTCAGATGCCGGAATAGAAACACACGTGTTTCAAAGAAACTTGTGAATTATTACAAGTTTGAGCAATGCTATCTGTGTGAATCTTGCTTGAGTTGTGAGAGATAGCCTTTTAACAAATTCTCAACTTCATGACGAGTAGTGACATCTCACATCCTATCGAAGTCCACCTATATCTTGTGGAGAAAATGATCCTCGTGCTTTTTATGAATTGACATGATAAGCTTATGGCAATGGAGATGAACGGGACTAGCAGTGTAGCACGGAGAGATGAAGCATTGTTCTGGGTAGGGGTGGAGACGTGCCGGTGCCAGTGGTCGTGGCCAATCGCAGCTCTCCCTGGACGAGGGGTCGGGCCATCAGAAGTTTCACTGACGGCGACTTCTACTCTTTAGTTACGTCTCGAGTTTGAGTTATGTACGAAACCCGATCCGTTTGGAAGATTTTGATTTGTTCGAAATCCGAAACATCCTTTGAACACAATAAAGTTGGAGTTATTCTAATGGGCATTAAAGCTTTCTTATCATACATATCAAGGGATTGTTATTTTCTGTAGAGATAAAATCTCCAAGTTGGAAAGCAAGATTTCACTTCTTAAAGAAGATGGACAGCGGACGTCTTCGATCAAGCCTCGTTAGGGAGATTTTCAGTGATTGGTCAATATAATATGTGGCCGAATTATATTGACCAATCAAAAAAATAAGTAATGTAAATATCTGTCAACTATAATATAAGTATCTTATAGATAGGCATAAGGTACCGTTTATAATATCTGTCAAGTATAACATCTATAGGTGACCTTGCACGAGGTAGAGAGTTGGTGGGAAAAGTGCCAAAAAAGTCCTAATCCTTTGCCACTTGTGCCAAAAAAGTCATAAACCTTTTTTTGGTGCCAAATAAGTCCTAAACCTTTATAAGTGGTGCCAAATAAGTCCTAAACCTTTATAAGCAGTGCCAAATAAGTCCTTCCCACTGGAAAAAGCACACGTGGCTCGCCGGAGCTCGTCGGTGGCGCCACGTCGGCGCTAACGTGGCGTCGACTTTTTTTTTTTTCCTTATTCTTCTTCTTCTTCACCGGCGGAGCCCTCGCCGGCGATGGGCGAGGGCGGCGGGGGCTGGGGCTGGGGAGGCGGCCACCGGCCTCCCCTGTCGCCGGCGAGGGCCGGGCGAGGGCGGCCTCGCCCGGATCTGGGCGGGGGCCGGGCGAGGCCGCCCTCTCCCATATATGGGTGGGACAGCCCCGCCCCTGCCCAGATCTGGGCTGGGCGGGGCGGCCCCTGTCCGCCCCTGTCTGGGTAGGGGCGGGGCTGTCCTGCCCAGATCTGGGCGGGGGCGGCCTCGCTCGGCCCCCGCCGGCCGCTAGCTGGCCTCGCCAGGGGCCGGCGGGGGCCGGGCGAGGCCGCCCCCGCCCAGATCTGGGCGGGACAGCCTTGCCCCTGCCCAGACAGGGGCAGACAGGGGCTGCCCAGATCCGGGCGAGGCCGGCCTCGCCCGGCCCTCGCCGGCGACAGGGGAGGCAGGTGGCCGCCTCCCTAGCCCCAGCCCCCGCCGCCCTTGCCCATCGCCGGCGAGGGCTCCGCCGGTGAAGAAGAAGAAGAAGAAGAAGAAGAAAAAAAGTCGACGCCACGTCGGCGCTGACGTGGCGCCGCCGACGAGCTCCGGCGAGCCACGTGTGTTTTTTCCGGTGGGAAGGACTTATTTGGCATCACTTATAAAGGTTTAGGACTTATTTGGCACCAAAAAAAGGTTTAAGGACTTTTTTGGCACAAGTGGCAAAGGATTAGGACTTTTTTGGCACTTTTCTCGAGAGTTGGTTGGTTCCCAAGCTTTGGAAAACCATGATCATGAGTTTAAATTTATGATCGGACACTTTATTTGCTCCCCAGGCTTCATAAACCATGATCATGATTTTTGACGTCGAACCACACAAAACCGTGACCGTTCTATGTACACGTTAATATTGTTACTGTTTTCATCCTTTTCATGCTTTTATTAATATGGGTTTGGCCTTCTAGCTTTTATTGTCAGGAGCACGCCCATTTCTTTGTCCCATTTGAACCGCGATGTTCAAATTGGGATGCATTTGTACGACGAGCTCTGTTTGAAATTCTTAGGAAATTGAGTGATTTCTCCCTAGTGCGATTTGAAATCGAATTGTGCTTACTATTGCAATTCGATTCGTTTCGATTTCCTTCTGATCTGAAAAATGACTTGGTGCGATTTGTTTTTTTTTTTTTTCTGATCGAATTTTTATGGTCGGGTGCGGTTTGGTCTTTAAAGTCAAACCCGGTTTAATTTCACGGTTTGAGATGGTCTGGGTCACTGAGCACCTTGAAATCATCCGAAGGGTTAGACAGCCTGCGCCAGAAACCAAACAGAGAATTGGACTGGCTACTGGAGAACAACTTAGAGAAGGGACGAGGCTATCTGTTTCCTGGTGCAGGGTCTGATGAAACCGACGTCCAATCAGGCTCCTTCGTCTACCTGACAAAAGCGTTATATCGGGACAGACGACGAAACTGGCAATTGAGTCCTTTTCAACTAGCGTGGCCACCGTCGTTGGTACCATATCACACTCCCTCTCCGCGCATGAACTGGTAAGCCTCCCCACTCAATCTCTCCCTCTCCTTCCTTCTCGTGGCTTTCTCTGTTCGATTTTCGCTTGCATTTGGAGAAGGGACATGGTGCTTCCTCGAACGACCGATTGTCGTTCCCCCCGGAAGTCCCGCGCCGTTCGAAGATCGGCTTGTCCCTGCTTGGGAGGTCTGCTTTAGCCGTAATTGCTTAGTACATTTGGGCTTTTGGAGATAGTGGTTGCCGATCGTTTGGCCCCTCTCTGGTTTGGGGAACGCATGCGCGCGAGGAAGTCAGATGACGCGTTAGTCGGAAAATGTGGGTTCGCTGGTATTGTTCGGCTGTGGAACCTCTTTGCCTTGAGAAAGCTTGACGAGCTGCGTGTAGCTGTTTCTGAGCTCTACTACGCTCGCTCTCCAGTGTGGTCGTTTGGAGGGCTTCCGGTTGCAATGAGATGATCGGTTTGCAAAATATGGTTGTGTGGTTGTATTTCTTTATAATATAGGAGTCTTCGAACTTACTCTGCAGTCCTGTTTTCTACCGAGGAAGATAGAGCATGAAACACTTTTTGGCCTACTTAGTATTGGTGTTGTTGGGTTTTTCAATTTTTCTTGCGAATGTTCTTGTCGATAATGCACCTTTTGATGCATTTAGAAGGTTAATGCTGGCTAGCGTTTTTCGTTGTTTCCTTGGTATGGTCTTTTTTGACTCCAAAGTCGTATGTTTGATGAAATTATATGGAGAGCTCTCTGAATGAAGCTTGTATCTCACAATTCAGACAATGTAGGATCTTCCAATAATTGTAAGCCCTCTTTACTTCCGAGAGCCTGAAGAGTCATGACACCTGACCCCAGAGTAAAGTTTTGTTTTTTACTTGCTAGGTGAAAAAAAAAACTTTTGATCCTCTATTATTGGCCCTCGTAATTTGGAAAACACTCGCACCTAACAATTGTATGAATTAGGGGTATCGAAACCAAACAATATACTTGACAAAAGAAATGATCCGACCGGAGATTATGGATATTTTCTAGTTGAGTACTCAGTTAATTGCTTTGGCACTATAATAGTTAGAGTCGAGTCGAGTTTTGGATTAATTCCAAAATAATATAGTTGCTCATTTTAATGTATGTAAAAAAAACATATACAAATACGACCCGAAATATTTCGGACTAGGTGGGCTCGAGCACATATTTTATAGTATTTTGGATTGAATATCATAGAGTCCAACCCAACTCGATCCATTGACATATGTAGTATGTACTACCAAATAGGGAGAAATAGCCATGGATCATGGAGCTCGTTATTTGAAATCCTCAGCTGATATTTTATCTAAGTCATTATCCTCGTGATTGTCAATGGTTCCAATTGTCAAAAGATGAAATGCTTCGCCAAACGGGCTAATTCCGAAAAAAACACAAACTTTAGATCAAGTAACAAATTTGGCGTTAAACTTTTTTTTATCTCTTGAAAAATATAATCTTTAGATCAAGTCACAATTATAGTCTCGTAACAAAATATCAACTTTAACTAAAAATCCCAAATCTAACTCCATTAACTTAGAATCATTGATTGTCCAACATAACTATTCCACATCAGCTATAAAATTCACGTGGCTTGCTAGCTAGATCTAAAGTGTTAATCATTAATTTTTTTTCTCCGAGTTACAGCTTGAAGAATAATGTTGAAGCAATTCATCGTCCTTTACACTCTGTTGATGAGTAAAAACGAGCTTCAAATTAAATTTCTTTGGCGAAATTTTGACGTTTTGTAATAGTCCATGGCTTTTCACAAGATTAAGAAAAGTCGAGATCATAATTATCACTCAACTTAAAAATTGTGGTTTTTTTATTAGACTGAATAAAGTTGGGATCATGATTATTACTCCAACTGAAGTTTGTATTTTTTACGAGAAAAAAAGAGTCGAGGACAGATTTGTCATTGCACTTGATATTCGTGTTATTTATTTTTGAATTGTCCCGGACCAAACTAGGGCTTCGAACTTTTAAGTTCGGCCCGCCTGGATTTTCCAACCGGGGAGGGCAAATCTCGCTCTGTCAGCAAAGCGTCTTTTGTCATTTCATTATTAAAAAAGAAAAAAGAAAGAAAAAAGAAAGAGGAAAGAGATCTCTTTACTCATCACCCCTTCCAAGAGAACATCCGCGCCGACCATCCTTCTTGGCTCCCACGAGAACCAACGTCTCAGATCCTCTTGCTCTCACGGCGCTCGTCGTTCCTTCTCCCACGAGTTCAAAACATTGCCATTTGCCCCTTTCCATGTTTCATTCACTCGAGAAGTTGTACCGGGTGACTCGAGTTTATTGGAAGGAGCTGCTCTGGATTCAAATGTTCGTAATAGCCTGCATTTTTCTTATCTACCAGACTTGGCTGCGATAGCCAAAAGAGTAGCATATGGTCCTGGTCTTGTCAGGCAAGGGTGGAGTTGGTAAAAGTACATTTTGAGCGCACCTCTCGGACACATTTGCTGCCTTAGATTTCCAGGTGGGTCTGCTCGATATAGATATCTGCGGTCCGAGCATCCCAAAGATGCTTGGACTCGAAGGTCAAGAAATCCACCAGAGCAACCTTGGGTGGTCTCCTGTGTATGTCGAGTCCAACCTTGGTGTCATGTCCATTGGCTTCAAGCTCCCAAATCCTAATGAAGCTGTCATTTGGAGGGGGCCACGTAAGAATGGGCCGATCAAGCAATTCCTGAAGGATGTATACTGGGGAGAACTCGATTTTCTAGTGGTTGATGCACCACCTGGCACCTCTGATGAGCACATCTCAATTGTTCAACGTCTTCAGGAAACTGCCTTAGATGGTGCAATTATAGTCACAGCCCCGCAGCAGGTTTTATTGATTGATGTCAGGATAGAGGTTAGTTTCTGCAAGAAAGTTGGAGTTCCAGTCCTTGGGGTTGTGGAAAACATGAGTGGCTTGGCTCAGCCGTTGAGTGATTTCCGCTTCGCAAAGATCACGGAAACAGGTGAACAGAATGATGTCACCGAGTGGGTATTGCAATGTATGAGAGACAAGGCACCAGAGTTGCTGAATTTGATTGCTTCAAGTGAAGTGTTTGACAGTAGTGGTGGTGGTGCTGCCAAAATGTGCAGTGAGATGGGGGTACCTTTCCTTGGTAAGGTACCGCTGGACCCTCATTTGTGCCGGGCGGCTGAAGAAGGTAGATCGTGTTTTGTGGATCAGCGATGCACGGCTAGTGCACCAGCCTTGAAGAGTATCATAGAGAAGCTGTTGCAGAACCAGGGTCTTTCCCAAATGTCCGTGGAGAATGGTGCATACAGTTCGGGCTTCAGTCTCCCCTCGTTGTCAATCTTTTCTTTTTCTTTTGTCTTTCTCAGCTTCACTCATTATGTAGACCATGCGAAGTGGTACATATTTTATGTATTTCTTGCTAATCTACTTTTTGCGATTTGATAGTTTTCTGAACTGTTAATCATGTCATTGTGCAATTTCGATCACATTTTGAATGAATAACCTTGGATGATCAGTTATATAGGATATCAATTTTGAGCTCATGTTTGTAGTTTGGGTTCGCTAGAAATGATTAGTACCTAAGTGATCTAGATCTTTCAACCTCAAATTATTTTTTTTTTTTGAAAATTTATACTTAATATATCTTCTCGAGATATGCTGTAAGTTGATTTTTAAATTCTAATTCTATAGTTGAACAAGAACTGAGGATTAAGAACATATGTAATCATGAATTAAGAACATATTCGAATATTGGCATCTCTTTTCTATGTTATGCCTGACGAGTTCACATTGAAAAGTATCATAAATCCAAATCAAATTTGGTTCATGAAAAGATCATTTTGCGTTTGTGAAGCTGAATCCTTCCATTTTCATTTTTCAATTTTCTCTTTACAAAAATTCCTCTTTCTTCCTTAGTAGACATAATAAAACTAACAACCTTGATAGGAGTACTCCTCTCATTTGTGCTGGAATCACTATCTATAGTCCATTGAAGTTCTACAAGCTAGATAAGACATGAATGCATTTAGGGGAGGTTGGGTTCGACATATATAGCTGCAAAATTTGTTAAGGCCATGGGCCTTAAAGTGACAATCATCAATAACTCATCTAATAAGAAGAAGGAAGCTAAGGATCATGGGAGCCGACACATTCTTATTTAGCTATAACATAGTAGAGATAGAGGTAAGTTATGATGATAATAGATTATTTTTTTTTGATAATGTATAAGAATATAGTTAAAATAAATGTAAATTTATGTTATTTTTAACTATAGCTTGCAATAGATAATTGATGGCATCATTGACACAGTCTTTGTTGTGCATGCTCTTTTGCCTTTTGATTGCTCTCTTAAAGACTAATGGAAAGCTCACCATGCTTAGTGTACCAAACAAACCTCTTATGCTATTTGCTTTCTCACTCATCATGGGTCAGCCTAAGCAAGTATGAGTTTTACGGTATTTCTAGAAAAAAAAAGCCACCTTTGTAATCAACGTTTATTGTGGAAATGATTTTTAGTTTTGGTAGATTAGTTATGAGCTTCACGAATACAAAATAGTAATAAGCGAGACCAATGATAGGTAGAAAGATGGTGCGATAAAGCGGCATTGGAGGGATGAAGGAGGCACAAGAGATAAATAGATTTTGCAGCGAGGCATAACATAGTTGTAGACATTGAGCTTATTCCTATGGATTACATGAACATTGCCATAGAGCGACTAGATGTTAAGTATCGATTTGTCATTGACATCACCAATTGGTTGAAGCCCTCTTGAAGATGATTCTAGTGGATTGCTACTTGGCCGGGCGAAGCCAACCTAATAGTAGTTGGGGGAGGCTTAACCTTGTGATGGCCAGGCGATCTCAAGCGTCACCAAACAACTAGTAAGGCACGACTACTCTAGATCAAGGCAAGGTCGACACTCACCCAACAACTACAAAGGCAGGGTTGCCTAGCCACAACAAGGCTTGTAACAAGCCGACAAGTTTGACCTCACCAGCCCCAATCCTAACGATCATTGGTCTTCCGATCACTGGCCGTTGCTGAGACCTAGTGATTGGTTAGAGAAAGAAGAAAAAAAAGAATGAGGAAAAGAGAAAAAAATTTGTTTCAAAAAATTGTTCTTGAAAAAATGAAGTACATTCTAATTTTAATTATAAATATATTCTCTGACCACTTTTTTATTTGGGGAAATAAAAAAATCAACTGATGTACACAATTTTTTTTGTTCTTTTTGTATTTTCGAAAATAAAAGAATAAAAAATAGAAAAATAAAATTGTTACTGAACGCATCCTTTATATCTATCTCTACCAATAAAATACTTTGAATTTTTCGATAAATTACACAAATGTCCTTATATTCGATAGCGCTTTAGTATTCCGAATGTTGTTAAACTTATGGAAGAATACCCTTTTTTTTGGAGTAAAACTTAAAAGACATATCTAAAAAGCATGACGTGTTATATTCACATTAGAATTTTTTTTTTTTTACTTTTTACCTATTATCTACAACTTCATTGATCAGTTAATGACACAATAAGATAAAATATCATGTATATGATTTCATCATGACATATTCACGTAGATAAATGTAATATTGCTCAATCATAATACGAAAATAATAATAAAAATCAAATTGCAAATCGATAGTTTTTTTAAATAATTACTGTCAACATTGGTAACTTTTTATAGTGCAATTTCGCTCCTTTATAGCATAATTAATGTAAACTCGTGACAACAATATTTTATATTTTATTATAATAATGTCGAAGTTTTGTATCTGTTCATATCGTTGGATCTTTTAATTTCAGCCCACTATATTACTAAGACACATTTTTATCGCATCAACTTGACCCACCTTTGCTGGCTAGATAGAATTGTAAATTTTATTAGAAAAAGGAAGAAAAAAGAAAAAGAGAAAGAAAAAGCAAGCAAGCGACATCACCGTCCCCATTGTTTGAAACTCTGAATGGAACATAGAGCCAGACCGACTCAAATCAAACATGGGAAAGACATTCATCAATATCCAGAAAATAATTACGTAAAAGTCATAACTTATGAGTGCTTACATTAATTTGAGTCACAACCATTCAAAATTCTACGATTGTGCCTAATGTTTTGTTGTGTAACCATCATAGATCTCACAATGCTTGCAAAGACAACGTTAATATAGTCGGATGGAGTATACCCACTATCATTGGGACAATAATTAAAAATTCAATTTTAGGATAATAATTAAAAAAAAGATTACTTTAGCGTTATTTCCCATAATCATGTTTGTCCCAATTAATCGAAACTTGAAGGGGTTGTTGTTGGATCGGTCAAAGAACGGGGTTGGGTTTTGATCGACTGGTCAATTGGCTTGATTGGGTTGAACTATTAGATCGATGAAGTTAGGAAAAGTTTATGAAGAAATCTATAAAATGTAAATTAGGAAGCCACAACCAAAATTGAATGTGCATTTTAGAATGTCATTGATAGAACGAGGAAGCGATCCCAATCATCCATGTGCATTGATAAAAAAAATGTGTGGAAGCAAGCATATGCTTGATCAGAATAGTATAAGTGTGCACCATCGACTTCAAGTCCAGATTCATCACGTTTTTCCAACATCATCAATCTATCAAGCCATCCTATCCTTGGACATCCTCAATTTTGTCCAGCTTTGCAACAGCCATCGGTTGACGACGTGTCCATCACTTGATTTCACTTTGATACTTTTCTCATGCATCGAATCTAATAAATCGAAAGCTTCTCCAATCCTCAACCTCTTACAAAGAGTAATTATAATGCAGCTATAACTCCCCACATCAGGAGTTAAACCACTTTCTTCCATCATTTGAAGTGCCCTCTGATCATTGTCCAGCTCCCCATGTCTACATTGATTGTGAATTATCGAATTGCAAAAGAGATGGAGAGAGCTTACGCTCATAAAGAGTTTTCTAAATTGATATTTCGTATATCATAATTTCTCTCCAATCAAAAGTTATTCTTATTAATCGCATGCTCGGTGACTTTTTATCCCAAGCACGCCTATAGGAATTCAGCGCATCCAAAAGATCTAGAATGTCTTTAACGATGATTGTGTCTAGGTGTCCAGATGATGCCAGAAAACTCTTGTTTGCACTCCGATAAATACGATGGGACATAAGTGGTGCCACATGGAGCACAATCCCTGTTAGGAGAGGCGCGCATATGGAGGCCTGGGTAGGCCGGCCAAATTGTAAAGATGGAACGTCAAATTTCAACAATTCTTAGTGTTACAAATCTCACGCAATGAGAACACGGACATGCCTCGACACGGCATAGCATGGTATGGCCCATCATGGCACGATGGCGGCACACCTCCGGCGAGACTCCGGCGACGGTCTAACGGTGCTTTTTGGCGCTAGTGAGGTGGCCAGTTGCCTGGACGGAGTGGCTGGGGCTGGTGACCGGCGGGTGGCCTTCGATTGATGGCCAGAAGCACAAACAGTGACCAGAAAAGACTGGCATGCACTACTCTGGCGTCGGGACGGTGACCGGACGGATTCGGGTGGTGTCTGGTGGCGTGGGTCGATGGTGGAGATCACCACGGCAGCCGGCGAGCAGCGGCGATGCCCGACGAGGCTCCGATCAGTGTGGCTGAAAAAACGCACCTAAAACAGAGGTTTGAGATCTGCGGCGTTCTTGCGCGAATCGACAGTTGAAACTGGCTAGGCTGACGGGTGAGCTAAGGAACTCCATAGACGACCACGGGATGACGGGAAACGGCGGAAAGTGGTCGGAGCCGCTGGGTTTACGAGATACCCAAGAGGCAGGGCAAACAGGGGAGGCTTTCGCGTAGCTTCCGAGGCAACAAAGACGACGGCCAAGGGCTCTACTGAGCTAATGGGGACTCCAGGAAACTTAGAGGAGGGACTATCGTGGTCTAGGTGTGGCCAGAAGTGCGCGATTTGGCGCGTACAGCTGCCTTGCGCAATACAGAGGCAGGGCAACCAGGGTGGCGACTTCTCGCGACTATGGATGGCTTCGACGGCGACTCCCATGGCCTCGACTGAGCAGAAGGGGTTGAGGGGAGACAGAACGAACGAATGGCGCTGGCAATTGGTGGTCGGAAGCGCAAGAACAACGGGTCAAATGGTACCAAAGTTGAAAATGCCACTGGGTCAAAAATTGAAAATTCTGGGTTCAAAAGGCAAACGCTCAAAAGTTGAGGGACCTTTTCGTAATTTTCAAAAGTTCGGGAAACTACGCAAAACGAAAATTCACGGTTTAGTCCGGGAGACTCTAGGACGGGTCACTACTAAACCCTAAAATTCACATAATAAACCCCAAAAGTGGCCGAAACGAGCTGTTACACTGAACGTACACGAGTTTTTGATATTTGATGCATTGTTTTTTATATGGGAAACACTGATCATAGTTTGATTTAGGGCAATTTCTATTTTAAGAAATTCACGTATTTTCTAAACGCGGATTTTTTGGATTTGTGGAACTACTTACTTTTTTCTTAAAACTTTGTAAACTTTTGAACTTTAGTTAGAAAATTAGTCTAAAAGAAAAAGATAAATAAAAACTAAATAAATAATTGGCCCAGTGTAACGGGCTCAAATTTGGCAGGTGTCACAGTTGTTTCTCTTTTCGGGCTGCTGGCGGGCGTCGCCGAGCAGACGAAAGTTCAGAGAGAGAGAGAGAGAGAACTTGCGAAATATGGTTGACTGGTCAAACAAATTTTCAAAAGAGACGATGATGCACGATGTCCAGCTTCGTTCGCTCACTAAGCACGTCATCACCGGCTCTTCCTGCATCTCCTCAAGCCTTGTTTCGCTCACCAAGCACGTCATCACGGCCTCTTCCTGCATCACCTCAAGCCCTATATATACACACCAGCTCTTTTCACTCCCCTCTCATCACCTTCCTCTTCACATCAGAAAACGCACACATCACGCAGTTCTCTTCCCATCTAATTGAAATGGCAATGTCACCGGAGACTGAACATCCAGTCAAGGCTTTTGGATGGGCAGCCAGAGACTCTTCCGGGCATCTCTCTCCCTTCAAGTTCTCAAGAAGGTAAAGTTCCCTCGGTTTCTCTCTTCTTTTTGGGGGAGGTGCGTCTTCCTCCTCGAAATTCATTAATTCTCGTTTTCACAGGGCTGCCGGAGAAAAGGACGTAACTTTTAAAGTACTTTATTGTGGTATATGCCATTCCGATCTCCACAATGTCAAGAACGAATGGGGAAAAACTTCTTATCCCGTAGTGCCCGGGTATGAATTGTCAAAGACATCATTCTTTCTGATTCTCTTGATAAACAAATGTCATTTTCGAGTCGATAATAATAGAAATTGTCCACTGTATGCAGGCATGAGATTGTAGGTGTGGTTACCGAAGTGGGCACCAAAGTGACAAAATTCAAAGTCGGGGACAAAGTGGGCGTTGGGTGTATGGTCGGATCGTGTCGATCCTGTGCAAACTGTAAGAATGATCTTGAGAATTACTGTCCTGAGATGATCTTGTCCTATGGTGCAAAGTACTATGATGGAACCACCACCTATGGTGGCTACTCGGACATCATGGTATCAAACGAGCACTTCGTGATAAAGATCCCCGACAACTTGCCTCTTGATGGCGGTGCTCCTCTCCTTTGTGCCGGGATCACTGTCTATAGTCCATTGAAGTACTATGGGCTTGATAAGGCCGGAATGCATTTAGGGGTGGTTGGGCTTGGAGGGCTTGGGCATATGGCTGTAAAGTTCGCTAAAGCCATGGGCCTCAAAGTGACCGTCATCAGTACCTCACCTAATAAAAAGAATGAAGCCATGGACAATTTGGGAGCCGATGCATTTGTGGTTAGCCGTAACAAAGAAGAGATGGAAGTAAGTTATTGTTACAACATCATGTTTTCTTTGATTATGTATAGCGATAATGATGACCGAACGTAGATTAATGTTATCATCTTCTATTAACTATAGCTTGCGATGGGTACAATGGATGGCATCATCGACACAGTCTCAGCCGTGCATGCTCTTTTGCCTTTGATTGGTCTCTTGAAAACTAATGGAAAGCTCGTCATGGTTGGTGCATCAGAGAAACCGCTCGAGCTACTTGCTTTCCCACTCCTCATGGGTAAGCACGAGCAAGTCTTTTGAGCTTTTCCTAGAAAATTACCTTCATTATTGGTGCTTATAGTGAAATGGTTTTTAGTTTTATTAGATGATTAGCTATGAGCTTCACGAATGCAAAAAATAATAAGTAAGACCAATGACAGGTCGAAAGATGGTGGGAGGAAGTGGCATCGGAGGGATGAAGGAGACGCAAGAAATGATTGATTTTGCAGCGGAGCACAACATAGTCGCGGACATCGAGCTTATCCCCATGGATTATGTGAACACTGCCATGGAGCGACTATTAAAAGCAGATGTTAAGTATCGATTTGTCATTGACATTGCCAATTCATTCAAGCCTTTCTGAAGATGATTCCGACGGATCACTACTTGGCCAAGCAAATATAGAAGATTAGCTTTCCCTATCTTGTTTATCTCATAATCCTATTTTGCCATTAAGATTTTGCTGCTGTTTAGTATTGTGACGTCACCGCGTCGTCTCCTTTGTAGTAATGTTGAATACTTTGTATCGGCAGCAGCCTTGTCTTAGGTTGTTATCCTCCGAAAGTATGATATCCAAATAATCACAAGAGTTCCTTTTGTGTGTGTCGTGTGTAAATCATGCACTCAAACAGCATATCCTTTCTGAACAATCTTCTTGTGACTGTGGGAAACAGAAAAACTGAACAACTTAGAGGCCTTGATGGAAAAACAAGAAGTTTCAACATCCAGTTTCACATTTGATGATACTAGTTAAAGGAGAGTAGAGGTGCGGGATAGAAGCTACTTCTTCGTATTGAAATTGAGGGAGGGAGGACAGGGACGGGGTGGTTTTGGAGATGTGTTAAGTAGTGGGAAATTTGTACCAGCGTGAATTCTGACTGCTCTTTATTAGAACGACGAAAAGTAGGCATCTAGAATGCAAGAGTGCCCTTCATGAAATAGAAACTATCGGCAAAGCACCTGATACAGTAGCCATGTGATAAGTTTTAGTTGGACAAACTGACAGTCTTTTTTGACTATCTATTTGCATTCATTAACGTTTGACGATTCCCACGATACTGCCATTACACATTTCTGTTGCTATCAACATGTATCGGTTGATAATTACCATAAAAAAAAACATGTATCGGTTGACTTTGGAGCCATGTCTTTGTTAAGGTCACCGTCGAGTTCTTCTCTTTTGACCTCATCCCAGGCCCTTTAGCAGATCCAAAATATACGTTGGACTGTATATGGGGATTGCAGCAGGGATAGCTCGTGTCATTGGCCCATTGGGCATTGTTTTAAGCTCTGTCATTGTCAGACAAATCCATGATAGAGCTCCAATGTGACTGCTTTTCTGAATAGAAGTTCAATATGCATTTGGCAGGATTGCACCGTGAAACAGAATCTAAGATTTGCCGACTTATTTGAATGGAAATCGAAATTATATAAGGAATCTATTCTTTGGGAATGAATCAGAAAAAAGATGTGATGCAAAAA
The DNA here is from genome assembly GCA_030064385.1 of Melaleuca quinquenervia. Lineage (NCBI taxonomy): Eukaryota > Viridiplantae > Streptophyta > Magnoliopsida > Myrtales > Myrtaceae > Melaleuca > Melaleuca quinquenervia. The sequence goes on along the minus strand of CM057721.1, from coordinate 8,776,827 downwards.
GATAACTGCTGTGTGATTAGACTGATTTATATGAGGTATGCTGTGTCTCTGAGTTTTGTTTCCTCTGCCATGTAGTTCCTGGTTACATTCAAGTTGCACTGTGTTTTTATATGCTATAACTGTTTCAAGTGCCTTCTTATCACAATTCCATCACTAATTGCGGTGTTTAAATTAGAGAAATTTTGTTTTGCATTCATATGTACCCCCTTGTGGTTTACTTGACCATGGCATTGGTCTCTAGAAACATATTGCGCAATAGCCTGCATTTTTCTTATCTTGCCAGACTTGGCTGCGATAGCTGAAAGAGTAGCATATGATCCTGGTCTTGTCAGGCAAGGGTGGAGTTGGTAAAAGTACATTTTCAGCACACCTCTCGTACACATTTGCTGCCTTAGATTTCCAGGTAGGTCTGATCGATATAGATATCTGCGGTTCGAGCATCCCAAAGATGCTTGGACTCGAAGGTCAAGAAATCCTCCAGAGCAACCTTGGGTGGTCTCCTGTGTATGTCGAGTCCAACCTTGGTGTCATGTCCATTGGCTTCAAGCTCCCAAATCCTAATGAAGCTGTCATTTGGAGGGGGCCACGCAAGAATGGGCTGATCAAGCAATTCCTGAAGGATGTATACTGGGGAGAACTCGATGTTCTAGTGGTTGATGCACCACCTGGCGCCTCTGATGAGCACATCTCAATTGCTCAATGTCTTCGGCAAACTGGCTTGGACGGTGCAATTATAGTCACAACCCCGCAGCAGGTTTCATTGATTGATGTAAGGATAGAGGTTAGTTTCTGCAAGAAAGTTAAGAGTTCCAGTCCTTGGGGTTGTGGAAAACATGAGTGGCTTGGCTCAGCCCTTGAGTGATTTCCGCTTTGCAAAGATGACAGAAACAGGTGAACAGAATGATCTCGCCGAGTGGGCTGCAATGCATGAGGGACAAGGCACCGGAGTTGCTGAATTTAATTGCTTCAGGTGAAGTGTTTGACAGTAGTGGTGGTGGTGGTGGTGCTGCCAAAATGTGCAGGGAGATGGGGGTACTTTTCCTTGGTAAGGTACCGCTGGACCCACAATTGTGCACGGCGGCTGAAGAAGGTAGATCGTGTTTTGCGGATCAGCGATTTGTGCACCAGCTTTGAAGAGTATCACAGAGAAGCTGTTGCAGAACCAGGGTCCTTCCCAAATGGCCGTGGAGAGTGGTGCATAGAGTTCCGTCGGTATCCCCTCGTCGCCCATCTTTTCTTTTTTCTTTTGTCGTTTTCAGCTTCACCTCATCATGGTAGACAACTGCGAAGTCGTGCATATTTAATGTATTTCTTGCCTATCTATTTTTTTGCAATTTGATAGTTTTCTGAATTGTTGATCATGTAATTGTGCAATGTCGATCATATTTTGAGTGAATAACTTTTGGAGGGACATCTAGTGACTTGGATGACCAGTCATATAGGATCTGAATTTTGAGTTCACATTTGTCGTTTGGGTTCACTAGAAATGATTAGTACCTAAGTGATCTGCATCTTTCAACCTCGCTTTTTTTTTTTTTTTGAAAATTATACTCGACATATCTTCTCCAGAATTTGCGGTATGCTGATTTTTAAATTCTAATTTTTAGAGTTGAATAAGAATTGAAGATTAAGAACATATATAGTTATGAAATACGAACATACTCGAACATTGGCATCTCTTTTCTAAGTTACGCCAGACAAGAGTTCACATTTGAAAGTATCAGAAACCCAAATCAGATTTGGTTCATGAAGATATCATTCTAAGTTGAAGTCCTTCCTTTTTCATTATTCTCTTTACAAAAGTTCCTTTTTCTTCCTAAGCAGACATAGTAGCATTTCTACAAAAGCAACAATTTTTTTAAGGAAAAAAACCATAGGTTAAGAGAAGCAGCACCGCTGCCCCTTGCAGCATTCGCTGACAAGCGGAAGCACCATTATGTAAGGATGCTTGTCCTTGTGAACGCCACAATGAGTGTCGACGACCCCCATCCTCATAGGAGGGGTAGCGGCAATGTTCCTTTTTCTAACTTGTTCTGTTGGTTTTTTTTTCCCTCGAAATGTAACAAAAAGTCATATGCGCTTTCTACCCCTATATCACCTTCCTTAATCTAATTTTGGTGCCCGGACATTTTGGAAAACACCATCCTTTTCAATTCTCTTAGATAAATAATAGAGTTTATATGACGAAAAATCTTAAATTTTGCCCACTGTGGCACATTTACCCTAAACTTTTTTATGTAACATGAAAAATCCCAAAATTTATAATTGTGACACATTTACTCCAAATTTTTTTTCTAAATAAATAATTGGGCTAGTGGCAAGGGAGGTCACCGTGGCCCTCGTCCGCCGCGGTGTTGTACTCCGATCACGATGCCAATCCTCTCCTTCCTGTCATACCTCGTGCCCGTTCCTTTGCCATTGACACTCGCCCCATTGGGACTGTCCCTGAGGAAGCCGGTCCCCGTCCTGGCGCTGGCTTCCTTCCTGTTGTTGCCCCTCTTGATCATCCGTGAAGCGATGCCGAGGAAAAGCTCGCCGGTTGTAATATTTGGGTACATTGACTGAGTCAAAGTAAGTGATTAATAAAGAAAATAGAATAGAAAAGAAAGAGATGGGGTCTAGCAATGAAAAAAAAAAGGGGAAAAGAAGGCGCACGGCCGAAGGAAAGGCAGAAAAAAAAAAAGAGAAAGAAAGAAAAAGAAAAAGAAAAAGCTGAAGTGGGCTGCTTTATAATAGAAAAGGGAGAGAGAGAGAGAGGGACAGAAAGAGACGCATGGGCAGAAGAGGAAAACGCGAGAAAGGAAAGAAAGAAGAAAGGAAGAAAGAAAAAGAAGGAGAAGAAGAGGAGAAGAAAATTTTGCATCTCAATCTACACTAAGCCGATTCAACTCCAAGTTGCAATGCCCGGTAAGTATTCGAGCCCCTCGTCTACTTGATCGGAATAGATTTTTGGATTTTTGGCTAAAATTCGGAAAATGGAGGAAATTCCGAATTTTGGGGTGCAAGGTCTGATTTCGAAGTTTATTGGGTGGAATATTGTGTGGGTATCATAGCTTGGGATGTCATGAACCCATAGCAACTGACAGAATTCGAATTGGGCTCACGGTTTGTCGGAAACGGAATTTTGAAGTTGGTGTGCACTGTTCACGCGCGAAACAGTAGCTTTGTGGCCCGTTTTTGTTGGTTTTTGGACTGATTTTGGGTGGGCCGTTTCATGAGTTTTGTAGTATGTCGAAAGAGCTTTCCATGGGCTGTGAAATCGTTAGAAACGGAGTTTTGTGGAAAAAGTTGTGGCCCAAATAGATAAAAAGCGCGAGTTGCGCAAAATGGAAAATTTGTGATTTACAGTATTGGCAAGTCCTTTTTGTGACACGTAGGCGTCACTCTTGTCAAAAATAGATATATGTAGTCAAGCCGGTTATTAGGGAATTATTTTACTTGGTTTTGATATGGTTTTCCTATTTAATTAATAGGGACTCAGAGGAGTTGATCTATTGGCCAATAGGAATTTGGCGTTTGACTATTTTGAGGTGAGTAGTACTATTTCTCTTAAGAATTTGAAAGCTCATGTTTCGAAAGATATAATAATTTGAGGTGTTTTGATATGGTAAATGCATAGTTATTGCATAAATTAAGGATCGAGCAAGTACTGCCCTTTCTGGATTTGAAAAGGGTTTCTAAGAGTATGTTTTGATACTGAATTGCGAAATGAGGGGTTTGTGCTATGAAGAGTTATGTTTTGACTTGTGAAATGTTTTGGCAAATGTGTCGAATTATGAAATGGGTTTATGAAATGTTTTGTGAAAGGAATTTGATATGTGAAAGGTTATGTGTTTTGGTATTGTGATTGTGAAAGACATGGATGCTCTGTATCTCTGTGAACCTGTGTAGTTTTGTGGGTATGCATACTTGTTGGGATATCCTTGTGGGCCGAGCCACCGGCATTGTAGGTGGAGACCTTGCCAAGAGGGGAATCTTGGTCGCCTAGTCACGGGGCGTTATTTGTGACCACAGTAGATGAATGAGCATATGGTTAGTCGATGGAACTGACCGTTAATCTGTGATTGGTGAGATTGATCGATGGATTCGACTATTGAGCTGATTTGATATGATTTGATAAATGATCCTTATTCTGGAAAATGACTTGTGTTTGGTTTTAAAAGGGTAGTGTACTGGATTTGATGTTATGGTGACCTTCTAAATTGTGCATAGTATCTGTTCGATCCGCTTGGGAGAAATGTATTACTCACTGAGCCGTTGTAGCTCACCCCTTCCATTTTCATTTCTTTCCAGATGACTTGAGGAACCGGTCGTAGGACGAGAGCGTTTCGTATTGGGATTTTGGTATGGGTTATGTTTGAGTTTAGACATCCGTGATTGATGTATGTTAGAGTGGAAAGTAGTTAGCTTGACTTTGTAATCGTTACCTTTTATCATATATATGTATGATATTTTGAATAAGGTTAAATTTGGCTGTTTGAGGCTGCGTCCTTCAATGAGAGGGACGGCCGTGTCATACCCGTCTACGCATGAGTTAGGGGTGTGACACCGGTGGCGATGGCAAACGATTTCTTGTCCAGCTGAGAATAATTGAGCTTTTGGGTCAGGGTCTTGTTCTGGTTCTGGCCCTAGGTAGAGGGCTTAGGACAGAAGGCGATGGTTTAAGGACGAAGAGGGAAGTGAGCGAAGGTGGGTCTGTGGGTTAGAAAAGGGAAAGGGCTGGCTTGGTGCTGGTGAGAAAGATAAGAGGGAGGAGAGAGATGAGGGAGCCATGGAAATGAAAGGTTGCAAAGGCTTGGCTCCCTTGTGTTCTCCTCATTGTGCTTCGCCCAGATCTGGTCGAGCTCGGCCCTTGCCGGCCGTGGGTGAGTGCCGCGGCAACCTCCCCAACCCTCGCCACCCTCACTCATGGCCGGTGAGCTCCGACGGCTTGCTGGCCAGTTATTTTTTAGAAAAAAAGATAAAAAAAAATTTGGGGTAAATGTGTCATACTGCGCAAAGTTTGGGGTTTTTCGTGTTACAAAAAAAATTTGGGGTAAATGTGTCATAGTAAGCAAATTGTGGGGTTTTTCGTGTCACAAAAAAAGTTTGGGATAGATGTATCATAGTAGGCAAAGTTTGGGGTTTTTCGTGATATTAACCCTAAATAATATGACATTTGCAAATAATTATACTAATTAACCATTGTGTGCAAGCATGAGATTGTAGGTGTGTGGTCACTAGAGTAGGCATCAAAGTGACAAAATTCAAAGTCGGGGATAAATTGGGTGTTGGGTGTATAGTTGGATCGCATCATTCCTAAGAAAATTTCAAAGACAATCTTGAGAGTTACAATCCCAAGATAATCGTGTCTGATGGTGTAAAGTACTATGATGGAACAACTAGTTATGGTGGCTACTTAGATATAATGGTATCAAACGAGCACCTCGTGATTAAAATCATTGATAGTTTGCCTCTTGATGGGAGTGCTCCTCTTATTTGTCGTGGAATCACTTCATATAGTCCATTGAAGTACTACAAGCTAGATAAGGCAAGAATGCATTTAGGGGTAGCTGGGCTAAGGTTGCCATGCCCTGGACCTAAGCACGCAGCAGTCCCGAAGATGTCCTCGATCTTGGTCGATACTCACGATGTCTCGTCATTGACCCAATAATTATAACAATAAAATATTCATCAAAAGATCTATAATTAACCCCTGACAAATTTTGGATATAATAATAAACTTCTCATCTCATAAATATAGTGGTCAACGTTTATAGAAGGTGCAAAAATTCAAATTTTTTATATGCATGTATGGTTAGCAAACAGAGAGTGTTTGATAAAAATTTTTGTTTGTGGCAATTTGTTAAGTTATTAAATCTTATCTGGAAGGGATTTGCTGAAGTCCAACCTGTTTTGAAAAATTATGGACGAGCTCTCTCCACTTTTATAAATAGAGGTGGACTTGCAGTGTGGAGGAGGCTAGTCTTTTCATGATAAAAGAAGGGAAACACAGAGAGCGGGACTTTGGGTTGTCTTTTGCATATAAAAAAATTGGGGTTCTCTTTCTGGGGATTTGTCTTTGAGTCTTTTTTATGGGGGTTCGGTCCTCACAAAAAGAGTCTTCTTCATGGAGTCAAATTTTCTCTTCCGAGGTCTCCTGTAAAGTTTTGGGGGTTTGTCTTTTGCTGGTCAATTCGTGAGTCTTGTTGGTCAAACTTGTGGGGGTTTATTTATTGTGTGAGAGTCTTTGTGAGAGTTCTTTTGTGGGTGGGTTTCTTGCAAGTCTTTTTCTGGGAAATACACGAGAGAGAATTTCTTCTGGGTTGGTCATTTAGTGCAAGTTAAATTTTGGTCTAGAGGCACTTGGCTGGTCAAATATTCATCTGGGATTTCTCTTTCTTGGTCAAGTCTTCTTTCGAGTCTTTTCTGGGGAGGGCTTTTGGTTACAAAAAAGCGAAATACGTAGTCCTCTTCCATGGATTCATCTTCTGGCCACATGAAAGGGAGATGCTGAAAAGTCAACAAAATGAGCTTGAAAGAAGGACCCTGCCATTCAACAAAAGGTGATCCAGAGAGAAAGAGCTTGAAAGAAGAGTCCCTGCCGTTCGCTCACGCACGTCCAACAAAGCACCTATCCTTCTACATTGCATTTTTCGTGGGCACTGGAAGCTGGTAGTCATTTGTTGTAACCTTCGCGGCTCCCCGTTCGTCTAACGTGGTTGATTTTTGTTGGTTTAGTTGCTCTTTATTTCTGAAGTTTACGTGTTCTTTTGCTGCCCTTCGAGCCGATTCGGACGTTGCCAATCCAAATTAGGTAATCATCTATTTTCAACTTTGAATTAAATATTATCTTTTTCTTAATTTGGACTAACGTGCATTATCCGTAAGATTTATGGGTACCAAATATAATTAGGAAACTTTCATCATACAACAACGTGCAAATAGTCGACAGTCTGATCTCATGCCTGAGATACGATTTGTGACTGCACGAAAGATCAATCGATTCGATCTCATGCCCGAAATATGATCCGTTGATTCTTTTTTTTTTTTGAATATGCTTGTCTACAAATTTTAATTGACTTAATTAGTTAGGATTGTTTGTTTAGATTTATCTTCTTATTAAAAAAATCTAATAAAAATTGCATAGCATTGCATATCCAGATTTGAAGTCATTCAGTTAATTTTTTTTTCAAAAAAAAAAAATTCAAAAGATATTAAGAAGATTTCAGTTTGTTAGATTAGGTTAGAATTAGATTTTTCTTAGTTAGCGATTTGAACTTTAGGATCTCATGCAACATTTAGGATAAGTTAGTTCTGATTATAATAATTAGTTTCATTAATAAAAAAATAATTTTCAATTTTTATATGAAGATGCAATGCATATATTAGGACACTTTACATGCATGTTTATAGTCTAGGTCATGTCATATCAATATTTAACGTGCATATTATATAGTTGCACATTAGTTTCATTAATTACTTGTCATTCATGCATGTTAGTTAAATTTTTATTTTTTGGACATTAGAATAGTAAGTTAAATTAACATCAAGCTTAGGTCCATTCAATGCATGCCATGTAATTTAAGCAACATCATATCAATATGTCATTTAGAAATTGCATGTCATATAAAGGTTAGGTGCATAAATTTCGTACCACGTCATTTAGAAATTGCATGTCTAGGTTATAGAAATTTCATGTCACATTAGAATAAATGCACTTAGAAATTTAAGATGATGCATTGCATATCATATTAGATTAAAATTCATGTTCATCTAGATCATTCAATTTTCAAATGCCTCTTATATTAAATTAGTTGCATGTTTAGCTTAAGAATTTAGTTAAATTCGAATTTCCATTAATGACTAAAAAAAATCACTCACATGTCATTTAGATATCTGCTTATCTTTGGTTCGGTTAATTAGATAGCATAACATATAGACTAATTAATCTAGAATTTGCATGTTATTGAGCATATTAGATTAGTCACATTTAGAGTTATATTTCCTTCATGTGCATTGCATATTAGGATAGTCTGCATATAAAAAGTGAAAATCCAAAAAAAAAATGTTGAAGACTTCATTCTTACATATTTAGTTAATTTTCATTTTTAGGATAATAAAACTTAAAAAATATTTTGACTTGCTTTTGTTAGTTTATCTTGATTTATTATTTCTTTGAGTGTTTACATTAAAATTTGCGCACTCACGTGGTCACTACACATGTTAGGGAGTTAATTTAAAATTAATTCAAGTTGCCAACTGATTTTTTTTTTAAATAAATGATAAGGTAATGAAAGGAAGCTGTCACGACCTCTCCGAAGGTGCACTACCTAGGGTTTGGCTAATGGTTTTCTAAGCCTAACTTAGCTTGAGTTCTCTCAAACTCATACAAATTCACGACATAAGTTTCATTTTTTAATATGTAAAATATTTTCAACTGGAAGTTACCAAAAAAAAAATATTTTCAACTGGAGTCTCCACTAATCTATTAACAGTGAGCCGATTAGAAACCCATGCAAAATACTGAGAGTTATACTTTACCCTTATGAACAAGAGAATCTAAGTATGGGGACTTAATTACGCTAGACTAATCTAACGCCCTTTCGATACCTTTTCATTTATTTTAAAAAAATCGGCAAACAGCTTGAATTAATTTTAAATTAACTCCCTAACATGTGTAGTGACCATGCGGGTGCGCAAATTTTAATGTAAACACTCAAAGAAATAACAAATCAAGATAAACTAACAAAAGCAAGTCAAAATATTTTTTGGGTTTTATTATCCTAAAAATTGAAATTAACTAAATATGTAAGAATGAAGTCTTCAACATTTTTTTTTTGGATTTTCACTTTTTATATGCAGAATATCATAATATGTGATGCACATGAAGGAAATATAACTCAAAATGTCACTAATCTAATATGTTCTGTGACATGCAAATTCTAGATTAAATTAGTCTACATGTTATGCTATCTAATTAACCGAACTACAAATAAGCAAATATTAAAATGACATGTGAATGATTTTTTTATTCATTAATGGAAATTCGAACTTAACTAAATTCCTAAACTAACATGCAACTAATTTAATATTAGAGACATTTAAAATTTGAATGATTTAGATGAACATAAATCTTAATCTAATATGATATGCAATGCATCATCTTAAATTTCTAAGTGCATTTATTCTAATATGACATGAAATTTCTATAACCTAAACATGCAATTTCTAAATGGCGTAGAATGATGTGGTACGAAATTTATGCACCTAACATTTATATGACATGCAATTTCTAAATGACATATTGATATGATGTAGCTTAAATTACATGACATGCATTGAATGGACCTAAGCTTGATGTTAATTTAACTTACTATTCTAATGTCCAAAAAATAAAAATTTAACTAACATGCATGAATGACATGTAATTAATGAAACTAATATGCAAACTATATAATATGCACGTTAAATATTGATATGACATGACCTAGACTATAAATATGCATGTAACATGTCCTAAATTATATGCAATGCATCTTCATATAAAAATTCGAAATTATATTTTATTAATGAAACTAATTATTTATAATCAGAACTAATTTATCCTAACTATTGCATGAGATCCTAAAGTTCAAATCTCTAACTAAGAAAAATCTAATTCTAACCTAATCTAACAAATTGAAATCTTCTTAATATCTTTTGAATTTTTTTTGAAAACAATTAACTAAATGACTTCAAATCTGGATATGCAATGCTATGCAATTTTTATTAGATTTTTTTAATAAGAAGATAAATCTAAACAATCCTAACTAATTAAGTCAATTAAAAATTGTAGACAAGCATATTCAAAAAAAGAATCAACGGATCGTATCTCAAGCATGAGATCGAATCGGTTGATCTTTCGTGCAGTGGTGAGTCGTATCTCATAGGGGTGTGCAACCGGACCGGGTAAACCCTGTTCCCGGACCGGCCCACCCTGAAAACAGGGTCGGGTACAGGGTCCAGGTGTGGAACCTACCCTGAATCTTGGACCATGTTTCTGATTATTATAAAATAAATTTTATTTAATAAAAACTCCGATTTTATATGTAATTAAACTTATTAAATCATAACTTTTGTATATTTTTTTGGAACATGGTTTCTTATTGATGTTTCTTTATACATGAATTTTAGCTTTTGTTAGAGATTTTGTACCACGTGGATTGACTCGCCTGATTTCATTTTTAGATGATGAGTTATGTTACTTATGCTTGGGCTATAAATTTGTTAATCATTTTAGACAAATAAAAATTTTCATGTAATATTATGGTAATAAGAAGAATATTATGTCCATGTTTGTTACCAATATATATGTAATGTTATGATTTTTGATTTATCTTATGATTTTGTTTATGATAATTTACTTTGTGGATCCTTAATTTTTGTTTAATCAAAGGGTTTACTTATTTATTAATTACAAGTAATATAAATTAGGTGAATTATGTTATTTTTTCGCATATTAATATAAAATTCGAAGTCGTATATAATGAGCAAAACATGTTCCAAAATAAAACAGGGTTAACCCTGTTCCCGAACCGGAAAAACAGGGTGGGTAGGGTACAGGGTCCAATGCAAACAGGGTAGGGTACATGGTCCAAAAAATGGGAACCGGTTATAATAGGGTCGGGTACAGGGTCCATGTCTAGAACCTACCCACCCTGTTTTTGCTCACCCCTAGTATCTCAGGCATGAGATCGGATTGTCGACTATTTGCACGTTGTTGAATTAGGAAAGTTTTCTAATTATATTTGGTACCCATAAATCTTACGGATAATGCACGTTAGTCCAAATTAAGAAAAATATAATATTTTATTCAAAGTTGAAAATAGATGATTACCTAATTTGGATTGGCAACGTCCGAATCGGCATGAAGGGCAGCGAAGAACACGTAAACTCCAGATTTAAAGAGCAACTAAACCAACAAAAATCAACCATGTTAGACGAACGGGGAGCCGCAAAGGTTATAACGAATGACTACCAGCTTCCAGTGCCCACTGAAAACGCAATGTAGAAGGATAGGTGCTTCGTTGGACGTGTGCGAGCGAACGGCAGGGACTCTTCTTTCAAGCTCTTTCTCTCTGGATCACCTTTCCTTCTTTCAAGCTCCTTTTGTTGATTTTTTAGCAGCTCCCTTTCTGTAACCAAAAGCCCTCCCCAAAAAAGACTCGAAAGAAGACTTGACCAAGAAAGAGAAACCTCAGATGACTATTTGACCAGCCAAAGTGCCTCTACGCCAAAATTTAACTTCCACTAAATGACCAAGCCATAATAAAATTCTCTCTCGTGTATTTCCTAGAAAAAGACTCGCAAGAAACCCACCCACAAAAGAACTCTCACGAATTTGACTCTCACACAGTAAAAAAACCCCCACAAGTTTGACCAACAAGACTCACGAATTGACCAGCAAAAGACAAACCCCCAAAACTGACTCACAGGAGACCTCGCAAGAGAAAATTTGACTCCATGAATAAGACTCTTTTTGTGAGGATCGAACCCCCATAAAAAAGACTCAAGACAAATCCCCAGAAAGAGAACCCCAATTTTTTTTATATGCAAAAGACAACCCAAAGTCTTTTTCTAGCCCCTCCAGAAGAAAATTTTCTCACTCCCTCTTTGATTAATTCTCGGAACCGCTCTCTGTGTTTCCCTTCTTTTATCGTGAAAAGACCAGCCTCCTCCACACTGCAAGTCCACCTCTATTTATAATGGGGGGGGAGAGCTAGTCCATAATTTTTCAAAATAGATTAGACTTCAGCAAATCCCTTCCAGATAAGATTTAACAACTTAACAAATCGCAACAAACAAAAATCTTTATCAAACACTATCCGTTTGCTAACCGCACATGCATATGAAAATTTTAAATTTTTGCACATTCTAGAAACTCTTTTGATTACACGCATGACGGCACGTGGTAAGAGCAATGCGATTTTTGTTCCAGGGTTGGACCAACCTCTAATTTTTATACAATTAATTAGTCAAAATTTAGGTGTCAACACTGACCAAGAGATTCGATTGTATTTACCAAAAAAAAAAAGAGATCAGATTAGACCCAAGATATGTACAATAATTAGTGGTGAAGCATCAGTTAGTAATACAGCCACCCCAGTCAACATCAGAAAAACCATAAGCTTCAAGGTACTATGTGAATGAATACATAGACCAAAGTGTATAGTATCTTTAATATAACGCAACACTCTCTTCAACTTATTAAAATATGCTACTATAGGACTTTGCAAGTGATGACAGAGAGAGTTGGTGGCAAAGGCAATGTTAGGCCTTGTGTTTGTCAAATATTGTAAACCCCCAACCAAACTTCGATACTTAAATGGATTTGTGCCAAAGAACATAATCAGCAGAGGCAGGTGGTGATTTAAGAAATAAGGCTGTTGATATTGGCTTACAATCTTTCATGTTGGCATGCTCTAGGAGATCAAGAGTATACTTTGTCTGACAAAGGAACAACTTGCGAGCTGTGTATTTGGTTGGCATCAATTCCCAAAAAATAGTGCAAGTTGCCTAAGTCTTTCATATGAAATTGGGAACTCAGTGAGCTAATCAACTGGGTAAGAAGCTCAGGTGAATTGCCAGTAAGAATTATATCATTGACATAAAGCAACAAGAGAGTGATGTGAGAACCAGTATGGAGAATGAACAACGAGGGGTCAGTAGTGCTGCAAAAGAAGCCAAGCTCCAGCAAATAGTTACTTAATATTTCAAATCATGCTCTTGGAGCTTGACGCGGCCCATAAAGAGATTTCTTGAGCAAGTAGACATGAGTAGGTTTGGTAATGAACCCTGGAGGTTGGTCCATGTATATGGTTTCATTTAACATGCCATGTAAGAATGCATTTTTAACATCCAATTGATGAAAAAAAAAACAATGATGTACCATAGCTAGGGACATGACTAGTTGAATAGTAGCCTGTTTAATCACTGGATTGAAGGTTTCATGAAAATCAATGCCCTCAGCCTAATGAAATTTTTTAGCAACCAAATGAGCCTTCAACTTGTCAAGACTTCCATCAGTTGCTAATTTGGTCTTAAAGACCCACTTGCATCCTACAACATGCATTTGAGTAGTTCTTGGAACCAAAATCCAAGTTTGATTATCATGCAAGGCTTACATCTCTTCTTGCATAGCCTTATACCACCCCTCATGATTAAGTGCAGATTTGACTAACTTAGGTTTTAGAGGAACTAAGTATTCTGCCAGACAAGCATACCTAGGATTAGGTTTAATTACCCCAGATTGAAGACGAGTCTGCATGTGATGCATAGAGCTCATCACAGCTTGTGAATGGACAACACCATCATAGATCATTACTATTTGTTATGGCAAGATGTTCTTGAATAGAAGCAACTGGTAATGAAGTAGTGGGAACAATGTTGGTATTGAACATACTTGAATCATGCAAAAAACTAGAAGGATCACACTGATGAGTCCTTGATTGAGAATGAGTCTCAGTGTTTAAATGTTGGTTTGATGATTATACTGGAAGTTCCCCCATGAACTTAACTTTTGCAAGCCATTTATGTGAAAGAGCAGTAAATGAAGGAAAGACAGCACTAAGTTTGTGAGCAAAAGGAAAAAGCTCTTCATCAAAGATGACATGTCTACTAATATAGACTCTTCCATCAATTGGTACCAAGCACCTATATCCCTTGTGCTTCTCACTATATCCAAGAAAGACACAAGTCAAAGAACGAGGGTCAAACTTTTGTTGCACGTATGGTCTGAGGCATGGAAAACATGCACAACCGAAGACTTTGAGAAAACCATAGCTTGGTTTGAGTCCAAAGAGCTTATGATGAGGACTGTCCAGCTGTATTGTTGGTGTAGGCAAAAGGTTGATTAGATAACTAGCCGTCAAAAAGACATCAACCCAATAGACCAAATGAACTTTCCCATGGTACATCATAGAGAAACCAAGCTCAGTTATATACCTATTCTTTCTTTCAGCCACCCCATTCTGTTCAGGGGTGTATGGACATGACATGTGATGTGTAATTCCACAATTTTGCAAGTGATGTTGAACCTGTCCACTTGTAAACTCACCCCATCCATACTTTAATTCAATGATCAAGTTGATTCTCAACACATCTTTGAAAAAGAAGAAAGATCGTATAAAATTCAACTATATTGAGAAAAGTTATCAACAAACACCACATAGAATCTGAAACCTTGAAATGATTTCACAGGGGAGAGACCCCAAATGTAACAATGAAGCCTTTCTAAAGGAAGTTTAGCTCTAGTGTCTGAGTGAGGAAAAGATAGCTTAGAACTCTTAACAAGTTGACAACTTCTACAAATCGATTGAGCATGATTGCTCCACTGAATGAATTTATGAGCCTTCAAAATGTTAAGTGTTTGAGGACCTGCATGTGCAAGCCTTTGATGCCATATATCACCAGGTACCTTTTTATGTCTTTGAGTGAATAGAGCTTCAGCTGCTTGATAAATGATCTTGTATAGTCCCCGGGTCTTCTTTCCAAGCATTGAAACCAAACTCATCTAATTGTTCTTAACATACGCACCATACTTGTCAAAGATGAACGTGCAAGGATAATCATCAATAAGTCTAGATACTAACAAGAGATTTTTCTTTATAGCAGGAACTATTAGAACATCATTTAAAGGTAAAGAAAGATGCTCAGTATGAAGTAGTGTATTGCCAGTACAAGCAATTGGAAGGCAGGTTCCATCACATATCATGACACTATCAAGACCTCTGTATTTTGTAGGATTTCAAATGATACAAGTATTTGCAGTCATATAGGCAGTGGCTCCTGTGTCAGGATACCACTCACTACCCAATGAGTCTTCAAGATGCATAGCAGCCAATGTAGTAAGGATCTCCTCACTCTGATAGGAGTTGTCAAACATGTACCAACACCTTAAAGCAACATGTCTAGGTTTCTTGCATATTTGACAAGTGATTCTTTCATTGTGTTATACTTGACTTTCTTGAATATTTTTATTGTCAGGTGTAGGATAAGACTTTGTGTCTTGATACTTTGGTGAAGAACTTGCATAGGGTCGAAAGCCTTGTCCCATACCAATAGGATAATGTGGAACTTATATTTCTTGACCTCTATAGCCTTGACTTCTCCCTGCAAAACCAAACCCTCGGGCTCTACTAAAACCACGGCCTCTATTAAAGCTTCTTCCACCTTTAGATTTATACACTATGTTGTTGTTGTTACCTCTTTGAGTAACAAATGCACAGTTTGGTGAATTAAACACATTCTTTGACTCTGCTTTATATTCTCCTTCCATAACTCTTTGACCATAATAAGCCATACTTGAGTTAAAACGATCTGATGAGTAATTTTGCAGCCTTGCTTCAAATCTTTCAAGCTGTTATATAACCTCATCATAATATGGTTGAGGTTTTAGGCAGTGAATTGTAGTTCTAAAATTTTCATATTCAGAACTTAGGCCCTCTAACACACCAAAGACTTTTGTTATTTCGTCTATAGGTTTACCAATGGCACTCAGCTGGTGACAAATCAACTTGAACTCTTTCAGATATTCTGACAAAGATTCATCTCTTTTGTGGCAAGATTGAAGTTTGCCTCTTAACTCAAATTCTCTAGCTATTGATTTTTGACTAAAACAATTGCACATGGTCTACCATACCTCTTGTGAAGTCTCAAGGCCAATAATCAGCCCCAAAATACTTTCTAAAACAAATCCACTAAAATACTTTCTAAAGGAGACGGCTCTTGTCAAGAGGATCAATAGATAATGAAGTTAGAGGAGCAGAGCTGACATTGATTTGCTTTGACGAAGTCAATAGACTCGGATTGTAAAAGTCAAGCATTTTGTAAACATATAGTTGACTTTCTATTTTCATAGTTTTTCCTTTTTGTTAGTTTAGAGTTAGTTTTTGTTACGTTGTTGAGCTCTGTGAAGCTTATATACTAAATGTAACCTTAGACCAAGCTAAGGCTTTTAGATGAATATTGTCCACATGAAGTAATACACAGAGGAATTCTTCAGAATCATCTTTGTCCTTCAATGTCTCTTCTTCGTCTTCTTTAGTAGTTCATATTCTTCTTCTATTGATTTCTTTCATGGTATCAAAGCTCTCTCTAAAAGTCTTCGAAGTATAACCATGGCAACAAGGATTCCAAAATATTCATTTCCTATTCATGTGAATATAGGAAACTTCGTCACAATAAAGCTTGTGGAAGATAACTATCTTCTTTGGCAAGCTCAATTCTTTAGGTTCTTGAGAAGTCAAGATCTGATTGGTTTTGTTAATGGAGATATTACATCTCCTTCACAGATGATACATGCTGAGTTTGAAGGAAGAGAAGTTGAAGCTCTAAATATGGATTACGCAGATTGGATGAGAACAGATCAATTGATTTCATCATGGATTAGTGGATCTATTTCAGAAAGTATTTTGGGGCTGATTATTGGCCTTGAGACTTCACAAGAGGTATGGTAGACCCTGTGCAATTGTTTTAGTCAAAAATCAATAGCTAGAGAAATTGAGTTAAGAGGCAAACTTCAATCTTACCACAAAAGAGATTGATCTTTGTCAGAATATCTGAGAGAGTTTAAGTTGATTTGTGACCAGTTGAGTACTATTGGCAAACCTGTAGATGAAATAACAAAAGTCTTTGGTGCGTTAGAGGACCTAAGTTCTGAATATGAAAATTTTAGAACTACAATTCACTTGACACGTGGCTCTACGTGGCTCAGATGTGGCCGGCTCTCTCTCATCTACGGGGGAGAGAGAAATTTAATGCAGACCCAGACGTCCTGGGAAGAGACGTACGGCCACTGCACTTTCATTTTTTTTTCAAAAAATTTTCTCTCGTGATCTCCCGGTCTTCATCTTCTTCCAACCTCACCTTAACCTCTCTCCCTTTCTTCCTCTTCTCTCCTCTTCTCCTCCTCCTTTCTCCGTGGCTTAAAACCATCGCCAGAGCCATCCAACCTCCACCTACAACACCATGGAAGCACCACGAAGAAGTCGTCGCCGTGAAACTCCGAGTCCTTGAACGTCTTCGGCTCTCCTACGTAACACTCTGCCCACTGGTGCGAGCCCGGTGAGCCCCCTGTATCGACACCTTACACCTCCCTGGCCGCGACCTTCGACAAGTCCCATACCGACAACATCAAGGCCATCGCAGTCGTCGACAGGCATGCTAAGTACACTCCGCTCCAGTCGTGCATCTCCGAGTCCTAGAAACCGCCCGAGAGCGCGAACTACATGTTGTCGCTGTCGCGGGCGGTCAACAAGGCAGTGAAGAACGAAGTTGCGGCAGTGGCGGCGAAGGCTGGCGGGAGATGAGGGAGTGAGGAGGGGTGGTTGAAGACGTTGTCGACGATATCGAGTAGGTCGTGGAGCAGGGTTTACTGTAGACGGGCGCATCAGTTAATGAATATGGAGATAGGTCCGTCCGTCCGTCGCCTCTTTCATACAGTCATCCAGCAGCGCACTTAAGCTCTTCATGTGAGGAACAACCTCGTCGAAGAATCGCGCATGGGAGGAGTTCTTGCCGATTGGCCTGATGGGTTTATGGACTTTAGCCAATGCAGCTAGTTATTAGGAGGACTGATGAACATCGTGTCCTTAATACCTATTACTATTTGCCGCTCTTTCTAGGAATCAAACTTTTATGATTTCGATTGTAGATGGGGATGCTCATTATGTTCCACATAAGTTTTCTCCTACTGCCACATATCAAAATCAGCAAAATGCAATGATAATTATGTTAATTGGGTACTTTTAGTGGCATTGAATAGCCTTTTTTACTTGCTCTTTCATGTCGATTCAGAATCGAGAATGCTTGGGTTACTTTTGCATTTTATTCCACCGTGTTAATTTTTGCAGTAGTCAGTGAGGATTTCAGACCGAGATGAATGCCGTGCTATGAACTTGTTTGTCAAGAAGGTCCTTAGAACAAGAACAGTTGTTTTTGTTTTATTGATGCCCATACCTTTGTACAAGGAACGAATGCAAATTCCATTCGAACACCAGCAATCAGTAAAGAGAAAATGCTGGTTAATAATGATGAAACGAACAAAAAAGTAACCCCTAAGCTTAGTTCTTCTTGAGCTTGAAAAGAACTACTTAATATCTGGTACCGACCAAAATTGAACTACAACCTAAAGATTTGTGCGCATTTAAGGAGATGATTAAGCATCGAACTTGGAGACTTTGGTGGTCGAGATCTGTCCAAGAAAAGGCTCTGCCATGATCCCGCCCTCTTCACCATCTCCGTGCTCCACGACCTCCTCAGTGTCGTCGACAACATCTTCAACCGCCCCTCCTCCTTCCCTCCTCTTCTGCCAACCTTCGCTACCGCTGCCATGTGAGGTGAATCTTCCTCCTTCACCATTCTGTTGACCGCTTGCGGCATGATGATATGTAGTTTGCGCTCTCGGGCAGTTTCTAGGCCTCGGGGAGGCATAGCGGGAGCGGAGTGTACTCGGCATGCTTGTCGACGACTATGATGGCCTTGATGTTGTTGGTAGGGGACTTGTCAAAGGTCGCGGTTGGGGAGGTGTCGGGCATCAATTTGGGGGGCTCACCGAGCTCGTATCGGTGGGGGGAGTGTTACATAGGGGAGCTAAAGACGATCGAGGACTCGGAGTTTCGCGACGATGACTTCTTCATGGTGCTTCCACGGTGTTGCAAGCAGAGGTTGGATGGCTCTGTCGATGGTTTTGAGCCACGAAGAAAGGAGGATGAGAAGAGGAAAGGGAGAGAGGAATAGGTGAGGTTGGAAGAAGATGAAGAGCGGGAGAAAACGAGAGAAAATTTTTTGAAAAAAAAAATGCATTGGCCGTACGTCTCTTCCTGAGGACATTTGGATCCGCATTAAATTTATCTCTCTTCTGGATGAGAGAGAGAGCCGGCCATGTCCGAGCCACGTGTTTCATTCCGATTGGGCCAAGACCACTTTGACTAGTGGGAGCCCACCTACCATTTTCTTGAAAATGGGGAAAAGAGAAAAGAGAAAAAAAAGGTGAAATAAGAAAGAGAAGTACGGGTTTAGCGCATGGGGAAGGAAATAGATCCTCTGCTAATCTGCAAAATCTGACCTTTAAATGGCTTGCCCCCTTAAGTAAAGGACAAAACCCTCACCCCCTTAAGGGTGGGATTTTGTATTTAGTATAATTGAAACAATTCAAATTTGGGGTTCAAAATTCAATTATCCAAAGATTGAGGGACCAAATTGAAATTAATGAAAATTTGGGGTTGTCAAAACACATATTTCACAAGTTAATCTAGGGGACTCTCGGGGCCAATGGGACACAACTCTAAACCCAAAATTAAAATTTCTAAATCCCGAATTGGACCGAAATCGGCCTGTTACATGGGGGGCTTGGACATATGGCTGCAAAATTTGCTAAGGCCATGGGCCTTAAAGTGACAATCATCAAAACCTCATCTAATAAAAAGAAGGAAGCCATGAATCATTTGGGAGACACGCATTCTAAGTTAGCCGTTCCGTAACATAGAAGAGATAAGGTAAGTTATGATCACAATAAATTATTTTCTAGGTTAAAATAAATGTAAACTTAGTTACTTTTAACTACAGCTTGCGTTGGATAATTGATGGAATCACACAGTCTTGGTTGTGCATGCTCTTTTGCCTTTGATTGGTCTCTTAAAGACTAATAAAAAGCTCATCATGGTTGGTGCACCAGAGAAACCTCTTCAGGTATTAGCTTTCCCACTCATCATGGGTAATCCTAAGCAAGTATTTTGAGTTTTATGGTATTTCCTAGAGAAAAAAATAGACTACCTTTGTAATTGGCATTTATAGTTGAAATTATTTTAAGTATTAGTAGATTAGTTATTAGCTTCATGAATACAAAAAGCAATAATAAGTAAGACCAATGAAAGGTAGAAAGATGGGGAATAAAGAGCCAAATTGACTTAAATCGAACATGGGGAAGACATTCATCAATATCTGGAAAATTATTACGTCAAAGTCATAACTTATGAGTGATTACATTAATTCGAGTCAGAACGTTAATATAGTTGGATGGACTATACCCACAAGAGATGCTACCATTTGACAATTCAAAATTTAGGATAATAGTAATAATAAAGATTACTTTAGCATTTGCCAATATTAAACATGGACTGGTCAGAGAACGGGATTGAGTTTCAGTCTACTAGTCAATTGGCTCGACTAGGTTGAACCATTGGAGTGATGAAGTTGGGAAAAATTTACGAACAAATCTATAATATGTAAATTAGGAAGCCACAATTATAATAGAATGTGCATCGATTAAAAATCTGTCAAAGCAAACGTATGCTTGATAAGAAGAGTATGAGTGCGCACCATCGGCTTAAAGTCCAGATTCTCATATTTTTTTCCAACATCATCAATCTATCAAGCAATCCTTGGACATCCTCAAGTCTATCTAGCTTCACAACAACCATTAGCTTTCGATGTATCCATCACTTGATTTTCTTTGATACCTTTCTCATTCACCAAATCTGATGGATCAAAAGCTTCTCCAATCCTCAACCTCTTACAAAGAGTATTTATAATGGAGCTACAACTCCACACATCAGGAGCTAAACCACTTTCTTCCATCATTAAAGTAGCTTATGATCATTGTCCAGCTCCCCATCTCCATATTGATTGTGAATTATCGAATTGCAAAGAATGGAGATCGTACAAAGTTTTCTAAATTGATATTTTGTGTATCATAATTTATCTCTGATCAAAAGTTATGACCATTTGATCCCATGCTCGGTGAAGAGATGGAAGTAAGTTATTGTTACAATATGTTATTTTCGTTAAGGATATATAGCGATAAGGTTAACCAAATGTAGATTAATGTTGTTAGCTTATATTAATTGTAGCTTGTGATGGGTATAATGGATGGCATCATTGACACAGTCTCAACTATGCATGCTCTTTGGCCTCTGATTGGTCTCTTGAGAACTAATGGAAAGCTCATCATGGTTGGTGCACCAGAGAAACCACTCGAGCTACTTGCTTTCCCACTCCTTATGGGTAAGCACAAGCAAGTTTTTTGAGCTTTATAGTACTTCCTAGAAAATTACCTTCATTATTGGTGTTTATAGGGAAATGGTCTTTTGTTTTAGTAGATGGATTAACTATGAGCTTTGCGAATGCAAAAATAATAAGTAAGACCAATGACAGGTCGAAGGATGGTGGGAGGAAGTGGCATTGGAGGGATGAAGGAGATGCAAGAGATGATTGATTTTGTAGCATAGCACAACATAGTCGCGGATATCAAGGCTATCCCCATGGATTATGTGAACACTGCCACGGAAAGACTGTTAAAAGCAAATGTTAAGTATCGATTTGTCATTGACATTGCCAATTCATTGAAGCCTTTCTGAAGATGATTATGATGGATCACTACTTGGCCAAGCAAACACGGAAGATAAGCTTTGCTTGTTATATTTATCTCATAATCACGTTTTGTGATTAAGGTTTTGCTTCTATTTAGAATTTTAACGTCACCAAATTGTCCCCTTTGGAATAATGTTGACTTCTTTGTATCGATAGCAGCCTTGGTTTAGTTTGTTATCCTCCGAAAGTATGCAACCCAAATAAGCACAAGAGTTCCTTTTGAGTGTTGGAAGTAAATCATGCACTCAAACACCATATCCTTTCTCATCAATCTTTTTGTGACTGGGAAAGAGAAAAACTGAACACCTTAGAGGCCTTGATGGCAGAACAAGAAGTTTCAACATCCAATTTCACATTTGATGATTCAAGTTAAAGGAGAGTAGTGGTGTGGGACAGAAGCTACTTCTTCGTATTGAAATTGAGGGAGGGAGGACAGGGACGGGGTGTTTTTTGAGATATATTGAAGTAGTGGGAAATTTGTACCTGCGTGAATACTGATTGCTCTTATTAGAACGACGAAAAGTAGGCATCTAGAATGCAAGAGTGCCCTTCATGAAATAGAACCTATCGGCAAAGCACCTGATACAGTAGCCATGCGATAAGTTTTAGTTGGACAAACTGACAGTCTTTTTTGACTATCTATTTGCATTCATTAACGCATGACGATTCCCACGATACTGCCATTACACATTTCTGTTGCTGTCAACATGTATTGGTTGACTTTGGAGCAATGTCTTTGTTACGGTCACGGTCGAGTTCTTCTCTTTTGACCTCATCCCAGGCTCTTGAGCAGATCCCAAACATACGTTCGACTATATATGGGGATTGCAGCTGGGAAAGCTCGTGTCATTGGCCCATTGGGCATTGCATGATCGTGTTTTCTGGATCAGCGTTGCGCGGCTTCAGTCCAGGGTCCGGAGAAGCTGTTGCAGAACCAGGGTCCTTCCCAAATGGCCGCGGAGAACAGTGCGAAGAGGACGCGCTTCAGTCCTCTAACGGAAGATCTTGCTGTCCATCTTTTCTATTTCAGCTTCACCTTATCGTGTAGACAACTGCGAAGTCGTACGTATTTTATGTATTTCTTGCCTACCTTTTTTTTTTTGCGATTTGATAGATTTCTGAATTATTAATCATGTAATTACGTTGTAAAAGAGATGAGATTCGGAATATGTTTTCCGCTTTTCAAAAACGGAAAACATTTTCCTTAATTTTAGAAGGAAATCTTTGATTAATTGGAAAACATTTTCTTTAGAAAAATATTTTCCGCCTCCCAAACAGCCCAGTTTTCGGAAAATACTTTCCGGAAGAATATTTTCCGCCAAACGAACGGACCCTAAGTGAATAAATTTTGGAGGAACATCTAGCAAATTGAATGCCACAAGTCATATATGATCTGAATTTTGTATTAATGTTTGTAGTTTGGGTTCACTAGAAATTATAAGTACCTAAGCGATCTAGATATATCTTTCAACCTAAAAAAAACGTTTTGAAAAATTATGCTCAACACATCCTCTTGAGATCTTCCGTGAGTCGATTTTTAAATTCTAATTCCAGAGTTTGAATAATTTCGGTGCAACCATTAATAAAACCAGGAATTGAGAACATATGTGATCATGGATTAAGAACAAATTCTATCATCGGAATCTCTTTTCTAAGTTTTATGCCATATAAGAGTTCACATTCAAAAGTAAAAAACCCAAATCAAATCCGGTTCATGAAAATATCATTCTGCGTCCGTGATGTCCTTCATTTTTCATTCTCCATTTTTCTCTTTATAAAAATTCATTTTTCTTCCTTAACGAGCATAGCCAAACTAAATTTCCAAATTCCCCTTATAAATTTATAATCCTCTAACCGAATCTTATTGCTAGAAAGATCAGACTTACGCCCCCCTGAGATTTCCAGTTTCCCAATTATTGTCCAACAATTATACTTCTTTTGTTTTACATAGCATAACTTAAAAAACAAAACGTTTTTCAAATCTACTGGCGTTTATTTTGCAAAAAATAAACTAGTTTTTTCTCTCAATAAAAGAAAAAATCATAAGTGCAAAGAAGAGGAAATCATTTTCTGTCCTCTTTTTTCCACCCAAATCAAGCCATTCTCCTACTATCCTTTTAAGTATTTTTTTATTATTACCTTTTTCTTTTTTAGAAAATTCGAATTTTTATTTATTTTAAATTTTCTTTATTTATTTCTTTTTTCTGTCTTTCTCTGCCGGTTGTTGACCATGACTATTGACGTTTAACCACAGGCAAGGGATGAGCTCACTCAAGTGAAGCTGGTGACTTATCGAGAGAGAAGGAAAAAGATTATATATTAAGAAAAATATAAAAAATATATAAGAAAAATAAAAATTCATTTTTCATTAGAAAAATAAAAACAATTAAATAAAATCACATTTTTCATATCAAAAGGTTGAAGATTTTTCTAGTTCATTTTGAAGTTTCAGTTAAACATCGAAAAATATTGTCATTTTCTTGCAATTGATTTCTTAGAAATTATTTTCCAAAAATGTAATATTTTTCGCAAAACAAATAGCGCCTTCGATCTTGTATCACCTAAATTCTAGAGAGAGTGTATGTGCTTAGAGAGGCAGCATAAGTAAATAGCTCAAATACTTTGATGATCACCCATATATATACACGAGTCCATCTCTTTACAACTGTAGATTTGCAATATGATCTATAGCTAAAGATTGATGGTAAGCTCGAGAATACAAGTGTGCAGTTCCCATCTTATCCTCATGAATACTCTAGAATATAAGAGCTCACATTTCTTGTATAGCCCTTGAAACATTTTCCCTTGGACTAGGTGTGGAGATTCTAGAATACTGGCCAATCATGCTATCTTAGCCTCATTTCAAGGCCAAATAAGCCTAGCAAATTTTTTTTTATATCCAAGACATCAAACTTAATATTAATCACCCTACCATTAGCTGTGAAAGTGCTCTGAATGACAGGCTTATGTCAGTAGTTCAATCCATTGAGGAAAGACAGGATGGTTGTGTCGAAGGAAGAGACAAACAATCACTTTCAATGCGTTTTGTTTGCTCATGCAAAACATAATCGTGAGCAATCTGTATGACACTATTTCCATAAGGGTGAGGGAGAAGATTTCTTGTTTGCCATTTAGGAAATTTGTGATAAGGGGGCCCTTCGATCCTAAAGAATGGCAATGTCCATTGTCATAGCGCAATATCAAATGTTAGATTTTTTTTTATCCATTTTGTTAGAAACTAAGATGCAAATCAAAGCAAATGGATCATGCCTAGATAAATCGTATCTACAAGAGCTCCAACCCTCACCATGGTCCGGATACGTAGTCTGAACCAACAGGCAAATGATAGTCCCCATCTAAGCTGATGTCCAGTACACCCTACAAATGAGCTGATACTTTCAGCACGACTCCCATCTCCCCTATACATCTGCTTGCCTGCTTTTCTGATCAAACGCAATAACGAAGTTCGTTCGCATCCTCAGGGACATTGCCGTTTTTCGTCGTTGCGCTGAATTTCCGACCAGACACCTATTGACTTGGAAGAAAGGAGAAAGCTTGAGGTTTGCCCCGGATTTCAGAATCCTTTTTGGGTATCAAATTGCGAGGTCTTGAATCAAAGTTTGGACTCTCTGATTTGAATTGCCATAAATTTTTCATCACACTGAATTTATATGGGCCTTAAATCCTTCATTACAATATACATTGGTTTTATTAATTTTTTGAGATACTCTCTTAGCTTTTAGGTTTTGTGCTTAAGATGTAGATTTAGCATACGGGTTTATGTGGGTTCGGGTGCAGCTACCGATTATAAGATGGCTCGGTCGAAATACTTCAAGATTTGATCAATTAATCCTTATGCAGCTCTAATCCACAAAAAGGGTAACCCTCTTTTCACCCTTTTTTTCCTTTGAAAATGGGTCATATTGATCTCGTGCAAATATTTCTAAGAAAGATATCTCTAACAAATGAATAAATAGAAAACTTGTGTATTTGGCTGTAAATTCAAGATAGCTTTTCAAAAACCACAAAAGTATTTTGATCGATACATCGCTAATGACAAACAAACAGAACTAATTTGCAAATACTCATAATCACGATGATAAAATTTTGTTATCAAATTTAAGGAAAGAATGTCAACATATCATAATAAAGCTAATATCATAAAGAGTATTTTAGAAAAAAAACATTGTACCTAGTAGTTTTTTACCAATAAAGAAAAACAAGAAAGAAAACACGATTGCATAAATAAATCTCCTACTTTTGGCATGATGATATATAATTTACTTCTCAATCAAAAAATTGACACTCCTTTGAGATTTTATAATACGTATCTTTTTTTCTTGAACATTACATATATCTTAGCTAACAAGAATGAACATTGTATAAATTCAACTCTTACAATTCACAACTAAGGCTATAATGATTCAAGCAAAAATAAAAACAAATTCTTTCTACATCGGATCAAGTCAGAGATGCTAAGTTTCATCTACTAAATTAGTTTATTAAGTGATGGAACGATTTGCGAGTTTTTATTTAAGTCAGTGGCCCCTTTAAGCACCTAACCAAATTTTGACATTAACAAATTTAGGAGACAAAATCGTATTGTGTCCATGATGTTCAAATTATTTTGATTCCTTAGATTAAAAATAAGGAATGATCGTAAAAAAAATTACATATTCCGGATCTATTAAGGTAGTAATTTAATGACAAACAAGACTGCATATTGCGTAACATTGACTGCTTCAAATTTTCAAACAAAAGAAAGACAAAGAAGCTTATATATATGCAGAGTCAAACAAGGTTAGAACGGATTGACCCGACCAAACTCGGATGTTTTGCATATGGTGAAAAAAGTCCACCTTCACCCGGCATTTCAGAGTGAGAATATCGGGTCCAAGTTCGTTTTTGCTAATTCTAATTAAATTTACTTTGCAAATTCTCTTAACTTATTTCAAGTCAATGTGCTTCTAGAGTCCCAAGTAAATAATCCAGGCCTTCATCTTGCATATAAACTAAAAGTTCTAGGATAATATTACAATATTGCGTCAAATTTCATGGATCCCATCAAATAAATGGAGACATCATGGATCACGTTAGACAATAAATTAAAGTTTGTTGATCATTTATGTCACTTTCTCTGTTAAATATTTAATACTTTCTTTTGAGTAATAACCGGATTTTCTCCTCATTGATTTGAATTTTGGTAGTGTTACTTGCAAATGCTAGACTTAAAAATCAATGATTGGATAAAATTGAACTTTTGTAAGGACTTCATTAGTCTTAATGTTCTAAGATAACCTCAAAAAGTCAAACATAATAGTTAATAAACAAAACAGGTAACTGTAAATGATAGTAAAGAGTTATCAATTGCTCCGTCCGTTTTATAAAAAAATAACTTCCAAAAAAATATTTTTGAATTTTCTGACATTCATTTTGCCAAAAAGAAAATTTTAGGAAAATAATTTCATCAATGGAAAAAAAATACTTTCAAAGAAGGGGAAAATATTTTCTCCTTTATGAAAAACAAAAAATAACATTTTTTTAATTCTCTTCCTTTCACCTAGATCAGGTAATTCTCCTTTGTGCACTCCTTGTTATTATTTTCTATCTTTATTTTTTTCTTTTATAACTAAAAAAGTGATTTTTTTAAATGATTTTTGTATTTTTAATTTTCTCTTTTTCTTTCTCCTTCTTCCTCAGTCAATGCCTGGCCATGGCAAAAGGAAGTCTGATTGATTAAGTCAACAAGTATTTCCATAGCATCATCTTTGAGTTCTAACCAAAGCAAATAAGAGGAGTAAACAAAACCAATTTACGTCAAAAAAGGGCTCTTAAAAATTAAAAATATAAGTCGAGTTTTGCTTTAAGGAGAACGTAATTGGGTAAGCCAAATTGGATGAAGCTGGAGAAATTTAACATCAATTCATATAGCATAGTAGAAGAAACAAAGCCGAAAGGCAATCGAATTAAAGCATCTTAGAAATCTCACCTTTCATAAATTTACGTCTTTGACATATTTGGTGGTCACGCCAATTCTTGTCGTGTTATTAGCACATCATGGTAAAGATAATTACCCTAATGACGTATATAATTGCAACAATTTAATAGATAATTGTGAGTAAATTTACAGTTAGCATTCAATATCAGTAGAATTAATGGGAGTGCACATGAAGAAAAATTTGCAAAAAACATCAAATATTGTTTGTCTTATTTTGTTTAGACCTTTTGCGATATCCTATAGGTGCTGGGATCGCTACGTAACGAACAATTGATGGATGATCGAATCCATTAAATTTCTTTAAAAGAAGAAATAAAATCGAATTTTCTAAATTATTATTAGATAAGATAATTAAAAAAACCAAAATTTTCATATCAAATAGCGGAACAGGAAGAAAAAGTATTTTGTGTTCTCTTGTTCTTAACATTGGCACTTGAACTTTAGTTGGTAATTCAAATTCTCGTTCTCGTGAATATACAAAAAATTACTTTTTATAAATGAAAAAAGTATTCGAATTTTTGAAATTATTTAAGTTAAATTATTGAAAAGTCAAATCTTATGTACCAAACGGTAGAAATCATTTTTTAATTTATTTTTAGGTTTCAGCCGAACATCAAAAGATATTATCAATTTTATTCAGGGATTGTTTTTTTTTTCTTTTTGGGCTCTCCCTGCTCTGTTTCCTCTGCTCGCTACCGAAGCGTAGCGGAAACAGAGCACCAAACAGGAAACAAAGATAAGAGGCTCAACGGCTATTTTATTTCTTCTTCTTTCTCAAATATATTTGAAATAGGCCAGCACCAAACAGGAAACTCACAACCGACTAACTAATAACGGCTAGTTTTTTAATCCGGATCCTCTGACATTTAAAGCGTCCACTGTTCTGCTTCTCGCTCCCCAACAGAGATTGAGCTCTCGCCAATCCCCACCAACTTCTTCTCGCCTAGTTTCTGTCTTCTGCTCTTCGCTGATCTGAGAAGTTGAATTTTGCTTCTGAAATCATGGCTTCCCAGCAGCAGAGTACTTGGAGTTTGTTCTTGCACAGGACGATTCATACCAGCCGTGAGCCACCAATCTTGGGTGTCCTCACTCTGATCGTTAGACGGCAAGTAGTGTTTCGTAACATCGGCGGCCGCAGGTTCACGTACGGAGACCGTATTGAGGTAGCAAGAACCTCGGTGAACCTTTCACTGACTCTTCTTCTACAGCCGATGGGTAGCAGCCTCTACATCGAGCGTGTGCTCGCCAGTCTCGGCGTTGATTGCCGCAGCCGATCCTCCTTTGCGACGCAGATTATGAGCGCCGGCAACAGATTGTCTAGTCTTTATCCACGTGGTTTCAGTATGACGGCGACTCTAGATCTGACTGTCTTCGATATGTCTGAAGGGGAGGATCTGGTTATGCGTGAAGCGGTGGAGCAACTTGGCTCAGAATCTGGGCGTGTCGTGAGGGGCGCGTCAAAGTCGGCCATTCTTGGGCTGAAGGACAAGGTCCACGCTGCCAAAGACAGGGAAAGCTGTTCGATTTGTCTGGAAGTCTTCCACGGTGCGGAGAAGGTCACGGAACTCCCTTGTTCCCATGTATTCCACCGCCCGTGCATCGTTCCCTGGTTAGAGGGCAGAAACTCTTGCCCACTGTGCCGCTGTGAGTTAGATACATAGGAGCTTCAGTGCATCTCGACAAGATCTGTAACTATTAAGCCACACAGATCGACTTTGTTAGATATCATAGGATTCTTGTTTCTGTCAATAGCACTGACAGCTCAGAAACCTGCTGATTCTTTGTGTATATTCTGCCCAAAGTCGCATGGTCAATTTTCATGCTCCTACAGAAATAGAAACTGTGAATATAATGCACATTCGACTGCTTTTTCTCTGTTAGTTCATGTTCTGTTTTCTTTGTTTTTCGCGCTGGTCACTTCCCGTGTAAGGTACGCAGAAGACTGGCTAGGACTTCCACTCCTACAGGATTCTTACCTCTCTCAAAGACTTTGTTGCCAAAGATGTCTCTTGTTCTCCATCTTTCTTGATGAGCCTGAATTTGAGAAAACCTTTCTCTTATACTTGCAGCATTTTCTGCAAGAGAAGAAAAGGGAAGAACTTGTTATCTAATTTCAGCTATGGAGTAGAAAAAGTTTTTAGTGCATGCACCGATGTTAGGATGTAGGAGAATATGGGTTTCTATATGTTTCTCAGGCCTTTTTCCTTTTTTGGTTTGGAAATTGGAAGTAACAAATCTGTAACATCTCTGCCAACAGCCAATACGTGCATTATGCACTTCCGGAGGAAATTAACTTGCTGCTCAGTACTGGGATCTGTTTCACAACTATGGCTGTGTTCACTGGGAATGTTACTCTTGCATGCTTATGTACCACCAACCAACAGGGACAGGAATATTCTGCAGATGCTAAAATTTAAAGTCATGCAACTCAAAATTTTTATAGAGAAAAATCATTCCGAAGAGTGCTAGCACTCGAGAAAGTGACAATCTGGTTTGCAGAATTTGAGTATTGTATGAGAACATTATCTCTCCTTTTCAATGAGAATCAAACTCAAGCAGCAATTTATTAGCATCTGAATTTGGACTCTCCATTTCGTGGTGCTTGTCTATCAGTTGGCTCAGAGATCAATGTCGTTGTCCGCAATTCCAGTCGATGTAGATCATTGGCGTATCACAGTGAACAATAGGGTACTATTCTTGTTGAATCGGTTCAACTCCCATGTGGCCAGTTGCCATCTCAATGATTCTGTTGTTATAATATTTGTCGTTGGCTTCCAGGAAGCAGTTCCTATTTAGAGGACATCGCCAAAGAATCGTGAAATGCTGCCTTCACAGAGCTTGGTTTCATTCACGGCTTGTCTTTTGGAGTTGATATGATAGGTTCTGTACTGTTGCCTGTAATAGGAGAGAGTTGAATAGAAACAAAAATGGTGGACGAAAAAGGCAAATTGACAATAGGCCTTCAAGTGATTCTGATTGACTTTGCATTGACATACTGCTCCAATTGACCGCCATCAAATCATACTCACATGTGCACTTGCACGGTCATAAGCATTGGTGGGTTAGCCGACATGGACTCAAGTTTTGTTTTCTGAAATGATCTTCTTTAGCTGACATGGACACAAGTTTCATGATCTTGCATTATTTTACAAGCCGTTCCTTTTAGGACAACCACTGGTGCTTTGTCATCTTCTCTCCTTTAAGCTCATGGCGTGCTGCCTATTCGATTCGATTTCCTTTCTCTTTATCTTAATGGAGTCACTCAACTTGGATCATGCGGTTAAGGATCCAATTTTTATATTGATTTCTCATGTGACCATGTAATTATTTTCTCAGGAGAAAATCTTGGTTCCTAGCTAATACTAGAAACTTGGAACTTATATCGATTGTTAGGGAGAACTAATTGCTGTATTTGGATTTTGACTTCTCTAGATTCTCGATTGAATCATTCTATAACTATAAAAAGTTGTTGGTGAACATTTGAATAAATTTTGATTTTTCAAGAAGTACTTGATCTGAGGAACAATCAATAATCAAGTGACTTGATATATCAATTTCCTTATTTAGTTCAAATTTATTTTTTAAGGACATTATGAGTGAGATTTTGAACCCATAAAGCTGTGGAAGTATTGACTGTAGTTTGTTTATGTTATGGACTACAAGATGATTTAGGTTCTAATTCAGTGACTTGGAGTTAGAAAATCTTCCCTTCTATTCTTTTAAAACTTCTTAACCATCTGTTATCTTTTCATTGGCAGATGACAAGCGCATTCATATCTAATTTCCTTAAACGTATCTGTCCATGTTCACTGGATGATGAGCATGATATATATCTTATTTCTTTGTGAGTCTGTATATGTTTATTGGATTGATGAGATTTGATAACAGCTTAATATGGATTGAGTGAGGTGAAACCACCTGGAGCCAGAATAACAATCTAAGCCCTTAGAATTTGGGAGTGATATTTGTCTTACTATAATCATCTTCTGCTTCTTTATTTTGATTAATTCGTCTTGCTGAATTAGTCATTATGATTATCACTTGAACCTCATTTCAGTAAACAGCCCTCATTGAGCTTGCCTGCATGGGACATCTTTCTTCAACTGATGATACACAAAATTTGCAGGCAGTGGCAGATTTCTCATGTGGCTAGCAAAAGCAAATCCCTTGGGAAACTATCTGGGACTGGAAATCCGGCAGAAAGTATGGCATGAACACCTTGGGTTACTTCTAGCACACTCAGCAATAACTCTGATTGTGTTAGTGTACTAGAATCTTGGTTTATACTCATTTGATAGAAGAGCGTGGATATTTAGTTCATATTCTTGAAATGTACTATTTGCAGCTTCCTAAGCGTGCAGTGTGCTGGGTAAAGGAGCTGGCTCTAAAGAACATGTAGGCTTTGTAATTTACCATCTTACGATTAATCTGCACATCATTGTTTTTCTTATAGCTTTCTTGACTACATTGCAGACACTTTCTGTTCGCAAATGCGACAGTTTCTTTTAAACATATAATATCCACTTACCCAGGTCCTTTGATGTTAGTTTCAGTCCTTGTAAGTGTCTTGTCTTTAAAACTTCTTTGGAATTCATGTCTTTACCTCCCAAATTGTTTTAACTACTTTGTATGCTGGAGTAATGAACTCAGTGCTCTCATTCCGTATTCTGATGCAGTGTCCAAATCCTCATTACAAGAAAAAGTATCATAAGAGAAGGGTTGTACAAAAACCTTTAGTAGATTCTATTTTGGATAGTCTATCGCCTGGGGTAAAGGTATGTGTGCTGCAATTCAATACTTCATTGTCAGTGGAAGTATTAGTGCTTTTAGCAACATTTATACATTCTCATGTTTTGTTGTGAAAAACGAGGTATGATTAGCTTCAAGTGTATATGCGTGAGCGCCTGTATTGGATTGGTTCAATCCACTTTGCAATTCCATTCATAGAGCCAGCAGAATCACTAGTTAGCCTACAGAAATGTTGCTTATTCTATACAGTCCAAATTGAGCTGATCATCTTTTCTTACTAAAATGGAATACCACCATGATATTCTAACTCATTTCCTTTATTAGCAGTTACACCTCAAAGAGGAAAGAAAAAGAAACATGGTTGATACTTAAGTAGAAAATTAGCTTCTGATTATAGAAAATGGAAAGAATGTTTAACACTTGAGGATGATAGGATTACTTAGGGTGGCTTGCTGTAAAAGCAAAAATTTGTTAATTTGACATGATAGCTGCTTATGTGCATCAGTTCTTAATTCCTTGTTACGATCAAATATATCTCATTGACATTAAGCAAATGCATTGTAAAAACACAACAAGCATGCAAAATAGTATGAAGTGATACTGAAATGAAATGAAATTAAATAAAGCGGCTTATTAATGCCACTGGAAACTGGCAAAACCTGCAAATTATCCAAACCAATTTCCACCCAGCACTCGTGGTTGCCAAAGATGGGGGAGTGACCATTGGTCTGCTTTTTTGGGAGGGAATAATATAAGCAATTTGGAAATGCGAAAAGGTGCATCTTTAAGTAAAAACACATAAAAGATAATGTAATGGGCATGTTCCAAGTTATTATGGGAGATCGGTCAGGTAATAGAAAAGTGGAGAAAACTCTCTTTTCACACTCTTTAATTGTTGTGATTGTAATGATAGTGATTACAACTCATATTCCTTCCTCAGTAATGAAACCTGAGTAGTAGGCATAGCTCCTGAGTTCTATTCCTTCTCAGCATTCCTACGCATTGGAATAACGGATGAATTTCCATTCCTCTTATGTTAGTCCAAGCAACCAAGCTAGGCGTTTACTGTGTACATAATTCAAGCACGTTTCCTCTCGAATGAATTGTACAGTCTAGGATAAGTATTAGTTTACTCATGAGATCTGTCCCAAGCTCATAACAGGTAGTATCCAGGAAATATAAGCTCGTCAGGAAAGATGAATTGGTAATTCAAGGTCGCACTTGCATCTGATATTACTTGAGTAGGGGATATGAAACTCAGTCTATTCTGCTGAGGAGATTCTCTGGCTTGCTCACCATTTCATTACTCAGGAGTTACCAACTTCCAGTATCTTGAATCTTGTGTATTGTCATTTGACAGTCATAAAATCTGACCCTAATTAATCTGCATGCCAATTGTGTGCGCATGTGTATGTGTGGCTATTGGAATTTGACAGACAAAATCTAATTCTAAACCATCAACAGGCATGTCGTTCTGTTTTGGCTGACTATAGAAATTGTGCATATTTTTGGTTCATTTATTTCCTCTTGCTATAGCCCAATCTCTAGTTTGATGCCATCTGTTAATGATTATAAAACTATGGGCGTAAAGATTTGTTCTCCTATCCTAACATTGTTTGCCCTTCTAGATTCTACTGTCAAATAATCTGTCTTAATGGCAAATAGCATGTGGGGTTAAAGAGAGAGCAATTTTGTGACTGGAGCTAGAAATCACTACTTCTCATTCGCTGGTGCTTTATTGATATCACTTTGCTGGTCATGTTTAAGCTTTTGACTGGGGAAAGTACAGTCACTCCCATCTATAGCACCATATCTAATCTGTCTTAAAGCTCTGTCACTCCAATATATTATGTGCACAACCTATAGATTGCACTGCCACTTAGCAAATGCAAGAGGAGGGGGAACTAAAACTTGCAATATACTCCAAGGAGCCAAAATTTTTGACTTTCAGAAGGTTAAAGTACACATCTACGTTCTGATCGAACTACAAATGTGATATGAAAATGCCTGGTTCCCATGGTTTCTTAGAGAGAACTTGATATGTGCGTGCGAAAGAGAGAGAGAGAGTAAGTATAGTGCAGTAAGTACAAAGGAATGAAGTGAGGACACCTGCATGTTTACTGTTTTACTTGGAGAGATAGGCTCTGCTGCATGAGAGATCTATGGAAGTCATACTCGGGTGTCCTGGGCCTTGTGGTTGGTGATTTATTCAGAATATGGATCATATATCTATTGCACATGGTCTGGAGATAACATATCCAAACCTTGTTTTTAAGGCTAAAGAACTGAATAAGCTTGCAATCTTGGTATTATTAAAATTGCAGACCATTGTGTTATCCACCATGCCTCAGATGTGGTCTTCTCTAACCAGTTTGTCCATTCTTGATGCGGCCTCTGATTTCTCCACCAAAACTGCTTCTATCTTGATACCACGGTGATTAGTTCTGCAATCAATAACATAAATTCTATGTAACTTTGTTTTTTGCTAATGTTATTGTTAGCAATGTCAGAATTAAAGCATGTGGTGTGGTCTTAGTATTTGGTACAATACGCGTCTTTCTTTCCATTGATAGCAGGGCAGCAATTATGTGAACTTCAACCTTTTCTTGACCCCTCTTTCTAAGATCTTGACAAAGTCAGTACGCTCCAAGGTCAATTTCACCGAGCAAATTTGCACGTTTTTCTTTTTTTTTTGGATTTGTTATTTGATTGTGTCATGCTCTAATTTCACACTCATCATCTCATTTTGTTCTAGAGTATGTATCTAACGTTTGATGCCTCATATAGTTATTGACCATAGCAGCAATCATTGCACATATTTATACAGTCTGACGTGCTCGAGGTGGCTGTTGACATGAGAAATCCTCGCTTGAGAAGAATTGCAGTCGGGGGTGTGCTCCAAAGTAGAAATTTATGCTGACGGCATTCGAATCATCAAGATGGCCACTGAGAGGATTGAATCCAGAGGCAATCAGGATCCTGATACATGACATTGATGTTGGGGAACGACCACTCACTATCTGAAAGATCGAGGTTGTCTTTGTAATAAGTGAATGACCAAAGGACTCCTCGCATGAGCCAACGACATCATATCTGTTGGGATGACCAAACGAAGGATCAAGATGAGAGAGACCCAATTTTGGAGGAACTTGTCCTTGTTGTACTCGAGAAAACCAGTGGCACGAAATTTCGACGATCGACTGAGATGAGCATTGACAAAATAGGCACTGGAGAGAAGGGATTATCCCTAACTTGCACAATGAATCAGAACTGAGCCAGTGATTTCACCAGAAGTTGTTATAAGATGTCCATTGTTATGTCGTCCAGGAAGCTTGCCATCTTCCTTGTGGTCTCATAGCAAACGTGCTGTTGTTTCGAATTCAATATAAATGTTGATGAATTAGTTTGCAATGTAACGATGTATTCACCCTCCTCTCAGCTTGTTCTCTTCTCCTGTTATCATGAAGACAAATAGGACGTTGCAAACAGGGCTGTATCTTTGACCAAAAAAAAACAGGGCTGTATCCTTTCACACATTTTGATTTTCCATTGGAGCAGCTTTGGAGTATCGAGTAATCTTTTCAGTGACAAGAACGATCCGTCTTTACCAATATCCACGAGTACACCGCCAGAGTTTCTCCCACTAAGCATTTACGCTTAGAAAATGAATAAATAGGGACAGCATTGTGATCAGATTTATTTCAAGTGAATAAATAGAAAATCTGTGTATTCGTTCATAACTTGTGATAGCTTTTCAATGACTGTAGAACTAGTTCGCTCATACATCGTAATAAGAGATAAATGGGACCTTGCAAATTCTCACAATTACTATGTGGGTTAAATTGGCACTACCGTAATAGATTTAAGACTTTTATGACACTTCACCCGAAAAGAAAACTTAGTATCAAGTAGTTTTTAACCAGTAAAGAAGAAAAAAAGAACATTTATGTGAATAGAGCCTTTAATTTTGGTACAACAGTATATGATATTAGCTTTCGATAAAAAAAAAAAGATTGACACATTTTTTTCAAGACATTACATAAATCTTAGCTAACAATAATGGACATCGTATAAATTCAACTATTCCCAATTCTAATTATGATGATTCAAGGAAAAAGAAAAATAATAATTTTCTTCATATGTTGGGTCAATTCAGGAAAAACATAGTTCACTTGACCCGAGCCATAAATTACTTGAGCAATATTAGTGATATTGAGATTCATTTACTAAATTAGTTTATTAAGAAATGCAATGCTCTACCAGTGATTATTTTAGTCGGTGGCCCTTTAAGCATCAAACCCAATTTTGTCATAAAGAAAAATCGCGTGACGAATCTCAATATGTCCGCGATGTTCAAATATTATGATTTCCCATATTGGAAATAAGTAATGATAGAGATTAAATACTTATTCAAAATATTAGACAGTTCGGCCATTTACCTATTGGCATTGGCCCAACCTATAAAAACCCAATTTACCTCACTTACCCATTAAATAAATAAATAAGACCCAAAAGCTTGGATCACTAACCAAAAATAAAAAAGCTCTGTTATAAAAAGCATGATAAAAGAAAAGGGAAAAATGATTTCCTGAAGCCCCTCTTTTCGGGAAATGGATCCTTTGCACGAGTGACTTCTCCTCTTTTTAACCATCCGATTCAGATCTGATAGTTAAAAATAACTTTTTTGTAAAAAAAATAAAAAGAAAACCCCTTATTCCAAAGAGGAAACCTCGATTTTAAAAGAGGTTATTTAGTTTCTTCTTATTTTTTAATTATATTTTAAATAGGGCAACACCAAATAGGAAAACTCACAATCGACGAACGACGGTTATTTTTTTTTAAGTTAATCTGGATCCTATTTTGGCAAAACGAATAGAATCTAATAGTCTATTCACTAACAAAACCATCTAGCTAAATGAGCTATAAGTTATATACTTTCGTCCTCTACATATGAATTTGCGGTTCATATTCTTTGTTTAACCCTCGAAGTATATTTCACTATTGTGTATTTGGAGAGGCTCCATCCCCTTTTTACTTTGTTCCTTCTCAAGATTTATCTCAAATCAATTCTTCAATTCAAACTGACAATCCTTTCACCGTTTTTTTGATTTTAAATGTTGACAATTCAAGTTTTTGTTCTCGTAAAAATGCAAAAATAGGAAAAATAATTAATATAAATAGATAATAATTAATAAAAAGACAACCCAACTCTTACCCATTCGCATTGGCCCAACCTATAAAAACCCAATTTACCTCACTTGAACCCATAATAGAAAATCACAGAAGCTAGGACAAGTATAAAAAAAATTTCCTTTATATATAAACCAAAATAAAACTAAAATGGAAAAAAAATTCCTGAAGCCCCTTTTTTTTTTTTTGGAATGGATCTCTTGACTTAAATTAAGAGTGACATAATTGCCGTTCCAGCCATCTTTGAATCGGACGGTTGGGAAAAAATAAAAAATAAATAAAAAAATTGATTTTTTTTATAAAATCCCATGGCTGAAAATTTAATTCAGTAAGATTTTTTTGGGGTTCTCCCTGCTCTGTTTCCTCTGTTCGTGACCGAAGCGTAGCGGAGATGCTTCTTGAAACAGAGCACCAAACAGGAAACAAAGATAGAGGCTCAACGGCTTGTAAATAGGGCAGCACCAAACAGGAAACTCACAACCGACTTAACTAATAACGGCTACTTTTTAATGCTCATCCACAGACATTTAAAGCGTCCACTGTTCTGCTTCTCGCTCCCCAACAGAGATTGAGCTCTCGCCAATCCCCACCAACTTCTTCTCGCCTTGTTTCGTCTTCTGCTCTTCGTTGATCTGAGAAATTGAATCTTGGTTCCGGAGATCATGCCTTCCCAGCAGAGTGTTTGGAGTTTGTTCTTGAACAGGACGATTCAGACCAGCCATGAGCCACCAATCTTGGGTGTCCTCAATCTGAGACGGCAATTAGTGTTTCGCGGCATCGGCGACCGCAGTTTCACGTACGGCCACAGTTTTGAGGTAGCAAGAACCTCGATGGTCCTTCCGCTGACTCTTCTTCTACAGCCGATGGGTAGCGGCGTCTACATCGAGCATGTGCTCGCCGGTCTGGGCATTGATCGCCAAAGCCAATCCTCCTTCGCGACGCGGATTTTGAGCGCCGCCAACAGTTTGTCTAGTCTTCATCCATGTGGTTTCAGTATGACGGCGACTCTAGATCTGACTGTCTTCGATATGTCAGAAGGGGAGGATTTGGTTATGCGTGAAGCGGTGGAGCAACTTGGCTCAGAATCTGGGCTTGTCGCTCATGACACGTCAATGTCGGCCATTCTTGGGCTGAAGGACAAGGTCCACGATGCCGAAGACAGCGAGTGCTGTTCGATTTGTCTGGAAGACTTTCACGGTGCGGAAAAGGTCACGGAACTCCCTTGTTCCCATGTATTCCACCGCCCGTGCATCATTCACTGGTTAGAGGGCAGAAACTCCTGCCCACTATGCCGCTGTGAGTTAGATACTTAGGAGCTTCACCGTATCCCGACAAGATTTTTAGTCACATAGGTTGACTTTGTTAGATACCATAGGACTCTAGCTAGTTGAGTTCTCATGTTTACTGCTGTCAATAGTAGTGACAACTCATATACGAAGAAACTTGCTGATTTCTTGTGTATATTCAGCCCAAATTCGCATGTTCAATTTTCATGCTCCCACAGAATTATAATATAATGAACATTTGACTGCTCCTCTCTATTAGTTCATGCTCCATTTTCGTTTTTTTTTTTTTTGCATAATTAGACGAGGTTGTTTTGTTTTTGGAATGGTGAATTGTGGAACATATGTACTTGAAGAGGGTTGATGAGGCCGTCCAAGAGGCGAGGTTGCATTGCATCTCTGGGGCACTCTAGGAGCTTCTTTCTTACATTTACGTATGATGTCTCATTGATGTTTTGGGATCTGGAGGAACAAATGTTCCCGCAACCATCACATTGGATGTAATCTTTCTTTTACGTTCCGCTTTCATTGTAATTGTCATCAGCGTGCAAAACTCCGTCGGGCATTTGAAGAAACGTATTATGCTTACACAACATAAGACGCAAAATCTGGACCTTGTGAGGTGGTGTTCGATGCTGGCTTAAGACAATGTGGTGACTTTCGAAGCGCTGCAATCTTCTTCTTCTTTTTTTTTTTTTTTAAACATAGAAAGGGGAATAATGAAGAGCAGATAAGCATCGGCAGTAATTTTTTGCGAGAACAAATTTGACTATCTCAATATATTTAAGTGGTCTTTCCTATGAGTTGTGCAATCACTACTTCACATTAATGTGCGTGACTTTCAAAGCTTGACTGCTGAGCCGAACCCATTCTGACGTAGAATATGGGGCTTCCTTGTGGTTTAACTCTTCATCAGGGAAATCTCTGTTCTCATTTTAGGTGGTTCCTTATCTTGGATTGGATAACCACCAGGAGGATGGTTAGTACTGTCTTTATGGAAGTGTCTGGAGTGTGCAGTATATCTCTGTTATTGACTCTGGGCACTCCTCACTCGTAGGTTTCAAAGTCTCTCACTTGATCTTTGTATGCTGCTTTACACGCTATTTTGTCTCTTTGCCTTTAACTTTGACTTGCTGTATATCTATTATCTGTACTCTGATTTACTTGTTACATATTAGTCTGGAACTCAAGGAAACAGCACAATTGCTACACCTTTTTAACCAGGCCACCTCCAAAAGGACTTTCTGGGGTTGTAGATCAAACCTGGGGTCTCTCAAGATCATGTTCACAAGGATTGCAGAAACTCTGTGTACACCAGAACTGAAGTATGCATGCGTTGCAGGCAGATGCATCTCATCACTTTGCTCCTTTTGTTATTCCTAAAATAGTTTTAAGAATCTCTGGTTGGTTGCTTCATCTTAGAATGTTCATGCGAAAGCCCGGTGATTAGCTAACTGTCGCTACAGACACTACAGTACAGAGAATGATGCGACTGGACTATATCTTGCCATGAAAATCCTATAGTTTCAATGAAGCTCGGCATCTCCCGTTGTTGACTTGGAACGTGGTGTCCTGACTTAAGATCTATTAAGGGTTCATCCCACAGGTGTTGCCGACATTCTTTTCTCCAAGGATTCATTTTCATAGTAGTTTTTACTCTAGTTGTTGTCGGCGCGTTTGCAAAAGTTGCATTGTATGAGGTACCCGGAAGACTGGCTAGACCTTCCTATCCTACAGGATAATTACCATTCTCGAAGACTTTGTGGCCGATGTCTCTTGTTCTCTGTCCTTCTTCATAAGCCTGAATATGAGAATGCCTTTCCCTGCAGCACCTTCTGAGAGGCTGTTCTGGTTCATCCTGCAAGAGAATTTATCTCATTGAATTAGATGAGTTTTTGGGTTTAAGAAAGAAAAGAGAAGAACAAGGTTTTAGTGCATGCACCTACGTTAGGATGTACGATAATATCGGTTTGTCTATGTTTGCAGTGCCTTTTTTTTGGGGTTTGGAAGTTGGAAGTAGCAAATCTGTAGCATCTCTACCAATAGCCAATACGTGCATTATGCACTTCTGGAGGAATTTGACTTGCTAAAATATGTATTGGCTGTGTTCACTGGAATGTCTCTCTTTCATGCTTATGTACCCAAAACAACTGAGACAGGATTATTCTGCAGATGCTAAAATATGTGCTCAGTCATGCAATTTGTTTTTTTTTTTACAGAGAAAAAAAATTTTGAAGAGTGCTGAGAGGGCAAATTCTCTCATGTTTGTGCTAGGAGTAAAATTTGCATTCACTTTCATATTTGTGTGGAAATTCATTTCTTCCATTCTCATTTATTTCCCATCAATTCTTTTTTTTTTCCTACTCACCAAACACCAGAAATTTTTGTCTAAATCCTTATTTCCTGTCTTTTCCAATAAATTATATCTATTTACAGCAAAAATTTGCAAGTAATGGTTAGGAATGCTAAGTTATTACTTTTTCATGATAAATGATTAATCAAAACCCAAATCATATAAATTTGAATTATAAATTCATGTCATCTTATAGTCCATATAACTAAAGCGCTAACTAAGCTAAAATCGAAACTTTTAGTTATATCTTATATCTAATTAAAAATAATACTAGTACTCATATTCATAGCTTTTGCATATACTTGTGTATAACTTATATCTTTATCATAGATAATAATTTGATAAATAACGATCTAATTACAAGTCAACTCTAAGATTGATATTTCTAATATTTGACAATAATCAATAATTGGATCATGAGTTAACATTTTCAGGGGACTACCATGTTAAATTAAGTAAATGATAACCTCAAAAAGTGATATATTTATTATAAGGGAAAAAGCAACAAAATTTAAAAATTTATTTATCTTGATGCGTTTACTTTAAATATTTTTTGCGACATTAAACATTAAAAAATTATTTTCATATAACAAATTCATCTCAAATTTTATTCCATAACACATAAAGATTCAAAACTTATACATGTGACATATTTATTTTAATTTTTTTTGTAATATCAAAGCTCCAATATTTTTCCACAATACCAAATTTTGGAGAAAACTGTATCTTTGGGACGCAAATAAGAAGTTTGGGTAAATGTGTAATACTGTACAAATTTAGGGTGAATAAAGTTTTCTAATTTTTTTTTTTACTCTTTCCCTTATTTGGCTAGCCAAGCATTACTCTTTTTTTTTTTTCTTTCTTTTTCCTTTTACAATAGGCACTTTTATATTTATAATAATAAGCGTCCATTTCTTTCAGTGTGGAAATGATAGCTTCTTGGAAGGGAAAAGCGAGGAGGAGAGAGGAGGAGTGAAGGACGTGGTTGATACGGTGGGGGCTAAGCGAAGCATGGGTGCATCTTCTTCTGTCCCTTGACAACTCTCTCTCTCTCTCTCTCTCTCTCTCTCTCTTGCTGCCAACACTGGTAGTATACTTTAATCCCTTTCGGTCGTCCCCGTTGTCTTGCTGATCGAAAAGTGGGATTCACGTCTTGGGTGGCTTCCGTCCTGGGGATTCTCGAAAATTCGAAGCCGAAACTCGAAAAAGCAGGGGGAGAAGAAAGAGATTTGAGGGTTGGCAGACCGCCCCCCACCGACCCCTTCTCGGACAGAGGAAAGCGTTGAAGATCTCCAAAGAAGAAAGGGGGCGGAACGAGCAGATCGGATCGTGCTTGCTTTGAATTTTGATCGGTGCGGGTGTGCAATTCGTTTCTCGTTCGTTTCGTGTACTGCCCTTTTCTTTTTGTCTCTTGATTTAACGTTCTGTCAACTGGGTGCGATTCCATCTGTCGCGTTGCTGGTCGGGCCGAGTTCTGAATTGAGTTTTCGATGATGGGTCGTTAGCGGATGAAAGAAAACGAGAGAGAGATGGAGGTGGACAAGAAGGGCAATGGGGATGGTGACGATGATAAGAAGCCGAAGAAGAAGAGGAAGGGGCTGTTGTCCCGGTTCTTTGCCTTCTTCCGGATGAGCCGGAGCGACGATTTCGAGAAGCGGCTGCAGTACATCACCAAGGAGGAAGCCGCCGTGCTCTCCCGGATGAAGCGACGGTCGCAATCTTGGCGCCAAATGGCCCGCCATCTCATTCTCTTCTCCCTCCTTTTCGAGGTATATATGTATGTAGATATGTGCTGCGTCCATTTTGCTTTTTCGTGCTCACGCGATGATATAGATCGCACATCTTCGAATACACACTGACTGAGTGACGAGAGCTCTTCCAGATTGTTGCAGTGGGATATGCCGTCATGACAACTAGGTCGGTGGATCTTGACTGGAAGATGAGGGCTTTTCGGGTCTTACCCATGTTCCTCTTGCCTGCTCTATCTTTTGCATCTTATTCTGCTCTTGTCAGATTCACGAGAATGTGTAAGTGTCTCAAACCGAATGATTGCCTTATAAAATAGCTTCTCATTCTTGTAGACTTTTCTCTTTATTGTCTTAACATATTTTCAGATTTTGCACTGTCCTTGTTGCATTGGTTTTGAAGAAATGTACATGATTGATTTGCAAAAGTTCACTAGGAAGCAGTTGTTTTAGCAGTTGGGATATGGATACTCCTGATGGTTTTTATTAAGTTCTGCATGAATGACGAATGTAAAGTCGGGCCAAAATCCTAATTTAAAATGAAGATAGAAAATGGCGATATTTTGAATTATGTGATGAAGTTGAGTAATATAACATTCTAATGCCTCCCTCCCCATGCAAAAGCAGAAATTAGTGACTAAGAAGGAGAAAGATTGTGGTAGTGGAAGTTGACAATTGTTTATTTTTTTATGCTGGCTCCATTGTGTGTCCTTCGGTAGTCTGTTGAATATTACTTGGTCTACAGAGATGAAGTCTTCTACCTGGATTAAGAAGAGAGAGAATGCTTTGTTAATTGTTACTTTGTTATGATTTGTTCCCCCACTGCAAGAGTCTTCGAGGGTCATAGTCCTTCTGTCATTGATTGAATCTGGGCTGACCAAGCATCAGAGGAATCAACAACTCTTGGTCCTCAAACTAAAGAGACAAAGGAAAAGGAATGGCTTAGCTCTAGCACTTGCGCTTGACTCCTTTCGTTCGAAGGTTCACTCCTACCTTCAATCGTACAAGACTAGCAACAGTCCTTACTTTCTGACTTGAATCACTAACTACAGCTACTACGTTCAGTTCCTTCTTACCTTCACTCATGCTAAACAGAAGAAGTCAAATTATAGGCTTTTTTTGACATCTCGATTTGAGAACCACCATTTAGCAGGGCTATTAGGACTTGGGTCTCTTTCTTGGGCGGGGCATCAAGTACATGTATCTTTACCAATTAACCAATTTCTAAACGCTGGAGTAGATCCTAAACAGATCCCACTTCCTCATGAATTTATCTCGATTTGGATACGCTCAAATCTATTTTTATTATTTAGTTGATCATGAATTTCAAAGTTGTGGAGCATAACTTCATCTCCTGATGGAGGTTATTTGGCATGGGAAAATGCAGACCATTTATAGAATTGTGGAAGAGCCTGGGACTTACTTATTTAGATAAAATCTCTTTGGTTGATGTTTTCATGGACTTTCTTTTGCATTGCAAGAAAAGGCTTGGATAGATATTCAAGGTGTTTGAAGAATCAATTATGGTCACTGTAATCTGAATATTTCATTTTCGAATTTCTAAAATAATTTTAAGTTGCTTGTTTTCTAGCGTAC
This sequence comes from Melaleuca quinquenervia, assembly GCA_030064385.1. Taxonomy (NCBI): domain Eukaryota; kingdom Viridiplantae; phylum Streptophyta; class Magnoliopsida; order Myrtales; family Myrtaceae; genus Melaleuca; species Melaleuca quinquenervia. The sequence continues at coordinate 8,732,523 of CM057721.1, read as the reverse complement.
TTTGCTATTGATTGTGAGCTTTTCTTCTTGCATGTTCTTTCTCAAACTCTTGAGAATGAACAGGCAGAACAAATTAAGCCAAGTATGTGATATGTCCAAGTAAGTCTGCGAACAAAATCTAATATTTTCTGTTTTGTTGTTGAAAACACGAAGCTGATTGAGGATTATTTTAGAGGTTGGCAATACCAATCTGGAATTGATCCAACACTATTTAATGCCCTCATGTTGATATTTTTTTATGTGCATAATGTGAGCAGGGAGTCTCTCTTCTTGGTCGTATAATTTATTGAGCAGGTTTCACCGAAGGAATTATGGAAATAAAACCCCACTTTCCTGCCAAAATGAAAAAAAAAAATAGTAGGGATAATTGTAGGGACAGCATGACCTCCATTTTCTCTCTGTCAGTTAATCATATTGCCCCAAGCACTCAGTGACTCATTAGGAACATGTCCAAGTAGGTCCTCTTTTATCTTCTCTGGTGTGCATGTAGGAGAGTTGTTGCCTTTTCTTCTTTCACTCTTCAACGGCCTGTTTGACAAGGACTTATTACAGTGGCCAGAGACTGTTACCCTTCATCAAATTCTACCTTACGTTCATGCAACCTTGACGGTGGGGAAGTTATTTTTCTGCTGAGCCTTAAGGCTTTGGAGTGTAGAGCCATTTACTTGGGAGAGCTTGTTTGTAGAAAAGAAGCATCTTGTAGTGTTGATCCACATTTGGGAGGACGGGCATGCAGAGTGTGTGTTGATGTGGTAACCAGCGCTTATGCAAACTAGCTAAGTAGCTTTCACACTTGAGGTCTGGCCTCTAGGGTACATCTCATTGTGCTTTCTTTGATCTGGAGTAGATGTTAAGAGTTAATTTTTGTAACCAGGTGCAAAATTAGAAGTTTATAATGATTCACAATGTATTTACAGAAATTGAAAGCTGGGTGTCATTGATCACTGTTGTTGTGCAGAAGATCTAGATGATCTTTTGATGTTGAAACTATATCGCAGCTTATCTGGAGAGCACCGTACAATTATGCATTGCCATGGGACAAGTACAATTAGTTGAGCCTTCTTAGGTTACGCATTAATCTATTAGGTTGAAGTATTAGATCTACAGGGATGGAACTTTCATTTTTCAGTTCAACAAATTTTTGAAATTTGCAATGGCTGCATTTGGGGGAAAAGCAAGAAAGAAAGAGAGGACCTTTGTGAACATTTTCTAATATGCTTATCAAAATTTACTCATTTTGTGAAAATATAGTATCATTTTTTGCCATTTTGTAGCCTACTTGCTCACAAGTGTTGTCTTTAAGTTCATTTTCTAATAGTGGGAAACTCTGAAGTTTTAAATTCAGATACCTTTGATTCGTTTTAAGAAAACATAGTATTATTTTTTCATTTTCTAGCCTAATTGCTCACAAATGTTTTATTTAAGTTCATTTTCTAATAACAGGAAACTTTGAATTTCTAATTTTAGATCCTTTTAGCATATTTCTTGCGTATACTGGAATTAATGTTTGAAAATTAGTTGAGACTAAAGATTTAGTGTTATTTGCTTTGAAGCTTTTTAGCATCCGAGATTTGACTTTTTAACAACAGTTAAGACTTCAACTGGAGAAATCTAAACAATGCAAAGTCATTTGAAATTATCTCAAATAATTACAAAATTGTTAGCTCTACAGGGATGGAACTTTCATTATTCAGTTCAACAAGTTTGTGAAATTTGCAACAGCTGCATTTGGGGGAAAATTCAGAAAGAATGATAGGACCTTTATGGACAATTTTTAATACTCTATCAAAGTTTACTCATTTGTGAAATTATAGTTTTTTTGGCCATTTTCTGGCCTAGTGGCTCACAATTGTTGTCTTTAAGTTTATTTTCTAATAGCAATAAACACCGAATTTCCAATTTCAGATCCTTTTAACATATTTCTTGGATACACTAAAAGTAATATTTGTAGTTTTAACGAGCCTCAAGATATAGGATTATTTATTTTTAAACTTTTTCTTTTCAGCATTAGAGATTTGACTTTTTAACAACAGTTAAGACTTCAACTGTAGAAATCTAAACAATGCAAAATCATTTGAAATCGCCTGTTTTTTTACCAAATTTTTGTAAGCTAAAATGCTTCTATTTCTTAGAAAAAATGATAACTAACTTTTTGCTTAAAAGAAGTCATAAGGGGATGGAGCTTCTAATAAATAGTTTACCTGCTTTCAACCTCAAGTGTATGGATCAATATCTAGGATCATACTCTTCTTTAAATTTACTGTGGAGTTCGCTTTGCTAATTCCGTCTGGCATTTATTATGGAAAGCTCTATGGATCAGTTGATTTACAATTCAACTGTTTTCCTATGCATGGTCAATCATTCAAGATTTTTGTTAAGCATCTTGTCTGAAGATAATTTGTTGAGTTGACTATTGCATCCACTACTAAGTTGATCGCTGATGTGGTGTCATTTACTATTTAGCAAACTTAGGCATCTTTTAATTCAGAGAATGGGATAAAAATTACATCTGCACATTTTTTGTTTCTGGTCTAGATGCACTAGCTTGTGTGGCTATGCCTTGGATGATCTGCTTCATATTAGGTATAGGTTCATCTTTATCTTGATTAGCCCAATTCCCAACTTCTTGTTCATGATGTTGAATTGAGATTTTTTATGTGTACTGATTGAATGACTGTTTGATCATGTTGACTTTAAAGGTGAACGCAAGGACCAAAAAACTCTTGAGCGGCTTCGGGCTGAGAGGCAAGCAAAAATTGATGAACTTAAAGAGAGGACTAACTATTATACTACTCAGCAGCTAATTCAGGTGACGTCTTTTTGGGGGTGGGGGGCTTTTTCACGCCGGTATATTCAATTATTATTTGTTTGCTTTGTCAAGTCCTTTAGAAGAATTTCTCTCTGAAGTAAAAGACTTAGTATGAGTGATGTTGCTTGAGGTGTTTATCAATGTGTACATATTTTTTTTCTTATATTGTAAATTGCTATGTCATTGTCAAGGAGAGAAGATGCAATGGTTGGCCAATTAGTCAGGTTGAGGTCTTTTGCAATGAGATAATGTGCATGTTTACATAAGGGATTTCAGTGCCAACCAATAAGTCAAATTGCAGAATCATAGTTCTTACTTTGTATAATTAAGTTCCTGTTTTTTCCGTGACTTCCTAAATTAAACATGAGCCAATTGTTTGAAGTAAGCATGAATTTGATTCCACTACCCTATGTATTGGTAGGATGGGGTCAAATTCTTTTTGCCTTCCCTCAAGTTTCTTTTCCACACTCTCTGAATTTTTGCTTTTCGTTTTTACTGTTCAGTTTTTGGTTTATGGTTTTTCTTTTTTCCTGTTTTTTTTTAGCCGCCACGCACGCGTTTGGGGGTTGGGGGGGGGGGGGGTGGGTTCCTAGGGTGTGGGGTGGGTTCAGTACTAACCAACGTGATTGATTTTCACAAAATGTAGAACACTGGATATTTGCATGTTCATCTGATATTGAAGACTGTAGTAAAGCAAGGTAGACTAAATATAAAAAGAATTGACTCCTTCATTCTAAACTCTTTACAAACACCTAAATTCTGGGACCTTTGTTGATGTTTAACTATCAAGTAGCTCTTGAAGGTGTTTTTCTGAACGTTGAGCCTTATTCACTGTGAGTCTAGGCTGAGTTTTTTTGTGGGCCAAAAATTCTGCCTGAGAGTTAGCTTTGTCAGTTTGTACTATTGTTAGGTGGTTGATGCCCAAGTGAAAATTGCAGTATTGGCTGCATAAAAGGATCACTTGCGTCCTTGGTTCATCTATCAGTGCAAGGCCTGGGGACTTACATATATAGTATCTGGAAATGGGTATATCGTTTTGCTGTGTTCATGTGGCATACACTCTGTATAAACACTCATTTATCTTTTATGTTCATCAGGCTTTTATTCTTGTTTATATTCACAATTCCTTGCTCAGGAGCAGGTAGTGCAGTAGTCTTGTGAGAGTTAATTTTGTAACAACATCGAAACATTAAAATACATAGACCTATTATGCAGTAACTATGCTGTGATTGCAGCTATATTTATTTTCTTGGCTATTCCATGAGATTTGTGCTTTCCTTCTGAAGTTTGTGCATCTTTTCTTGGGCATGGTCTTGTATCATTTGCAAAGTCAAGGTGCCATACATAATCTTGATTTTCTTTACAGCGATATGATCCAGATCCAGCTGCCAAGGCAGCTGCTGCAACTGTCCTGGCATCGAAATTGGGTGCAGATTCTGGTTTGAAGGTGTTTGTAGGAGACGAATCTCAGTCTGTTGCTTCAACGGGGAAGAGCAATGACGTTGAGCTTGTACAGTCCAGTGGGCTACGGAATAGAAAAGAGCTGCACACCAGGGTTAGCAGCGAAGGAAGTACCATGACGCGTCAATCCGATGGAGGAACACCCACTTCAGCAACTGAGCATGAGCAATTGGTTGTTGACCACTACTATCCAGATGGACCATCGATGCAGAACAATGGATGGATCGCTCGACTTGCAGCATTGCTTGTGGGCGAGGATCCTACGCAGTCTTATGCGCTTATATGTGGTAACTGCCACATGCACAATGGTAAGCAAGTTTTCTTTTTTATATAGTTTATTACACTTGTTTCATTTATCAAGAGCCGGCAATGATCATTCTTTTTAGACTGCAATATCCTTTGGTGGGGGGTAACCGCACAGCATTCTTGCTTTTGTGCAGGGCTTGCTAGGAAGGAGGATTTCCCATACATCACTTACTACTGCCCGCACTGCCGTGCCCTTAATCGGCCAAGACAGTCGGAACAGCTGGTCTCCGGATCTTTATCCCCAGACGCAGGTTCCTTGACAATGGGTAGTGGAGGAGACACGATCGACAATGGTGCTGGTTCAGTGAGCGACAGCATGGCCACAACAACTGCCCCTTTAGGGGCCGCTGAGGCAGTGGAAGCACCAGAAATGGTTGCATCAGGCGATTTGGCTGCTAAGGGAGAGTAAAATAGGTGCTGGTTCTGTTTTTTCTTATCCTTTTGCGACCTGTTTGTGTTGCCTGCTGGCTCGATGGCTTTCATGTAGGATGTCTAGCTTGCTTGTGACTTCGGACTGTATAAGCTTTTTGGACAGGATAGATAGATCATGTGGGGGTGGTTCTGAGATTTGTGCATCTCAGCTGTTGGAACTGATGTTTTCTCGACTGCCATTAGATGGAAATGTTTAGGAGCAAGTATGTTACCTGGAAAATTTGGACATGGGCATAAGGTAACTGTAAACCTAATATTGACTAAGACTGGTTTCCAAAGGATGCTTCAATTTAGTTTGAGTTGCTTCTTTGGTGTTAATTTGTAACCATAAGAACAGACGCATCATCCATCAAACTAGGACCTAACTCTTGCCATCCCTCTCGATCCCGACCCCAAAAATTTGGATTAAATTGTTGGCAAGCACAGATTTTGCCTAAGAGTTGTGTGGAATGCGGAGTTCACGTTTAGGCACATCCCTTGAATGAGTTCCTAATCTTGTACCGACATCCAAAAGAAATGTATGATTGGAAGAATTGACACTTTGAATCGTGTTCATAGGGTGGAATGTATGATTGGGAGAATTGACACTTTGAATCGTGTTCATAGGGTGGAACCTTGCCTCGGCTCAGTTTAGGTCTAATAATAGGATTTTAGCTGCAACCCATTCATTCCAAAGATAAGCCAACCCGATTGAATTTTGAGCCAAATTGACTTGGAAAATTTACTATAGAGATTATAAAGGGAGAAATATACTACAAGTGTCATAAGTTGTATATGACGTTCACTTTAATATCGATATTGGATCATTTAAGTGTCAAATTGAAGAAAAAACAATTACTTAAGTGCTAACCTTGGCAAAAAAAAAATGACATGATTTACTGAAAGTGCCAAGTTTGCATTTAAATTAGAATTGATATGGCTATTTAATTTATTAAAATTAAATTAAAAATTAGTTAATTAAAAAAAGGTCGAAGGGGAGGGCTGCAAACCTTGACCGCCGCCACACCACCCTTGCTGGCGAGGGTAGGGATGATTGGCGGGGGTCGCTGGCCCTCGACCATGTCGAGGCCGGACCTTGCAAGCCCATGCCTAGATCTAGGCATGGGTGTTCAATGCAGCGTGAGGTCGAGGGCCCGCAACCCACGACCATATCTGGGTGAGGTCGTAGCCCTCCTCGAGTCAGGCGAAGGTTGCCGGCCTATGGCTAGGGGTTGGTGTCACTCGCCCTCGTGATGTTCAATGCTTTTTCCCTTTGCTTGCTTCTAGCTCTTGGGAAAATTCTAGAGAGAGAGAAACCAAAGAGGAGGTGGATGAAGAGAGAGAGAGAGAAATTGGAGATGAGATGAATGTCAATTTCATTGATGACGAGGATAATGCCGGTAGAGAGGCAAACATAAAGGACTCATGGACGTGACGCAGAGGCAGGGGCTAACGAACCTTGACCCTCGCTGCTAGTTGGCAAGGGTCGTCGATTCATTGTCAACGTGGCTGGCAATCGGTGACCCTCGCCTACCATCCCCACCTTTATTGGTGAGGGTGGGACAGTGAGGGCTTGCTGCCCTCTCCCTTACCCTTTTTTTTTAATTTTTTATTATATAAAATATTGACTTGACATTTTTGGCAAGCCACATGCTGTCACAGTTTCAACAAGTAAGATCGAAGTTGATATTAACATTTTTTTAAAGAAGTGGCACTCAAGTGATTTAAATAAAAACTTTTGGCACAAAAATTAACACTATACACAACTTATGACAGTTGTAGTATTCTTATCCCCATTTTAAATGATTGATACTAATATATGAATTATAAAGAAGTATGTCAGTTCAAGTGGACCATTGTAAATCATGTATTACCAGACGCATATGATACATCATTTCACAATAAAAGTTATATCAAATAGGCGCAAAGCCCTCCAATGTTACATGGAGAAAATCACCGTGACGTGAATCTTATTAGATGTTCACATCCTTGTCACTAGTACATGCAATAAATTGACAAGCATGGAAGAAAACGCTGAGCAATGAGCATGTGCAAATTTCATAGGCTCCAAGATCACTATTACACACAAGTTTGGGAGAGAGAAGCACTGCCTCTATCAAAAGAATTCAAAGATTCAAAAGGATAATTACATGCCCATGTATACATCCCAATCGTCAAGGCAATACTTAGATTTTATCTTGATCTTTACTCAAGTCATATGTAGCCCCGATATTGCGCTATCATACCAACTTCAGCTCACTTAATTGACTCGCGGGTCGTGTCATTCGGAGCTAGATATATTGAGAATCCAATCAATTGCATATTCGGTATCCTGTCCGCAGCTTGGCATTGATTTCCTTTTCTTTTCTTTTTTCTCTAATGTTCTTTGCACGCGATAATGTTGGCTAAAGTTGGCTGGCAGGTCGGGTTTAAATCGTCCAGAATTGCATAGCGAGGGACTCGATTGAAAGAAAATTGGACAGATTGAAGGGCTTGAATGCAAAAGCCATAAATGCAGGAGCAGACGTGGCACGAGGAGCGCGCGGAGTGAAGCTGAGGGTCGCAATTTTTTTTTAATTATTATTAAAGGGAATATTTACGGCCTTGTTGAACCGTACTCCAACGGTCGCTGAGGCGCGCAAAAGAAGCGAAGCAGCGAGCAACGACGGCCACTCGAAGAAGAAGAAGAACATTTCTTTGGCGGTCATGGGTTTGATCCTTTCTCCTCCTTCCACATCCCTCTTCTCCTCTTCCTCCGCCACCGCCGCCAGCTCCGCAACCTGCCGCCCTGCCGTCATTCTTCCGGTCTGTGTGTGCGTGGCGTAAGTCGGAAGGGAATGCATGTTCTGAACTCGGGTCGTTGCTGATTAGCTGAGGTTTTCAGGGGTTGGGGAACAGCACAGGGGACTACGGGAAGCTGCAACTCACTCTCGAAGGGTTCGGTGTCCTCAGTGTCGTGGCGAAGGTGTCGCGAGTCGACTGGTTCAGGAACGCCACCGGCTTGGTCGACCTATTTCACACCTATTTCTGGAACTTGGCATGATGCATAGACATAGTGGTGCTATACGTTGCTAAAGGATCTGATCAGGTATGCCGGCAAGCAGATGTATGGGGAGATGGAGTCGTACCAGAAGTATCAGCTCATTTGGAGGGTGCCCTCAATATCAGCTTGGATGGGGTTTATCATTCACCTGTTGGTTCCCATGACGTATCCAGACCATGGTATGGTTCTCCAGCTATTGTTGAAGAATGGATAGAGCACCTCCTCATTTGAATATTATCCAATCAATTGAGCAAACTAAGAGAAGAAACCCACCGCATCAATTTAGGACAGAACTTCTCTAGATATGATTCATCATTGATGTTGATTGGCTGCTTGGGTCACTCAATTTTCTGCGATAACTGCAGGTGTGTCATCTCATGTAGCCATCATTTGTACATCACAGTGTAGAAAATAGGGTGGTTTTCTTGTTGAATTGGGGCAACTCCTATATGCTCAGTTGTTTTCTCAATGATTCTGTTGTTGACCTATTTGTTGAATTGGGGCAACTCCTATTTCCAGGTAATTGCTATCGAAGATTCATGAAATGCTGCCTTCACAAAGCTTGGTTTCGTGGGTTGTCTTATCGGGTCTCTTGGGGTTGATAGAATAGGTGATCTATCGTTGCCCATTGTTTGATTTATTTTACTTTATAGATAACCAAAAAGAAAGAAGGAAAACAAAATGGAGCAAAAACTGAAAAACACTATACGATAAAAACTTTGGCCATCTAGTTTGAGTTGGGAGTTGATTGCATTTGCAGAAAAGTAAACATTTGTGATCTCACTATGACAATGGAGACGGTTTACAAGTAGCTTCATTTCCAAACTCCCGTGGTGTTGTTGTAACCATCCTGAGACTTAAGGGGTGATGTATCTGATATTAGAGTTGAATGTTGCCATCTTGAGATTCACATGATTTACCGAGTCACATAGTTGTTCAAAATATCGTGTAAGTCTTTTATATAGCTGCCATTCATGATGTTGCATAGCTTTTGCTATTATATGAGGGTCTCTATAGGGTCATCCTTGCGTATTATGAGCTGCATGATACGATGGATTTTCATATTGCTTGTCATATGCTATCAGGGCAAATTGCAAGTTTTGTATGATAAACGTAGAAACAGAGAATAATGTGCAATTTTCAATGAGAGCCCAATTCTTGTCAACAAATGTTGGCTTGGCTCGATTCTCCATGGGGCAGCCTGTTTGCAAAGCCGCTGTTCATTCATTTGGGCCAATGTGAAACTTTTTAGAAACTTGAAGAGCCATTTCTGGATGGAACATTTTCAGGGGATAGGAAATATCAATTGGGTACATATGTGATTTGCTATTTTTCGGTCTCAATTGCTTCAGGGCATTTTACTCTTCTTCCCCACCATTATGGTCCGATGTATCGAAAGACTTTTAAGGAAATGGGACTTCATTGCTCATTAGGGGTGTCAAATAGGTGGGTCGAGTAAAAAATGATCCAATCCATATTAATCCATTTAAACCATAGAACGACATATTGAATTTGTAACAACAACATTAGAAAGTAAACTTGTGGGGATAGATTTGAAAATTTACAAAAAAAAATTGTACTTTTTTACAAGATAAAAAGGAGTCTGTGCCAAAATCGGGACATTCACTAAACTATTAATGTTATGCTCTTTTACTAGACAGAAATATATTGGGGTCAAAATTAAAATATGCGTTAAAGTTGGTGTTTTTAAGGAAGACAAAAAAAAAATTGAGCTAAAATTAGAATCCAAAATAAAGTTGCCACTTTTTCTGGGAATAGGGCCTTTTTTATAGCTAAATTTTATTAAATTTCCCCATATAAAGTTGAATTGCGTCGACATCGTTAAAATTAGAAGGGCAAACTGGGAATGTAAAAAGTGAGGGGAAAAAGAACAAACGACTTTCGGTTTAATTACATCTACAAATAATTAGGGACGTATTTAAGATTAGCTTAATTGTCCTAATTTAAATCTCGAGGAGGTTCCGATTTTCTTCTGATGCGGGAGCGGGCGTGAATGACTGAAAGTCGAAGCGCGAGCCGGCATCAATGGCCGTCATCGTCCACTTGTCTGCTTCCTTGCGCACTCCTCTCGCTCCTTCGCCTCCGTTCTTCCGCATTGCCAAGCTCGCCGCAGCAACCTGCGCTCATCGTCATCGGTGTTGCAGCAGCAGCACCGCGGTCCAGCTGCAACAGGAGCGACGGCAGCAAGAGCAGCGGAATCAGCTGCGGAGCCCCGACCTCGTCGCCTTGGAGTACGCTGACCTCAATCTCCCGCACAAGCTCTCCGAGGTAACGTCGAACGAAGTGGTTGTCGATTGCCGATTCGAGAGTTCGGTGAAAGCGAGCTTTGTCGGTTCTCATTTTGGCAGGAACTGGGTCACGTCAGGGTCAGGCAACATGTCAATCCTCTCAGTTCTTCCTTCTCGGTACGTGTTAAGTTCTTCCTTTCTTTTCATTCTGTCCTGCGTTAGCGCTTTGTCTGACTCTGGTTCGATGATGGTAGATGCCTGCCCAAGCGCCCAAGTGGGAAGAGGTTTTGGAGGACCCGACCTTGCCGTTGATGGTGGACATTGGGAGCGGTGAGGCCACCTTGGTATTCTAAAGTTCTTGCTCCTGTAACTTTCTGTTTGCATTCGTTGCAATATGATGGATAGTTCTCTGCGTTTCTGAGTGTCGACTTTTCCTGAATTCCCTGCTCAATGACACTCGGAAATTCGTGAACTTCTGTTGCGGTAGAAACCTGAGTAATATGCTTCTCTTGTGGCAGCATTTTGCTTTGAGGTCACACTTCATGATACGTCTTGGTTATTTGCTCAGCTGAATTCATTGTATCAGATTAATCTAATTTATAAAGAGGTCATTCTCTTGTGCGTGTTTGCCAGTCTTGCGTACTTGGATTAACAAAGAGGCTGCAACTAAAGGGGCTAGGCTATGTAATAGGAGAGAGTCGGATATAAATAAAAATGGTTGAACTTCAAGTGATTCTGATTGACTTTACATTGACATACTGCTCCAATTGACCGCCATCAAATCATACTCACATGTGCACTTGCACAGTCATACGCATTGGCAGTTAGCCAACATGGACTCAAGTTTTGTTTCTCTGAAATGATCTTCTTTAGCTAACATGGACTCAAGTTTCGTTTCTCTGAAACGATCTTGCATTTTAGAAGTCATTCCTTTTAGGACAACCATTGTTGCTTTGTCATCTTCTCTCCATTAAGCTCATGGCGTGCTGCCTATTCAATTCAATTTCCTTTCTCTTTTTCTTAATGGAGTCGCTCTACTTGGATCATGCTGTTAAAGATCCAATTTTTATATCAATGTCTCACGTGACCATGTAATTTTTCCCAGGAGAAAATCTTGGTTCCTAATACTGGAGACTTGGAACCTATATCTATTGTTAGGGAGAATTGATTGCTGTATTTGGATTTTGACTTCTCTAGATTCTCGATTGAATCATTCTATAGCTATGAAAAGTTGTTGGTGAAAATTCGAATAAAGTTTGATTTTTCAAGAATTACTTGATGTGAGGGTCAACCTTTAATCTAGTGAATTGATATATCAATTTCCTTCTTTAGTTCAAATTGATTTTTTAAGGACATTTATGAGTGAGATTTTGAACCCATGAAGCTGTGGAAGTACTCACTGTAGTTTGTTTATGTTATGGACTACAAGGTGATTTAGGTTCTAATTCAGTGACTTGGAGTTAGAAAATCTTCCCTTCCCTTCTTTTAGAACTTGTTAACCACCTATTATCTTTTCATTGGCAGATGACAAGCGCATTCATATCTAATTTCCTTGAACGTATCTGTCCATGTTCACTGGATGATGAGCATGATGTATATCTTATTCCTTTGTGAGTCTGTATATGTTTATTGGAATGATGAGATTTGATAACCAGTTAATATGGAGTGACTGAGGTGAAACCACCTGGAGCCAGAATAACATTTTAAGCCGTTAGAATCTGGGAAGTGACATTTGTCTTACTAAAATCATCTTCTGCTTCTTTATTTTGTTTAATTTGTCTTGCTGAATTAGTCATTATGATTATCACTTGAACCTCATTTCAGTAAACAGCCCTCATTGAGCTTGCCTGGATGGGACATCTTTCTTCAACTGATGATATGCAAAATTTGCAGGCAGTGGCAGATTTCTCATGTGGCTAGCAAAAGAAAATCCCTTGGGAAACTATCTGGGACTGGAAATCCGGCAGAAAGTATGGCATGAACACCTTGGGTTACTTCTAGCACACTCAGCAATAACTCTGATTGTGTTAGTGTACTAGAGTCTTGGTTTATACTCATTTGATAGAAGAGCGTGGATATTTAGTTCATATTCTTGAAATGTACTATTTGCAGCTTGCTAAGCGTGCAGGGTGCTGGGTGAAGGAGCTGTCTCTAAAGAACATGTAGGCTTTGTAATTTACCATCTAATGATTAATCTGCACATCATTGTTTTCCTAATAGCTTTCTTGACTAAATTGCAGACACTTCCTGTTTGCAAATGCGACAGTTTCTTTTAAACATATAATATCCACTTACCCAGGTCCTTTGATGTTAGTTTCAGTCCTTGTAAGTGTCTCGTCTTTAAAACTTCTTAGGAATTCATAGCTCTTTACCTCTCGAATTGTTTTAACTAGTTTGTATGCTGGAGTAATGAACTCAGTGCTCTCATTCCATATTCTGATGCAGTGTCCAGATCCTCATTTCAAGAAAAAGTATCATAAGAGAAGGGTCGTACAAAAACCTTTAGTAGATTCTATTTTGGATAGTCTATCGCCTGGGGGAAAGGTACGTGTGCTGCATTTCAGTACTTCATTGTCAGTGGAATTATTACTGCTTGTTAGCTACGTTCTCATGTTTTGTTGTGAAAAAACGAGTTCTATGATGAGCTTCAAGTGCACATGTGTGAGCACCTGTATTGGATTGGTTTGATCCACTTTGCAATTCCATTAATAGAGCTAGCAGAATCACTAGTTAGCCTACAGAAATGTTGCTTATTCTATGCAGTCCAAATTGAGCCGATCATCTTTTCTTACTAAGATAGAATACCACCATTATATTCCAACTTTTTTCCTTTATTAGCAGTTACACCTCGAAGAAGAAGGAAAAAGAAAGGCATGGTTGATACTTAAGTAGAAATTAGCTTCTGGTTATGGCAACTGGCAAGAATGTTTAACGCTTGAGGATGATAGGGTTACTTAGGGTGGCTTGCTGCAAGAGCAAAAATTTGTTAATTTGAAATGATAGCTATTTATGTGCATCAGTTCTTAATTCCTTGTTACAATCAAATATTTCTCATTGACATTAAGCAAATGCATTGTAAAAACGCAACAAGCATAAAAAATAGTATGAAGTGATACTGTAATGAAATTAAATAAAGTGGCTTATTAATGCCGCTGGAAACTGGCAAAACCTGCAATTACCCAAACCAATCCCCACCCAGCACTTGTGGTTGCCATAGATGGGGGTGTGACCATTGGTCTGCTTTTTTGGGAGGGTATAGTATAAGCACTTTTGAAATGCGAGAAGGTGCATCTTTAAGTAAAACCACATGAAAGATAATGTGATGGGCATGTTCCAAGTTATGGTAGATCGGTCAGGTAATAGAAAAGTGGAGAAAACTCTCTTTTGACACTCTTTAATTGTTGTGATCGTAATGATAATGGTTTACAATTCATATTCCTTCCTCAGTAATGATACCTGAGTAGTAGTCATAACTTCTGAGTTCTATTCCCTCTTGGCATTCCTATGCATTGGAATGACGGATGAACTTCCATTCCTCTTATGTTACTCCCAGCAACCAAGCTAGGCATTATTACCGTGTACATAATTCAAGCACGTTTCCTCTTGAATCATTAGTTTATTCATGAGATCTGTCCCAAGCTGATAACAGGTAGTATCCAGGAAATATAAGCTCATAAGGAAAGATAAATTGATAATTCAAGGTTGCACTTGCATCTGATATTACTGGAGTGGGGGATATGAAACTCAGTCTATTCTGCTGAGGAGATTCTCTGGCTTGCTCACCAGTTCATTACTCAGGAGTTACCAACTTCTAGTGTCTTGAATCTTGTGTATTGTCATTTGACAGTCCTGAAATCTGACCCTAATCAATCTGCATGCCATTGTGTGCGTGCGGGTGTATGTGTGGCTATTGGAATTTGAAGACAAAATTTAATTCTAAACCATCAACAGGCATGTCGTTCTGTTTTGGCTGACCATAGAAATTGTGCATATTTTTTGTTCATTTATTTCCCCTTGCTATAGCCCAATCTATAGTTTGATGCCATCTGTTAATGATTATAGAACTACGGGCGTAAAGATTTGTTCTCCTATCCTAACATTGTTTGCCCTTCTAGATTCTACTGTCAAATAATCTGTCTTAATGGAAAATAGCATGTAGGTTAAAGAGAAAGCAATTTTGTGACCGGAGCTAGAAATCACTACTTCTCATTCTCTGGTGCTTTGCTGAAATCACTTTGCTGGTCATGGTTAAGCTTTTGACTGTGGAAAGTACAGTCACTCCCATCTATAGCACCATATCTGATCTGTCTTAAAGCTCAGTCACTCCCATCTATTATACACAACCTGTAGATTGCATGTTTCTTGTTTTACTTGGCGTGATAGGCTCTGCTGCATGAGAGATCCATGGAAGTCATGCTCGGGTGTCCTGGGCCTTATGGTTGGTGATTTATTCGGAATATTGATCATATATCTATTGCACATGGTCTGAAGGTAACATATCCAAACCTCGTTCACAGCTAAAGAATTGAATGAGCTTGCAATCTTGGTATTATTAAAATTGCAGACCATTGTGTTATCCACTATGCCTCAGATGTGGAGTCTTCCCTTATCAGTTTGTCCATTCTTGGTGTGGCCTCTGATTTCTCCACCAAAACTGCTTCCGTCTTGATACCACGGTGATTAGTTCTGCAATCAATAACATAAATTCTGTGTGACTTTGTTTTTGGCTTATGCTATCGGTGGCAATGTCAGAATTAAAGCGTGTGGTGTGGTCTTAGTATTTGGTACTATACATGTCTTTCCATTGATAGAAGGGCAGCATTTATGTGAACTTCACCCTTTTCTTGACCCCTCATTCTAAGATCTTGACAAAGTCAGTAATCTCCACTGTCAATTTCACCAACTTAATTTGCACTTTTTTTTTGTTGGATTTGTTATTTGAATGTGTTGTGCTCTTGTTTCACACTCATCATCTCGTTTTGTTCTAAAATATGTATCTAATGTTGGATGCCTCATGTTATTGACCGTAGCAGCGATCATTGCAGGTATTTATACAGTCTGACGTGCTCGAGGTGGCTGTTGACATGAGAAATCTATTCGACGAGAGGCACGATTTGCTTCAACACGTCGACTCGATCGATACGACTGTTTCGTGTGATGTGGACGGATGGTTACTGAAGAACCCGATGGGGATACGAACAGAGAGAGAAACCCATGCGGAATTCGAAGGCGCTAAGGTATACAGAAGATTGTACCAGAAGAAGCTGGTGTAGTTTCAAGGCGGGGTTTCCCAAGGATAGGTTGTGATGAGGAGGAAGAGTCCAGGTCATTTTGTATTTGCTTATGCAGGAAAGATTCTTCTTCTCTGTATTTCTTTAGGTTTGGATAAGAACCATATTGCCACCTACTCTTCAACTACTCCACCGCCTCTCTCCTTCCAACTGCTCCATCACCCTCTGCTCAGCAATGTAATGCTGGCTTCGAAATTCTTGTTTTTTAATATGTTTATTTTTTTGGGTCCGATGGAATAGTGTTGAGATAGAAACACGGCATTATTGAACTCATGTTGAGCATTCAAGAGCTCTTCGAGCTCACCAGGAGAAAGATTTTGATCCAACGCGCAATGATAAGCCACAAGCCATGCACCAATTATTTGGTGGTTTCACTAAAAACAATGGCTTTTTTCTTTTTGTTATTTCTTCTGTTTTTTTTTCCCCTTAAATCTTCAATCAATTAAACTGCATATTTTCCCACTTGTCGGATTTTTTCCGTAGCATTTTATCTATCATGACTCATGGAAGACTTTAGGTAAGTTTTTAAAAGCCCCTCATGTTTTTCTGAGTTATTGCTTAATATTCAAGGAAATTATCAAAAGAGCTATAAACTTATTATGTTTGTGTAAATTCAGTTTTGAATATTTCAATTTGGACAATTTATTCATAACATTTTAAAAATTTGTCCAATGAGTACTTATGATTGATTTTGGTCAGAAAATCGTTAAAGTGGATATTTGTCATGTTACTTGGCACAATTATCGTTAACCTGGATAATTTTCCGATTACTTTTTGAAATTTTTACATATATATTTTCTTTACTTTTTCATTTAATTATGCGGTGTGAGGGTCACTAATGACCTTTGTTAACCACAAAGATCTCAACTAGACTGGGCGAGGGTCGCCCTAGGGCCATCGTAGCCTCACTTGAGGCCTTCACAACCCCTCCAATCATGGGCCAAGGCCTTTTGTAGCCTTCGCAACCCTTGTTGACAGCAATGGAAAAAAAAAAACAAAGAGAGATAAAAAAAAATCAGAAAAATTGTCCATAACAACTTTGATCATGCCTTCTAAGTATCCAAGGAATCTGTCCCTATACCTCGGGGAAGATTATTATATGATCCAAACACCATGACTTCCCACTAACGATTGCAAGTTTCGAATTCTTGACCTTGGCGATGAAGGAGAAACTTTCAATCAACATAGTTATCATTAATGTAATATATTCATATCATAACATTTGAGTAAATAGTAAGAACTCAAATTCTTATTGAGACTCGAACTCACAGGGAAGAAAATCGATTTATAAATGGAATCAAATATGCAGTATTTATAGAAGAAAGTATTTGGTTATTGGGGAAAAATCAATATACTTTTAATGTCAAATTAGGATAAACTAGGATAGAAATAAAACATTGGGTCGAACTCTTCTTCGATGTCAAGGTAAAAATTATAAATAGTCATCGACTCTCGAAAAGGGTAGAAGAAAATCCATTTTCTTGCTCCCGCTTTCGACCTTACTTAATGCTGGCTTTGAGCTTTCTTGCTTGCTATTGCTATGCGATAGCTAGTAGAATACTTTATAACTTACAGGATATAGATATAATTTACGGTGCTGTTTATCTCGCAAAAAACTAAATCATTTAACAAACATTTTCAGAAAAATAAGAGCTTGAGGTGTGTGAAATAATTCGTTTATAAAAATTATTTTTATTATTGATAATAATTTATATCTAAATACTTTTGTACACAATAAAAGAATTCTTCAATCATTAACTTTTATAAGAAAATTCATTCTCCATGAAATAAACCTCAATGATGATTATCGTACCTTAAGCATAGACTGGTATAAGAAAATGTGCATGTTGACGATGGAAGTACGTATGGATAGCTTGCTTTCAGCGGTTGAAGTTAATAAATTAGGATTTATTATTTTCACATAACATGATACCTTAACATTTAATTCAACTGATTTTCACACATGTAAAATGTCCCGTTCACATCCATAAATACCAAAATTGCATTCAAACGGCATCGTGCTTTTACAACAATTGCTTCTTTATTAATTCACATAAAAATAAAGAATGTCCTTATTAAATACACTCACATATATATATATATATATGCAGTATAATAGGTTGTCCTCAGGTTCTCAATTATTATTATATGTATATTTATGTCAACTTTAGAATAAGCGGAGACGATGAGAGGAATCTATGTTACCGCCAAAAAGGTTGAGAGCGGGATGGGTAGGGAGAAAGTGCCCTACGAAAGTGAAATTTTTTTTCTTTTTTCAATTACTCTTTGAGTAAGAGGAATTCTATCCAATAATAAAATTGGAAGGAACATAAAAGTGAGAAGCGAAAATGACATAAACAATTCTTAAATTTTTGCTAAATTTGTAATGTGATTATTGAACTATTAATTTATTCAATGTGTTCTATTAACTTTAGCTCAATGTACAGTGCAATCCCTGAACTTTTAATTTATTCAATGTAGTCCGTAAACTTTTGGTTTATTTTTAATTTAGTCCTTGGACTATATGTAAATTTTCAATATTATCCATTAAATTGAATTAATGAAAAGATAATGTTAGATATTGGCATATAGATTATGGATTAGATTGAACATTTGCTAGAAGGTGAAGGATCACATTGAACAAATTACAAGTTCACAAACCACATGAATGGGTTAAGATATTCAACAATATTACTGTTGTGATGTAACCCGGAAATGTTAACGAATCTTCAGTTTAAGTCAATACAAAATCACTAGAAAAAGAGCCAAGAAATAATAAAAGACAAAAAAAATTGGGTGATTTGGTTCGAGCATCTGTACCTATATTCATGGCAAGACCCAATAGCAAATAATCTACTATAATTAAAAAATTAGAGTTTACAATCGCTCATAAGTTCGAGTATTTCCACTCTTAAATTAAGTCCAAATCAAATCTATAAGTATTATCTTATAGTCTCTTATAGAAAACTTATTTGGGAAAGTTGAAAAATATTGATGTATGTGTTGGTTCATCACTATAGATATAATAAGTCTCTAATTATATACATTAGGACCTAAGTTGGAAAAAGAACCTATTTAATAGGCTGTTAGTAGCTAAGACATACAACTAAGACTAATTAAAGACAATTATAGCTAACACTAATTAATAGCAAGACATTCCAACACTCTCCGTCAAGTTGGCTTGAAGATATCTTCCATAGACAACTTGCTCATTAGATGGCCAAAATGCCCTATATGCAGCCATTTGGTTATAACGTCAACAGCTTGTTTATCATTAGAAATATATGGCTTATAAATAAGTCTACTATCAAGTTTTTCTTTGATGAAGTGTTTGTCTACTTCCACATGCTTTGTTTGTTCATGTAATACGGCATTATGAGTAATTGCAATTGCTATCTTATTATCAAAATACACTTTCATTTGTGTGGAACTTTGGATCCGTAGTTCATCCAATATACTTTTGATCTACATAACTTCACAAACATCATGCGCAACTAACATAAACTCAGCTTCAACACTGCTTCTTGCCACCACACTCTATTTTTTTCTTTTCCAAGTAACTAAATTTCCACAAACAAATGTGCAGTAGCATGAAGTAAATCTTCTATTTATGATACTTTTAGCCCAATCTACATCAGTGAATATCTCAATTTCTAGATGTCCATGTTTCTCAAATATTAAACCTTTACCTGGACTTCCTTTCGAGTAAATACTGCTTCAAAATGCCTTGGGCTGAGTGAATGCATGAACTGGCTAACAGTACTTACAGCATACACTATGACACAGGCCAAATGTGAGATAAGTAAATAAGTCAACCAATGAGCATTTGACACCTTTCTCGATCTATCACTTCTTTAGTCTTGATTGGTTTAAGTTCAAAATTTGGTTCCATGAGTGTCTCTGCCATTTTACATCATAATAAACTTGAAGGAAATATTGCAATAGACCTATATCTTTAACCTCAAACTCCTCAGCTAGTTTCTTTTTTTTTTTTTTCGCAAGCTTTCCAACTCAACTTTGTTAACATCAGTTAGTTTCATCAATATAGACAATTAAAATGGCACGCTTAGCTTCCTTTGAATGTTTATAGATTATAGTGTGATCCCTTTGACTTTAGTGATAGCCTAACCATTTGAACCACATTCCCAAACCATTCGAACCATGCTCTTGGAGATTATTTAAGTCCATACAATGACTTTTTCAATATGCAGACTTTGCCTTCACTTTTTGCAATTCTTGGAGGCAAACTCATAAATACTTCCTCCTCCAAGTTACCATTCAAGAACGCATTCTTCACATCTAACTAGAGTAAGTGCCAATCAAGAACAACAACCAAAGATAGTAAAATCTAAACATAGTTTATCTTGGCAACTGGGCAAAATTCCTCAATGGTTAATCCTGAGTCTAAGTGAACCATTTCGCCACAAGCCTTACTTTATATCGTTCAACACTTTAATCTAGTTTAAATTTTATAGTAAATATCCCATTATAGCCAACAATTTTCCCTCTGGTGTATCAACCAATTCCAAGGTGTTATTTTTAATAAATGCTTGCATTTCACCTCAATTGTCATATTTCACTTTGGGTCCTTTAAAGTTTTCTGAATATTTCTAGGAATAAATATTTGAGACAAATTTGACATAAATGCTTTATGAAGATTTATGATAATGATACAGCTTTTGGTTAGATAGATGTTTTGATATATGATGTCGAGTACATGATATAACCCCCTTTTTTCAGAGCAATAGATATATCATGATTAGAAGTATTAATACCATAACTTGAGATTATAATAGGGGCTAAAAGGTACTACTCCGGTCACCTACTGACAAGGGCAAAGAATCATCTCCCGAGGATGCAGGTAAATGAGGCCCCAAGGTAAAGTTTTGATATGTTATCTTTTGAAGAGTTTTTCTTCTAGAATAAATTTGAAGCTTGAGCTTGTTAATCACATTATGATCTTCAACTTTTTCTCCCCTATTGACACGTCAATATTTGGCAAAGGCGTTTCTAAAGACTCAAATAAAGGATTGATAGGAGAGTTTGACAGCCACAAAATCTCTTCACTAACTTCAGCATTCCCCCTTTGGAGAGATTTGTTGGAAAAAAAATAGTTGCAACTCTATAGAGGTGATATCCATAGTGATACGAGTTTTGTCCGTGCATGGATTATAACACTTGTAACCTTTTTGGTATGGTACATACCCCATAAACACACACTTTTTAGCCTAATGATCTAATTTGGATCGATATTGACTTGGAAGGTAGACAAATGCAATGCAACTAAATACCCTTAGAGGAAAATTAAAAAATAAAAACTAGAGGCTGTGGGGTACACTTGTTTAAAATAACTAAGGGAGTAGTGAAGTTTGTAGGCAACCTATTAATTAGATAAAATGTTGTTAAAATAGCTTTCCCTCATATATATTTAGGTACATGCATTGAAAAACTAAGGGCACATCATATTTTAAGGAGATGGTGATTTGTGCTTGGCAATGCCATCTTGTTGGGGGTGTCATTCGGCATGTTGATTGGTGAAGGATGCCTTTTTCTATCAAAAACTCCTCCAAATATTGGTTAAAATACTCAGTACCATTATTAGTACAAAAAATATTAATATAAGTACAAAACTAGGTCACAACCATTTGATAAAAAAATTTGAACAATGACTTAATTTCAAACTTGTTACTCATCAAGCATGTCTAACATAAATGGGTATGATCGTCTATAAAAGTGACGAATCATCATTTCCCAAATTTTGTTGGCAAGGGTGAAGAACTCCAAATATCGTTATGGATAAAAATAAAATGGTGATGATGCACGATATTGATTTGGATTGTAATGAGTACGATGACTTTTAGAGAAAAAGACAGCTATCATAATGAAGTGAAGAAACATCCTTATCTTTGAACAATGAGAAAACACATGTTTCAAATATTTTTAAACTAGGATGACCCGATTTATTGTGCCAAAGCATTACTTTTTTCTTGAACAAGGGAAGAACTGAAAGTTCCATATGTGTATATATACACACACACACACACAAAAAGGAAGTCTTCATATTAGTAGAGGCCATCCCTCATCCTAGCACTACCAATCGTCTTCCCTAAAACCTGATCCTGAAACTCATAGTGGGAAGCAAAAAAGACAAGAAGACTGTTAGACTCTGTGGAAAGTTTATTAACAGACAATAGGCAACAAGCTCATTTAGGAACATGCAGTACATAAAGAAGTATAATAGAATCAAAAAATAAAATTGATCATTTGGGAAGAGATGAAAAACTCCCATCAACAATATGATTTTTTTTTGGTTGCCGAGACAAGGAACATAATATATGAACAAGTATGGAATATTAACCATATGGTCCGATTCCCATGAATCATTGATCCAAGGTATAGCTTGTGAAAAACATGAGATGACTTTTAGATTGCTACACTTTGGTGGGCAATCGAAGCAATAGCATTACTCGATATGAACCCAACCTTTGTTGAAAGAAGCTCTAGAAGATGGTCTAGTTATTCTTTATTGAAAGGGAATGCAATTGCCTTATTAGTTGTAGGAGGCACATGTTGAGACAACTTATTATCACTACTAAACAGAGTTGGTCGGCCATGGATCCTCCAACAGGTCTCCCTTCTATGACAAGATTTGCTTCATACATCACATGAAACACGACGTCTCTCATCCAGATTTTGCAAGTCAGCAAATATTTTACTTACATTTGCCTCAGAAACTATTGTAGCAGGAACATGGCTCTTGTCTTAGGAGTTAGCCAAAGCTGAACCTTCTAGTTGCCTATCTTTTCCATCGGTGGTTTTATTGCCTAGCATTATTTCCCGTATGCTTTCTTCTTTATGAATGTTTGAGAAGACCTCTCCAATAGGTGGAAGGGGCTACTTCTCAAGTATTTTTCCATGAACCTCATCAAACTCATCTTGAAGCCATGCCTGGGAAATCATAGATATGCTCTATTTCCATAATTTTCCTCCATTGATTACCATCTTCAATGCACATCCACTCATGATCATTGAATAAATCCAACTTATGCCATCAACTTTCAAAGGGTGAAAGTATTTTGTAATAGTTTCCTCTCCTTGCCACATTTTCTTCAATTTCAAGGTTAACTCGTAAATTTGAGATTGATTACCTAAATTAGAATACATCTCACACATAACATCTTAGAGTTCTTTAGTAGTATGATAGCCCATATAGTTTGCACCAATATCTTCTACCATGGAGTTGGTCGGCCATGTATAATCATCAAATTATTTGCATCCTGAACACCCCAAGTAGGGTTATTTGTGGCAGGCTCTGCGATATGTCCAGTGTGATAGTCAATCTTTTCTCTGTCCCATATATACATTTGAACGAACTGAGACCACTGAAGAAAGTTATCTCCATTCAGCTTTATACAAGTGATTTGAATAGGATGATGCTTAATGGACTTTTATGAGAAGTGATAGGGCATTAACTTGGTGGTTGAAGATTCTTCAGACATAGTGATTGAAGAATGAAAGGAAAAAGGGAAAAAAAAATCACACGAGGTAAATGACTTTAAGCTCTGATACCAAGTTGAAAAATATTGATGTGTGTATTAGTTAATGAGTATAGATACAATGAGTCTCTATTTATATACATAGTAGATACAATCAATATAGATATCATGGAGAGATAATTAGTTGAAAAAGAACCTATTAGTAGTTGATAGCTAATATATACAACTAAGACTAATTAAATACAATTATAGCTAACACTAATTAATAGCAACATATTCCGACAATAAATATCATGGAGAGATAATATGATATTCTTCTTGTTTGTCTGCGTACGGGACAAAACCAAGAACGTCCATTATATTCTTTACTTTTGTGCTTTGTATTGTATGGCGGCTCACTTTTGAAGGAATCCATTATTCGGTTTCTCAAGGTGTGTTCAGTTACCTTTCAATTTTCAGCAATAATTTCTACTACGAAATAGTTCCTTTTTTTTATTTCTACTCGCCAAATGAGTTTTTAAGCAAATGGAGAAATTTTATAATTTTTTAGGAATATAAAAAGATAGAAATGTGTCTGATACTATCATAAAATTTTGATATTTTTCCAATTTTTTTAAAAAAAATATTTTTATTTTCTTTTTTCCTCTAGTCGGTCTTTGACCATCACTAAGGCTCAATGACTAGCTAAAGGAAGAAGAAGAAATGATAAAAAATAATTTAATTCTATTTTTGTTCTCAGAAACAAAAAGATATTATTATTATTATGGTTTAATACCATGAAAAGTCTCAAATTTTTCTCATTGTGACACATTTATCCCAAACTTTTTTCTATGATATGAAAAACCCCAAATTTTGCCCACTGTGACACATTTACCCTAAACTTTTTTTAGTGACACGAAAAACTTTAACACATTTACCCTAAACTTTGCCCACTGTAACACATTTGCCCCAATTTTTTCTGGTGACACGAAAAACCCCAAATTTTGTCAATTATGACACATTTACCCCAAATTTTTTTGGGCTTCACCGCCAGCCAAGTATTTTTTAGAAAAAAAAAAGAAAAATATTTACCCCAAACTTTACCTTGTATGACACATTTACTTCAAATTTTTTTGGGCTTCACCGCTAGCTAAGTTTTTTTTAGAAAAAAAAGAGAAAAAGATTTGAGATTTGAGGTAAATGTAAAATTTGTGGGATAGTGGGCAAAGTTTGAAATTTTTCGTGTCACAAAAAAGTTTGGAATAAATGTGTCACAATGGGCAAAATTTATGGTAAATGTGTTATAGTGTACAAATTTTATGATTTTTCGTTTCACAAAAAAAATTTGGGTAAATGTGTCAGAGTGGGCAAAACTTAGAGTTTTTCATGGTATTAACTCTATTATTTTTTGCAAAATTATTTCATGGTCACTTTTTATTTTAGAAAATAGAAAAATTAACTATTGTACATAAACAAATTTATATATTTTTTCTATTTAAAAAATACAAATTTTACTAAAGGTGCCCTCGCTCTGCAGCTTTATTTACTCCCCGGGTCCCACTCGCTTTCTTTCCTTTTCACTTTACTTGTCCTCACACGCTTTTACTTTGTACGGTCAAGGAAAGAAATCCCAGCCGCCCAAATTTTTGACCCTGAATGCATATATCCAACTACGAGAAGGAGCTCTCCACGTGCATCTTATATCCTCGAATATATTTTTGATCCAATGAGATCAAGTTCCAAATAAAGCTCAATTTTGACACATAAATTTAATAATTAACCCATTAAAAAAAGATAACACTTAGCAGTTCAAAATTAAATATTTTAAAGAGACACATGACATTCAATCGTGGGAAATGCGGAAACTCGTGTGTTCAATTAAACATATGGTGGATTTTATCAAATTTCCATGAGGACCCTTATAAGCCAACTAGATAAGCAAGTATTGCAACTTTCAATATATTGATGATGAGACAATTGTCAAAAAATCCTAAACCTTTTGTAACTTTGTCGATTCATTATTTTTTTATGCCAATTCAATCATAAACCTTTTAAAATATTGCCAATTCGATCTTAGAAATTAGCAAAAGAATTTCAATATTTAGGACTAAATTGGTAAAAAAAAAGATTTAGAACTGAATCGGTAAAGTCATAAACCTTTTATAACTTTTTCGATAATTGTCCCTATTGATGATGTTGTCACAACTGAATTTTCCTTGTATTTTCGGTGCTTATTAACGAGACCGAATTGTGTGAAGCGATTTCCTAAAAGACACTACAGCTTTGAAGGTAGTGCAACCGTAAGGGTATCTCCCAAACACCATGTAAAAGCCGCATCACTCTTATGCACAATTGAAATTGCTATAAAAGAATCGTATTAAGGAAACTCTAAATGACAAAGAAGAAGCTCGTGCCATACGCGCCCTCAAACTTTGTAAATTGTTTCAAGATGAACTTTTTGTACATTACATCACCCTCGTGATCGATACTGCGGTTATCAATTTCTGAGAATGCACATATATTTTGGGGCTGTGCCCCTTTTTTTATAACCTTACTTTTTGATTAATGAGTTATATAAGTAGGAGATAATTCGAATTTATTGAATCGGGTATTTATATCCACGTATTAGTGACGTTGATATCTCCTCGCCTATCAATAGAAATACTTAGTCGAGATATCGAAGGAAAGTTCCCTAAATATTCGGAATACGTTAATACTATATTTAATTCGAGGAAATTTGGACACACGTGCGTTCGCACGTGACGCGAATAGGCAGAACGGGGAAGACGCGTCAAAAGTAACGCCCGCCGCGGATATGTACGGGTCCCATCCCAGTATTCTATCGTATCTTTCTCACTTTTTGCCTTTCGCTTGCGTTTCCTCCTCCTCTTTCGTGCTCTGTTCATCCGATCAGAGCAGCGACCTGCGATTCTCATCCCTGCCTCTACTACGTACGATCTCTCTCTCTCGCTCTCTGTTTCTCTCTGTGTGTGCAATTGAGGTCCACAGGATTCGTCTGTTCTGATCTTGTACTTGCCGTCTCCCTCTCTCGTGTATATTGTGTGCTTTTCTTTTCTTTTACTCGAGTTTGGATGGCTGGATCATTGAATGTCGCTTTTGACAAATGGGTGTTGCATTTTGCGGGCGGTGAAACGGTAGGGAGTAATAAAACGCGGTTGATTTCGCTTTGCTTGCGTTTCTGGATTGTTTTGTCACGCAAGAATGTGATCGGCAGCCATTCTGTATGATGCGAGTCGTTTGCGGAATTGCCATTTCGGAGTGGCGGGTTCTTGACATTTTCCTTCGAAAGTTGCAGGATCGTAGTTGTTTCGTCTATCGTTTTCATCTCGTGGTATCTTAGACCGGGAACGGGCCGCAGGTTGCATCTTTTTGTCGTTTTTAGGCATATCTGAGATATTGGCTGTTTGTTCTTTTGTTCTTTTGTTTTTGGTCGAAAGGGTTGTTGGCTGTTCAGTCTGGAATTTTGTTGCCCGAGAAATAATTCCCGTTTGTAGTTCTTCTGTTGAACCAAGGGGTCTCCCCTTTGCTAAGTTTTTGGATTATTTTTGTCATGCCAACAGGTCTATTGCCTAAAACTTGGTTTGACAGACTGCGGTGTCGCTCTTGACTCAATATTGCTTGCATTGGGCTGGCCTGCTTGTTACTTTCTCGGCATCCTACAGCATCAGTTATCGTTGAATAAACATGGATGGTAAAGACGGGCGTGATAACGAGTCCACTGACAAAGGGCTGTTCTCGAGCCTTGCTGGTTATGCCGCGGGGCAATACATGCACCACGGGTCTTATCCTCCGCATGGATATCCTCCTCATGGATATCCTCCGCAGGGGTATCCCCCTCAGGGATATCCTCCGCCGGGTGGATACCCTCCTGCCGGTTATCCTCCGCCAGGTGGTTACCCTCCTGCCGGTTATCCTCCTCCACCTGCAGGTTATCCACCAGCTTATCCACAACCTGGGGCATATCCAACAGCTGCTTATCCCGGTCCTTCGGCTCCACATCACTCAGGTATTGATCGAAACTGCCATTTCTGGGTGTTAGGAGACATTGATTTTCTGAACTAAAAAGTGTGTCGCGACTGTTTTCTGTATTTCTCTGTGTAAAGCTGAATTTAGACTTTTAGTTGGTTTTTAATTCCGAAGTTGAAGGGACTTCACTGAGGCACTTATGGTCTCTGGTTTTTTCTCTTTGGATAGGACCTGTTCACCCTTGTAATTCAATTTCACAAAACCATCTTTCTTCTTTTCTGCTTAGTGACAAGTAGAAGTAGGTGAAACCATTATAACCAATGGATCGTGAACTCTGGTTCAAAGATTACAATTTTTGGGGGCTTTGCTTTTTCTCATTGAATTTCTTGCTAGCGTCATGTATGAGTCCATTAATTTAGATCAGATAGAAATGCAAAGGATGCAACTTTGGTTATCCAGCTTCTCTATGATGGCTCTATATGTTGCTTGATCTGGTTCCCTGCGTATTTATAGGGCATGGTCCTGGTATGGGAACAATGGTAGCTGGAGGCCTTGCTGCTGCGGCAGCTGCTTATGGGGCACACCACATGTCGCATGGTGCTCATCATCTCGGACATGGGCCTTTCTATGGCCATGGTCATGGAAAGTTTAAGCATGGAAAGTTCAAGCACGGGAAGTTTGGGAAGCGCTGGAAACATGGCATGTTTGGAAAGCACAAGGGCAAGTTCTTCAAAAGATGGAAGTGAATCATCACATTGGTCCTGCTGGGTGACTGTTGTTGGCTTGCGACTGGTAATAATATGACCGGGTGGTTATATTATGATAGATTTGTGTTATATATTTGGAATACAGTAAGTACTGAGAAAAGCTTCCTTTGCTGTGTAACTATGATTGGTTGCTCTCTTGAAGAAATTGGGTCGAGTCTTTTAACGATGTGAATTTATTTTTACTGATTTGAGATTCTTTGGAATCTCCGTTTGATCAGCTTCTAATATGATGAAGTTTAAGAGCTTTGCTCAGCATATTGAAAGCAATTGAAGATGCTTTGGCTGACTTTGATTAGGAACTGCTGGGTTCATTTTCCTGCGAGTTTCTTTAGATCAACGGGGTTCTGGTTGAATGTGACTGGCATTTGATTTGTTCAATAAGCCAAAGAATTTCGAAGTCTTGAGAGGAGGATGAAGAGTCAATACGTCGGATGGAGGCGGAGATGTTGCTTATGGTGATTAACTATAATGTCGTGTTTCCATTGATCAAAAGGAAAATATAGCAAATACATGATTGGGACCTGGTGTTGGATGAACTTCTTTTCTAGTTCTGCCCCTTTTGTTTATTTATGCTAATTGACTTTTCCCGGGTCGTGGGGTCCATTTACATCAGTTGATGAGTAATATAATTTTGGCAGAAACTTAGGGAACGGCGAATCGTTCAAGATTTCGTTTATTTCATAGAAAATAAAAAATTCAAAAGATATATATTTTTAAAATGATCACTTATATTGTTTAAAATATAACTTAATGATATTTGTATTATTGACAATAATTTATACTTAAATATTCTTTATGAATGATAAAAATATATTCACATTGTTTAAAAAATTTAAAATTATCAATAATTTTTATATCATATTTTTATTTTCTTTATTTTTTATTTTTTTTTACTTTCTTTTTTTTTCCCTCTTACTTCTTGGTCGGTGGCTAGCCACGGCAATGGCCAACTATAGGCCATAGGGTAGGGACGAGCTTGAGTTGCCTAGATTGGTGGGGCTGAGGCATTAGCGACTTCTAGCGATGCTTGCCCATGGTTCGTGATGGCTCCAGCCTTGAACATCGGCCTCATGGATCTGGTGAGCTTGAGGCTTTAGCCTTGGTCTTGCTTGGTGAGCTTGAGTCTTGCTAGATCGGTGAGACTCATGCCTTTCTTGGGTGAGATTGTACCTAGTTTTTGGTTGGCCATCAGCCAAGAGAGGAGGGAAAAAAAGAAAACAAAAATGGAAAATGAAAGAAAAACAAAATATTAAGAATTTTGAGCACACTATTGTCACTGGATGATATTGATTGATCTTAACTGATCATATCAACCATTGATTGATGTCTTTTGATGTTAATTGATCATATTTTTAGGAGATCATTTATTTTGTACATTTTCCTTATTTTTGTATATTTCCTTCCAAAGCTATCTAAACTTCGTGTACTATAAATAGGGCTGTAATTACTTGACACAAGCATGAATGAAAAATACATCTTATTCCAATACTTACATGAAAGTCTATGATTTTAGACTGTTGTGCTAATGCTTTCTTTAAGACCTAAGACTTTATGCAACATGAACAAACGTTTGAAAGAATTGCGCACAGATATTGATTAGGATTGCCCAATTTTTTTTATCGATTAGATGGAGACCGTCAACCACTGCAATTAGAACAGCAGAAGAAATTGAGGAAGCATCTTCATATTATGTCATTAATGAATCTTACTTTATTCATTAAGAGTTAAAAAGGGAACATGATCACTTGCCCTAATAATAGGTGACCCTGTTCTGTCCACAGCCGTCTGATCTAATTAGACGGCTCTGAACAAATAAAACCCCCTATTTTAATGGAAACCCCTTCCCCTTAAATTCCCCTGCCCACTATAAGAAAGAATTGCATTATCAACTTTGGCCGGCTTAGTGACGTTGCAATGTTATTGTTGACCAATCCTAGCAAACTGTACCACCACTCTTCGCATATTTAGCCAATCCCAGATTTCATTGTATCTTCTCATTTGTATCCCATTCTTGCTACCTAGCTATTGCCGCAAACATGTAAGCTGTCCATGAGTGGAAGGTCTCTGCGATATCCATGAAATAGATGGTATTGGACACGCGGCTATTATGGATAATCAGCTTTTACGCGATTCATCATTGTTACTTTCTTTTCCAATATCCAAGAAATTTCAAACATCAAGAGTGTCAAGTGCTTGCAAAATCATGTCATCTCTAACATCCTTAAAAGGGAAATTGATAGGTATAATGAATATGAACGAGGGACCATCAATAAGAATTAGCCTTCCAATAAAAGATTCTCCTACTTCTCCATGATGGAGACAGAAATTATCAAATGGTTGCAAATGTGGTGATGAACCTTATTACATACATTAGGTGTTGAAAAATTTGGAAGGATCCATCTATTATGTCACTGATGACCCTTATTGTATGCATTTGGTGTTGAAAAAATAAAACTGCATCATCAACATTGACAAGCTGGAGAGATGTTGCCACGTTCTTATTGACCAATTCTTGTAGAGCGTTCCACGACTCTATCCATATTTAGCCAATCCCGACTTTTTCTCTCCATATCTTCTGCCATATCCTTGTTATGTGGCATTGGACGGGACCGGGCACAGGACCGCAAGTCATATGACCCGAGGGAGGCTCCCCAAAATAGCCCCGACTTGACACCTTGTCCACGCGGTGTTATCTGAAAATCAATGTGATGATATATTTTACAGTGGGAAGGAACTCCACGAAAACAAAAATTATTAAAATTCAAACGAATAATGACTCCAAACACTCGATTGTTCCCATCTTATTGATATTTTAATTTATCCACCAACCAAACATGCTTGATCTCTCCCATCTTTTTAGAAATCCTCTGGTTTATTTACCCTGCAATTGTATTTTTCCTGTTTCAATTACGTCATGACGGTGGAGATAGAAGAGAAGGATTGACTTGGGAAGGGCCCCTTCGGTGTTAAAAGAAAGTTGCATTCGTCAACTTGGACAAGCTGGAACGAATCATTCTTATTGACCAATTCTAGCAAACTGGCCCTCCGCTCGCTGCATAGCTTCTCTTTTCTCCCTTCCGTCTCCATTTGTAGTTCTGAGATCTAAATTTTATCCATCTCTTGCTGCCACTGCTTTTGCTGCTGTACTTTTCGATCTTTCCTTTAAGAGAAGATAGAGTGAGATCGCTAGAGGGGAGTGCCAGAAAAATATCATCTTCAGAAACGAGGGAATAGCAGGAGGCCCTTCTTGTGCTCACACCTCAACAGAAGGTCACAAAATGGTTACTCCATTAGGATATGAGTACGAAGTATTCTTGAGCTACAGAGGACCGGATACTCGATTTAGTTTTACCGACTTCCTTTACACTAGTCTTAATGATGCAGGGATCCACACATTCAAGGACGACGGAGAGCATTGGGTTGGGGAAGAGTTTTCCCCATAACTTCTCCAAGCAATTAATCAGTTGAAGATCTTGATACCTATATTTTCAAAAGGTTATGCCTCGAACACATGGTGTCTCAAGGAATTAGTCCAGATAGTTGAGTGCCAGAAAATTGGAAGACAAAAGATTATGTCATTTTTTATGATGTGGCGCCTTCAGAGGTTCAATACCAAACTTGGGGTTATGGAGATGCCCTTCTTGAACATGAAAGCAAGAAGCGATACGACGAAGACATTACAAATGAGTGGAGGGCTAAGCTCAGTGCAGTCGGGGAGATAATAAGCGGATGGGACCTGCATTGCAAAAGCCCCAGGTGAGTGCTTTCAGCATTCCATCTCCCGTGCCTTGAAACATAAAAACTTGATGTGTTCCAATTGGTATCTTTTCTAGATATGTGTTAGTCTTGTTTGAAATTGAATTTTGTGCTGCTGAAGTCATGCCGCAGAATTCACTGCTAAATAATGGGCACAATCACATATTTTGTCTCTTTACATTTTAAATAATATATTTTTCAGTTTAGGTCATTTATTAATCCTATAATACCAACGCTAATTCTTTTGCAATAAAATAAATTCTTGAAGAACACATGTCAAATAGGTCTCTAGTTTTCAATTTGATCTTGTCAGAGCATTGTATAGTTTTCTAACTTATTGCCTTATGATCTCCAACAAGCACTAGGCGAGAAGGTGAGTTTGCAAAAAATCTCACTGAGGAGGTATTCACAGAATTGAAAAAGGCTCATTTGATAGTATCGGATTGCTTGGTCAATATTGACAAACATGTGGATGAAATCATGTCAATGATAGGTGCTCCGACAAGTGAAACACGGATTATAGGAATCTATGAGATGGGTGGCATTGGAAATACCGACTATTGCCAAATTAATCTACAATAAGCTCTCACACGACTATCGGAATTGTTGCTTCCTTCGTGATATACGAGAAACATCAAAAGATAATGGCATTCAATACTTGTAGAATCAACTCATTTCTGACATCATCAAAACGAAATGCATGGATATAAAAGACATTGATGAAGGAACTCGGACAATTAAAGACAAGTTGTCTAATAAAAGAGTCCTCCTTCTTGATGATGTGGAAGAAGAGAATCATATTGATGCGCTCGTAGGTAAGCGTGATTGGTTAGGTAATAGAAGCAAAATTATTGTTACTACAAGAAACAAAGATGTTCTCAATGTTCCCGAAGTGGACAATAGTTATGAGCTTAGTGTCATGGATTCTGATCAATCTCTTCAACTTTTCAGCAAACATGCTTTTAGAAGAGATTCTCCTTTGGATGAGTATATGGACCAATCCAAAAGGGCGATAGGCATTGCAAGAGGTCTTCTGCTAGCTGTTGAGGTCATTGGTTCATTGTTGTGTTGCGCAAAAATGGAAATGTGGGATGTCAAATTGAAGAAGCTAGAAAGTGTTCCGGATAATAAAGTTCAAATGAGCTGAAAATTATCTACGGTGCATTAGATCTTTGGCAAGAGCGTATATTTCTCGATATAGCTTTCCTTTTCATTGGACATAACAAAGATATTTTGATTCATTTCTAGGATGAATTTGATTATTTTCTGGAAGAAGCCATGATAGTTTTGAAGAATATGTCTTTGATAAAGATTAATGAGGATAACAAAATGTGGATGCACGATCAACTCATAGATCTTGGAAGAGAAATAATTTATCGAAGAAGTGACGTGAAAATAAAGAAGCAAAGCAAGGTGTGGGATCCTAAGGTAGGATTGGATTTTCTAAGGAGACATAAGGTAAAATCTCTCATGATATAAATTCTCAGTATTTACGGATTTTTTTATACCAAAAAAGCCAATTACTTTTTGTGTTGCCTAGTGACGTCGCAACTTCCTCAACCTACACTTTTGCTTTTTTAAGATTATAGGATGGTACTTAACTCAATCGCTTAATATAGCAAACTTTTTTTTTTGGTTGAATATAGCAAACTTGACTTAACGCGTTTCCCTTCAACTCCTGTTTTTATAATTTTCCTTTGGGCAGGGAAAAAAAGAAGTTGAAGCTTTTCGTCTCGAGTTGAACCATCTGCAACAGTATTGTTTTACCTCTGAAGACTTTGAGAGCCTATCATATCTAAGGTTCCTTAAAGTTAATGGTCGGATGGATAATTTTCGTGTAGAAGAGAGGCTTCTTTGGCATGAGTCGTTTTCAAATGTTCTTCCAACCGTCGAGAATCCGTATCTCCTTCCACAATTGCGATGGCTTTCATGGCATGATATTCCCCCGACATTTAATGTTACAAATTTCTTTGTGGAGGATGTGGTTGTTCTTGATCTATCTAATAGCAAAATTATGGATGATTGGAAGGGGTAGAATCACAGAGGTAAGTTATATGCTAGAGAACACTTATTGTTCCAACTTATTAGATTCCAAAGTAATTTCTACCTGATTTTTCAGGAGATGAAGAATTTGAAATCTCTAGATCTGTCCGAATGTCGGAATCTTCGGACCAGACAAGCTGGGTAGTAATCTTGCAAGCCTTGAATACATATATCTAAGGGAGTACATAGCGTTAGAGATGCTTCTAGATACAATTTGGATTCTTTGATTGAGTTGGATATATCCGACACGGTTATCCAAGAACTCTTGATTCCATCGAGAAGTTGAAAAACTTGAAACTAGTGAAAATGCGAGGTAATGGCATAAGGAAAACACCTCATGCCTTTTGGACGATTGAGAAGCTCGAAGAAATATAAGTCTCCCATGAAAGCTCTAATATTAAGGATTTTCATGTGAAAATTGGCAATTGCATCTACATGAACAATCCTTAAGGATCTTGAGATTGAGGGGTGCGAGTATATACGCACTACCACCGAGGCTTCCTGATGCTCTTATCAAATTAGAACTGTGGATGTTGTTCGTGGACACGTTTCCAGATCTCTCAAACCTTAACAATCTAGAGGAATTGAATATGACCTTTTGAACACATTATGATGATGGGAAATTATATGGGTTTGTGGAAGATCCGATGCCGCGGTGGATTAGGAAGCAAATTGGAGTCTCTGGCCCTAACGTTTTGTTGTGAGACCACCCCACCAACAGACATTAGCCTCCCACCTCAACTCAAGTCAGTTCGCCTCTGGTGCCGTGATCTGCGCCGCCTCCCGATGGAGTGTCTATCGAATTTGAGGAATCTATTTTCTCTCAACATTTCAGGCGCTGCAATTACAGAGATTCAAGGCCTTGGTTGCCTAGAGAACCTACGAGATTTGGCCCTTTACAGCCTTATTCATTTGGAGATACTACCTGATCTAAGAAACTTAAACAAATTAAGGAGTCTTGGAGTAGGTCATTGTGATAATCTAGTTGAGATTCAAGGCAAGCTACCACAATCTTTGGAGAGTTTGCGTATTTCTTCATGTTCTTTACGGAATTTGCTCGATTTGTCGAGCTTGATGTGTAAGCAGCATGTTCAAATAAGTTGTTGCGGTAAATTAAATGTGGAGGCAATTCTTGGATTTGCTCAGAGAAGAATCCACGAGATTTCCAGCTTGTAGGCTTTAACTAGCTGCATCTCCTACCCGATCTAAGTAGTTCAAATGAACTAAGAATTCTTGAAGTTTCCTATTTGCATAATATGGTCGAGATTCAAGGCGAACTACTACAATCTTTGGAATAATTGGAGATTTCTTCCTATAAATCTTTACAGAAGTTGCCTGTTCTGTCAACCTTGAATGGACTGCGAAGCGTTAAATTAAATTGTTGTGGGAAAATGAATGTGGAGGCAATTCTTGGATTTGCTCGAAAGGATCCACTAGATTGCATCTGCCAATCCTACATGATCTAAGTAATTTGGATGAACCGAGGCGTCTTCAAGCAAAAAACTGTAGTAATCTACTTGAGGTTCAAGGCAAAATTCCAGAGACTTTGGAAAAGTTGGATATTTCTTTTTGTGAAGCTTTACATAAGTTGCCTAATCTGTTGAGTTTGATAGGGCTGAAAGAGGTTTGCATAAGTACATGTGGTAGTTTAGTTGAGATTCAAGGCCAATTTCCAAGGTCGTTGAAAAAATTGGATATTTCTTTTTGTGAATCTTACATAAGTTGCCTGAACTGTCAAATTTGATAGGGCTACGAGAAGTTTCCATAAGTACATGCAGTAGTTTGGTTGAGATTCAAGATGAACTACCAGAGTTTTTGGAAGAATTGAAGATTTCTTCCTGTGAATCTTTACTGAAGTTGCCTGACCTTTCAAGCTTGAAAAAACTGCAACGGGGTGATATAGAAGGTTGCACGAAATCTAAGGGGGAGGCCATTCTCAGCTCTTCTTGCAGAAGTCAGGCGAATTTGTGGGAGAACCTGCGATATTTGCGAATTTGTGGCCTGGGACAGTTGAAGATACTACCTGATCTTAGTAACTCAAGCAAACTAACACATCTTTGAGTAGAATAGCGTGGGGATCTGGTTGAGATTCAAGGCAAAACTACCACAATCTTTGGACGAATTGGAGATTTCTTCATGTAAATCTTTACAGAAGTTACTAGGTCTGTCAAGCTTGAAAGGACTACGAAGGCTTAGAATAGATCGTTGAGGAAAATTAAATGTTTGAGCTAAATTAATGACTTTTCTAGGAGAAGTTGGTCAAATTTGTGGTAGAATTCATGTATCTGAACTTGAGTCTGAATATAAACCTGAGGGAGAAGATGAGGAATGAGTGCACGTTCTCTTGAATGCTTCTTGATCACGACCACAGATTGTTCCCTTTTATTCAAAATTTTAACAAATTGAGGTAACTTCTTTCATGTGACAACCAACGATTTCCCTTTTTCGCAATCAAATTCTTTCACAGATATGAGCAAAAGAGTTTCAAATGCACTATCTAATGATCTTTTCATGAGTAGATAACTGAAAATCCGAAGAAGGCATTGATATTATGACACCACCGTACAACCAGATGACTCTTAATTACTTACAAATATTAGTTATCTTTTCCTAGTTTGGTTTGGCAATTTTTAGCTATAATTTCTTTGCATGGTTCCTCCTTGCTTTTGCGCTTCGCAGCTGGAGGTATGCATTTGATATGTAACAAATTATTAGAGAAACTTGTCAATTTGCTGCTTCATATTTCGAAGTTGATAACCATGCTTTGCATTGGAGATAATTTCGTTGTACTGGAAACTATTAGATGAAACGTGTGTCGGAAGGTCATAGCGCAACAGTTCTCAAAGTGGAACTTTGCAGCATAATCAACTCATTGTTGCAACTGGGAAGAAGATAGATGCTTTGTATTGATATGCTTATGTTCAGTTTAGTTTCTAGGAAAGTTGTGCTTCTTACTGGGATTTACAAATGTAATGGAGAAGGGGAGAAGAACATTAGAAGTGCTAAAATTTGTGTATGACGTTCACTCTAGTGCCAAAAGTTTCAAAACGATTACTTCAATGCCAATTCTCCGAAAAAAAAAACATTACTTAAGTACCAAAAGTGCCACATCAGCATTTTTAATAATAATAAAATATACGTTGCATTGTTAAATAAAAATATATTCAACGTGGTATTTTTATTAAAAAATTTCACGTGGCTTTTTAATTTTCCTTCGGAAAATATACTAATTTCCACAAGTGAACCTCTCCTCTTTCGACCACCATATCTCCCTCTTCTGACCTTCATTTGATGCGCCGTTGGTGGCGTTGGATTCCTTAAAACACCCTCTACTAGTCCAACTAATCTAAGCCTCCGTTACCAATGTCGTTTCCACCGAGAGCCCCCTAAAGAACCCCCCATGAAACTGCTTTCCCATGTTTTCTAGAAATTCTAGAATTCTTCCTCGTAGGAAATTGGCATGGCTAGGGTTACGATTAAGGTTAGGGTTTGACCGAACCCCAACCCTCTCCCATTGCGATTGTTAGGGTTTGACCAAACCCTAACCCTCTGCCATGGCTAAGGTTAGGGTTTGACCGAACTCTAACCATCTCCCATCGCATGGTCAGGTAGACATTAATGCAAGGACCCTCGTCTGGATGGATCATGGGCTCCAGTAGACATACCACGTGGCGGCGGCGTCTTTGACGATGGTTTGACGAGGGGGGTCCGGCTTGGCACGAACGAAGTCCATCTAAAATTTTTTTCCTTTTCATACATGGAACATATATGTGAATTCCCTATTCAGTTCATGTTGTTTGCCAGTTCATAAGGGTTGAAGGGGCCTGGGTTTATAGGTCGCTCTCACTCCACGCGATTTTTCTGCGTGAAGTATTGAGAACCACACTGATATTTACAATAATGTATCTTAATTAGGGGATTGCATGTTTGAGTAGGCTGTTCATTGTGCATTTCATGATGGTTCAACTATGTTGGTGTAGCTGCGGTTGAATTTGAGAGTAATATAAAGATTTTTGGTGGGCCGACACTGCATTTGTTGAATTTCAAACAAAATGGTATGTTTAGTTTAGGTGTTTTATTATATTGTCGGTTGCAGCATGATCAATTTAAATTGATTAAATTGCTATTTGTAATGTACGATATCATCGTGGAGTGAGGTGGGGTGGTCGGCGAGGCAAAAGAGTTCATGGAGTAGGTTTGTTCGTGACACCCCCCCCCTTGAAGCTGGGACGACCTTGACAAATGACATGTCCCCCGAACTATCAGAACACCTTGAAGGAGTAGGCCATGAAGCTGGACAACATGGACGGGAAGCTGGACGGCATGGACATGGATGCGAATCAGCCTCCGAAACTCAGCCCCTAGATTCCGTTAGCCCCAAACTCAACCATACACATCAATAGGAAGGCCAAGTGTATCACTGGCGAACGGACGGGCCAAATGTAGGACAATCTTCATCAGCGGACCAAAGGATGAATGAGCGAGAAATTCTAGTTGTTGATTTAGAGGGGAGAAAGTTGATAAAATCATAGGGTGATTCGTAAGTACCTTATTTAGTGTGTCCATTATAAAATCCATATTCGCTAATGCATTGAGCAGAATGAGAAATTGACA
This sequence comes from Melaleuca quinquenervia, assembly GCA_030064385.1. Lineage (NCBI taxonomy): Eukaryota > Viridiplantae > Streptophyta > Magnoliopsida > Myrtales > Myrtaceae > Melaleuca > Melaleuca quinquenervia. The sequence continues at coordinate 8,694,311 of CM057721.1, read as the reverse complement.
ATTTATTTATAATGCTGCAGATTTGAAGAATGGTCGAATGTTATTAGAAAACTGAATAAAATAGTGAACAACAGTTGGAGGGGGCTATATGCTACCTATAACAGCTTTCCAGACAGCGTGAAGTGGTGGAGCGAGTTCAAGGTAAGTCGAGTATTGTTATATTGACTCATAATCTTAGTAAATGATTTAGAAAGTTAGTTGTTTATTTTATTCTTGTAGCGACATTATTTTAAGGCTGAAGAGCATGGCGAAGAAGTACTGAGAATTTTCAACAAGAAGGTGATCACATTAGGAATACCATGAATAGAGTGAAAACAAAACAAGAGAGGCCACTTTACATTTCAGAAGAAAACTGGACAGAGATCTTGAGATTTTGGGAAAGTGAAGAGTATCGATGGTCAAGTATACGAAATAAGCAAAATCGATTGGGTTGCTCAAGGGATGGTTCAGCCACATATGCAGGGGGCTCCATTACCATCGAGGAGCACAAAAGAAGAATGGTAAGTATGTTTAAAATTTTGTAAGTTAATTGGTCAAAAAAACTTAAGGCTGATTGATTTTGCAGACGAATGAATTGGGGAGGGAGCCGTCCTCTTCTCAGACATTTGAACGCATATTCCAGAGAAAAGAAAAGAGCTATGTTAGTGAGAAAGCAAGAGCTATGAAGGTTAGTACGTTTGGTCACTTTAGTTATTACATAATTCGAGAATTGGTGGTACTTAGGGTTTTATGTTGGCGACTATTTAATAATCATTGCCTGTCAAACATGTAGGACAAAATCGATAAATTGGTGTTGGCCAGTGCCAGTAGCCAAGGTGAGGGTGATGGGACTGATTCTTTGTCAGTTAATCAGGCACCCTTATGAGTGGAGGTCTCGGGTGGGGTGAAGAGAGGTAAAATCTTTGGCATGGGATCATTGTCTAGACAATGTGCAAGAGGGGTTACGGGCATGTCATCATCCAGTGGACCTCGTAGGAGGAATCAACATGAGTTGGCATTGACCGAAGAAGTGAGAATGTTGAAGGAGCAAATTGTAGAAAAAGATGAAAGGTTTTTATGCATGCAACGGATCCTGCAACGTCTAAACAAGCAATCAAGTGGGGACTAGACCATAGGATCCGAGCGTAATCATCATGGTTCGATTGATGAAGAAGTTGGTGATGGAGATGGGTTGGAGACACCCTAGGCAGCACATAGGTAAAATATTTGAAATTTGGAATCCATTGATGATTCGTTAAATGCCATATTAATGATTTATGTTGAAAAGTGCAAGCATATGGAAATTTACTGTAATGCGGTGATGTATTTCGAATTTAATTTGTGGTTGGTTTATTATTTTGTCAGATCTACGTGGGAAGGTCACATGGACTGGGACTTTTTGGAGGTACTGTTTGTTAATGAAATTTTTGAATATTTTGTTGGACTTCAAGTAGGAGTTCTAAAGAGTGAATTGTGTGTACTTGTAGAATTATGCTGAACATGATGAAGAAGATGACTTTGTTTTTTGACTGGTCGTGGCTGCGGTTTGGTTTGAATGCAGCAGTTTTGGGGGTCCAGGAGAACCCGAAGAAATGTTTGTACATAGTTTGTTATATAATACTTTGTAGTTATAATATGTAACTTATACATTATGGGTTTATATATGGCATTTCGTTGTTGTAAGTATGGATTATGAGTTAAGGGACAATGCAAGTCACTAGTTTTTTTTTTTAATGATATGTTCAGTTTGCAGTTGAGATAGTTATGGACTTATAAATTGTGCACAGGGGTTCGAAAGTTGACACGGAATTGCATGTGTTCTTTATGGTGTTCTTGCAAGATTATCGACGGCAAATCTGCAATTCATTTGCTGATTTGCAATGACACATGGTATGTCGTGGCAAATTTGTGATGAACATTATGTTCCATTGCTGATTAGAGACAGTAAAAGATAAGCCATCACAAAAGATCAACGACAAAAACCGTTGCTCATTAGCGACAACTTCCAAAGGCAGTAGCAAATTTGCGATGGAATAAAATTGCTCGTAACTAAATGGCGATGGCCTGTCGTCGCTAAGGAGCAACGACAGTAACTTAGCGGTAAACAGTGAACGGCAAACACATTATTCTACATTTGTGGGTAGACTCTAGCAACGACTCTTCGCAATGAATAAGGCATAAGCTCGTGACTAATTTGCGATTGTGTAATTTCGTCGCAAGTTAACGACAACATTTGGGATGAGCTCTTGTTCATAGCAACGTTGCGACGAACGTGTAGGTGTTGATAATTAGTAACGACGTTGTTCTGTTGCTCTGTTGCGATGACCGTTTTATGAGGTCCGTTGGTCATTTTTGTGACGCCTTATGGGTGACAGACAGTTGGTAGTTGCTAAAGTCGTTGCAAAATTAGTTTTGCGACAACTTTTCCTAAATTTCCCATCTTAAATGCCCGTAGCTAAATAGCTGTTTTCTTGTAGTGGTTTTCACACTATTCATATATCGGAATCTTCTATGTTTAGATGGATAAATTTAACTTCTTTTGAAATGAAATGTCAATGTAACCTGACTAAGATGCTTGTTTTTTTCTTTTTCTTCTTCTTCCTGTATCTAAATAGTTCAACAGCATTTCCTATGCTAACGACAGTTTAATTACAACACTTGATTAAGGTCGTAATGTAATAGAGCCCTGATATCTATAACACTGTTTGGTCTAAGTACCATACCATATAATATGGTTATTGAATGTTATCAATATCAGCACTGGAAAATGAAGGGATTTTGTTGTTGTGTTATACTTTTTTTTTTTTTCAAAATCAGCAAATAGACAAGAGCAAATAATTTTCCAATAACACAATTGCTAATGTTAATATCATAAGTAAAGGTTATTTTTATTAGTGATATGCTTCCCGCCACTAAACTTTTGTAAAAGCAAAAACAATGGATTACTGTAGAGAGAAGAAAAGAAAAAAAAATAAGTTTCTTGATCTTTTTTCCTCTCTCAATGGGTTGGCCGGAGTAATAAAATTGAAAAAAAAATAATAAGCACAAAATCACGGATTAAATAAATTTTAAATCAGAATGATGTAACGTTGTTTATTGATAAAAGATTTAATTGTTGATGTTTGTACAATTTCCAAAGCGACAATCAATAGCTAGACCTTAAATTAGAGACTAATCCGTAAATTTAACATTCATTTTAGCTTCACCTTTTGACTAAATATAAACAAAGAGATGCGCATGTGCTTAGATTATGCCGTGATTATTTTCCCCTTTTTCGTGACACATATCCATGGGAGTAGGAGATTGTTAGAGTAATTGATCAGATATCCATGAGAGTACGACTAAAGTGCGTTCACATCTGTACTTCCAAAAACTTTTAGTAAATGAAGAGAATATCATTGAGTTCACCATTATAGATAAAAAAGAACTTGAAGGACATTTCTATCATTCTTGAAGCAGAGATAAATTTATCCAAGGTCTATATGTATGCAATCATCGAGATGCAAAGCCTTATGTCGCTTATAGAGATGATGAAGAAATGCTAAATATAATTTAAAGTCTAAACGGTGGCGTTGGCTTTTAATTAGTGGATAAGTGAGAAAAAAATATAAAATCTTTAATCCATCTTGAACAAATCAATCTACAGAAATCATTAACATAAAAATAATTTATGAAAGATTCGTTTATTTTATGATACCCTCCAATGGTATGAAGATATTATAACAAGTACCATTATGTATTACAAAATTACATTCAGTATCTATCTAGTAACTATTAATAGACATTGTCTTTATACTACCTTTAAAATGATTGTAGCAGAACTAAATATTTATTTTGTTAGAGAACTCTTCAAAGTTTTATTTGAAATGGAAGATAATCATGCCTTTCGCTGGGACAGCATTAGATGATATGTATATAACATCTATGCAGATTTTGATCACTCCAGTTTCTAGCCTCCATTGACCATCTATTTCAGTAGGTCTATTTTGCAACTTTCACAATCATCTTTTACTTGAGTTCACAAATTATGCCAATTGAATGTCTTAAGGCCTGTTAATTAGAAAAAAGATTTGCCAATTAGGGTTTCGGAATCACGTAGTTTTGGGTGTAGAATCCTCCTGACAAAATCAGAGAGGATTTCTCATAAACTCCATAGGTTATTGTTTTAGTCAATCATTTCTCAAAACATTGCGCATTCCGGAGGCATCTCCCAAAGAAATCGGACTCCTCTACAGTGGGACGACAATGCTTCCTTTGACTCATTCGCCTCTTATTAGAGTCACTTAAGCTCACTCGCTCAATATTTTGGAGGAGAATGCATGCTTTATTGCTCTTCTTATGTTGGATTGGTGGGATAATACTAATAAGGGGGAGGGGATCCGTATTTATACATTGGCCTATCTAATTATGGCGGTAGATTTCTCCTTTACCTAAAGTGGAGACCCAATCTCCATATTTGCCAATTTTCCTCATTTATTAAAAGAATTATGCAGGAGGTAATTGTACAATAAATATACACTACAAAAAAAACTAGAATTTAGCTACAGTTTTTGCCACGGAAAATTCACAAAAAGTCGTCGCTAATTGGGCTTTGCCATGACATAGGCGACGACCATAATGTTCGTGGCCGCTAACTCGTCGCTAGTACTAGCAACGAAACATGGACGGATTCGTGGCCAATTGGCCACGACATTACTCCGTCGGTAATTGCGACGGCAATTAGTTGAAGCTAACATTGTGGCTAAATTGCAACGACCGTATACATGTCGTAGCAATACAGCCACGACCGATTATGCTGTTGCACATTTGCGACGGCGGCCTTGCCGTTTCCAATTAGCGACATCCAGGATTCGTCGTCACGAAATGCGTTGATAATTTTCCACAGATATTGTCTTGTCGCAAACGTCATAGCTAAATACAAACGGCAAAAATGTCGTGGTTGAAGTCGTCGCTACTTTTCCCATGAAGCTACTTCGTGGAAAAATGATGTAGCAAATACATCCGAATAGCCAGCGACGGATTCTTCATTTCGTCGTTAATTATCCACGGCTGTTTAGCGCCGTCGTGGCTGTGCGTAACTATATATAGCCATCGCAATTTAGCGACGAACCTTTTTTGGCCGTGGCTATTTAACATGGTTGTCGCTAATTAATATGTGCCCTCCCATTACGTATTTAGCTCGTGGCAAAATAGCATGCTATATATTATGTGCCCTGCTGATATTGTTGTGCCTTTCAAAACATAAACAAATTTATACAAGCCATGATATAAACACACGTCACTTGATATTTAATATTAACAAGATGCGAGTACGTACAATCCATACTTTGCTACTAAAAAAGTACTTAGCCAAAAACACAGTCATAGACTCCCATATCACACTACACACTACACACAAAAAGCTCTATCGACAAAAAGCTGAGCTTGGACACCCATAGTAGAACAACGCAACAAAAAAAGACTAATACTTTCCTAACATATTGACATAATTCTTCTTGCTCCCCACCTTGTTGGTCAAACTCCGCAGATACGCAAAGCCTGAAAAAATAGCAATATGATAATCAACCCAATTAGAAATTGATATATAAAATCACATTTCAACTCATGACTTATAAATTAAAGCACAATTTGCACTGAAGGCTAGCGTATTAAGAAACCATAAGAACAAATAACTTGTTGTCCAGCCCTTTCTATGGGAGATGTTGGCTGCTGCGTGCATTGGTATGATGACATTTTGTGTGTTGGGAAACACACTCATAACATCAATAACAATAATGTCAATGCAACATACAATGTCATTATTTATTGGAATCATTAGAAGCCACCAGCATGTGCCTCATCATCATGTACTCAAAGGTGTCGCCGTCCCATCATCGTCGTCCTCATCATCATCACTCGCCCCACCATTGTCACTTCCCACATCACCAGTATTTTGATCAGTCGGAGGTACACCCTGTGCAGCAATATCTTCAAGGTTCAGGTGTCGGAAGAGATATGCCATTTTTGCGTCTATCTCAGCTATTTTTTCATCTTTTTGAACTAACAATTCTTTCAAATGTCGCACTTCTTGTTCGTACACATGCACATCCGTCCGTGACCTCTTTGAACCAGATGCACTGGACTCGGCACCAACCTGCCTCGCACACGTCTTTGCCAAGGAACCCAACCCAAATATTTTCCCTCTTTTCACCCCACCTGACGCCTCCACCCATAAAGCACTCTGATCAGTCGACGCATCTGACGGCCCCATACCAGCACCGCCACTTGCACTGCCCATGGCAAGTTCATCAAAATTTTCCTACATAACAACATAATGTATGTGATATATCTTGATATATGTAAATGCCGAATACATTTCCCAAAATTTTGACCATATAATATAACTGAGAACAAACCTTTACAGCTCGAGCTCGACTGCTAACATATGTCTTATCTTTTTTAATGAATGTGCGTTCAAACGTTTGCGAATATGACGATTCCCTCCCCAATTCTTCGGCCTACAAAATATTAACATAGCTGATTAATGCAAACTGATTGAATTAAATTTAAAATGTTTATAATACTTACCATCCTCCTTTTGTGCTCCCCAATGTTGATAGAGCCCCCCACATATGTGGCTCCCCCCTCAGTAGAAGTAGATGCTCGGTTTTTTTTTTGTTCCTTTTACTCGCCTGCTTGAATTCTTCACTTCCCCAAATTCTCATCATCTCCATCCAATGCTCAATTGAAATATACAGCGGCCTCTCCTGTCTCTTTTTCTCTTTGTTCATCACGTTTCGCATGTGGTCCCCCACTTTTTTGTCGAAATTCATTCTAATTTCAAGCTCATCCGTTTCAGCCCACCGAAAATGCCGCTGCAAGCAATAGGAATTAAACTAACTTTATTTCATCTTCTCTTTAAGCTGTGAGAAAATGAAATGACACCACTTACCTTAAACTCATTCTACCAAAAGTCCTTCATGTCATTTGGAGTGTCGGTGTACCTAGTGTATGGACCCGTCCAATGATTGTTCACTATTTTATTAAGATCCCTCACAACTCGTGTAGCGTCCGAGAACCTACATATCGATCAAATTTAATGATGTTCACATTCCATATATGAAATTGATTCTAGTACACTTAAATATAAACATCAAGTATGAGTTGTTACTTACGAATCTCCATATGGTTCTATAAGTTTCCTCGGATCTGCTGGTGATGCTGCGGCTCCATCATTGTGGCTTCGTTCCGTTGAAGAAGGTGTACGATCATTTTGCCCTTCTGATCGCCTATGATAAACCTGGCCAACCATCAGAGATGGAGGGTCGACCGACATCGGTATTTCGTCTGGTGGTTGAGTCTCCGATGATGTCCCTATGTGTCCATGTTAACCAGCCGCAGGCTCTTCTTGTCCAGGCGAGGCTACAATTGCTGGGGAAGTCCAAAGCGTTGGGGATGTGGACGGGGACGGGGTCCTTAGAGAGCTGTTGACTTCCAAAATTCGTACTCCAACGGCTCGACGACGAACACGACCACCACGACGTCCTCCAAATGGATGCTATTCACGGACATATCCCATAGTCAAACAAAAATTTAAGTAACTAACAAAAAAACCCAAGTCTTTTCTTACCATTTCGTTAGTGACGTTGCAAAGTAAGATTCCAAATGGTTTCCTTGTACGTTAACAGCTACTGCAGCTATTCCCTGGATCAACACGCCAAAAAGCATCTTCAATATGTCACTTCTTACCAAAATAGCCTCCTCAATACAAAAAAACTCACATATGCAGACAAACCCCATACGCAAACGTGCTTGAATTGACTTAAAAACCCAATATATAGGATGAAAGCGACCAACATCCATTCCCCAATCCGCCGTTACTATTATTCACAAAAAGTACCCAAACACTAACCCAATTATAAAATATAACACAACTTCCATCATTGTCTACAAGCGGAAGTCGTTCGCTCGAATGGAAAAACATTTGAAATTGTTCAAACAACTTACTGCTATCTCGAAATTGCAACGGCTTGCGCAGCTGGTGCGGCTCGTACAGGCGAGGGAAACTGAAGATGCGCACAGGAGGCCGGAGGAGGACACCACACTCGCCCGTTTGTGCTATAGGCCAACGTCGATCACTTTCTAAAATTTAGCCTAAAGAAACCCTAAATGTAGCAGCAACATCAACAATCAGAAACGGAGGCCTTCACGTTACCACCGGAGGAGCGCCAGTGCGGTGGATGGTCGAAGGACGGCCATTTCGCCTTGGAGGGGATTTGTTCGGAATTTTAGGGTTTGGCCGATTGAAGAGGCGTGGCTGCTGATATTCTCACGACCCGATCCCGACGCGTCGGAAGACCAAAGGGCGGCGTACGTGCGCCATATCCAGACTGGAGAAGATGGAGGGGCGGCGGAGGACGAGCGACAACCACTAGTGACGAAGAAGACACTGTGGGAAAACAAAGAGAGGGGACCACCTTGTCGCTCGTCAGAAGGGATTGTGGAAAAATAGAGAGGGGGGGACCACTCTGTCGAATAAAAGTCCCCGACTTAGCCACGGGCACGCTTTAGACCGTCGCCAATTAGCCGCGGTCCAAGCAAAGCCGTGGCAAATTTGCCACGGTCAACGCATAGCCGTGGCAAAATATTTATCATCATTCTATAATAAAAAAGAGTTTTATCATATAGCTATCGTGAAATAATCGGATTAGAATCGACATTCTACATTCTACCTAAATAGAAATTATAATCATTACAATAGTCACTTTTTAACTAACAATTCAAATTAAAATAGTATTTGTATTTCTACCTAATATTTATAGTTATTCATTATATTTATTAAAGAATATTTATTTAATAATATAATGCAAAAAATTGAGAATTCGAACTGGTAAATAAATTAATGAAATGATTCGTCCTATATATTATAAATGATTAATGTGTATTGAATAAACACATACAATTTAATCATATCAAATTTCTACATTCTCGTCATGGATAAATTTAGCTACAATTAATCATAGTCGTATCTAGTTTGTGACAGATGATGCTAGTCGTGACGAATTAGTGACGACAGACAAGATCATCGTGGCTAAGTTTATCCACATACGATCAACGTCGTATCTAATTTGCGACGACAAACTTTTCGTTGTGACAATGTAGCCACAGATGACAATCTCATAGCTAATTTACCACATAAGCTGCTAGTCATGACTAACTTTGCCACAGACAGTCAACGTCGTAGCTCATGTGCCATAGAGAAAGCACGTTCGTAGCTAAATTTAGCCATGTACAATTAGTGTCGTAGCTCATGTGCCATAGAGAAAGCACGTTCGTAGCTAAATTTAGCCATGTACAATTAGTGTCGTAGCTATTTTGCGACATATAATGTTGTTCGTGGCTAAATGTAGCCACGAACAATCAGTGACGTATCTAATTTGCGACAACTATTTAGGCGTGGCCAAATTAGCCACGGTCGACATCGCCGTCGTTGCTAAATTTAGCCACGACATATATAAAATTGTAGCAAATTAACGACGGCATTGTTGAATCCGTGACTAATAGCTACGGATTATTTTTGTCGTGTCTAATTAGCGAGTGATTGTGTAAATTGCGTGACTAACTTAGCGACAGCCATCGTTTTTCGTCGCTAGATAGCCATGAAGTTGTATATGTCGTGGCAAATAACAAACGGCCGATTAGATTGTCATTGCGTATGAATGTTAACACCTGATAATAACATAGATTCAAGTTATATAATTTTAATAACGACAATAAATATATATTGTCATTAACAAAATGCGTAGTTACGACAACATAAAAAGTACACGTAAAGTTTGATGGAACACTCAAAATTCATCGTCTTCATTCTCGTCTTGATCAGCGTCATCATCGTCTTCAGAGTCGTCTTCATATTGGGTGGCATCGTCTTCAGCTACCTCTTCGCCTTCGTCATCCCCCATAGAAGATTGCCACTCGTCTTCATCCTCTGTCTCATCTGTACGAAAATCTTCATCGTCTTCAACACTAGCAGAAATGTATTCGCGAAGTTCAGTAACATCCACATCTACCATTGATCCATGTGGATCCCGTAATGTTGGGATATCATATACTTCAGCCGCCTCAGTTGACGTACGAATTGAATCTTGTTGGTATGCTGTATCCTTCCAACGTTCTTCGATTTTTCTTCGTGCTTTTATTTTACATACAGCCCACCAATCAGCTTTGTCCCGTCTCAATGATGGATATGATGTATAATATACTTGAATTGCTTGTTGTGCCAATACAAACGGTTCATATTTCATATATTTTTTCTTGTGATTTATTTCAACTAAATTATACTTCGGATGCACCCTCATTCCTTTAATAGGGTCAAACCACGTGCACATAAATAACACAACGCTAAGTCCTGCAGGTCCTAGGTACTCTATCTCTAGGATTTCATCCAATAAGCCATAAAAGTCATCACTCAAATTGGAATCATTAGATGACTGCACACACACACCACTATTCATTGTGGATTTTCCATCACCATACTGCCGAGTGTGAAAAGTATACCCGTTTATGAAATATGCTGGCCAACTTCGTACTCGGGGTTTTGGACCCATTGACAGATGATATAAAACTTCGTGCTCTGCAACTTGGATCTGATTACTATGAACCTACGGAATTGAAACAGATAGTAAATCATAAAATATAGAAGAACTTACGTAGCTAATCTAGGAGAACGCGAAGGGAACTTCGAGTAACTTACATAGGTTTTGAACCATGCTGCAAATTGTTTATTGCACAGGGAATCAAAATCATTTGGCGGTAGGCTAGACATTGAACTTTGAAAAATCCTATCAAAATGAACATTTATTATGAAGTGGTGCAAACTGTCATGACTAATATGTAGTCGTGTCACATTTATGCAAACGTAAGGCTGTCAAAATGTTGTTACATAGGAATCACATATTTACGCATATATATATGTACACTTACTAGAAGTAGGGGTCCACATCTGGACAATTCAATAAAATGTATGTATGAGCTGCATGCCATTCTTCGCCTGTTAAGTAACGATACTTACTAACGCCACTTGGCCGACCAAGATAACTGAAAATAGAGAATGGCTTGCACATGGGATCAATGGGGCCTTCATCGTTTCGTCCAGCTCTCCGTCTCTTGCACTGCACGTGCGGCTCGAAATAATATGACGCAAATGTTGTCACTTCTTCCCTAAGATATGCCTTACAAATTGAAGCCTCAACACATGACTTATTCTTCACCTTTTTCTTTAAATGAAATAAGAACCTAGTATATGAAAGAAGTTTGTCATAACATAATAAAGGCAATAATGATACTCTAACAAAACACCCAAATTTTAAAAAAGATAATTCACCTCTGAAATGGATACATCCATCGATATTGTACGGGACCTGCAACTTTCGCCTCATAAGGCAAGTGCACTAAGAGATGCTCCATTGAATCAAAAAACGAAGGCGGAAATATCCTTTCTAGGTTGCAAAGGATAATTGGAATGTCCCTCTCAAGTTTCTCCATATGTGATGATTTTAAAATTATCGAGCAAATATCATGGAAAAAATTGCTTAAATCTGTAATGGCCCCCCATACAAAGTTTGGTAGAAATTCCTTCGTTGCGATTGGAAGTAATCGCTCCATAAATATGTGACAATCATGACTCTTCAATCCAGTCAACTTGCAATCATTCAAATCGACACATCGTCCGATATTTGAAACATATCCATCAGGAAAGCGAACCGCCTTCAACCATTGACAAACAACACGCCTCTGCTCCTTGTTCAATGTATACACTGCTTTCGGTTTCGGTCCCTTGCTTGAAGCTACAACATCTAGTGTTGGCCGATCACAAATATCTCTAATGTCTTTTCGTGCATTCAAGTTGTCTTTTGTTTTTCCAGTGACATCCATGATCGTATTGATGACATTATCAAACACATTCTTTTCTATGTGCATGACGTCAAGATTATGATGAATAATATGGTCCTTCCAATATGGGAGATCCCAAAATATACTGCGTTTAGTCCATTTATGCGTACTTCCATACGCATACGTTGTACCATGAGGGTTTTCAACAACAGTTGGGAAGTAATGCACTCGATCCCAAAGTTCTTCGCCGGTCAACCGTAATGGTGGAGGTGTTCTTTCAATTCTATTCTTGACAAATTCTTTTTTGTTCCTTCTGAAAGTATGATTCATCGGCAAAAATTGTCTGTGACAATCAAAGTAGCTCGCTTTCTTACCATGTTTTAATCTAAATGACTTCGATCTCTCCATGCATATTGGGCATCCTAATAGACCAGCTGTGCTCCAACCAGATAACATTCCGTAAGCTGGGAAGTCATTAATCGTCCAAAGAAGGGCGGCTTTCATCACGAATGTTTGATCAGTGGAGACATCGTACGTGAAGGCACCTTCAGTCCATAACATTTTCAACTCTTCAATCAGTGGTTGCATATAAACATCTATCAATTTTTTCGGGTTTTGCGGCCCAGGCACGATGAGTGTCATAAACATATAAGGTGTTTTCATGCACATACCAGGTGGAAGATTATACGGCGTTAAAATGACAGGCCAAGATGAATAACTTCTACCTGTTTTACCGAATGGGGAAAATCCATCGGCACAGAGACCTAGTCTGACATTTCGCGTCTCCAGAGCAAACTCAGGGTATATTCTGTCAAAATGTTTCCAAGCATGTGCATCGGACGGATGACACATTAGATCATCTTCCGTGTGATGATTAGCATGCCAAGTCATGTGTTGAGCAGTGGCTTCAGACGCATAAAGTCTTTGTAATCTGAGGGTTAATGGCAAATAAAACATTTGCTTGAATGGTCTACGTTTTCGAGTACCACCATGCAGGGGCATGGGTTTGAACCTAGGTTCGTTGTAGAATTTACAGTATTCTGCAGTTTCATCATCTCTCCAATATAACATACACCCGTTATCACATACATCAATCTGCTCGTGCGGAAGACCTAAATTATGCACTAGCCTTTTCATTTCATAAAAATCACGTGGCATGATGTTATCACGAGGCAATGATTCCCGCATGACATCAATGAAAGAGTTGAAGCAATTCTCAGAAATATTATGCTCTGCCTTGATATTTAACATTCTTGACGTCATTGACAACTTGGTATGGTTGTCACAACCTGCCCATAAGGGTTCATCTGCTGCTCTTAACACTTCCTGAAACTTTGTGCACATATTATCATCAAACCGTCTTCCTCCTATATCCTCCACATATGCGGCATGAGCAGTACCCCCTTCTTGAAGTGTATGAGTAACACTAGTACTTGCATTGTTCGATTCCCAACCAAAATTCTGACCAGCTGCATCATGACCATTCTCTGGTATGGATTCAATTGGTTATTATAGGTACATTCTTCCCTACTTCCATATTGGTCACTGGTTTGATATAGAATATCAGACATAAATGGTTCACCATGACAAGTCCAATTATAGTAGTTTGGGGTAAAACCAAATCTACAAAGATGCTCTCCAACTGTATTCACCACATGAAATATATTATTGTTACACTTTTTGCATGGACACCTCAACTTATCTCCGTCCATGAACTCAACTTTACTGGTAGCAAATTCCAAAAAATGTTCCGACCCAGCACGAAACTCATCAGTCAATCCTCCACGTCTAGGTAAGTTCTTATGATACATCCAAGACCTATTTGTTTGCATTGTCTCTGTATAAAAAAATTTCATGTAATCTCATTATATGCACATAAATTTTGGGCAATCTCATTATATGACTATTCATTTTTCCAAAATGAAGTACGAAATAATGGGATGTCCAATTTTTATTATAAACAACAATTATGTCGAATTTATCTAAATTTAATAAATTGCACTTCATGCATAGGAAGACGTACTTGTCGGAAGGTTGAAGGAAATATCAATAGCAGAGGTACTTGTTTACCGGATTGTCACCGTTAATCACCTGGAATGCAAGGCCATCACATGGACACGTACATGAATAAAAATATAGTTGTTGTAATAAAGAAAACGTAGTAATAGATAATTCAATCGATTAACATATATCATTATATACTTAAATAGATTAAAATGAAACTAGCTATCAAGGAATGATAATGTAGATAATAAGAAGAAATGACTAATTGATATATTAATTTTTTTCCTTCTGAAGAAGAATGAGATGCTTCCATAAATTTATAACATCAGTTTTTAGAGTACTTCGTACTCTACGTAGACAATAAAGTATCTTTAGGGGCCATGGACTTCCCTCCAAAACTTCAGATCTAGGCAACATCCTGCTAGATTGGCTTCAACGCCGCTTGAATGTGCCATCGTCCCCCAAATGGATTTCCACAAACAAAGACTTACACACACATCATACGAAGCCAACACGACCCGCTCAACTTAAAATAGCTACAATATAAGAGGAAGAAATGAGAAATGGGCGTACCTTAGTTAGGGTTTTGCAGTCGACGGAAGAAGGAGGAGCAAGGGTTTCGGCGCATCTCGCAAAAATGAAAACGAGGGCACTGTGGGGCTGCTTTATAAGCGCGATTTAGCTACGGAACCAACTACCGTCGCAAATGTCGTCCCTAACTTGCAACGTCACTTAAAGTCGTGGCTAATTGGTTGTGGCGTTAGTGACGAACTACTGTAGTCGTCGATAATTAGCTACGAAGAAAATAATGTCGTCACCAATTTGCAACGACATAGATGTGCGTAGCAAATGCAGTCGGTAATTTGCAGTGCGAAATAATGGCGTTGCCAATTTGCGACACAATTGCGACGTAGATAATTGTACGTCGCAAACTAGCGACATAAGTATGTGTTGTCGCTGATAGAATGGCGAAATTTGAGACAAGTGTCATCTCGTCACAAAGTTCCGACGAATATTGCGACGAGAAGCTGATGTCGTCGCTCTATACCGACAAAGAAAGTTGTACATCGCAAAATAGATACGGATTATAGTTCGTTACAAAAGTCGTTGTAAACTAGCCACAAATGCACATTTTCGTGGCTAATTGGAGACGTATTTTGCTACGAAGTTTTGGTTGTCAGTAAGTAGCGACATTTTTTGGTGGTTCGTCGTAAATTTTGTAGCAAATGGCGACGGACATTTTATTGTCGCTAATTACCGATAAATATCAAATTGCCGTCTCTAAATAGCGACGAATTTGTATTTTTGTCGTAAACGTCGTCGCAATCAACGACGTCTTTTGTGTCGTGGCAAAATTCCCGTGGCTAAATACCAGTTTTTTTGTAGTGATAATCTCCTAAATCTGTATTAAGCGAGGATGTCAATGCGTTACATATACGTAGAGGCATCTAGTGTGTGGGGTCTGAATATTACTTAAGGATATTAAAGTAATTAATATATATTTGAATTTGTTGTTCTCGTAAATTTGTTTTTTTTTGCATTTTCATTATAAGCAATATCATGATTTATTTAAATATGTTGCTTTAGCTTTCATCTCGTACATCAAATCAACCATGAAATAGAATACTAATGTACAATGTAAAGTGTGCTTCTATCCATATTTTTCATGCTCCGGTTAACTCCATGATCAATTAATCACTACTATTTAACATGCTCAATAAACATTTCAAATGACGGTTTTTTTTTTGTCATAGTCATTCATAATATCTCATATAGTTACCATCTTTCGAATCTAATTCTATAAAATATTTATAAATTCTAATTAAAAAACATTGGTTTGTTCTAGAATACACCGTAGGGTGAAGCAATGAGAGGGACTTAATGATAAGTTTACATGACATCGAGTAATCACTACAAAAAAAAAATAGTCATTTCACGATGGAATTAGCGACGGAAAATTTGTCAAAATTTGTCGCTAAAAGACTTTGCAACGAAATTAGCTAAGAACAAAAATCCGTCGCTAAAACGACGTTACAAAATTAAGCGACAAAAAATTTGACAATTCGTCGCCAATTAGTGACCAAAAAAACAATGCAAATATTCGTTGCAATTTGTGATGGACAATATTCGTCGCTAAATTAGTTGCTGAAGTGTTGTCACTACTTTCATCGCCATTTTGCAATGAAAATTATAGTGGTCGCAAAATTCGTTGACAAAAATTCATGGATAAATTCGTCGCCAAAAGAGTGACGGATAAAAATCTATCGCAAAATTCGTAGCAAAACTTAGTGATGGATTTTTATCCGTTGCAAAATTCGTCTCACAAAAAGTTTCGTTGCTAATTAGCTACAGATTTTTTTCCATCGCTAAATTCAGAACAAATTAGCTACGAATACTTTTTCATCGCAAAATTTGTAACTAAATTTCGTTGCTAATTAGCTACGAATATTTTTCCGTCGTAAAATTCATCACAAATTAACTACGGATTTTTTTTTCATCGCTACATTTGTCTCTAATTAGCTACAGATTTTTGTTTCGTCACAAATTAGCAATGAAAACAATTTCTCGTGGGAAAATACATTGCTAATTTTAATTTGTGGCAAAATTTGTAGCTAATTTGCCTAGATTTTCATCTTTTTGGATTGTAATTTGCATAGTAATTTGTTGCTAATTTGCCACAAAAAAATTTGATTTTTATTATGAACATTGTTTGGCAACGAATTCATCGATTTATTAATTTTTTAGCGATGAAATCTCAACGAATATTATTTAGGAAATATTTCAATATTAATTCTAATTAACTGGAAAATATATTTCTAGAATTAATTCATAAACACTAAAATAACATCAAAATATTATAATGATGTGAAAATGAAATGCATTCATCAATATTATCCACAAATGACATAAATATTTTTCTTACAACACTACTAAAAAACTGTAATTTCGCTGCGGTAAATTTGCTACGCGGTTTCATTTGTGACTAATCGCTACAGAATTTACTACGAAAAAAACATTCTGAAGCGATTTTGCCACGAAAGAATATTTGTGGCTATTTGTGACATTTTTTGTCAGGACATCATAATAATCATCACTAATTTGCTACAATTAGTAAATTCATAGGTAAAGACGAAGCAAATTCGTGACAGTATAGATTTCGTATCCAAATTGCTTCAATATTGACGACAAATTTTAATTCGTGACAGTATTTATACGGATGTTGATTCGTGGCAAGAAACGTAGCTAATTAGTAACGTTTACTTTTTTGTGTGGCCAATGACGTAGCCATTAGGCTACAAACTATTTTATATGTGGCCAATTGGCTACGGTGAATGACATCGTAACGGATATCATCACATTTTGGCTACGGTATATTTATTCGTGGTTATATCGCAACGGAAACACGTATCGTGACAAAATTCATCACTAATTTTCAACAAATTTAGCGACGAATATCATTTTCTGTAGCCAATCTCTAAATATAAAGCCATGTGGCACCAACAGTCCCACTTTATTCTTATACTTTCTTCTCCCCCGAAACCCCCTGCAACCTTCTTCTACCTAAGGAACCTAACGCAATACTCTTCATTTCTTTTGCCCATCGTCATGTTGGCACGTCCATTAATTGATCATATGTGTAAATGTGTATACTTTTATGTGTCAGGATTTTCTAAACATCAATGTATGGAATACCACCAAATGAGTTTGATCGATTGTGCAATGAAAACTTTGCAGCTTGGTTCAAAATGCATGCAAGTTGTGCGTTCAATAACATTATTCCCCGTGTATATGTAAACTATATCGCGAATTGGCATTGTTAATGTCACAATATTAGGTTCACAGTAATCATGAAATTGTCATTGGGTTCGAAAAAATAACAAAAATAAATAGAAATTACAATTTAATAAATGAACAAGGTTTAATTTTTTCAAAAGATATTATGTTTAAATTTGAAATTTCAAAAGTCTACAATTTCAAAACTAAAAATTAAATTTATTTAATAAAATTTAACAAAATAATTAAATTTAATTTTTAATAAATTTTAAATGATAAAAATAAAACATTTAAGATTTGAAAATTTAAATTAATCTGATAAATTTATAAATTTAAATTACAAAAATAATAAATATATAATAATAAATTTTTAATTTAACTATAATGTTCATAAAATAAAAATAATTTTTGTAAAATTTTTTTAAACTTACAAAATTAATTATGTCTCAAAGGATATATTACGAAAGTTGGATTGGGTAAATTATTAAAATTGTAAATTTCAAATTTGAGGCAGTTTTTACAATTTTTAGATTTTAACTTAACATATAAATCGTTAATGAAATTGAATTTTATTTTTAAAAAAATTTGAAATTTATTATATCTTGAATTTATAGTTTATATTTTAAATTAAAAAATTAGCTCAAATTGAAAATTTACAAAATTATATATATATATTTAAAAGTTGAGTTCCTGTAATTTCTTTTCTCCATCATTTCTTCTGCCTTTTCTTTGTTAGACTAATTAATAAGTCTTGTATATATGGTGCAGTTGCTATCGTGGTTTTTACTAATCTTCTCAACAAAAAATTTCGCTAGAATATTTACCCATGAAATTAGCTAGAACAACAATCCAGTATCCAATTAGCCACGAAAAAATCACAGCACAAAGGAAGATAATATGTAGCTGATTTCGTAGCAAATTAGCTACGGATTGTATTTATTTGTGGCTATTGACGTGGCGAAAATTGAGGCTTGGCCATAAAGGTGGCCCGGCCCACTCGATTCACACTTACACCCTCCTAACCCTAACACCCTCAGCCCCGACCATTTCTGCTCCTTGTCGTTTTGCCCTACTCCACCCATCGGCAGATCGAGGGTTTGCTCTCTTCATACACCGGAGAAGTGATCGGCAGACACCCACCTCTCGTTCGGTCTCTCGCTTCGTCTCGATTGTTGAAGTAGGCGGTCGCCGGAGGGTGACAGTGTGACGGCTTCGACGCGGAGGCCGGTGACGTTTTTTTTCCTTATGATGAGGATTTGTCAAGTAAGTTCTCAACAGTGAATGAGATTAATATAGCTAGATCAAATGCTTTCTTAATAGTTTGTAACAATCGACAAGTCCAAAGAATATATGTCAAAAAAAGTGTGCCTTTTCGAATGTAGAAAGTCGGATGCTTAGGACCACTGTGATTTGTTTTTTTGAAAAGGACAGTGCCCTTCTGACTATAAAATATTGGATGACTCACATGTTGGTGTCTATTTGGTCTTCCACTTGTGTCGCTCATCATATAGTACGAGAACTGAGGGCCCATCATATAATAAAAATGTCGGATATGTGAATTGTTCTTGTCTTTTGGTTGTCTGGTAGGGTGCTCACTACACTGTTTTTGGCATATTTTCATTGACGGTTGTCTTATTAGGGTTATGGCATGTGACAACAACTTTTTTTTGCTCACGTACGTTAGGGTTTCCTTTCCATTCGAAGAAATATATATCATGTATTATTAATTATGGAATGTGAATGATACGTACGCAGTGAATTTAAATGGAAAAAAAAAACATACGTACACAAACTGACCAACATGTGTAAAATGTATAAATGAACATATATGTTGTCATTTTTTATTTGCATAGTTAATGTGCACATTGAGGCTGACCCATGACTTATACATCAACTTAGTTGGCCAGGTGAAAGAGGCACTTGCATGTTTCGCCAGCGTTATAAGCTTACTTGTGACTTGCTCTTCACCAAAGTAGCATAATCAAACCAGTATTGTAACTTCACGTGTCCGAAGTTTTGTATGATCTAGCTTTCAAACATTCCCATAAGTTCAACACAAAGAAGCTAATACCGGGTTCACATTTCATCAAGAACTTTCAGACATAACATACATTTCCAATTGTCTCCAGCATCACATCAACACAACACAATTCATCTAAACAAAAGAAAGAACTCCCACTTACCCAACATCTCCTTGAGATCCAGCGTCGTCACCGTAAATGTCAAGGTGGTTTATGCGTAGAAAAGTTCTCTCACTCGCCGGAGCAGCTAGGAGAAGCCATGGCCTACTCACTGCGACTCGATGGTGAATGCACGCTCCTGCTGGTCGACACAGATAGCTCGGAAACTGTGGTGCCCCACGACCTGCTGCCGCCCCCTCCACCACTTCTGGGCACCATAGCCCCTGCCAGAACGAATCCGAACCAGAACACAAACCGATCCACAGATAATCGATGATGCGCGTGAACGTGGGCTCGCGGAAACAACAAAACGAACCTCAAAAGAAGTCCACAAACTGTAAAAGAAAGAAAAACAACGGCCGATCGTTATGAAATAACAAGATCCAACAACAGTAACGCGATGCAGCCTCAATGAGGAACCAAAGCACAGTAATGTCACAAAGAGAGAGAGATGAACGGAAAGAGAGGAGCCTGGCATTACTGGTGAGGGAGAATGAGGGTGACCCATGGCGAGTGGAGGGAGGGGGGATTGGGATCCGTTGATGACGATTAGCTAGCCTCAGATCTAGGGTTTCGTCGCGCTGGAGCGGAGAGACGAGCGAGGAGAGAGTGGGAAACTTGAGCACGCTCGAGCAGAGGGGCGAGCAAGGAGAGAGAGGGAAATTTGAGCTCCCCAGAGAGAAGGAAGCAAGGGAAAGCAGATCTAGGAGGAGAGAGAGGGAAACTTGAGGTAATTTGAGAATCTTGCGCTAATTTGTGAGGGAAAAAAGTTCGTTGCAAAATCCATCACTAATTTGCTATAGAAATTTTTTTTCCATCGCTAATATGCTACAGAAAAAACGTCCATTGCAAAATTTTGTGAGGGAAAAATATTCGTTGCAAAATCTGTCGCTAATTTGCTACGGATTTATCTTTCTGTTGTTAATTTGCTACGAAAAAACTTCCGTCGCAAAATTTTGGACGGAAAAAATGTCATTGCTAATTAGCAAATTAGCGACGGAAATGGATATTCCATCACAAAATTTTGTGAGGGAAAATTATTCATTGCAAAATCCATCGCTAATTTGCTATAGATTTATCCTTCTGTCGCTAATTTGCTACGGAATTTCCATTTTCGTCTCTAACTTTTTGCGAACTTGACTTCTAATTAAAGTGAACTTGTAATGTTGTGGTGTAAATGTTGTCCTCCTATGATATTACTTTTGGTCTTATTTATTTATGAAAGCAAAGCATATGCTATCTTAATCTAAGTTTAATATGCACGATATATTGCAATAATGACACGTAACATGCAATTTATATACCCTAATTCTAATAACATGCAAAAATTATAAACAATTCTAACTTTAGATGCAACCAAATTTATATAATTGTAAACATGCAATTACTAAATTACATCGCATTATGACATGGCAATATCACTTTAATGAGAAGTCAAGTTCACAAAAATTAGCGATGAATCATGTGGAAGGTGAATGTGTAACATAGGTATTAACTTGGGGTTTTCTTTTAATGTCACAAAAGCATATATTTAAAGTAAATACATTATAGTGGAAATAATTTGATATTTTTGACGTCATAAAAAAGTATAGAGAAAATATGTTACGATGAATGTGATTTTGGTGACTTTTTCCTACTTTAAATAGATTTTTATTTGGGCAACATGTTTGTGTAGAATTATATATATACATATACATATATTTCACATTCATCAATATTTAAGTACGATAGTCATAACAAATTAGAAACGGATTTTTCAACAAACTATTTTCCATCACAAATTAGAGACGGATTTTCATAATCAATTATGAAACGTTGGTGACATCAATTATTTTCCATCACCAACGTTATTTACCTATCACAACAAGGTAAATAAATGAGATTATTACATGTCAATTAGTTCATTTCAAATTTAAATAGTAGAGCTTCCCGTTTTTTAAACCTCCTCAAAAGTGATGTGTCTATTTATCTATTAATTTGCATTTGAATATATCAAAATAAGTCATTTTTTTAAATCAATAATTAAGAGAGAACAAGTGAAAACAAGTTTCATTTGTTTCATATAAAATAAATAATTCAAAAAATATTTTTCTTGAAAATGATAGTTTATATTATTTGATATAATTAGCTAATACAAAATATTTTCATTAATAATTTATCCCCAATTTTTTGTACACTTCTATAACTTATGTTTTTGCTTCACCATCAATGTCACCAACGTTATGTATCCCATCCCTAGATTCTATATTATAAGCATAATCAATAATATCCAACATAAGCAATAAAGTCATTATCATTTGGATGCACAAATTGAAATCCCTATTCGCATGTACATCGCCAAATGTTCCCAAACAATTATCAAGTACTCATGCAATAGGCTGCCTATATATAGGACTTCACATTGCATGAATGTGCAAGTCTAGGTATTGCCTAGCATCAGATTTAAAGCACTTTATTTGCAGAAATAGGAGAAAATAAAAAATAGAAGGATTTATTCATAGAAAGCAAATAATTTGAGGGATCCATAGGGAGAGGAACTTCCCTAATCAAACTGCACTGTTTTAACATAATAATAATAATAATATTACGAGACAATTGATTTTTTTTTTTTGTGAAGGAAAAAAATTCGTTGCAATTTGTGAGTAAAAATAATTTCCGTCCCTAAATTCTGTGACAGAAAAAATATTCGTCACAAAATCCATCACAAATTAGTGATGGACTTCTACTTCCATTGCTAATTTGTTGCTGAACAAATTTCCGTCGCAAAATTTTTTAGGGGAAAAAAATTCGTCGCAAACTTCGTTGCTAATTTGCTATGGAAAAAATTTCTGTCGTAAAATTTTGTGATGAAAAAAATATTCGTCGCAAAGTCCGTAACAACTTAACGATGGATTTTTCCTTTTGTTGCTAATTTGTTACGAAAAAAATTTAAAAAATTTGTTGCGAAATCCGTCGCTAATTTCTTACAGATTTTTCCATTCGTAGCAAATTTTGTGAGGGAAAAAAATTCATCACAAAATCCGTCACTAATTTGCAACGGGAATTTTTTTTCGTCGCTAATTTGCTACGGAAACCTTCCGTTGCAAAATTTTGTGAGGAAAATATATTCGTCGCAAAATCCGTTGCTAATTTACTCCGAATTTATCCTTATACGACTAATTTGCTACGGAAAAAAATTTCATTGCAAATTTTTGATTGGAAAAAATGTCGTCGCAAAATCTGTAGCGAATTTGCTACGAATTTTTTTTTCATCACTAATTAGCGACAGATTTTGCAATGAAATTTTTTCCATTCCTAATTAGCGACGAATTTTCAGACGAATTTTTTTGGTCACTAGTTAGCTATGAATTTTATTTCCGTTGCGAATTAGTGACGCATTTCATGATGAAATTTATTCCGTCAGTAATTAGCTGCAAAATTTTTTTTCGTCGCTAATTTTTCATAACTAAATCCTTGTTTTTTTTTTGTAGTGAATGTGACATGGACACAAGCGAGTATTATTTGCTTTAGTTAATTGATAGATGGATAGGTATGCATGTACAAGTAAAATTTTATTGGTTTAATGAATAAAAATAAAATAGCCGGTCAAAAACAAGAAATGTAAATAAATAAACCTTAGGCTGCTTGGGATTGAAAATTAATCAATTGAAATTCTTTTAGGGGCGACTTTGAATAGCTAAATTAGGCTTGAAGCAGGCCTCAACCCCATTGCACCCATCTATTTTAGTAGGTCCGTTTGGCAAACTCTAACAATCGTACTTTCCTTTTGTTCACTAGTTATAATCCTTAGTGAGAGTGCTAGTATAAACACCTAGAGGGGGGGGGGGGGGCAATAGGTGTAAAAATAACTTTTCATGGAATAAAGAAAATATAAATCTTTTGAGTGCTCAGTGAGAGGAACTAAGATAAAAGCAATTTAGATGAAAGCAATAATCAAGTATAAGGAAGAGAAAATAGACACAAGAATTATAGTGGTTTAGCTTAGACTAAACCTACGTCCACTCTCCTCGTTGACAGCCGGCTAGCTATATTTCACTATTGATCAAAAGAGAATTACAAGATGTTCATAGCTTCACAGTGATGAGTAAACACAACCCTCACGAAGCTATTTTAAGAATCTCTCTTTCGAGTACAACATTTGAGCTCAGTAAAATGACAAGCAAAATGTAAGCTTTCAAACTTATGAATTTTCTCTCAATCACTATATAGTGCCTCAAGAAACAAGAGAGTGTCCCTTAAATACTCCTCCATGCCTACATGACGATTAGCACTATTCGAAGAATTCTTCCAACCTTCCGTTTGACAGAATTTGGACATCTCAAGCTAACAGAGGATTGTGAGGAAAGTCCGTCAATTTTGTTTGCCTATACAATTAGGATCTTGGTTTCCATAGGTTGTTACCGTCCAGATCTATTTGCCTTTTAAAGATTGATCACATCCATATTAGGAACAACCGATATCTAATCCAACTAAAAAGTTTGTCTTTGATCCAACGGATATAAATCCTCAAAAGGAATCCATTAAGATATCGCATCTTAGTTTCCATAAGTTGTTTGATTTGAGAGTTGTTGAACATTAACCTTTAAATCAAATATACGTTTGTGTTTGATCCAATTTGAGTCTGGTCCAACTTGCGTCTGATAAAATATATGTCTGATCCAGCTTGCGTCTAGTTGTCTCCAGAGTCTTAGTACATCTTCCAAGTCCAACTTTCTTCAAACTTAGCCATGTTTTGTTATCTTCAAAACATAAATGGATATTTCTCTAACACTTAGTTTTAGGGATAATTGTCATTTAAGTCATAAACCTTTTGAGGCTCTGTTTTCAAGCTCCTCGGGTTGCAGCTAAAATCGAGCTACCATCACAAAATTGATGGCGGCGAGCGGCTGGGGAGTGACCAAAGAGGTCCCATGGAGGTTCTAGAGGCGGTGGTTTGGGCTGGGTAGCTGTGGGCCAAAAGCAATGCATGGCCAAAGTAGCTTCGGTGAATAAAGGATGAGCTTACTGAGAAAGCAACTTCAGGTAGCTCTCGGCAACAACGGCGGCAGCGATGGCTAGGGATGGATAGATGCAGTTACAGAGAGGGCGAGGGAACCAATGGTGGCGTCAAATGGTGGCTGGAGGCTAGGAAAAATCATACGAATAGGAGGTCTGGCGGCCAGGAAAATCACGTGAATAAGGGAGGGGCTTACCGGGAGAGCAACTGCAGGCAACTTCGAGTGACTCCTCAGGCAACAACGGCAGTAGCGATGGCTTGGGACAGGTAGATGGAGTTGTAGAGAGGGCGAGGGAACCAACGATAGTGTTAGATGGTGGTCGGAGATGAAGGAAAATCACGTGAAAAAGAGGTTCGTGGTCAACCTCTCGGAAGGACTTAAATGACAAAGTTTTAAAAAATTTAGGACTAAATTGGCAAAAAAAAGGGAGGGTTTAGGACTGAATAGGCAAAATTGCAAAAGGTTTGGAACTTAAATGGCAAATGTCCCCTTAGTCTTGTCGTAAGGCCTATTAAGAAGCTTTAAACATCAATAAGTATGGATAGCAATTGTTTTTAAACTTATTAATGTTAAATAGTTGCTTACTATCTAATTAATAATTTATTTAGCGGGAGAGTTTTATCTGGATTTATCAAATTATGTGATATGCATGACCAAAGAAATCCACATAAGTGATAATCCAAAAGTTCGTGCCTCCAAAGTTCAGAGTTTTAATTGTCTCCTTCTATTTGATGGATATCTTTTCTTAGGTTGGATGCAAGTACAGAGAGTGCTTTTATAAGATTTCTCAGATTGATCCCGGCGCACTCATGGAGATTTGACTTATCTTAAGTGACTTTATTTTACACATGTATGGCACCAATTATCCACTCTATTGAAGCCACTTAATTATAGCAGGTTCTCCTATTTAAAAGCTAAATGGGAAAAGTACATAAAATATCATAAACTTATGTTAATTGTGTCAATTTTATCCTAAATCTTTTCAAATTTTGCTAATTGAGCTCATCTAATCAATTTTTGGCTGGAAATCACGTAATTATCAACTCTCCTACTTAGTATGGATGGCATTGATATAGACATTTTTTAATAATTTTTTTTATGTTTTATTACTTAAATTACATGCATATTGGGTTAAAATTTATGGATTATATCACTTATCGAGCCAAAGTTTAGAGGGCCATTTGTGTTACTATCTACATAGATAGAGTTCCAATAGTGTTAGAGCCAAAGGGGATAGTTGCATTATTAAGCAGTTCATCTCTTGAATTTGTCCAATTTGGTTGGGACACAATCTAGGCGAGTCTTTGATCCTAGACTGGTTCACGTTGTAAAGCCGAGAGAAGTAGTAAGATCGTTGGTTTAGCTCTAGAAAGTAACTTGCTTATATTAAAATAAATCCAAAAAAAAGTCTGCTTAGGAGATCAACCTCTTCCACTAGCTCCTTATCACATATCTCCACCGATCAAAGACCTATCCATAGAGAAGAAATAAATATAGAAGATTTGAATAACTTCATAAAAATTGAAAAATACTTAAAGTCCAGCTTAACTAGATATATGAACAGTCCAAATACGAGGTTTTCAAAAAATCCGATTTTGTCATGGCAACCAAAGAAAGAGATATACCTCTTTCAAATTCCTTCAAGAGCATTTAGCTACTCAATGGTGATTATTTTAAAAGGCATACATAAAAGTTTCAATTACATTCAGATAGGTTCAAGTAAAAATCAAACTCCTAATAACAAGAAGGTTTGAATACTTTAATTCTTCTTATCCTAGGGATGCCAGACTTTTAGAATATCAAGATTCCATATTAAGAATGGTATAAAGTAGCCTTTACGGTAGACTATTCACTTCGATTGTTATAAATTCTTTTTCCATATTTCTTAAGTATAAAAATTTTCTAAAGTTTTTTATTAAATAACAAATAGATCCATTCCTTTAGCCTACTAGTTTATAGAATTCATTACAAAGCCTTGTTATAAGCTTTCGACGGTAAAGCCTTTGAACAAAGCCCAAGGAGAGAAACCCTTCTTCTCCAAATAGATCTTTCTAAAGCCAAAATAGTAATTCATGTCTTCTGCCTCCATTAGTTGGAACCATGTGGTTTTACTAGAACACTGAGAACTAGAAAATCAAGTTCCACAACAAATTATTCAAAATATAGGCCTTATCAATATAGTACAATATCCAGAAGGTGGACTTACCATACAATTTCCTAGAAGGTCTCTTGATATCCAATCTACACATTCTACACTTTCATTTAGGTCCTCTTCATCTCATAGATCTGTGGATCTTCATTACTTACCTCCTATCATTACTTTACTTATTAGAACACAAGATAGCACCTCAAACTCTGAAAATAACCAAGACCATAATCCAATAGATACCACAGCGACAATACATATAAATGGCCTTGATAATAGAATTGGAATAACCAAACTTGTCTTCCAACTAGATTAGGTTCCTATGACCTCTAATTCTCCCAACATTCTCCTACATACTTCCAAATGATGGATTCAAAGCTTAATGTTTTAGGAAAGGATTTTGAACCCAATAAAGAACTTCTTAATTAAGAGTACACAAAATAGGAAATGGTTTTTAGAATTTTTTCCAAATAAGCAAAATAAATCAAAGAAAATTTATGAATTCATTTATTAAAATGAATTTCATATATTTTTCTTTGATCAGTTTGAAAAGTATTTCCTTAGCACCAAAAGAATAAAATGTCTTATATCATGTCTATAAATGGATATCAGAGAATGACCAAATCATAGAATCTAATCATCCTCCTTTTAGAAAGATTAATATTCCACATAAAGTTAGTAAAGTGATGGCCACTCCTTTTAGAATAGAATCTGGAACTAATTCTCCCACTGATATTACGATAATACAACAAAATGATTTTACAAACCAGTACCTCCACACTATAGAAATATAATTAAATACGATTGAATCCTCTATTCAAGCTTCAGTTTTAATTAACCTTTCTTCTCAGCTTAACCAAAGTCAAAAACCTTCAAAGCGCCTATTTTTAAGACCTACGAATTTCAAAAACCTTTATTGCCGAATTTGCAAAAGCTTTAGTTGTTAGGCCAAAAGCCTTAGAAAAAATGCCGATATTAGAAAACCCTACCCCAAAAGAGACCACTGCTGAAAGTGCATCTCATCTTTGAGTATAAGTTATTAATGATACACCAAAAAACTAAATCCATATCTTAGATAAAGCCAATAGTGATTCCAAAAATGAGTTCAATGAGCTAAGTTAGAAATCCCCTTAGAGAATGTATTATAGCAGAGCTACACCTCCCGATATAGTTTTAGAAGAATCTCACTAATAAATACTCCCCTTATTCCATTTATGAATGGAACATTGATGGCATAGTAGAAAGCAATATCCTTAATATCCTAAACCAATTGATTTTGGTAGCCAATGCCTATAACTCCTAGCAAGATGTGACTGATCATGTTGTGGCTAACCTCCTAATAGTCGGTTTCATAGGCCATCTCAAAAGCTAGTGGGATAATTACCTTAGTGAAGGCCAAAAGGTAGAAATCATTAGTGCCTAAATAATATACCAGCACATTATAGGAGATGATAACCAATGGTCTATGATGCAATTAATACTCCTATTTCTCTGTATATCACAACATTTAATAGGAGATCCTATCCATATACGTGATAGGAACAAGATATTCTCTCCAATATGAAGTGTAAATCCTTAGGGAAATTTAGAGAATACAAAGTTCTTTTTCTACAGCATGTCCTCAGTAGAGCTTACCGTAACCAACCATTTTGGAAAGAAAAATTCTTAGCATGGTTACCAATCCTAATAGGAGACAAGTTAGGAGTAAATTTAGAGAAGACAATAATAAAAAGATTCCTTATGACCTATATTTTTATGGCAAACTCATATCCTTTGTCTATGAACATGTATCAAAATGCGTAATTCCATTAAGTTTCAAAAACAGCTTAACAAGGAACATTTGTTTACTATTATTTATGAGATTTCTATGCCTAATATAATCCTTCCTATACAGAACCTAGGAAGCCAAAGTGTGAAAGTAAATGTTATGTACCCTCTAGTCAAAACAAGCCTAAGAAACCCCATAAGAAAACATTTAAGCAGCTAGCAGGATAATCAAAAAGTTTTCCGAGAAGAAAAATCAATAAGGATAGTAAATGTTATTCTTGCGGGAAAAAGGGTCATATATCAAAATTTTGTGAAGTCAATAAAAGACTAAATGAAATTTTCTTAGATAGTAGCATTCTTTATCTGATAAACAACATTATGGTCGTTATTGATAGTGATACCTCTTTCGAAGATTTCTTACAAGAACAGGGTCTCCAGCTCAATGAGATAGAGATCTCTTCTTTAGAGTCCAATTAGCAAATTTCTTGTAACCAATTCCTGAGATGAAAAAAGTTTTGACCAAAGAAGAAGAATTTCAACTAGAAAAAACCAATCAGATCACTAATGTTGAAGCCAAAAAGGAATATCTAGATGCTGCAATTTTCCATGAAAATCACTTCAAAACCCAAATTTTCCTATAGATTAAAATATATTTTCAATAGGCAAAAGAAAGTCCAAGCCCAACCATTAACATAAATAATATTAGTAATGAGATAAATCATCAGAAAATAAAAATCCAAACTCTTAAATAAGCCCAAAGCCAAATGTAAAAAAGAAATTTAAAAAATTATTTCAAAGTTAGGAAAAGAAAAGGAAGGAGAAGTTGTAGTTACTAATACCAATTTCCTAAGTAGCCATTCAAAAATAACCTCTAGAATATTGATAACAGTAGATTTAGTGATAAAGATTAATGATGATTTCATAGTCTAAAAAACTGCTCTTTTTAATATAGGAGCACAACCTCAATTTCATCAAGGAAGGTCTCATACCCACAAAATACTGAAAGCACTCCAGGATCTTTAAAATCAGACTCAGGTGATATATATAGAATGAATTAAAAATTGTCCCGAGCTTTTGTTATTAAAGAAAAAATGTCTTATAAAACCTCCTTTCTCTTAGTCAAAGAAATGGGACACAAATGTTATAGTAGGGACACCTTTTATACAACTAATACAATCTTTTATTGTCACTAGTAATGGAATGGAGACATCAACTCTAATTAAAAAATAACTTTTGATTTTATTACACTACATTCTACTAGAAATTTGAATATTTTACAAGAAAACTCGATTTCTAAAATCACTTGCCTTATTTCTGATAAAGAAAAATATCTCTCATTTTTAAAAGAAGACTTGGACTTTAAAAGAATAGAACAAAATCTTTCTGAAGAAAAAGTTAGAGCCAAAATAGATTCTTTGCGTACCCATATAGAAAACACCATTTGCTCCACTACACCGAATGCTTTTTGGGATAGGAAAAAAAACATAGTAGATTTCCTTAAGAACAAAGCTTTTCAAAAAATAATATTCCTATAAAAGCTCGCCCTACCTCAATGAATGATTAGGTTTTACAATTTGGCCAAAAAGAAATACAAGATTTGCTAGATGAAAAATTGATAAGAAAAAGCCAATCACCTTGGAGCTGTTGTGCTTTTTTTGTCAATAAAAAAGTTGAGTTAGAAAGAGGAATACCAAGGATAGTTATCAACTATAAGCCCCTGAATAGTACATTAAAATGGATTTGATACCCTATACCCAATAAAAAGGATATGTTAAATCGACTTTGTAATTCAAAATATATTCTAAATTTCAATTGAAGTTAGGACTTTGGCAGATACAAATAAATGAGAAAAATAGATATAAAACAGCTTTTACTGTAACCTTTGGCTGGTATGAATGGAATGTAATGCCATTCAGCCAGAAAAAATGCTCCTTTAGAATTTCAAAAAGTAAAGAATGATATTTTCAATAATTATTCTAAGTATATCATAGTTTATATAGTTGATGTCCTTATTCTCCTCTATTATAAATAAGTATTTCAAACATGTTTCTACTTTCATAAATATTGCAAAGAAAAGTGGTATGCCGTTTCTCCTGCCGAGATCTCTCACTTCCAAGCAAAAATTCAATTCCTAGGACACTATATACATTTAGGAAACCATTACTCATATAGAAAGATCGACCAGCTTTACTGAAATATTTTTTGATGAAATAAAATATAGAACTCAGCTACAAAGATTTTAGGCAATCTCAATTATATTTTGGATTTCTTCTCCAACATAAAGGGAAAATGACGTTACAAGTGTCAAAACTTGTGTATGTCATTTACTTTAGTTTCAAAAATTTCCACCCAATTCTTTTAGTGCCAACTACAAGATATTTTGGCCAACAAATGACTTGACATTGATAATTAAAATTTTATTAGAATATTATATTTTTAAAAATAATTTAGTCCATGTAGATTTTTAATTTATTTTTATCTGATATGGTTTTTTAATTTATTAAAATTATTAAAAATTAGTTGATTTTTTTAAAAAGAGGGGTCCTCCCCATTTGATCCCCTCTTTTTTTTTTAATTTTAATATGATTAATTTTATGTTTTTAATATTTCGAAATTTTAATTTTTCATTATTTTAAATGCTAACTATATTGTCTAGCAAGTCACGTGAGCTCAAAATATTAATAATAAAGTGCCACATCAGATTTTTGGCCAAAGAAATCGGAGTTGGCATTGAATGGTTCATTAATGGCACAACAGAAAGCAATATCCTTAATATTGTAAACCAAATGGTTATGATAGCCAATGTCTATAACTCCCAGCAAGATGTGACTGATCATGCTATGGCTAACCTCCTAATAGTCAGTTACATAGGCCAACTCAAAAGCAAGTGGGATAATTACCTTAGTGAAGACCAAAAGGTAGAAATCCTTAATGCATATAGAATATACCAGCACATTATAGGAGATGATAACCAAATGGTCTATGATGCAATTGACACTCTTATTTAACCATTTCATAGGAGATCCTGTTCATATACATAATAGAAACCAAGATCTTCTCTCCAATATGAAGTATAAATCCTTAGGAAATTCAGAATATACAAAGTTCCTTTCCTACGATCTGTCCTCAGCAGAACTTACTATAACTAACATTTTTTGAAAGAAAAATGCTTAGCAGGGTTACCAATCCTAATAGGAGACAAGTTAGGAATAAATTTAGAGAAGACAATAATAAACAAATTCCTTCTGACCTACTTTATTTGGCGAACTCATACCTTTGTTTATAAACAAGGTAGAAAAATGTGTAATTCCATTAAATTTCAAAAACAACTTAACAAGGAACAATTGTTAACCAATAGTAATTCATGAGATTTCTATGCCTGATCTAATCATTCCTATGCATAACCTAGGAAGTCAAAGTGTCAAGGTAAATGCCATGTACTACTACTATCTAGCCAAAACAAGCCTAAGAAAACCTATAAGCAACACGATAAGTTGAAAAGTTTTCCCATAAAAAAATTCAATAAGGATATCAGTGTTATTCTTGTGGGAAAAAAGGGTCATATATCAAAATATTGTAAAGTCAATAAAAGATTAAATGAACTTTCCTTAGATAATAGTATTCTTTATCAGTTAAACAGTAGTATAGTTGCTATTGATAATGATACCTCTTTACAGGGAAAAGAACACTAAAAGTGTTAAAAATTGTGCACGACGCTCACTTTAGTGCCAAAAGTTTCAAAACAATCACTTTAGTGCCACTTTTTGGGGGAAAAAAGGATCACTTCATTGTCAAATCTGACATGGCAGCATAGGTGGCTTGCCGAAAGTGCCAAATAATAATAAAAAATTCAATGCCGGCAAGAAAGGGGGTTGTGCTTCAGGTCTCCCAAATGGCTCAATGCTGGTGGCCGAGGTTAGTGGCTTTGTGATTGTAGGACTCCAAGCTATCGATTGGGGGTGGTGGCAGTGAGTGGGTCTCACTGAAAAAGGCACAATGGCCACAAACAACAACTCCGGCAAAACATGGGCCAATAACGATTCGGGGTGAAATCGGTGATTTCTCAACCAAATCAACTGCAATAAAGGACATGGTAGAGCTAAGGGAATACCCAGGGACATCATAGAAGCAGTGGTTTGATATGGGCATCACCGGAATGGCCAATTTCTAGCGAGGAAGAATTCTAGAATTTTTGGAAAACAAGGGAACAACAGTTTTGTGGGGGCTTCTTTCGGGGGCTCTTGGAGGCCATAACGGTGGCTAAGGAGGTGGAGATCAGTTGAGTCTTGTAGAGGGTGTTTTAAGGAATACAACACCACCAACGATGCATCAAGTGGAGGCTTGAGGAGGGAGATTTGGCGGTCGAAAGAGGAGGGGTTCACTCGGCACAAAAACAGGGACTCGACTTGCGTGAGGAGGAAGATGACGCGTTCAGTGATTTCTTGATCAAATCAACTGCAACAAAGAACATGTCAGAGCTTAGGGAACACCCAGGGACGTCATAGAATCAGCGGTTAGGCATGTGCATTGCCGAAATGGCCAATTTCCAACAAGGAAAAATTCTAGAATTTCTAGAAAACAAGGAAAGAATAGCTTCGTGGGGGCTTTTTTCGAGGACTATCGACGGCAACAATGATGGCTAAGGAGGCGGAGATTAGTTGGAATTAGTAGAGGGTGTTTCAAGGAATCCAACTCTACCAATGGCACATCAAATGGAGGTCAGAGGAGGGAGATATGACGGTTGAAAGAGAAGGGGTTCACTTAGTACGAAAACAAGGACTCGGCTCGCGTAAGGAGGAAGACGACGCGATTGGTGATTTTCCCAACCAAATCAACCGCAACAAGGGACATGGTAGAGCTTAGGGAACACCTAGGGATGTCATAGAAGCAACGGTTTGACATGGGCATCACCGGAATGGCCAATTTCTGATGAGAAAGAATTCTGAAAATTCTGGAAAACAGAGGAAGAACTGTACATGGGGGCTTATTTCGGGGGCTCTTGGTAGTAATAACGATGGCTACAGAGGCAGAGATCAGTTGGAACTGGTAGATGGTGTGTTAAGGAATCCAAAGCCACCAATGGCGTGTCAAACAGAGGTTGGAGGAGGGAGATATGATGGTTGAAAGAGGAGATATTCACTCGATAAGTTACCAAGAAAGAAGGTTGCCATGTGGAAATTTTTTTAATAAAAAATGCCACGTTGAATATTTTTTATTTAAAAAGCAACGTGGATATCTTTATTATTTAAAATACTGACGTGACACTTTTGGCTGGAATTGACACTTAAGTGATCAGGTTTTTTCCGAAATTGACATTTAAGTAAGCATTTTGAAACTTTTGGCACTAAAGTGAGCACCATACACAACTTTTGGCACTTCTAGTGTTCTTCTCCCTTCTTTAGAAGATTTCTCAAAAGAATAGGGTGTCCAGCTTACTGAGATAGAGATCTCTTCTTCATAGTTCAATTAGCAAAATCTCTTGGAACTAATTCCTAAGAGGACAAACGTTTTGACCGAAGAAGAATTTGTACTAGAAAAAGCCAATTAGATCACTACCCTTGAAGCCAAAAATGAATATCTAGATATACTCCAATTTTCCATGAAGATCACTCAAAACCCAATTTTTTCCTATTGATTAAAATATATTCTCAATAGGCAAAAGAAAGTCCAAACCCAACCTGTTAACCTAAATGATATTAGTGATGAGATAAATCATCAGAAAACAAAATCCAGACCTTTAAATAAGCCCAAAGCCAAATGTAAAAAGAAATTTCAAAGTTAGGAAAAGAAAAGGGAGAAGAAGTTGTAGTTACTAATACCAATTTCCTTAATACCCTTTCAGAAATAACCTCCAGAAAATTGATAACAGATATAGTGATAAAGAGAATGATTTCAAAGTCTAAAACAGGGAGCCAACCTCAACTGCGTCAAGGAAGGACTCATGCCCACAAAATATTGAAATCTCTAGAATCTTTAAAATCAGCCTCAGGTGATAAATTTAGAGTTAATTAAAAATTGTTCCAACCTTTTGTTATTAAAGAAAAAAAAGTCTTATAAAATCTTATTTCTCTTAGTCAAAGCAATGAGACACAAATGTTATTTTGGGGACACCTTTTATACAACTAATATAATTTTTTCTTATGACCAAGGAATCCATATGTGCACTAATATAATCTTTTATTGTCACTAATAATGGAATAGAGACTTCAACTCTTAATAAAAAAAATAACTCTTAATAAGAAAATTGGGGGCTAGTCCAGTCCCTTAATAATAATATTATTTGCATCACATGTGGATCACATGGCTTAAGCATAATCTTACCACATGCCATCATACGCGCCATCGAAAGAGTTTCTAGAAGATGTAAGGTTCAAATTTTGAGATTATTAGATGGGAGTAGCATATTCAATGGATGGAAGCATAATAAGACTAAAATTCGATTCGCAAGGAAATTTGAAGTGATAAAAGATAATGGATATGCACTAATCTTTTGAAAAATATCATACATGCCGGACCTCTTCAGTTTTCGGAAATTTATTTTAGGGCGAATTCCACCCCCTATGATATTTCGGCTGAAGAGAGGTGGGACGAGAAAAGAAGAGCGTGGGGGAGACACGATCAGCAAACAGAGTGAGAGAGCTGAGAGGAAAAAAAGCAGACAAAAAAAAAAGAGAGAGAGAAATGAGGGGAACAATCAGCAAAGAGAAAAGAGAGGAAAAAAAAGTCTTCCACGGAGCTGGAAAAAATACAGTTGAACGTAATGATATTAATGAATGTAGAATTAATGTTTTTAGTTATGTAAAATATTTATTTAATATATGACGTGTCAGAACCTGTTGGAATTCTCTATTTTTAAAAAATGACATGTTGTGTCACGTGTCCATATGTCGGTGCTCCATAGGCGACAACTCTCCGTTCGGCAAGTCCACCTCTCCAAATTGCAAAGTGATTTCCATCTGTTGCATTGCCTATCGTTTGTAGTCTCTTGCATTGCTATGAATTTATATCGACCAAACATCCCACAGCATGGGTGAGTAGTTCCGGAGAAGCGTCGCTCGCCTCGCCTCCGTCAATTTCGTCCACGCAAGCTGCAGAAGCGCTACCGTTTCAGTGAATCTCCTGCAGCGGTTTCTCGTGTGCATTGCAACCACCCACCGTCGCTGTCAACCCTTCCTAGGCTCGAGAATTTGGCCATTGAATACTCCCCAGCAAAGCAACAAGAATCTGGTCAACCGTCTGGGTACAATTAAATGAATCATGAAGTTTTACAATTTGGCCAAAAAGAATTACAAGATCTGCTAGATAAAAAAATTGATAAGAAAAAGCCAATCACCTTGGAGCTGTTTTTTTTTTTGTCAATAAAAATGCTGAGTTAGAAAGAGAAATACCAAGTTTAGTTACATAAACCCTTGAATAATGCATTAAATGGATTAGATACCCTATACCCAATAAAAATGATATGTTAAATAGACTTTGTAATTCAAAATATTTTCTAAACTTGATATGAAGTTTGGACTTCGGCAAACACAGGTAAATGAGAAAGATAGATACAAAACAGCTTTTATTGTAACCTTTGGCCAGTATGAATGGAATGTAATGATATTTGGCCTAAAAAATGCTCCTTTGGAATTTCAAAAGATAAAGAATGATATTTTCAACAATTTTTTTAAATATATCATAGTTTTATATAGTTAATGTCCTTATTCTCCTTTGTTATAGATCAATATTTCAAACATATTATACTTTCATAAATATTGTAAAGAAAAGTGGTCTTGCCGTCTCTCCCACAGAGATCTCTCTCTTCCAAACAAAGATTCAATTCCTAGGAAAGATCGATTAGCTTCATAGAAAAATATCTTGATGAAATAAAATATAGAACCTAGGTACAAAGTTTTTTAAGGTAGTCTCAATTATATTTGGATTTCTTCTCTAACATAAATATACTCTATAAACCCTTACATCAAAGACTTAGGAAAGATTCTCCTCCTTGGTCCTCCAAGCATACCGAGATAGTTAAACAAATTAAGACCTATATTAAGGAAATAACTTGTCTTAGTTTAGCTGATCTTCTTCTCTCAAAATAATAGAAATTGATACCTCAAAAATAGGACATGAAGTTATTCTTAAACAAGTAAAGAATAATGGAGAACAAGTAGTCCCAATTTATTTCCATGCATTGGGATCAAATGCAACAAAATTATTCTACAATAAAAAATATGAGATTCTAGTAAGAGTCTCATCTATATCTAAATTTAAGGAGATTCGATAAGCATAAAATTTCTCTTAAAAATTAATTGCAAATCTACAAAAAGATATTTCTCAACAGGATGTTTCAAACATAGCATCAAAATAAATCTACCAGATGGTCGGCCATATTATTTGTCTTTGATTTTGATAAATTTTTATGGGAGATACAACCATACCACCAAAAAATGACAAAGCCAAAGCTGCTCCCAATCCATTAATAGCGGCACATTTCAACAAGAAATATCATGGAGAGATAATATGATAATCTTTCTTGTTTGCTCTGCGTATGGCTAAAGCCAATAACGTCCTTTATATTCTTTACTTTTGTGCTTTGCATGTCGGCTCACTTTTCAAGGAATCCATTGTTCAGTTTCTCAAGGTGTATTCAGTTACATTTATGCGTTCAGAAATAATTTTTCTAGGAAATAGTTCTTTTTCTATTTCTACTCCCTAAACAAGTTTTTGAGTATATAAACACATTTGATAATTATTATTTCCGGAATATAAAAAGACAGAAATGTTTGGTACAATCTTAAAATTTTGATACTTTTCTAATGTTTGAAATTTTCTTTTTTTTTGCTTTTCTTTTTCCTCTAGCCAGTCTTCGACCATACACTACAAAAAACAATTTTTTAGCTACGACATATTTGCAACTACACAACAAAGTAGTTGTTGATAGCCACAAATATTGCAACGACCACTAAAATTCGTTAGCAATTTGCGACGACAAAACAAAAATTGCAACTAATTAGCAACTACACACAATGCGTAGCTATTGACGACGAAATTTGCTATGACATATGAAAGTCGTCTCTACTTAGCGACACAAAATACGAGTTTGTCACTAGGTTAGTCGCTAATCATCGACGAATGGTCAAATGCGTCGCTACTTTTCGACAACATTTGCAACGGCAGCAACGATATGGCAATTTAGCGATAAAATTACTTCTGGCGTCATAAAGTAGCGATGACAAGTTCAATTGGTGGCAAATTTTGTCTCTACTTAGTGACGATAGGTGAACAGCGTCGCTATTCGGCTACGGTATTTGCAACATCATTGACGTCATGGATGATTATGGATGATATGTTGTGTTTTGCCTCTAATGTCGTAGTCAATTGGCGACTACTTTTTGGTCGTCACCAATTGTCGACGAACTTGGCCACGACATTCAGTTGTCGTGGCTAATGTCCGTACATAAATACAATATGCATATCGCAATTTCTCACTTTCTTCTCCCCGAACGGTGCCCTTTCTCCTATTTTTCGCAGCTGTAGCAAAACCATAACTCAGGTTAGTCCATTTTTCATTTTTTTAACTTATTGTTAATGAATATATATATACATATATATATATATATACATAGACATGATTACTCATGGGCTTGTGGGGAATTGGGTTTGGTTGATTTGTGCGCAAATTGGGTTTGTTCGTTGGAGCTAACAAAGTATTTCGTAAAGGTTGTTTAGCGGCGTCCTCTATTTTGAGCTCATGTAATGGTGAAAGAAGCTCACCCTCGTTCGGATCTACTGTAGTTGCATCCCAACGATGGATATTATTTATGTTTGCATCCCAGCATTCGTTAAAGTAGAAAAATAAAATTAAATTTGCAGCTTAGAGTTTGTCATGATAAAAATGGGTTATGCTTGCATTTGAGATTGTTGAATGCTGCTTGCATGGGGCGGTTACATGTTGGTTTTATTGTACAAAACAACTATTATTTTACTTAACACGAAGCTTAATGTTATTTATTTACTATTTATGAGGGTGTAATTTTGTGATAAATGTGTAAATGTGTTTTATAATCATATTCCAATTCAAGCATAATGGACAGAGACAAGTCTTGGATGTATAATAAGAACTTACCTAGACATAATGGACAGAGTTTTGTGTTGGGTTGTAAATGTTTATGGAGTTTGTTACTTCAAACTTTGAGATCATGGACGGAAGTATGATGAGGTGTCCGTGTAGGAAGTGCAATAATTGTAGATTTCAAGATGTTGATATAGATTGAGAGCATTTATGCAGATTCGGCTTTACTCCGACCTACTACAATTAGACTTGCTGTGGTGAACCATTTATGTCTGACGAGGAATATCGACAAACTCACATATTTTATGTTAGGGAAGAATGTGGCATGACTTGTCCTAATTGAATCCATACCAGCGTATGGTTATTGATGCAACTGGTCATAATTTTGCAACTTGAGAATCGAACCATAAAAGCACACACGGAGCAAGGAGTTCTAGTCATACATCACATTGGCATTATATGGGTGACACAACATTTGATGAAAATGTCTGTAATCAGTTTCATGAAATATTGAGCGTAGCAGATGAACCTTTATGGGGAGGTTGTGATAACCACACAAAGTTATCCGTCATGATAAGATTGCTAAATATTAAAGCCGAGCATAATGTGTCAGAGAAGTGCTTCAACTCTTTCGTTCAGGTAATGCGGGAAACATTGCTTCCTAATAACATCATATCACATGATTTTTATGTTCATAACTTAGGTCTTCCAATTAAGAGTATCCATGTATGTAGTAATGGTTATATGTTATATTGGAGAGATGATGAAATAGCAGAATCTTGCAAATTCTGCAACAAACCTAGGTATAGGGTTCAAAAGAGGTAGGGTCATATTGGGAAACATAGACCAGTGAAGGAAATGTTTTCTTTGCCATTAATCCCCAGATTGTAAAGGTTGTACTCGTCTTAAGCCACTACAAAACACATGACTTGGCATGCAAACCATTAAACAGAAAAGGACAAAATGTGCCATCCATCCAATGCACATGCATGGAAACATTTTGACCGAACAAACCCTGCGTTCAGTGTTGAGCCGCGAAACATCCAGCTAGGTCTGTGTGCTGATGAATTTGCCCCATTTGGGAAATTAGGGAAAAATTATTCATGTTGGCCAGTCATCTTAACACAGTACAATTTCCTACCTAGTATGTGCATAAAGACACAATCCATGTTTTTGACATTGATTGTACTCGGTCTGAATAATCCGAAAGAGTTGATTGACGTTTATATGCAACCATTGATTGAACAATTGCAACTGCTATGAAACGAGGGTGTTCCAACATATGATATTTGCACTGATCAAACATTCGTTATGAAAGCCGCCCTTCTTTAGATGATAAATGACTTCTCAGTTTATGGAATGTTATCCGGGTGGAGCATAGCTGGGCTCTTCAGCTGTCCAATATGTATGGAGAGATCGAAGGCATTCAGATTAAAACATGGCAAGAAGACGAGCTATTTCGATTGCCACATACAATTTTTGCCGAAAAATCATCCATTCAAAAAGAATAAAAAAGAGTTCATCAATAATAGAATTGACAACACACCTCCACCATTGCAATTGATTGAACAATTGCAACTGCTATGAAACGAGGGTGTTCCAACGTATGATATTTGCACTGATCATACATTCGTTATGAAAGCCGCCCTTCTTTGGATGATAAATGACTTCCCAGTTTATGGAATGTTATCCGGGTGGAGCATAGTTGGGCTCTTCAGCTGTCCAATATGTATGGAGAGATCGAAGACATTCAGATTAAAACATGGCAAGAAGACGAGCTATTTCGATTGCCACATACAATTTTTGCCGAGAAATCATCCATTCAAAAAGAATGAAAAAGAGTTCATCAATAATAGAATTGACAACACACCTCCACCATTGCAATTGACCGGTGAACAACTATGGGAGCGAGTGCATCCCTTTGATAGCGTTCTTGAAAACCCACATAGCAGCACTTATGCGTATGGCAGTACACATAAATGGACTAAACGCAGTATATTTTGGGATTTACCATATTTGAAGAGCTATATCATTCAGCATAATCTTGACGTCATGCATATTGGAAAGAATGTGTTTGAGAATGTCATAAATATATTGATGGACGTTTCCCAAAAAAAAAAATGACAACCTCAATGCTCGAAAAAATATGAGAGACATTTGTCATCGGCCAACTCTGAATGTTACTCCAGGCAACAGTGGCCCAAAACCAAAAGCAGTTTGCACATTATCCAAGGAGCAGCGATGTGCTTTGTGTCAATGGTGCAAGACTTTGCGCTTTCCTGATGGGTACGCGTCTAACATCGGGAAATGTGTCGATTTGAATGCATGTAAGTTGACGGGCATGAAGAGTCATGATTGTCATATATTTATCGAACGACTACTTCCAATAGTAACGAAGGAATTTCTACCCAACTTTGTCTAGGGCGCCGTTACTGAATTGAGTACTTTCCTTCATGATATTTGCTCGACAATGTTAAAAATATCACACATGGAGAAACTAGAGAGAGATATTCCAATTATTATTTGCAACTTGGAATGAATATTTCCCCCCTTTGTTTTGACTCAATGGAGCATCTACTAGTGCATTTGCCTTACAAGGCAAAAGTTGCAGTCCCGTACAATTCCGATGGATGTACCCCTTTGAGAGGTGTGCATTGCTTAACATATATATATCACAGTACTACATCAGATATATTATGAATTGACAATTTCACTATTTTTTCATTATAGGTTCTTATTTCATTTGAAGAAAAATGTTAAGAATAAGTCATGTGTGGAAGCATTAATTTGTCAAGCATACAATATGGAAAAAGTGAGTATGTTTGTTTCATACTACTTTGAACCACACGTCTAGTGCAAGAGACAGAGACTGGGCTGGAACAACGAGGACCCCATTGACATAAATTGCACTATGTTATCAATTTTCAATTATCTTGATCGACCAAGCAGCGTATGTAAGGTGCGTTACTTAACATATGAAGAATGACATACAGTGCATACCTACATTTTATTGAATTGTTCAGATGTTGAGCCATATTTCAAGTAAATGTACATTTATATTTCGCCCGATGGATTTGCTCATTCTTCAAACTTTGGCACGATGAAAAGTCTTTTGCATCTCATTTTTCTGTACCCAATTCTAACAGGATGTTTTGTACATCAATGTCTGGACTACCACTTGATGAGTTCGATAGTTTATGCAATCAACATTTCGTTGCATGGTTGAAAAATTATGTAAGTTCAACATGATGTGTCATTTTTGAGTTTGTCATATACAATTATGCATGATAATGTTGAAAGGCATATGGTTACCTTATGTGTTCCTGTTACTAGGTGGAAAGTACCTATGATCTCGTCGAAGAGCAAGGCCTAATATATCATCTATCATCGGGTCCAAAATCAAGATCAAGAATATGGCCAACATATTTCATAAAGGGTATAATTTTCAAACTCAAGAGTATGGGATGGGCAAGTTCACCATGATTAGTGGTGTGTATGTGCAGTCCAGTTCTAGCTTAAGTGATGATTTTTATGGATTGTTGGATGAAATCTTAGAGATAGAGTACTATGGACCAACATTGCGCATTCCGTTATTTAAGTGCACGTGGTTCGACCTTGTGAAAGGAATAATAGTGCATTCGAATTTCCCTTTGGTTGAAATTAACAACAAGAAAAAGTACACGAAATATGACCCATTTGTGTTGGGACAACAAGCAATTCAAGTATACTATACATCATATCCTAGTTTGAAACGGGACAAAACTAGTTGGTGGGCTATTTGTAAAACAAAAGCACGAAGCAAAATTGAAGAACAGTGGACTGATACAACATATCAGTAAGAGACCGTAGAGAACATGGTTAACCCAGAGAAATATGACATTTCAACTTTACGAGATTCACATAGGACAATGTTACATGTGGATGCAAGTGAATTGGGCGAAAC
Organism: Melaleuca quinquenervia; assembly: GCA_030064385.1. Taxonomy (NCBI): domain Eukaryota; kingdom Viridiplantae; phylum Streptophyta; class Magnoliopsida; order Myrtales; family Myrtaceae; genus Melaleuca; species Melaleuca quinquenervia. The sequence goes on along the minus strand of CM057721.1, from coordinate 8,651,593 downwards.
AAATTTACATTACAGTACTGATGAAGAACATGAATTTCAAATATGTAAATATGACATAGAGGACGAGGACGCGTATCAAGAAGACAACAATGCAAGTGAATGTGCAGAAGAAGATGACGAAGACGAAGATGAATATTTTTTAGGTGAACTAGCTGTCTACTGTACGAATGATTGTATATATTATCATAATATTTATTGCATTATGTTCGTCATTGTAGTACATTTATATGAATTGTTATATGAGGCGATTATGCAAATTAGCAAATCAAAAAAGGAAGAGTCCAATCAGCTGGACATTTAGTGACGGCAAAAGACAAACATCATCGCCACTTAACTACGACAAAGAAAACAATTGTCGCCAATTAGAGACAAATCTAGCATATTGGTCGCTAAAAAGAGTACATAATGGTTCACTTTGTTTCTATTGAACCTTTCTTTCAATTTTAGCGACTGACACCTTTAGTCATGTCGCACATTAGCAACTACCACGATCATTTGAGTTGCACATTAGCCACTACTGAACGGTCGTCGCTAAAACCTACATAACTGTGAACTTTAGTGACTACACTAGCCATATGGGTTGCTAATTAGCCATTATCCTATACTGACGTCGCTCTATAGCGACGATGAATGGCATTGTAATCGCTAAAGCCCACAGACAACTCAATGTCGTTGGTTTGTTATTAAAATTCTGCGCACTTTAGTGGCTATGCAATACTGTGGTGTCGCCAATTAGCCACTACCTTAAAGTGATGTCGCCCATTAGCCACTATGGCATAGTCATCGCTAAAATGTTGGTTCGTTATTAACATTCTATGCACGTTAGCGACTATGCTATCCTTATGAGTCGCCAATTAGCTACTATTGTAAAAAGATGTCGCCCCTTTATGATGGAGAATGGCATGGTAGTCGCTAAAATCCACAGAATGCTCGAATTATAGTCATGTTTAACATTCTGTGAACTTTAGCGACTAGGGAACTTTGTTGTGCCGCAAATCAGTGACGAGTTGTTATATGTAGTCTCTAATTAGCCACTACCTTAAAGTGACGTCGCCTATTAGCGACGGGGAATGACATGGTAGTCGCTAAAATCTACAAAATGCTCGATTATAGTCGTGTTTAACATTCTGTGAACTTTAGCGACTGGGGAACTTTGTCGTGTCCCAAATCAGCGACGAGTTGTTATATGTATTCTCTAATTAGCCACTACCTTAAAGTGACGTCGCCTGTTAGCGACGGAGAATGGCATGGTAGTCGCTAAAATCCGCAATATGCTCGAATTATAGTCGTGTTTAACATTTTGTGAACTTTAACGACTGGTAAACTTTGTTGTGTCGCAAATCGGCGATGAGTTGTTATATGTATTCTCTAATTAGCCACTACCTTAAAGTGACGTCTCCTGTTAGCGACGGAGAATGGCATGGCAGTCACTAAAATCCACAGTATGCTCGAATTATAGTCGTGTTTAACATTTTGTGAACTTTAGCGACTGGGCAATTTGTTGTGTCGCAAATTAGTGACGAGTTGTTGTATGTAATCTCTAATTAGCCACGACTTACTTTTCGTGTCGTCACTACGTAGCGATGCTCTGTTACTTTGTTATTGCTGATTGGGGACAATGTTTTGTTTGTTGTCTGTAATTAGTGACATTTTGTGCTATTGAGTCGCTATATAGCGACGAGTAAGTACTTACTCGTCACTAAGCTGTTAGGTCTTAATTGTGATGGGCCTTATTTTTTTCCCAAAAGCGACAATATATTTTCTCTGCTAGGGTTTCTGCGAAGATCCGAGCGACGTCCACATTTGACAATCCAGCCCGTCGCCGAGCCAAGCCGAGCCGGTCATCGACCCCTCATCCCCATGGCAAAGCCTTCACCGCCGATGGTCCACGCCGAAGACAAGTAAGATCCATTTTCCCCCTGGGCATACGTCTAGGGTTTGAGATTACGTTTGGGGGAGTTGATTAGGGTATGTGTTATGTACAAATTAGGGGTTACGGGAGCTGATTAGGGTAGTGATTGGTTGATTAGGGTTTTTTTTTTCCAAATTAGGATTTTACGACGATTGATTAGGGTTTGTGGAATTAGTCAATTAGGGGTTAAGGGAGCTGATTAGGGTTTTGATTCATTGATTAGGGTTTTTGATTAATAGATTAGGGTTTTTTTTTCGCAAATTAAGGTTGTAGGACTGTTGATTAGGGTTTGTATGTAGTCAATTAGGGGTTGGGGGAGCTGATTAGGGTTTTGATTCATTGATTAGGGTTTTCAATTAATAGATTAGAGTTTTTATTAATCGATTAGGGTTTGCGGAAGCTAATTAGGGTTTGTGCAATTAGTCAATTAGGGATTGGGGTAGCTATTAGGGATTTGAACGATTGATTAGGGTTTACGATTAATAGATTACGATTTTCATCGATTGATTGGGGTTTGGGAGAGCTGATTAAGATTTTGATTGCTTGATTAGGGTTTTTTTTAATAGATTAGAGGTTTTATTGATTGAGTAGGACTCATTTTAACTTGGTTGTAATGCAGTTTTCGAATTTGTTCCAACATATATGATATAATGCATCAGATTAGCATTTTGTTAATTCAATAACTGACATTAAACTTCAGCAACTTAATAATGCAAGAGATTGGCATTCAAAGGCAATTGTAAGATGATGATGGCAACCATCATCATCAACTTATACATGCAATTTGCGAATCAACTTTTGTCATGGTTTGATATTAGTAAGAAAGACTATCTAATCACATCGTGTTTTAAGTGTATAGCTCCTTTGAGTGACAAAGACGATTCGTCAGTTGTTTCAAGGATATTAACAACAAGCTTCCATATTTTTTATGAGATGGTAAGTAGTAAGTATTGTATATGCAATTTTTGGGTTTGTTTATATATATATATAACATTTTGTTTATGGTTTGATTAGTTGTTTATGTTTGCAATATCCGCGTAGAGGTAGGCAAGGTGGTTGTGGAGGCTGAAGGCTTCCACAAGGGGTGAGGTTGTTTGATTCCCCCCCCCCCCCCGACAGTGGCCTCCTCCTCGTCCCCGACCCTTGGGACAGACTAGGTTGATTAGGCGTCCCCCACGACTCCAGTGCAGCCCCCCACCTAAAGACGCAATTACCAAAAACATAGGAGAGTCCAGTCGACCCACATGGAGGCCAAGTATATCATAGACGAACAGAAGGTCCAAGTGTAGGACAACCGTCGACATCAGGACGACTCATAGGTGTAGCTGAATCGAACTGGGTCATAAATGATCAAGGGAGGAAGCTGATCTCACCAGATGGAGACTCGTAAGTACCCTTCTAACGTATTTGTTTGTTTTAAATTTGTTCTGACAATTTAAGTATTTCTTGCAATATATATATATAAATACTTTTTATTAATGTGTTTACAATTTGCAGATTCGGTAATGCCAATGTCGTGGTGCGAGAGTTGAATGAAATAGTCAATATGTATTGGAGAGGGCCATATACCATATTTAGCAGCGCCCTACAAAGTGCGAAAAATGTGTGGTGGCGTGAATTCTTGGTAAGTGTAATGTAAAGTTCTATGGTCCTAAAGGCTTGACAGCCATGTAATTGGTCTTCTGTTGATTTGCAGCGAAAGTTTCGGTGGGTTGAAAATCATGATGGCGCAATTAGAAATATTTTTTATAAGAAGGTCCGAGATCACATGCGAAATATCATGAATAAAGCGCACACAAGGCAAAATAGGCCACATTGGATTACAACCGACAATTGGGCGGAAATCTTGAGGATCTGGGGATCGAAGGAGCATAAGAAGGCAAGTGAAAGAAATAAGCTTAATCGAGCTTCCAGTTCAAGAGAAGGTGGGATAGTGACATATGCGGGCGGCTCTATCAACATAGGGGAGTACAGACAAAGAATGGTCAGTTCATTTTAAGTCTTTTTTTTAAGTGAACAAAATATATAATATAATGCATTGTATGTTATAATTGGTAGGCAAGGGAATTAGGGAAGGAGCCATCATCCTCTCAGACCTTCGAGCGCACATTCATGAAGAATGATAAGACATTTGTTAGAGATAAAGCCCGAGCCATTAAGGTTTGTTATTCGGTGAACAATGTGGCTATAACTTAGTTTGTTTTTAAATTTATGGTTATAGCTGCAAAATATATAATTTATTGGCATTTGTCATCGATGTATGAAAAATTTGATGAACTAATGTTGGACAGTACAAGCGATGGTGAAGAAAGGGGTGAACAAGGGGAGTTAGCGATGCCTAAACCGTCGCCAATTAAGCAGGCGAAGTTATGGGTGGAGGCATCAAGTGGGGTGAAACACGGCAAGGTTTTTGGGCTAGGAAATCTGGGAAGGGAATGTGCAAAGTCCATGGGCGCATCATCATCGAGAGAAGTAGGCTCAAGGTGGGGTTGACAGGATGCGGCATCGGCTTCAGAAGTTGTAGAGTTGAAAGAACAGCTTGCCCAAAAAAAAACGATGAAATAAGAAATCTACAAATGGATATGGCTGATGTCATGCGACGTTTGGACGACAGCCTTGAAGATGAAGAATATGATGATGATGACTTGGAGGAGACCCCGTAGGTGATGGCATTGTTCTATCTACATATGTTCAGTTTTCATTAGTTTATTTTTGAGTTTCTAGTTCATATGTTTTGCGAAGCGCTTATGAGAAATACGTTATTTTGATTGTAGTAGTGATTGTTGCAAATGCACAAGAAACTATATTGGTGTAAATATGATTTAATTATGCAATATATTTTGGATATTTCAATTCCGATTGGTTTGTATATGTTGATTTATCAATTGACATTAGGTTTAATCTATGGAACTGACATAGTCAGATTGTTTTTTTTTTTTTTTTACATTATGTGGGTTTTAACGACTACAATATAGGACGTTGTCACTTCTTAGTGACTACAACAAAAAATTATAGTCGCTAATTGTCGACGAAAAAAACAAAGTCGTCGCCAACTGCCCACGAAAAAATGGGTTCGTCATTGACTCGCCACAACACAACAAAACTAGTCGCTAAATAGCGACAAACATCACTCGTAGTCACTAAAATCCACATAATGCTTCTGCGGTTTTTAGCGACGAAGCATATATTTTAATCACTGAATAGCGACTACAACGCGAAAGACGTCGCCCATTAGCAATGACTTCCACCACGCCGTCGCCAAAATCCACAAGATGGTTCAAAATCGTCTATCCAAAACATTCTGTGGATTTTAGCGATGAAGCATCTATATTAATTGCTGAATAGCAACTATAAGGTAACGACATTGATCAATAGCGACTACAACGCGAGAGTCGTCACCCATTAGCAACAAGTTCTACCACGCCGTCGCCAAAATCCACAGGATGGTTCAAAATCGTCTGGCCAAAGCATTCTGTGCATTTTAGTGACAAAGCATCTATATTAATCACTGAATAGCGACTACGATCGTATGTCGTCGCTCAATAGCGACTACAACGCGAGTGGCGTCGCCCATTAGCAACGAGTTCCACCACACCGTCGCCAAAATCCACAGGATGGTTCAAAATCACCTGTCCAAAGCATTCTGTGACTTTTAGCGACGAAGCATCTACGTTAATCGCTGATTAGCAATTACATGTGTTTTGGTCGTGAACTAGTGATGGTAGTTGTAGTCGCTGATTGATAATTTGATGTCGCTTATTTGTGACAACATGGGCTACAACAATTTTGATGTTGTCACCAATTAGGGACGAGTTGTGTGACGAGTCCTTTTGGTCGCTATGTGGTGACGGGTACTATAGTCGCTAACTGGTCGCCAATTAGCGACTACTTGTTTTCACGTTGTCACGAATTTTGGTAACGCTTTATTAACAACAACTTTCGTGTAGTCGCTAGAGTCGTTGCTAACCTTTTAGCCACGACTTTTCGTAGTTTTGTCGTGACAAAATATGTAGCTAAAATAGTGTTTTTTTGTAGTGATTGGCTCCATGACTAGTTAAAGGAATAAGAAGAAATGAGGAAAAAACATAACTTACGTCTATTTTTGTTTTTAAAAACAAAAAAGAAGATTTTTTTTGACAAAATTATTTCATGGTTACTTTTTATGTTAACAAATAGAAAAATTAATTATTGTATATAAGCAAATTTACATACCTTTTTTTTCTATTTCATAAAAAAAGGAAAAGTACAAATTTTAATAAACGTACCCTCATTATGCAGCTTTATTTACTCCCCGAGTCCCACTTGCCTTCTGCCCTTTTCACCTTACTTGTCCTCACACGCTTCCAACTAACGAGAAGGAATTCTCCACGTGCATTTTATATCCTCGAATTTATTTTTGATCCAACGAGATCAAGTTCCAAAAAAGCTCAATTTCTATACATAAATTTAATAACTACCCCATTATTAAAAGATAACACTTAAAATTCAAACTTAAATATTTTAAAGAGACACGTGACATCCAATCGCAGAATGCAATGATATAAGCCCGCTTGTAGATGCCTCATGCTAGGAAATGCGGATACTCGTGTGTTTAATACCATATGGCGTTTTAGTAAATTTTCATGAGGACCCTTATAAAGCAACTAGACAAGCAAGTATTACAACATTCAATATATTGATGTTGTTGTCACAACTGAGTTTCCCTTGTATTTAGGTGTTTATTAACGAGACCCACGTATCATTGTAAAGTTGCGACTTTTCAAAATTGTGTGAAGCGATTTCCTAAGAGTCACTATAGCTTTGGAGGTAATGCAACCGTGAGGTATTTCCCAAGCACTTTTCTGCATAATTGAAATTGTTACGAAAGAACTGTATTAAGAAATCTCTAAAAGACAAAGAAGAAGCTCGTGCTGGACGCGCCCTCAAACTTTCTGAATTGCTTAGAACTGAACTTTTCTGAGGACGCACATATATCTTAGGGTTGTGCCCCTATTTTGTTGAATGAGTTATAAGAAGGAAATCATTCAGATTTATTGAATCTAGCTTTTATATTCGCATATTAGTACGTTTTATATATCGTCGCCTATCAACAGAAAAACTTAGTCGAGATATCGAAGGAGTTCCCTAAATCTTCAGAATATGTTAATCCTATATTAAAGCTCTGTTCGTTTCGCGAATGTCATTAACGTCGCCCTTGAGTTTTGCCTCAGCTGGTCATGGCTAGCTGCCTCCAACGTCGCCTGAACTCTTGTATCGTTGTTGCTTTACAACCCACGTCATTGTCCCCACTTCACGACACGACGAGAACGACTAGCCTTGTCCAATGAGAACCAGCGGTGCAGCTTCCGTTTTTTCATCACCAGAGCCATGCGACCAGCCACTATGTTTTGCCATTATGGGCCTCCCAGCAGTTTAGTAGCCTCTGTTGTGCCTCAAAGCGACCAGCCACCCTATCGCTACCAAAAACACCCGCTGAAGACTCGTCAGAATAGTGCCTCACGGGAACAATACTTTCTTGGAAAAGTGTTGCCGCCGCTTGGAATGATTTGCACTTGTGGCGTGCATCTTTTGCTTAAAATTATGGGTTTATAAGGAACAAGTGGTAAAGTCTGCAAAATATTTTCTCTACCAAATATGGGAAAATTTTGAAATAAATATTGGAAAATATTGTCAATTTTCAGGGAAAAAAAACTTCTAAAAAATATTTTTCGAAAATGCTATATTTTTCGCGAAAAGTGGAGTCTTAATTCGAGGAAACGTGAATACACTTGCGTTCGCACGTGACTAGGAGAGGCATGCGGGGGGAAGACGCGTCCAAGCAACGCATGCCGCAGATATGTACGGGTCCCGTCCCAGTCATCTATCGCATCTATCGTCGATTAATTTATTTATTTTGTTTATCTCACTCTTTCGGGTTTTGCCTTTCGCTGGCGTTTCCTCCTCCTCCTCTCTTGCGCTCTGTTCATCCGATCAGAGCTGCGACCCGTGATTCTCATATGATTCGTCTCTTCTGATCTTGTACTTGCAGTCTTCCTCTCTCGTGTATATCGTGTCTTTTTTCCTTGAGTTTGAATGGCTAGATTATTGAATGTCGCTGCTGACAAGTGGGTGTTGCATTTTGCGAGCGGTGAAACGGCAGAAATTAATAAAACGCGGTTGCTTTCGCTTTGCTTGCGACATTCTGGATTGTTTTGTCACGCAAGAACGTGATCGGCAGCCATTCTGTATGATGCGAGTTGTTTGCGGGATTGCCGTTTCGGAGTGGCTGCCACGCGGGTTCTTGACATCTTCCTTCGAAAGGTGCAGGATCTTAGTTGATTTATCTATCCTTTTCATCTCATGGCATCTCAGACCAGGAACGAGTCCGCAGGTTGCATCGTTTTGTCCTTTTTTGGGCATATCTGAGATGTTGGCTGTTTTTTTTTTTTTTTTTGGATCGAAAAGGGAATTGGCTGTTCAGTCTGGGCTTTTTGTTGCCCAAGAAATAATTTCCCGTTTTTAGTTCTTCTGTTGAACCAAGGGGTCTAGCGTTTGCTAACTTTTTAGATAATTTTTTCCTGCCAACAGGTTTAATGCCTAAAACTTGGTTTGACAGACTGTGGTGTCGCTCTTGACTCAATATCGCTTGCGTTGGGCTGGCCTGCTTGTTACTTTCTCGGCATCCGACAGCATCAGTTATCGTTGAATAAACATGGATATTAAAGACCGGCGCGATATCAAGTCCACTGACAAAGGGCTGTGCTCGAGCTTTGCTGGGTACCCCGCGGGGCAATACATGCACCCCGGGTCATATTGTCCTCATGGATATCCTCCGCAAGGGTATCCCCCTCAGGGATATCCTCCGCCGGGTGGATGCCCTCCTGCCGGTTATTACGCGGCGGGGCAATACATGCACCACGGGTCATATCCTCCATATGGATATCGTCCTCATGGATATTTTCCTCGGGGGTATCCCCCTCATGGATATCCTCCACCGGGTGGATACCCTCCTGCCGGTTATCCTCCTCCGCCTGCAGGTTATCCACCAGCTTATCCACAACCTGGGGCATATCCAACAGCTGCTTATCCCGGTCCTTCAGCTCCATATCACTCAGGTATTGATCGAAGCTGCCATTATCAGACAAATGATTGTATCATGAACATGTAAGCGGCTTATAGCATTTCGTTATACATATTTTTGCTCCTTTTTTCTGGGAGTTAGGAGACATTGATTTTCTGATCAAAAAGTGTATCGTGACTGTTTTCTGTATTTCTCTGTGTAAAGCTGAATTTACACTTGTAGTTCGTTTTGAATTCCGAAGTTGAAGGGACTTCATTTTCTCTTTGGTGTTTTCGTTGGGTAGGACCTGTTCACCCTTGTGATGTCAATTTCCCAAAACCTTCTTTCTTCTTTTCTGCTTAGTGACAAGTAGAAGTAGGTGAAACAATTGTAACCAATGGATTGTGAACTCAGGTTCAAAGATGACAATTTTTGGGAGTATTGTTTTCTCTCATTGAACTTCTTGCTAAGCATCATGTATGAGTCCATTAATTTAGATCAGATAGAAATGCAAAGGATGCAACTCTGGTTATCCAGCTTCTCTATGACGGCCACATATGTTGCTTGATCTGGTTACCTGCGTATATATAGGGCATGGTCCGGGTATGGGAGCGATGGTAGCTGGAGGCCTTGCTGCTGCAACAGCTGCTTATGGGGCACACCACATGTCGCATGGTGCTCATCATCTCGGACATGGGCCTTTCTACGGCCATGGTCATGGAAAGTTCAAGCACGGGAAGTTTGGGAAGCGCTGGAAACATGGCATGTTTGGAAAGCACAAGGGCAAGTTCTTCAAAAGATGGAAGTGAATCATCACATTGGTCCTGCTGGGTGACTGTTGTTGGCTTTCGACTGGTAATAATATGACCGGGTGGTTATATTATGATAGATTTGTGTTATATATTTGGAATGCAGTAAGTACTGAAAAAAGCTTCCTGTGCTGTGTAACTATGATTGGTTGCTCTCTTGAAGAAATTGGGTCGAGTCTTTTAACGATGTGAATTTATTTTTACTGATTTGAGATTCTTTGGAATCTCCGTTTGATCAGCTTCTAGTATGATGAAGTTTAAGAGCTTTGCTCAGCATATTGAAAGCAATTGAAGATGCTTTGGCTGACTTTGATTAGGAATTGTTTGGTTCATTTTCCTGCAAGTTTCTTTAGATCAACGGAATTATGGTTGAATATGACTGGCATTTGATTTGTTCAAAAAGCCAAAGAATTTCGAAGTCTTGAGAGGAGGATGAAGAGTCAATACGTTAGATGTGGGCGGAAATATTGCATATGGTGATTAACTATAATATCGTGTTTCGATTGATCAAAAGGAAAATGTAGGAAATACATGATTATGACGGTATTGTCGTTCTTTTCAACCGCTTGAATTGTCTAGTTACTTGAGACATGGTGTTGGATGAGGTTCTTTTCTAGTTCTGCTTCTTTTATTTATTTATGCTATTTGCCTTTTCCCTAGTCTTGGGGCCCATTTACATCAGTTGATGAGGAATATAATTCTGGCAGAAACTAATAATGTTTACAAGTTCAAGATTTTTTTTGTTTCGTAAAAAATAAATAATTTAAAATAATCACTTATATTATTTAAATTTATAATACAATGAAAGATATTTATTTTACTGACAATAATTTATTTTTAAATATTATTTATGAATGAAAAAAATATATTAACATTGGTTAATAAAAAAATAAAATTATTAATATTTTTTATATCATGTTATTATTTTCTTTGTTTTTATATTTTTTTCTTTACTTTCCTTTTTTTTTTCTCTTCTTTCTTGGTTGGTCGCTGGCCACAGTGATGGCCGACTATGGGCCATAGGCTAAGAACGAGCTCAAGTTGCCTAGATCTGTGAGGCTAAGGCATTAGCGGCCTCTGGCTTGCCCAAGGTTTGCAATGGCTCAAGACTCAAGCATTGGCTTCATTGAGCTAGCGAGCTTGAGGCTTGAGCCTTGGTCTTGCTTGGTGAGCTTGAGTCTTGCTAGATTGGTGAGACTCAGGCCTTTTTTGTGCGACTAGCCTATGGCTGGTCATCGATCAAGGGACAAGGAAAAAGGAAAAATAAGGAAAATAAAAGAAAAAAGAAATATAAAATTTTGAGAACTTTGAAACTTATTTTAAATATGTTTAAAGCGGTCCTAAATCCCAAGACTTGGGAATTTATATTGGGGTTTTCGTGCTAAAGGGTAGAGTTTTGGTTTAAGACCAATATAGAAAAATGTTTTACGATTGTTTTAAAGTAGAAATCATTTTCCTATATTTAAAATTTGATAGGAAAATTTTTTCAATTGATTAGAAGAGTATTTTTTATTAACTCATTTTTGTAAGTGAACCAAACGTTACAAAATGAGGAAGATGTTTTTTTGGAAAACTCTTTTTGTGAAACGGATGCACATTTTAATAGATATTGCCTTTTTTTCCATTGATGAAAAAAAAAATCTTTGGTTATGTACTAGTATAATATGCTTTCAGTTTTCTTTATATGAAGTAAATAAGTAAATATTTGCTCTTTCAATCTTTTTTAGAATGTTGATTTTTTTTTTCAATTTTATTCTTGAAAAGAAACAAATTAGTAAGTGCTTTTCAAAGAACTTGGCCCTTAAGTATCGATTCTTCATAAAACATATGGGTGATTAAAAGACAAACCTTAACAAGCCAATCTAAATCCCAAAACCAAGTATATCCAATAAAAAATGAAGAGGCTTTGTGAAGCCGTGGCTCGTTCCATCATATCAAAGAGAGATGGTAGAGAGTTTGAAAATTTACTCACTCTTTGATCTGATGGAATGAGCTGCATTCATAAGATATGATTACTAATAGCAATGAGCTCGGAGAAAAAATAAAAAAATGTCCACAACAGCCTGAAGCGATTTTGAATTGTTATGCATCAAGAAGGTACTTGTCAAATCTTAATTGTTTTTAGAGAATTTCTTAGTCAATTTGACATGATTGGGTGCAGACAGAGAGAAATTAGATGTGACTTTCAAGTGATTTTAAAGGAAATATCCATTACTAATTGTTAGGGTCTAATCGTGGAATGGAGTATCAAAGGAGGAGGTCATCACGGAAGCCAGAGTAAGAGAAACCATAAGCTACTTGGCAAATGGTGCAGTTTCCTGGAATCCATCTCATGAAGCATGAGGATTAGACTTGTCTTGTACTTTTCTTGGTTAAGGGTTTTGTCAGGCCCTTCATTATTGGTTCTCTCTGTGTATAAGGTCTTGTGTGAAATTGAGAGGAGCAAATATTTCCTCAATAAAATAATTACTAATGTTTCTCCATATTAGTGATATTTTTCCCACCACTAAACTTTTGTAATTGCATAATCAATGGATTATTCTTTGATGAAATTAGAGGACATTGTAAACACTTGTGCCTACCCTTCCATTTCATCACTTTCTTCATTGTCCTTCACTATTAACCTTGATTACCTATTTGGCACAAACGCGTGTATTCTCACATTAGTATGAAATTAACAAAGAAAAGACATTGACACGAGTACTTTTTGTCAAAAACAAGCATTTTGGCACTCACACTATCATTTCAATGAAATAATCTAATGGGAATAGTTACATTGGAACATTTATAAGAGTAGACAAAAAATTACATAGACCATTCGCCAGAACTATAGACTTCGAGTAAGAATGTAAGGTCTTGATGCATCGAAAGTTTTTGTATGGTACCATGATGTAGAATCTCTTAGGTCGTGGTTGGTTGAAGGCCCCCTTTTATTTTTAATTTTTGTTTGGGTATTTTTTTGTGATTTAGGTAAAACATAATCTTTAATCACATATTGGCTTCACAAGGTTTTCACACTATTCACATATCGGAATCTTCTATGTTTAGATGGCTAAATTACGTATTAAATTTAACTTCTTCTAAAATGAAATGTCAATATATTGCCTGACTAAGATGCATTTTCTTTTCTTTCTTCTTCTTCTTCTTCTTGTATCTGAACAGTTCAACACCATTTCTTATGCTAAATGGCAGTTTAATTACAACAATTGATTAAGGTTGTAATGTAATAGAGCCTTGATATCTATAACACCGTTTGGCCTAATTACTATACCTATATTATGGTTATTGAAGGTTATCTATATCAGCGCCGGAAAATGAAGATATTTGTTGTTGTGTTATACCTTTTTTTTTTCCTTTCAAAATCAGCAAATAGACAAGAGCAAATATTTTTCCAATAACATAATTGCTAATGTTAATATCATAAGTAGAGGTTCTTTTTATTGGTGATATGCTTCCCGCCACTAAACTTTTGTAATCGCAAAAACAATGGATTATTGTAGAGAGAATAAAAATAAACAAAAACAAGTTTCCTGATCTTTTTTCCACTCCAAATGGGTTGGCCGGAGGAATAAAATTGAAAAAGATTTAGTCTGCTGGAACACTCAAAGGTAGGGGCAACAAATGAAAATTCTCAAGTCGAAAAATTTAATAAGCACAAAATCATGGATTAAATAAATTGTAAATTGTTGATGTGCTTACAATTCCCAATGCGACAATCGATAGCTAAACCTTATTTAGAGACTAATCTGTAAATTTAACATTCATTTTAGCTTTCACCTTTTGACCAAATATGAACAAAGAGATACGAATGTGCTTAGATTATGCCATGATTTTTTCCCCATTTTTCGTTCGAGGAAGTTGACACATATACATGAGAGTAGGATATTGTTAGACGCTTTGGAGAGTAATTGATCAAATATTCATATGTTAATAGAGTAATCTAAGTAAGACTAAAAGTGCGTTCACGTTTGTACTTCCAGAAACTTTTAATAACTGAAGAGAACATCATCAAGTTCACCATTATAGATCAAAAAGAACTTGAAGGACATTGCTATCATTCTTGAAGCGGAGATAAATTTATCCAAGTTCTATATATTTATGCAATCATCGAGATGCAAATTGTTATGTCGCTTATAGAGATGGTGAAGAAATGCTAAATATGATTAAAGTCTAAACGGTTGCATTGGTTTTTAATTAATGGATAAGTCAGAAAAATAATATAAAATCTTTAATCCATTTTGAACAAATCAATTTATAGATATCGTTAACATAAAAATAATTTATGAAAGATTCGTTTATTCTATGATACCCTCCACTGGTATGAAGATAGTATAACAAGTACTATTATGTATTATAAAATTACATTCCGTATCTACATATCGCCAATCATGATAGATTTAGATATTCCGAATGTTTCTCTATCTAGTAACTATTAGACATTGTCTTTATACTCCCTATAAAAAAATTGTAGCAGAACTAAATATTCATTTTGTTAGAGAACTCTTTAAAGTTTTATTTGCCATGGAAAATAATCATGCCTTTTGCTGGGACAGCATTAGATGCTATGTATACAACATCTATGCAGATTTTCAACACTCTAGTTTGTAGCCTCCGTTGACCATCTATTTCAGTAGGTCTATTTTGCATCTTTCACAATCATCTTTTACTTGAGTTCACAAATTACGTCAATTGAATGTCTTAAGGCCTGTTAATTAGAAAAAAACATATTGCCAATTAGTGTTTCGGAATCACGTAGTTTTGGGTGTAGAATCTTCCGGACAAAACCAGGGCGGGGGGGGGGGGGGGGGGGGGGGTTGGTTTCTCCATAAACTCCGTAGGTTATTGTTTTAGTCAATCATTTCTCAAACCATTGAGCATTCCGGAGGCATCTCCTAAAGAAGTCCGACTCCTCTACAATGGCACGACAATGCTTCCTTTGACTCATTCGCCTCTTATTAGAGTCGCTTAAGCTCACTCGCTCAGTATTTTGGAGGAGAATGCTTTGTTGCTCTTCTTTTGTTGGATTGGTGAGATAATACTGATAAGGGGGAGGGGACCCCTATTTATACATTGGCCTATCTAATAATAGCAACCAAAGAAAGAGATGTACCTCTTTCAAATTCCTTGAAGAGCATTTAGCTACTCAATGGTGATTATGTTAAAAGGCTTACAAAAGTTCAATTACATTCATATAGGTTCAAGGAGAAATCAAACTCCCAATTAATAAAAAAGAAGGTTTGAATACTTCAATCCTTCTTATCCTAGGGATGCTAGACTTTTAGAATATCATGATTCCATATTAAGAATGGTAGAAAGTTGTCTTTATGGTAGAGCTTTTTTTTTCATATTTCTTAAGTATAGGAATTTTCTAAAGTTTATTACTCTCCAGATAAAAACTTACAACTATAAAATAACAAAGAGATCCATTCCTTTAGCCTACTAGTTTATAGAATTCATTACAAAGCCATGTTATAAGCTTTCGACGGTAAAGCCTTTGAACAAAGCCCAAAGAGAGAAACCCTTCTTCTCCAAATAGATCTTTCTAAAGCCAAAATAGTAACTCCTGCCTCCTGCCTCTATCAGTTGGAACCATGTAGTTTTACTAGAACACTCAGAACTAGACAATCAAGTTCCACAACAAATTATTCAAATATAGACCTTATCAATATACTACAATATCCAGAAGGTGGAGTTACCATACAATTTCCTAGAATGTCTCTTGATATTCAATCTACACACATTCTACACTATCATTTAGGTCCTCTTCATCTCATAGATCTGCAGATCTCCATTACTTACCACCTATCATTACTTTACCTATTAGAACACAAGATAGCACCTCAAACTCTGAAAATAATCAAGAACATAATCCAATAGATATCACACCAATAATACACATCAATGGCCTTGATAATATAATTGGAATAACCAAACTTGTCTTCCAACTAGATTAGGTTACTATAACCTCAAGTTCTCCCAACATTCTCCTACATACGGAAATGGTTTAGAAAAGGATTTTGACCCCAATAAAGAACTTATTAGAGTACCCAAAATAGGAAATGGTTTTTTAAATTTTTTTCCAAACAAGCAAACTAAATTAAAGAAAATTTTTGAATTCATTTATAAAAGTGAATTGTATATATTTTTCTTCGATCGGTTTGACAAGTATTTCCTTAGCACCAAAAGAATAAAATGTCTTATATCATGTCTATAAGTGGATACCAGAGAATGGCCAAATCATAGAATCTAATCATCCTCCTATTAGAAAGATTAAGATTCCACATAAAAATAGTAAAGTCATCACCACTCCTTTTAGAATAGAATCTGGAACTAATTATCCCACTAATATTAAGATATATGACAAAAATAATTATACAAACCAGTACCTCCACACTATAGGAAAATAATTAAATACGATTGAATCCTATTCAAGCTGCAGTTTTAATTAACCTTTTTTCTCAGCCTAACCAAAGTCAAAAACCTTCAAAGCACCTATTTTAAGACCTTTGAATTTCAAAAAACCTTTATTGCTGAATTTGCAAATGCCTTAGTTGTTAAGCAAAAAGCCTTAGAAATGTCAATATTAGAAACCCTGGCCACAAAAGAGACCACTGCTGAAAGTGCATCTCATCTTCGAGGATTAGTTATTAATGATACACCAAAAAACTAAATCCATATCATAGATAAATCCAATAGTGATTCCGAAAATGAGTTCAGTGAGCAAAGTTGGAAATCCCCAATAGAATGTATTATAGCAGAATCTCACTAGAAAATCCAAAATAAATATTCCCCTTATGCCATTTAGGAATGGAACATTGATGGCATAGTACAATTCAATATCGTTAATATCCTAAACCAAATGATTTTGGTAGCCAATGCCTATAACTCCTAGCTGTTAGAGGAAACTCTACTATTATTTTGAAGATGACAAAACTCGAAGACAAACCCAAGCAGAGTCTAAAGGTGTCAAACTCAAGTAGAGTATGAAGAGGTCAAACTTAACAATGTCTGAAGATAGTCAAATTTAAACAGCAACATACAAGAAATCCCACTTAGATCTGAAGATAGTCAAATTAAAATAGCAATGTACAAGGAATCCCACTTAGATCCGAAGAAGATAAATTATGAATTTGATTTATGTGGATCTATAACAGCTTATTGGTTAGATAAATATGATTGATTATTTTTATTATGGAAACAATCGATCAATTGGAAGGCGAGTAATTTGAGCAAGTATTTACTTATGGAAACCACGATCTTAATTGTATGGGCGACCAAGATTGATAGACTCTTATCACATTCCTTAAAATGGCTCGAGATCTCCTAATTGATTCTATCCAACGAGTAGCTAGGAAAAACTCCTTTGGAAAGTGTCAATGGTCAAAAAAGCATGAAAGAATATATTATGAAGATTCCTCTAGTCGTCTAAAGGAGCGTGAACGAGAGATTAATTCCAAAGTTTGAGCTAATTGTTTCACTCATCATTTACTGAGCATTTACATTGTACTCAAAAGAGAAAGATTCATATTAGTTTTGTAAGAGTAAAAGACTCTTGAATGAGAAACTTAGATCTTGAGATTGTAATTATTTTGATTCATAGTAAACTCTAGCCAATAGGCAGTTGCCGCGAGAGAGTGGACATAGGCTTAACCAAAGCCGAACCACTATAAACCTTGTACTTATTTCTCTTTCTTTATCTCTCTAATTGTTCTTATTGTTTTTATTAACTTTTACACATCAAACACACTCTGAACATATAGTTTTATTCAATTCTGCAAAAGTTAGGTGTACGCACTAGCGATTTCACTAGCAAAATGTGACCGATCATGTTTTGGCTAACCTTCTAATAGTCGGTTTCATAGACTATCTCAAAAGCTAGTAGGATGATTACCTTAGTGAAGGCCAAAAGATAGAATTCCTTAACGCCTATAGAATATACCGGCACATCATAGGAGATGATAACCAATGGTCTATGATGCATTTAATACTCCTATTTTTCTATAAATCCTTAGGGAAATTTAGAGAATACAAAGTTCTTTTCCTACAGCGTATCCTCAAGTAGAGCTTACTATAACAAACCTTTTTGGAAACAAAAATTCTTAGCAAGATTACCAATCCTAATAGGAGACAAGTTAGGAATAAATTTAGAGAAGACAATAATAAACATATTCCTTATTACCTGTATTTTTATGGCAAACTCATATCCTTTGTCTATGAACATGTACCAAAATGCGTAATTCCATTAAATGTCAAAAACAGCTTAACAAGGAACACTTGTTTACCATTAGTAATTTATGAGATTTCTATGCCTAATATAATCGTTCCTATACAGAACCTAGGAAGCCAAAGTGTGAAGGTAAATGTCATGTACCCTCTAGTGGTAACAAGCCTAAGAAACCCCATAAGAAAACATTTAAGCAGCAGGATAATCAAAAAGTTTTCCGAAAAATCAATAAGGATAGTAAATGTTATCCTTGCAGGAAAAAATGGTCATATATCAAAATTTTGTAAAGTTAATAAAAGATTAAATGCTTTTTCTTAGATAATTGCATTCTCTATCTATTAAACAACATTATGGTCGTTATTGATAGTGATGCCTCTTTTGAAGATTTCTTAGAAGAACAGGGTCTCCAGCTTAATGAGATATAGATCTCTTCTTTAGAGTCCAATTAGCAAAACTTCTTAGAACCAATTCCTAAGATGAAAAATTTTTTGAACAAAGAAGAAGAATTTCAACTAGAGAAAGCCAATCAGATCGAAGCCAAAAAGGAATATCTAGATAGAATCCAATTTTCCATGAAAATCACTTCAAAACCCAATTTTTCCTATAAGTTAAAATATATTCTCAATAGGCAAAAGAAAGTCAAAACCCAACCCGTTAACCAAAATAATATTAGTAATGAGATAAATCATCATAAAATAAAAATCCAAACCCTTAAATAAGCCCAAAGCCAAATGTAAAAAGAAATTTCAAAGTTAGGAAAAGAAAAGGAAGGAGATGTTGTAGTTACTAACACCAATTTCCTTAATACCCATGCAAAAATAACCTCTAGAAAATTGATAACAGATTTAGCGGTAAAGATTAATGATGCTTTCATAGTCTAGAACACTACTCTTTTTAATACAGGAACCAACCTCAATTTCATCAAGGAAGGTCACATACCCACAAAATACTGAGACTACTTCAGGATCTTTAAATCCGCCTCAGGTGATAAATATAGAATTAATTAAAATAGTCCCGAGATTTTGTTATCAAAGAAAAAAAATGTCTTATAAAACCTCCTTTCTCTTACACTACAAAAAAACTGTAATTTAGTTACGGAAATTTAGCGACAGCACCAGATTTGTCGAAAATTACCAACAAAATTTCCTACGGAAAGGCAATTTCGTAGCCAATGGCCGACAACTTAATGGTCACCGCTATTTACAACAACATTTACGACGACGTATGAATGTCGTCAATGAATTGCAACGAAATTAATTTCCATAGCCAAATTCGTTGCAACTAGTGACAGATATCAATATCCGTCGGTATATATCGACATATTTAGCTACAAAAAACAATTTGTTAACAATTGCCGACAACAGGAGGAAATTGTCGGAAATTAGTTACGACAGTCGACGGCTGTCGGTAAATCGGTCGATATATATCCACGAGCTATAATCTATGGCTAAATAGCGACGACTTTACCGACAACGTTAAAAGTTGTCGTAAATTAGAGACAACATTGGTCTGCGTAACTAATTTTCGTAACTAATTTGTGACAGAAAAGGTGTTGACGCTAATATCGTCGATAATTAGCGGTGAAAAAGTTGGCGTCACTAAATCTGTACGTAATTAGTGACGACTATATGTTCTCGCTTTTTCCGATGCCAAATAGCAATGATGTCAAATCAATTGAACTCATTTTAGCTACGACTATTACTGTTGTAGCTAATTAGCTACATAATTTACGACAAATATTGGTGCCGTCGCTAATATCAGTATATAAAGCTGCCCCGAATCTCCACCCCTGAAAGCCCTAAATCGTCCACTCCTCTTGCCGTTCGCAAAACCCTAGCTATGGTATGTGCTTTCTCCTCTATTTTTCTTTCTATACTTGCTATTTTTGATGTGTGAGGCCGTGATTTGTTCTTATCCTCTCTCTCTTCCCCCAAATCAAAGCGATGTTGGAAAGGCTAACCCATTGCGAGGCCGTCGCTCGTCCTCTCCTAAATCAAATCATGTTCGAACGGTAGGTCCTTGCGATTGCGCTGCTTGACCTCGCGCAAATCGATGTGCATATGATGTGAAGGCAAATTAAAAAAGGTGCAGGTATTGGTTGGCGTTGAGAAGAATCGAAGGTTTGCTTGAAGAAATTAAGTGGGTTGAGCGGAGAAAATGGATGTTGGCTGCTGTGTTTATTAAAAAAATAACACATATTATTATTTGATTAAGTTTGGTCATGCCCAATATATATTTGTGAGCTTCAATGCATGTATGCGCATGCAGCTTCTTCTTTTTAGTTAATTTGTTTTTTTATGTAATGTGCAGCTTCTTCTTCATAGAGGGCTAAGTGAATTTTTATTATCCCTGGCACATTTACTTCATAATATTTTCTTTGTTTGGCTATTGAATACCATGATTAACATTTTTCCCGGTGCTATATGTTGTAATTATTTTAGGTACGTATCCAAATCGAAGGCGAAGAATTCAACCTTTAGTTACAAACCTCTCAATAAATTGACGGGCAGATTTTGGCATTACGGAATACTACAACAATAATAACAAATATCATACACCATCAAGGTAAGTCTTAAGTACAAATATTTTCATGTTATGATATATTGTTAATTAAACGCGGTTGTTAGTACCTGCACAACAAACATATTTACGTTTATGGAAGGAATATAATATATTTAGATTTCTTTAAGAACGTATGAGATTGTTTTAATCTTTATTCAGATACAATGCGAAGCGCCAGGTCTTGGATGTATAATAAAAACTTACATGGACGTCAAGGATTGACTGATGAGTTTTGCGCTGGGGTGAAAATGTTTTTAGAATTTGCTACGAGCAACGTTGAGTTCATGGACGGCAATAAGTTACGGTGTCCGTGCATAAAGTGCACAAACTGTAAATTTCTAACGGTTGATAAAGTTGGCGAGCATCTGTGTCGATTTGGATTTACTCCGAACTACTATAATTGGACGAGCCATGGTGAAGCATTTATGTCTGATGACGGACGTGGCGAATATGAACAAGTGAGTAGGGACGATTACGGTTTTTTTCATAACCAATTGAATCCATACCAGCGCATGGTGCTTGATGCAGCTGGTCAGAATTTCGATGGGACTCCAACCAACCAAGTGCATGCTTACCTACTTTTGATGAAGCGGGTCCTAGTCATCTAGCACACATGGATGATATGGGAGCTGGAACAAGATTTTATGATACCTAGTGTAATCAATTTCAAGAAATGCTGAGAGTAGCAGATGTACCTTTATGGCCAGGTTGTGACAACCACACGAAATTATCCATGACTGCGAGATTGTTAAATATCAAAGCAGAGCATAATGTGTCTGAGAATTGTTTCAACTCTTTCGTTGATATAATGCAGGAAAGCTTACCTCGTGATAACATCATGCCAACTTCTTATTATGATATGAATAAGCTACTGCATAACTTAGGTCTTCCATATGAAAGAATCGATGCATGTAGCAAGGGTTGTATGTTATATTGGAGAGCTGAATTACATGCCGACAGTTGCAAATTTTGCAACGAGCCTAGGTACACGTTTATCAGAAAGCATGGTCGTATTCAGAAACGCTCAGCATGCAAGCAAATGTATTATCTGCCATTAATCCACAGATTGCAAAGACTTTATGCGTCTCAAGCCACTGCTACACATATGACTTGGCATGCAACTCATCAAACTGAAGAGGACCTCATGTGTCATCCGTCGGATGCAGCGGCATGGAAACATTTTGATAGCACATACCCTGAGTTTGCGAAGGAGCCCCGAAACATTAGGCTAGGTCTATGTGCTGATGGCTTTTCCCCGTTTGTTGGCCAAACAGGACAAAAGTATTCATGTTGGCCAGTTATCATAACTCCATATAATCTTCCACCCGGCATGTGCATGAAGACACTTTATATGTTCTTGACAGTTATTGTTCCTGGGCCGAAAAGCCCAAAGAAGTTGATCGATGTATACATGCAACCATTGATTGAAGAGCTGCAACGTTTATGGAATGAAGGTGTCCCCACACACGATGTAAGTACTAATGAAACCTTCATTATGAAGGCAGCTCTTCTCTAGACGATCAATGACTTCCCAGCTTATGGCATGTTATCTGGGTGGAGCACAGCTGGTCTATTAGGATATCCGATATGTATGGACAAAACAAAAGCATTCAGATTACGTCATGGTAAGAAGGCGAGCTACTTTGATTGTCACCGACAATTTTTGCCGCTAAATCATACGTTCAGAAAGAATAAAAAAGAATTTGTCAAGAATAGAGCTGAAAGAACACCTCCACCATTGAGATTGACGGGTGAGCAACTATGGGAACATGTGCAGTACTTCCCAACTGTTGTTGAAAATCCCAATGGAACAACTTATGCGTATGGCAGTACGCACAAGTGGACCAAACGCAGCATATTTTGGGAGCTACCGTATTGGAAGACGCATATGATTCATCATAATCTTGATGTCATGCACATAGAAAAGAATGTTTTCGACAATGTCATCAATACGGTGATGGATGTCAATGGAAAAACAAAAGATAACTTGAATTCAAGAAAAGATATGAAAGATATTTGTGATCGGCCGACACTAGCCGTTGAGGCCAGTAGCAGAGGGCCAAAGCCAAAAGCTGTTTACACATTGAACAAGGAGCAAAGACGGACTGTTTGTCAATGGTTGAAATCTGTGCGCTTTCCTGATGGATATGCTTCAAACATCGACAGATGTGTTGATTTCAACGAATGTAAGCTGATTGGATTAAAGAGTCATGATTGTCACGTATTTATGGAGCGATTGCTTCCCATAGCGACCAAGGAATTGCTACCGAATTTTGTGTGGGGCGCAATTATAGAGTTAAGTAATTTCTTTCATGACATTTGTTCGACAACATTAAAGGCATCACACATGGAAAAACTAGAGAAAACTGTTCCTGTTATTCTTTGCAATTTAGAAAGGATATTTCTTCCTTCATTTTTTGATTCAATGGAGCATCTGTTAGTTCACTTGCCATATGAGGCCAAGGTTGCAGGTCCCGTCCAGTTTCGGTGGATGTATCCATTTGAAAGGTGAATTTATCTTACATAATTTTTAATTGCCATATTACGATCCTTTGTCAGTCAAACGTACTTATTTTTTTTTTTGGCCATCCATAGGTTCTTATTTCATTTGAAGAAAAAAGTGAAGAATAAGTCGCAAGTTGAAGCATATCAATGAAGAAGTAAGTACATTTGCCTCATATTATTTTGAGCCACACGTGCATTGCAAGAGGTGAAGAGCGGGACGAAACGATGAGGGACCCATTGATCCAAACTGCAAGGCAGTTTCAATTTTCAATTATCTTGGTCGACCAAGCGGCGTATGTACTGTTCGCTATTTAACAGATGAGGAATGGCATGCAGCACATATATATATTTTGTTGAATTGTCCAGAGGTTGATCCATTTTTCGAGTAAGTGCACGATTTCTCTTATTTATTTTAT
Source organism: Melaleuca quinquenervia (assembly GCA_030064385.1). Taxonomy (NCBI): domain Eukaryota; kingdom Viridiplantae; phylum Streptophyta; class Magnoliopsida; order Myrtales; family Myrtaceae; genus Melaleuca; species Melaleuca quinquenervia. Next base: position 8,628,126 of record CM057721.1, on the reverse strand, counting down.
GTCCATCCCAATGGAGCTTCAAGGTCTTCCTCTGAATGTCTCACATTCATATATTGTTTAACAGGATTTTCCAAACCTCACTATTTGGTTTACCGCCAAATGAGTTTGATTGTTTGTGCAATGCAAAATTTGCAGCATGGTTCAAATCATATGTAAGTGCCAAACGTGGGTAAATCGAAATTATCCTTTCAAGTATATTTAAACATATTATTACTTTATCTTATATATTTGTGACACGTGCCAACATTCGTGACTGCAGGTGTGCAGTAATCATGCTATAGTTGAAGAGCAGGGATTGTTATATCATCTGTCATTGGGTCCAAAATCAAGAGTACGCTGTTGGCCAGCATATTTCATCAACGGGTACAATTTTCATACTCAAGAATATGGTCTGGGAAAATCCACAATGAATAGTGGTATTTGTGTGCAATCATGCAATTATGGCAATTTGGTTAGTGATTTTTATGGCTTGTTGGATGAAATCGTCAAGATAGAGTATCCTGGTCCCTTAATGCGCGTTGTGCTATTTAATTGCACTTGGTTCGACCCCGTCAAAGGAATGAACGTGCATCCAAAGTATAGTTTGGTTGAAATAAATCAGAAAAAGAGGTACATGAAGTATGAACCGTTCGTATTGGCACAACAAGCAATTCAAGTATATTATTTACCATATCCTAGTTTGAACCGAGACAAATCTGATTGGTTGGCTGTATGTAAAATGAGAGCACGAAGTAAGGTCCACGAACACTGGAAGTATACAGCTTACCAACAAGATGAATTTGACAACACTGTTGAGCCCGTGGAATATAACATTCCAACGTTACGAGATCCATTTGGTGCGATGACGGATGTGGATGCAACTGAACTTTCCCAGGTAAATATTTTTGAAAGTGATGAGGACGTTGATGAGGTATCGGAGGATGAAGACGAGGACGAATATGAATATGATGATGTTGCGACAGAGGATGCTGAAATTGATGAAGAAAATGATGACGACGATGACGAATAACATGCCGAGGACGATGAAGAATGCGAAGAGCTCGAAAGTTTGTTTAGACATGGTTGTGTAATTAATTATGGTATTTTCTATATTTATTAACATAATTTATTGTATACTCTGTTTGGGAAATATGTTGTCTGATTCTCAGTGTACTTTACATTGATTATTATTAGCAGGACGTAATTTAATTTATTTTCGGCTGCACTAAGTTAGCGACGGCAAGAACCGTAGGTACTTCCGACAACCTAACCAACAGTCGCTAAGTAATGACAAAAAGACATTGTCGCTAACTAGCGACCCCCGGAAATGTCACTAATTTCCGACGGAAAAATCTTCAATCGCTAAAGAGCGACAAACCCCCCGTCGTTGCTAAGTAGTGTTGGAAAAGTAGGTTATCTATGGCTAATTAGCTACGTACCACAATAGCCTCTAGCTAAATACCGATGGACTAGTAGCGACTGCAGCCGCTTCTGTCGGTAATTTACGACATAAAAGCTTTCCGTCGCTAATTACCGATAAAGACGACGTCGCGACTAAGTAGCAACTGAATAGTATTTAAGCCGTCTCTATTTAGCTACGGATATATTAGCTACTATCGTACATCAGTCGATATTTATCGATGGAAGTCGTATCAGTCGCTAATAAGCGATTGACATCTTGCAGTTGCTAATCACCGACGTATCCCGGTCGCTAATTAGTTACGGGTATTGCGGTGGCAAATTAGTTACGAACGAAGCAGTCGCAAATTAGCTATGACGTTTGTCGCAACTAATCAGTTACGGTTTTGTCAGTAGCTAATTAGCTACTAACTATATGTTCGTAACTAAGTAGTGACAGATAATTTTTCTGTGGTTAATTAGCAATAAAAATGGCTGTTGTCGGTAATTTACGACAGATTTATGCGGTTGCAATTTAGCGACGGACTACGTTTCGTTATCGGAATGTAGCTGGAGGAATTTTTCAGTAGGTAGTTAGCGATGGAAAATTTTTTTCCGTCGGTAAACTGTATATAATAACACGGGAAAGCATTTAGGGTTTCGGCCTTCTAACTCCTCCCGTTTCTAATTAGCTTCGTCTGTTAGGGTTTCGAGTGATTTAGCGACTCCAGCGTCCGCCGCTTTGAATCCACCCACCGCCGCTTGCTCTCCACCCTCGGTCGAATCGGCTCCACCATTCGAGGTAATTTCTCCCCCAAAAGACGCACTCTTCATTGATTCTTTGCTAATGGACGGACCCTTCGCCTGCTAAACCCTAGGTTTAGGTCTTCCGCCGGTTCGCTTCCACTAGCCTTGGAGGTCATTTCTACCCAACAGTCGCTCAAAATATGTTAATACGATGTAGGACGAGCCATTCGCATCCTCAACACTCCACGCTACACAACTGTTGATCAACCTTCGGCCGAGGCTCCTCCAGACTCAGCGGCGACTGTCTTCTTCTTCCTCGACGACGAAAGCCCGAGCGAGGGCTTATAAAACCAAGGTACGTGTGCTTGCTCCGGGGTTATAAAACCAAGCGAGGGCTTGTTTCTTTTTTTTTTTTAATGGTCGATCGTAAATTTCTGATATTCAATTGATGTTGTTGTAGTTGTTTACTGGATTTGGGTTGGACAAATGTAGTTGCGCCGATTACTGTAAGAGTAGGGCATGTTTATATCGATCATAGTCAAGTTGAGATAAAATCGCATAGGGGTTTATCCTGTTCAAACATGTGTCCATCTTAGAGGTCTATAGGTTCAACTTACCATTGTTTGAGGCCTGCAGGGAACAAGGACGATATTTTCGGCTATTTGACGTGCTGCCAAAAAAAATGGTAAGCTTTTGTAATTGGTTAGCTATAATTATGTACGGGGATGTTGATGTAGTTGTTATTGTAATTTGCATTAAGGAATTTCTTGTCAATTGCAGAGGCGTGGAAGTGTCGAGGCGGTCGTCGGCTAGGTGTAAGATTAGCCGATGAACAGTCACCTTCACAGGCCGATACAACCCCAACACCGACCCTGTGGACCTCCCCTCCAGCAGAACCGACACCTCCACCAGCAAGAACCAGAGAGCAGCTACACACAGAGCTGACACCTCCACCAGCAAGAACCAGAGACCGTTTAGACACAGGTGACCCTCGACCACCACAAAACCTGGGGCAAACTGTAGACAATACCGAGCTTCCACCTGGGACCCAAGTTTATCAAAGGAGAAACATTGAAATGAATGAAGGAACACCCTCTTCAGCGGAAGAAACAATTGCCGAGACTGAAGAACCCATGGTGGTTGATTTAGAGGGACGCGGTTTTATTAAACCGAAAGGGGATTCGTAAGTAATATTTGACAGTGGTATTATTTGTAATTCTTTTAAAGGGTTAATTTATATGCCATTTGTATAGTAAATATACTGAGGACTACTTTATTGTAGCTTTTCACATGCAAATACCGTGGTTCGCGAACTCAACCAAATAATCAAGGAGCTATGGAGGGGGCCTTATATGACATATACTAGCGTGCCAGATGATGTGAAGACCTTGTGGTGGAATGAGTTCAGGGTACGTGAACAATTGTAATATTATGTGTGCAACTTTTATTAAAATCTGATTTTTGACACATGATTGCAGCGGCATTTTCGCTAGGATGAGAATGTTGAGCTTGAGATTAGAAGAATTTTTAATAAGAAGGCAAGTGATGGTATGCGGAATGCTATGAACAAAGCCAAGACGAGACAGAGAAGACCGCTTTATATATCAAATGAAGATTGGTTGCATATGAAGGCAACCTGGGAGAGTGAGAGTCATAAGCAAGCAAGTGCTAGGAACAAAAGAAACTAAGCGTCCAGTTCTGGTGTTGGGTCGGCAACATATGCTGGCGGCTTAATAAACATTGGCGAACACAAAAGGAGAATTGTAAGTATAGTATGCTATTTTGTAAGTTCATGTGAATCGATGTACTAATAATGCATGTACACGTGTTGTAGGCCAAGGAGTTGGGGAGGGAACCGACACCAATACAAACATTCGTACGGACATTCATGAAGAAAGATAACACGTGGTGCAACGAGCGAGCAAAAGCTGTCTCGGTTTGTCTATATAATTGAACTTCAATTTATGTAATGCACCTAGAATAGAGGCCTAACAGTATGCATTTGTAGCGGTCAATTACAACCACTAATGTAATTGTAGGAAAAATTTCAAGAACTTTGTATCTCGGCGGCTGCTGATCGTGATGGTGTTGGGCCGGCTGAGGGCGAGATTGATCAAACGGCTTTATGGGTGGAGGCCTCGGGTGGGCTCAAAAGAGGCAAAGTTTTTGGGTACGGATCAATGGCAAAGGAGTGCGCCAGAAAGTCTTGTCGAACGTCATCATCAGGGGCATCATCAGCTAGTTCAAGGAGGGTTGAACAGAATTCGCAAATGGACGAAGTTGTCGAACGGTTGACAGGCTTAATTGGCAAGAAAGATTAAAAAAAATAAATGCATTGAAAAGAAAGCTGGCACGTGTCATGCAACACTTGAACATGGACGACGACGACGACGTAGATGGTGCTGACCATGGAGATGAGCACGAGGATGATGATGAGTATGATGCTGATGATATTGGGATTGACACACCGTGATTGTGCAGGGTGAGTTTCATAGTATTCCTTAACTGTTTATGGACTGTGTTGGTTGTGTGTACAGATTTGGGGTATACATACACCTTGCTTTGGGTCTTTTGCAGCTTACATCGAAACTAATGTTTGCTTTTGGCATTATTATAGTTACTGATGCTGCTGATTTGCTCATTTACTTCATCAGTGTAATTAATTTGTTGGATGAATGAAGTAATTATATGTTGTTGGTTATTGTAATCTGGGTTGATGTGCATTGTTTGATAACACAAACTGGAAATCAATGCCCCCACATGCTAATTGTATTCGTTGTCATCCATTTTACAGGGACAGAACAGTTTTTTTGGCCTACTGGCGATCTAAGGTATGAACTTATATTTTTAGCTGCGGGTCATAATTTCTATGATTATTAATGTACATATTGGTAAATGCTTATAATATTTTCTCTCTGAATAGTTTGAAAGACTGGATTTGTGATGGTAATCATACGTTCAAAGGGAAGCCTCGTTTATCAGGATGGTGACGCTTTTGGCTAGTCCTTATTTTTTGTTTTTTGACTAATTTTCAGTTGACGGGACTATGTTTAACAGTCCAATTTTTGGCCATCCACTCGGATGTGATGTGTAAATATGAAAGGTTTCAGTTTGGTTCGTGTAGATAGTGTCCAGGAGTACGACAATATTATGTGAATAGGGTTATTATGTGATATTCAGATGTTGTGTCAGTGTTATTATATGTATGTTGATGGTGTTTCGTACTTTGCATAACCATGGTGATTGTATTGATCATTATCATCATATTTAACATCAAAAATGGAATAATCTAATTCGGCCCAGCATGATTTAGACCGAATTAGTGGCATTAAATTCGGTCCACATAACAAGTTCGTAATACGGAATGAAAAAAATTTCGCATCATCAACGACATTTCCATTTGCGTCAAGACGCACCTGCGTGTAACATTAGCGACGGACCCATTGGCATTAAATCAGTAATTATTTAGCGATGGACAGTCACTTTCGGTAGCTAATTAGCTACGGAAATAACCAAAACAGTGGCAAATTATTGACAGTATTAGCTAATTGTCATTAGCGACGACATGTACGACGTCACTACTTGCGACGGACAATCGTTCGTGTCCGTCTCGTATAGTGACAAACTTTGCAACGCAAATTTGTTGTTGCAAATTTGCGACTCCCACTGCTGACACCGAAATACATACAATATTTGTGACAAATTTAGTAACGACATTACCGACGACATTTGCTACAGAAAGTTGGTCGCAAAATAGCGACAAAATTAGTCACAACATTTACCTATGGGTTTTGTGACAGAATTTTTTATTGTCGATAATTAGAGACGTACTTTGTGACAGAAAAAGAGAGTCGGAAATTACCTACGTACGATTTATGTCGATAAATGGCTACGGATTTGAATTTGTCTGTCGCAACTTTTGCGACAGATCAATACCTACGACATTTGGTCCGTCGATAAGTTTGTCGCAAAATCACTTTAGCTATGACAATTGGTCAGAATTCGTTGCTAAAATCCGTAACTAAATTACAGTTTTTTTGTAGTGTTAGTCAAAGAAATGAGACACAAATGTTATTTTAGGGACACCTTTTATACAACTAATACAATCTTTTATTGTCACTAGTAATGGAATAGAGACTTCAACTCTTAATATAAAATAATAGCTTTTGATTTTATTACAATACTTTCTGCTAGAAATTTGAATATTTTACAAGAAATTCAATTTCTAAAATCAATTGCCTTTTTTCTGATAAAGAAAAACGTCTCTCATTTTTAAAAGAAGACTTAGACTTTAAGAATAGAATAGAACCAAATCTTTCTGAAGGAAAAGTTAGAGCCAAGATAGATTCTTTGTGTACCCATATAAAAAACACTGTTTGCCGTATACCAAATGCTTTTTGGGATAGAAAAAAACACATAGTAGATTTTCCTTATGAACAAAGCTTTTCAAAAAATAATATTCCTATAAATGCTCGCCCTACCTCAATGAATGATTAGGTTTAACAATTTGGCTAAAAAGAAATACAAGATTTGTTAGAAGAAAAATTGATAAGAAAAAGTCAATCACCTTGGAGCTGTTGTGCTTTTTTTGTCCCAAAAAAAAAACTGAGTGAGAAAGAGGAATGCCAAGGATAGTTATCAATTGTAAGCCCCTGAATAGTGCATTAAAATGGATTTGATACCCTATACCCAATAAAAAGTTTAAATAGACTTTGTAATTGAAAATATATTCTAAATTTGATATGAAGTTAGGACTTTGGCAAATTCAGATAAATGAGAAAGATAGATACAAAATAGCTTTTACTGTAACCTTTGGCCAGTATGAATGGAATTTAATGCCATTCGGCCTAAAAAAATGCTCTTTTAGAATTTCATAGAATAAAGAATGATATTTTTAATAATTATTCTAAGTATATCATATTTTTATATAGATTATGTCCTTATTCTCCTTAGTATTTCAAACATATTTCTACTTTCATAAATATCATAAAGAAGAGTGGTATTGCCGTTTCTCCTACCGAGATCTATCTCCTACCGAGATCTATAGTACTATAGATATTTAGGAACTATTACTCCTATAGAACGATCGATTAACTTTGCTAAAAAATTTCTTGATGGAATAAAATATAAAACTTGGCTACAAATGTTTTAGGCGGTCTCAATTATATTTTGGATTTCTTGTCCAACATAAAGGGAGAATGACACTACATGTACCAAATAAGTGCCAACGACGAGATATGCTAGCCAAAAAAAGACGTGACATTTATAATTAAAATTTTATTAGAATATTTTTTTTAAAATAATTTAGTCCATGTAGCTTTTTAATTTATTTTTTATCTGATATGGCTTTTTGATTTATTAAAATCAAATTAAAAATTAGTTGAATTTTTCTTTTAAAAGAGGGGTCCTCCCTGTTTCACCCCCTCTTTTTTTTAATTTTTAATCTGATTAATTTTATTTTTTAATTTTTCTGAATTTTAATTTTTTATTATTTTAAATGCTAACTAGATTTTTCAGCAAGTCATGTGAGTTTAAAATACTTATAAAAAAGTGTCACGTCAGATTTTTGGACAAAGAAATCGAAGTTGGCACTGAAGTGATCATTTCTTTTATTTTTTATTCTTTGGAAAATTGGCACTTGAGTGAAATTTGTGGCACTTGAGTGAACCTCGTACATAAGTTTTGATATTTGTAGTGTTCTTCTAAAGCACTACTTAGCCACTCTGACATTAGCACTTGAGTGAACCTCGACGATGTAAGTCTGTCGTTGCTAGAGCACCTACTTAGCCACTCTCACATTATGCAGTTGCAAAAATAGTGACGACTACCAATAGTCGTAGCAAATTAGCGATGGTCTAAATCTGGCGTTGCTAATTAGTCGAATGTTAAGTGTTTATAAATTGATAGCATTAGTGACGGCCATGTTTTTTCGTGGCTAATTAGCTATTGTCATTTGAATTGTCGTCGCCAACCGTGACAGAATCCCATGATTTACGTAACACTTGAGCATTCGGACCTAATTGAGTGCAAGCAAATAACAAACTTTACAAAAAAAAAAAACCTCATATCATATAGTAGAGGCCCATTAATTACATTGTTCTCCAACTAATCACATACACCGTTCAAATAACTTATAAACCTTACAACTTTTTACGTACAACTACTACCTACAAACCTAAAATTAAAAAAAAAAAAAAACAAGCCAAGTCCCTTGGAGCTCCAAAACCATAGCCAGCCTCAATGTTGCATCCATGCTGCATCAAAAAATTGCTGAAGCCCTCCTGTTCGTTGTCGCTCGATCTGAAATAGATAAGTAGATTAGGACAAGGTAGATGAGTTACGTGTATTATTATATTCAGTTTTTCATACCTGCACTAGCACCCGTTATATCCTATCTTCACATAACACCAATCATCGCATAAATCACCGAGTTGGGCTGTAACCAACGAATCAACACAGAAATTATAACCATTCATTAGTATGACATTTATAGATAACATAAAAATTCAGAAAATGTTGTCAAATTATAAATAATGTCACACTTCGTCCCTTGTCGCATTACTTACGGTGTATCCATCATATGTCGACCACCATCTTCACCATCACCTACCTCGCCATCATCATTGACGGGCGACCAATTTGCAGAATCACCTGCTATATAAGGGGGGTGGGATAATCCTCCTAAGGCTCTACCATTTGCAGCCGTCTCATGATGCGATCCATATTCCGTTGCATTCTTTCCATTTGGACATCTTTTTCATCCATATTGCGTTGCATTCTTTCCATCTGGCGGTCTTTATCTGCGAGTTTTTCCTTCAACTGAGTTAGCTCTTCAGTAACAGCCACATCTACTTGACCCCTCCTTCCCCCGAATGACGATGACGCGCCCCCAAACTTCATTGCACATTCCCTTGACATTGATCCCTGGCCAAACACTTTATTTCTATTCACTCCACCCGATGCCTCAATCCACAATGCCTCCTCATCAACTGACACATCTTCTGCCCCATCACCCTCAGCAGCCCATGCAGTTTGTACCATCAGCAATTCATCATACTTTTCCTATAGGTTTTGCATACAAGATATATTAACGTATAAACCGAACAAGTAACAATAACAGCATCAACTACACAATATAGAATATAGATCAAGATCAAACATACCTTAACAAATCTTGCTTTGTCATTTACAAAAGTCTTATCCTTCCTTTGGAATATTCTTTCAAAAGTTTGAGCAAATGACGGTTCCCTCCCCAATTCATTTGCCTGCACAATAATTACATAACATCAGAAACATGTCAATTAACTTACAAGCCATAAAAAAAAAATACTTACCAATCTCCTCCTGTGCTCCCCGATGTTTATGGATCCCCCCGCATATGTTGCTGATCCCGAACTTGAGGTCGAAGCTCGATTTGCCTTATTCCGGGCACTAGCTCTCTTGTACTCTTTACTTCCCCAATAATTCATGATTTCCAGCCAATCTTCATTTGAAATAAATTGTGGCTTCGCTTGTTTTGTTTTCGCTTTGTTCATTAAATTCCGCATGTGATCACCAACCTTTTTGGTGAAGATTCGTCTAACATCATTGTCTTGATCTTGAGCCTAATAATATTTCCGCTGCAATTAACGCACAAGCTACTAAGTTAGTTACCCATTAACTTTCTAAATAAAAACCACAGGTGGCTAAATACACTTACCGAAAACTGACTCCACCACAACTTCTTCGCATCATCTGGCGTGCTGGTCCACTTAGCATATGGTCCCCTCCAACGATCATTTACTATTTTATTCAAATTCCTAATAATTAGAATAGCATCCTTGAAGCTACACAATTGAATGCCAAGTGTTAATTTCACATAATCTGCTGAGAAACACAATCGACTTGGCCTTTACATCTACGTAAGAGTTATCAATCCCGATACTTATGAATCTCCATGTGGTGTTATCAACCTCCTCCCAGATTCGTTGAACACTGGAGTTTCTATTTCAATCGTGCTTTGTGCCGCTGAAGAAGATTGTCCAACATTTGCGCTACCACTTCGCCTGTGATAGACTTGGCTGCCTTGACGTCCAGCTTCCATATTATCAACTACAGGGCTGATCATGTCGTCTGGTGGTTGAGTCTCGGTGCCTGAACCGTCAGCCTCGACCTGCTGTCCAGCGTCATTAACCGCTGGGGCAGGGGTGTTTGTTGGTTCAAGGGGGTTGCCCACGGAAGGGGACGACCCAGCATCAGGGGGGGCGAGTTGAACAGTCGAACCCCACAAGCTCCTCTTCGACCTCCACTTGCACCGCGACGTCCTCCACACTTATACTGTCAATTACAAAGGGAAAGGAATAGACCAAGTCATAATTAAATACCAACGGAGTTGCAACATGCACTAAACACTGCACAATGAAGCTAACCATTTGTTATTGAAGTTTGTCGACTTGTGGCTCGGTCACCCAAAAAATGAGCTGCTACTACTCACCGGCTGTAGGAGATCCCCTATCAATCACTGCATTTCGGCAATGAATGCGCTAAACAAAATCACCAAAAGTCAACCACTTAACCTTCCACGTCGATGTAAATTGCTTAGTTCATGCTCTCCCAAGACAAAACACTCAAACCTATATACTATGTACTTCCCATAAAAGACGGGAAGTGAAGAACACATATGTACTTTTGATTCGTGCAAAAGATGTCATCTGGTGGTTTGTAAAATAAGACTACCTACCTAATACCACCCAAAGGATCGCCCTGGTGACTAGTTATATGGCGCCTTTTAGTAAATTCGAATATTATATCCTACACTAAGATAAGGGCATAAGACAATATAAAAATTATAAGAGACATCATAAATAGAAAGAGAAGATTTATGTAATAAATCTGGCCTTAATAATAGTAATACATTCTAAATCAAAATACCGAACAACGTCAAGAATAGTAATCATGCTCATTCTTTACTTAATGAAAAGACAAGACACCTTCCCGTCTCACTTTTAAATGATCATATCTCACTTCCCATATGGAGCTTCTCCTCAACGACTAATTTTTCTAAAAAACTTATAGGATCACCTGGCTTCATCATAATTGGTGAAAGCAGTTCTATAAAGACATAGTTAGATGAAAGAGAGCAAGCAACTGCAGATCATAGCTCTATGCACACTAAGATTTCTGCTTCCACAATCTCTTGTAGACGACATTTACAGTTCAACAAAATAAAAAATATCTAGCAGGTAGAAGAAAAAGGGTTATGGTTATAGTTTGTTAGGTCAAATGAAGTTATGTCCAGATTTTACATTTCTGCACAAAATGACATCACCAAAAGATAATAAATTCCAAAATGCTAAAGGAATTCAATTTTTAGGTAACTATCTTTCTTAAAAACAAGGTGGACAAACAATCGACAGGGCAGAGAGACCAACGGTAGAGATTATTAATGAAAAACATTAGAGTCAAGACTAGAAATGAACCCGTCCAGAACAGGATCCAGAGGAACTCTGGAATCGAACAACCACCTCATCCAACCTTTTGCTACCACAACAGAATGTAGATTCTTCTTATGTTTTCCTTTTGTCAATGTCAACCTCCTTATAATCCTGCGTCAGTGATCAACCTCCCTATAATCCATGCAATCTATAATCAAATCACTCCTTGCTTGTTGATTCAATGACCAGACAATTACTCGTATTTTGCAAAAATAGAATGAAAAGTCCGCTGGAAGAAACGAAAATAATAGAAGAAATCAATGACCAAGAGCCAAGACAGTTGAACCGCACATTCAAAGCTACCATAAACATGGAAGAAGGTTTGACCTTTTTTTGAACCAGATTGCGGAGGATGCCATTGGTCAGGAGATTAGCCTTCTTGGGTTTTTCCCAAATGGATATAGATGTTGTTCTCCTTTTGCAATCCAGAAAAACAATTTAATCTTACCGATATATCACATTATCATAAATGAATTGGTCTTTACTTGATCATGTTGCTTCCAGTTTATGATACAGTTTTCATTTTTGTTTTTTTTGCCCCAAAAAAATAAATAAAGAGGAATCGGCACAAGGATGTAAAAAGTTATCAAAGATCAATTACGTATTAGACGATGAGCCTTCTCCAACCTGAAGCAGAGGAAATCAAAGAAGAAACCAGGTCTTCGTAGTTGTTATAGAGCAGTTCATCCTTTGACTTGAGAAGGGGAAAATAGATTTAACTGCTGACGACTTTGTCATATGCAATGTAGCCTCCTCTATAAAGTATATCTCAAAATTAATGTACCTTTAATCATTAAGTTTGTCATGTCTTAAAAACAAAGTGGATATAAAGCCTTCTTTTCATGTATCGGCTGCTCACGAACCGTGCTTGGGAAAAAGAAAAACCAATTAAAAGATCAAAACATTGAAACATCAGTAATGAGCTTATCATATCTAAACAGTAAGCTCGTCAACTTTTGGGCACCCTTTAAGTAGGAGGAGAAGAAATCAAACAAATAACCAAGTAGTCGTAGTTGTTATAGACTAATTCTTTCTTGCAAGGAAACCTGCTGAACACGATCAAGTTATCTTGAAACCCCAATCGAAAAAACCCCAATCGAATAGCAATCGATTGAACCCTAACAATTAGGGCAACCAGAAATCCATCCACGAATAGCGGAGACTAGCAGTAGAAATCGAAGAACGAAAGATTTCGCTGGAGATCTCACCTGAGACGGAGATGTCGGGTGGCAGTGATCGTTTGTCGAGCGACTGAGGCAAGGAAGAGGGTCGAGAGAGAAGAAGCAAGTCGAGAGAGAAGAAGCAAGCGAGAGTCTCTCGAAAGGTGAAGTTTTACTTTGTAAGAAATCAAAAAAATAAAAGTCACTTTTTTCCAGGTTTCAACACTATCCTAGCGTCTTAAGTTGCCCACCAATCAGGGCAAAGATGATATTCCATACAATATTTTTAAGGAGCATATCTTTTTTGAATTTTCATGATGATAATGGATTTTAGAAATTTTAACGCAATGGATCTTGTCAAAGTTTCAAATTCCTTGAGAATATCTTTTAAAAAAATCGTACATCAATATCAACAAAAAATAAATAAAAAGTCGAGTTCTTACATTCACATTTGAATAATACGAAAGTTAGTTGATATACACGATAATATAAAACAATCATTACATATTTGGATATTTGGTAATTATAACTATGCATTTTTCTGTGCTATGAAAGAAAAGAAATATAATAAATATATTACGGCGCCAAATAAGGGTACTTCTAACAATGGCAATCTAAAGATTTTGATAATCAGTCATGACCATGTCTTCCATTCATGAGCTATGCGCAAGCTGGTCTTGTATTTGGTAATGATTGAATACGTTCACCATTTATATGAGGTCAGTTATCATATCACAAATTCGTGCTTAATAAGAGATTTATTACAAAGTATAAAATTGACAAATCTCAGCTCACTTTTTTGATATCATGCCGTATGGTCATATTGATATTTATTACCATAAAACAAAGAGATCTTTTGATTTTGAAATGAAAAAAAAAATTGAAAGCAAGTTGAGGCTTTAGAGGCTATTGCTAAAATGCCTAGTTGAAATCCGAATATCTCTCTCTAATTTTGGTCTACTTCTGGAATTTCAGTTGTATGTGGGAACCTCGGCCGTGTGTGGTGGAGTCATACGCCATAGCATGAAATGCAGCGCCATGCCGGGGCAACGATATCACTATCGTCGCCTCCGACCATTACTGAAGTAATAATTAAGGAACAATAAAGGATACCGACCATCTATGTGGTTCCGATCCAATGTTAAGTGTTTTCTACATTTACATTGCCTGTAAACCAAATTTAAACGTGACACTTACAGCACAAAAATAAAAATCCATAGCTTTTTATTTCCTCTTTCTTTACTTGTGTTGTGTTCTTTTTTCTCATTTTGTTGACCAGCCAAAACTCAATCATTACATCAAACATGGATAATATTCCTTCCTTTTTTTGATTTAAGGAGAACAAATCCAACGTTCTAATCCAATCAAAATTCTTTAAATTTATTTCCTACCAAATTTAACAAAACTGATCTTATATCCTTCAATTAGATGAGATACCCTAAGCAATTCAAACTTGAAATAATATATTATTTTAAAACATGTATTGGCTATTGCAATCTTCAACACATCATTTATGGTTACCCTCGCAAAATTGCCGTAATATCAAGTAGAAGATAAGACAATTAAAGAATCACAGATCTTCACCCATGTCGGTTGCAAAATAATCATGTCAATTAGCGACAAACGTGGTCCTGTTCGTGACTGATTTGTGACGACAGTTAACCGATTGTGGCTGATTTGTGATGACAAGTTACTCATCGTGGCTGATTTGTGACGATAGTTAACTGTGGTGGCTGATTTGTGACGACAATTAACTGGTCATGGCTGATTTGTGATGACGATTAATCTATCGTGACTGATTTGTGACGAATATTTACTGTCGTGGCTGATTTGTTTCGACAGGATTGCATATCCTTCGTTTATATGAGATTACCGAAGCAATTGTAACTTGACATAATATATTATTTTAAATTATGTATTGGCTAATGCGATCTTGAACACATCATTTATGGTCGCCCTTGCATAATTGTTTGCTGTAATATCGAGTACAAAATAAGACAATTGAAGAATCGCATATCTCCACCCTTATCGATTGCATAATAATCATACATATTAGCAACGAAAGTTACCACGTCGTCGTAATTAGCCACAAATTTTTTTCAATTCATGGCTGAGTGGCTGATTTGTGACCACAATTCACTGGTTGTGGCTGATTTGTGACAACAACAATCTTGTCGTGTCTACTTACTTTGTGACGACAAATAACACATCGTTGCTGATTAGTAACGATAACTAACTGTCGTGTCTAATTTCTGACGACGCCTTACAAATTGTGGCTGATTTCTGACGACATATTAACTGTGGTCGCTGATTTGTGACAATAAGTAACCGATCGTGGCTGATTTCACCCGAGACAAAGGGCACGTAATTTACGAGTATTTAGTGTAGTTGTAGTTTTGTGATGACAGGTTGCAGATGGTGACTAATTTGTGACGATGTATTATGTTGTAGTGGCTGTTTTGTAACAACCATTAAATAGCAGTGGCTGATTTGTCACGACGATTTACTGTTGTGGTTGATTTGTAACAACTGTTAATTCTAGTGGCTGATTTGCGATGACTATTACGTCATCGTGGCTGATTTGTGATGACTGTTTACTGATTGTGGCTGATTGGTGACAACTATTTGCTGTTCATGACCTAATTTGTGATGATAGTTAATTTGGAGTAGCTAATTTGTGACGATTGTTTATTTATGTGGCTGATTTGTGACGACTATTAGATGACCGTCACTAATTTGTTACGATGTTTAAATGATCGTGGCTAATTATCATGTTAGTGGGGTTGACCATCATAGTTACTGATCATGACTTTTATGGCTGATATTGTTTAACCTGCTGTTGCACTTACATACTTTACATACACAAATATGAAGTGCACTAATAAATACATGCTCAACCCGTTTCATTATGACCATACACTTAATGAATTGCAACAAGTCTCAATAAAAACACAACCCACAATACATGTCCAATAATCCGTAGTCATAGACCATCGTCTTCAGAATCATCTTCCTCTTCGTCTTCACCATCAATTTTGTCGTCAGCATTAATACTGCCTTCGGCTTCTGTTTCATATTCATCAGTTGTCCCAAATGCTGCCTCTTCATCATCCTCTGTATCAATTTCCTCATCTTCCTCACTTACTAAATTTGATTCGCGAATTTCATCTGTATCAACATCTATCATTGCTCCACATGGATCTCTTAAACTTGAAATAATATATTCGTCAGTGTCAACGGTGTTCCGCACTTCATCTTGTTGATATGATGTATCCTTCCAATATTCCTCCACTTTACTTCGCGCTTTTACTTTACAAACAGCCCACCAATCATCTCTGTCTCGTTTCAAACTGGGATATGATGTATAATATACTTGAGTAGCTTATTGTGCCAAGACAAAGGGTTCATATTTCATGCACTTTTTCTTGTGATTTATTTCAACCAAATTAAATTTTGGTTGCACTTTCATTCCTTTGATAGGGTCGAACCAAGTGTACTTAAATAACACAGCACGCATTAATGGTCCAAGATACTCTACCTCTATGACTTCCTCCAACAAGCCGTAAAAGTCATCGTTCAAACTGCCATCATCGCTTGACTTAACACATACACCACTATTCATTGTTGATTTTCCTATTCCATAATCTATAGTATGAAAATTGTGTCCATTGATGAAATATGCAGGCCAAGACCGTGTTCTTGTTTTTGGTCCTAATGACAAATGATGTATGAATCCTTACTCGTCGAATTGATCTTTATTACTTTGGACCTACGGTCAACAAACCAAATTGAAGTATGATAAATTCATCAACATGAACACTACATAATGAAATCGATCAAAAGCTTATGACAAAAGCAAACTTACAAATGTTTTGAACCATGCTGCAAATCTTGTATTGCACAAACAATCAAACTCATTTGGCGGTACTCCAGATAGTGAGTTTTGAAATATCCTGTCCAACATAAAAAGTTTACATCAATTCACACAATATAGTACATTACAGTAAATGATTTGAATTGAAAAATGCAGGCCAACACAATATCCGACGACGCAGTGTTAGTGTATATTTGCATATGTAGACTTACTCAAAGTATGGTTCGACATCTAGACAATTCAGTAAAATATATGTATGCGCTGCATGCCATTCTTCGCTGGTTAAATAGCGCAGTTTACAAGGACCGCTTGGTCGACCAAGATAATTAAAAATAGAGAAAACCGTGCAATTAGGGTCAATGGGTCCCTCATCATTACGTGCCGCTGTCCGCCTCTTGCACTGCATGTGTGGCTCAAAATAGTATGAAGCAAATGTGGATACTTCTTCGAGAATATATGTCTTACAAATGGAAGCTTCAACCGAGACTTGTTCTTCACTTTTTTTTTAAATGATATAAGAACCTAATAAAATGGAAACAAGATTGAATAGGGGTGTTAATAAACTCAGACGCACACATATTGCAATAATAAAGGGCACGTGATAAGAACAATGAAAAAATTAGGGTGTTCACCTCTCAAATGGATACATCCATCGGAATTGGACAGGACCCGCAACTTTCGCCTCATAAGGCAAGTGTACTAAGAGATGCTCCATTGAGTCAAAAAATAAATGAGGAAATATTCTTTCTAAGTTGCAAAAAATAACTGGAATATCTCTCTCAAGTTTCTCCATGTGTGATGTCTTCAATATCGTGGATGATAAATCATGAAGGAAATTACATAAATCAATGACAAAGGGCACGTCTTTGGTCCTTGTTCAATGTGTATATTGCTTTTGGTTTTGGTCCCCTGCTACGTGCATCGACAGATAGTATTGGCCGATCACATATATCTCTCATATCTTTTCTTGAATTCAAGTTATCTTTTGTTTTTCCTTTGACATCCATAACGGTATTGAAGATATTGTCGAAAATATTTTTCTCTATGTGCATCACGTCAAGATTATACTGAACAATATAAGTTTTCCAATATGGTAGTTCCCAAAATATACTGCGTTTAGTCCACTTATGCGAACTTCCGTACGCATAAGTAGTTGTATTAGGGGAGTCTACAACAGATGGAAAGTAATGCATGCATGTTCACCTATCAACCTCAACGGTGGAGGAGTTCTTTCAACCCTATTTTTGGCGAACTCCTTCTTATTCCTTTTGAAAGAATGATTTGACCGCAAAAATTGTATGTGACAATCAAAATAACTTGCCTTCTTACCATGTTTTAATCAGAATGATTTTGATCTCTCCATACATATTGGACATCCTAATAGACCAGCTGTGCTCCTACCAGATAACATTCCGTAGGCTGGGAAGTCATTTATCGTCCAAAGCAGAGCAGCTTTCATTACAAATGTTGAGTCTGTACTAACATCGTATGTAAGGGCACCTTCATTCCACAACATTTGTAACTCTTCAATCAAAGGTTGCATGTAAATATCTATCAACTTTTTTGGGTTGTGTGGCCCAGGCACGATCACAGTCAAAAACATGTAAGATGTCTTCATGCACATACCGGGTGAAAGATTTTATGGAGTGAGAATGACTGACCAACATGAATACTTCTTTGCAGCTTTTTCGAATGGGGCAAATCCATCTGCACATAGACCTAACTGAATGTTTCGAGTCTCCATTGCAACTCGGGGTATGTTCTATCAAAATCTTTCCATGCTCGTGCATCAGAAGGATGACACATTAGGTCTTCTTCTGTTTGGTGATTTAAATGCCAAGACATGTGTGCTGCAGTGGCTTCAGACGCATAAAGCCTTTGCAATCTGGGGGTTAATGGTAAATAAAACATTTGCTTGTATGGTCTATGTGTATGACGACGACCATGCTTCATGTTAACTTTGTACCTAGGATGTTCGCAAAATTTGCAAGAAACTGCATTCTCATCGTCTCTCCAATATAACATACAACCCTTGAGGCATACATCAATTACTTCGTACGGAAGACCCAAGTTATCAGTTAGCTTCTTCATATCATAAAAGTCAGTTGGCATTATGTTATCACTTGGCAACGATTTCCGCATCACATCTACGAAAGCGTTAAAGCAACGCTTAGAAACATTATGATCTGCCTTGATATTTAACATTCTTGCCGTCATAGATAATTTTGTGTGATTGACACAATCTGCCCATAGAGGTTTATCTGCTGCTCTCAACACATTTCGAAATGCTTCAGCCCCTTGTTCATCGAAGATGTTCCTCCCATAGCATCCATGCGTGATGGATGACTCGGACCCCCATGTTCATATGTAGTACCAAAAGTATAACTAGTTGTATCAATAACCATCTGTTGGTATGGATTCAATTGGTTATCATAACTACATTCTTCCACATATGGAAATTGGTCACTTATTACATGTCCACCATCAGATGTAAATGATTCACCATGGCAAGTCCAATTATAGTAATTCGGTGTAAACCCAAATTTACATAGATGCTCTCCAACTGTGTTGACTGCAAGAAATTTACCATTACTGCACTTTCTACATGGACACCGTAACTTGCCGTCATCCATGAACTCAACATTACTAGTAGCAAATTCCATGAACGTATTTAACCCAGCACGAAACTCATCCGTTAAATCTTGACGGTCAGGTAAGTTCCTATTATACATCCAAGACCTGGATCTTTGCATCCTCTCTGTGTTTCAAATTAAAGAAGACGTGTATCATTATGGTGATGTGTGCATTACGTGTACATAATGGAACACTAGTATAAAAATTATTGTATCAGAATGAAAGAAGAGCAAAGTATCGAATAATACTTACCTGTTGCTATAATGTATGAGCTATAGTTGATAGGTGGGCAACAATCACTTCTCTTGTTATGCAATCCAAGTTGACATGCACCTACCAGAATCAGTAACGTAAATAATTTCAGACATGACATCAAATGGAAAAAAAAACAAGCAGATATTACGTATACTTCTTCAAAATTAAAAGTGTTTAATTTAGTAGCAGCAAATTGTCAAACGTTTCATTGCTAAACTATAATGCAAAGCCCGTCTACTGGACACGTAGATATTGTATTGAAGAAAATAAATACTAAGAGAACAGTAACGATCAAACATATCATTGTAATCAAATCTAATCATCTCAAGCGTACTAATAACAATTATTTAGATCTTTTTGGTTTACTTTTAGTCACGTGATACACATATATCTGCATGTAATTATAAATCCTCTCTAATAAAAGTATAACATAAACTTAATACAACTAATATTATTTCGAATAGATCCACAGCTAATATATGTACTTTTGGTTTCAATACACAACGAATTAATCCTGATATAATACGAAATACTCTTTTTTTCCCGCATAGTGTTCAATCTCTACGTTAAAATGAAGAGAGGTCGCTTCTTTTGACCAGATCTGTGCTCATTCAATGTAGATCTGGTCCTGAATTGAACGAACCAAGCCATACAAAAAATACATCAGATCTGAGCAATCCCAATCGACACCATCACGTTAACATATGTACAAGATATAATGAAATTGAGAGAGAGAGAGAGAGAGAGAGAGAGAGAGAGAGAGAGAGAGAAGAAATGCACGAACCTTACAATGGAGTTTTTGCACCGCCAGAGGAAGAAACTAGGGCTTTCGGGGGTTCAACGTGAAAATAAGAGCAACTGCGCTGCTAGGGTAGCTTTATATTCGCGATTCAGTGACAGTATAAAAAGTCATCGCAAAAAGTTGTGGCTAATTAGCCACGATCAAAATATAATCGCTAATTAGCAACTCAATTTCCCACAAAATACTCTTTCCGTTGCTAATTAGATATGAAGTAATAAATTAGTGGCTAATTAGCGACTGCTTTCTTAAATGAGTCGCTAATTATCAACAAAAATATGTTTGATGAAAAAATGGTGACTAATTTGCAACGAACAAACTTCTTCGTGGCCAGCTAGCGACAAACAGTTATAGTTGTGGCTAATTGGCGACAAAGTTACCAACGAAACTTTTGTCGGAGCTACTTTTGTAACGAGTTTATTATGCTTGTCGCAAATGATGTGGCAAATAACGACGACGTTTGTGTCGTCGTTGTTTAGCGATGACTAGTAGTTTTTCGTCGATAATTTCCAACGATATTAATTTGTCGTAGCAAAATCCATCTCTATTAGGGATGACTTTTGTGTCGTGGCTAATTTTTCGTTGCTAATTTGGTGTTTTCTTGTAGTGTCTGCCTTAACTTAAAGATACTCTATAAACCTTTACATCAAAGACTTAGAAAAGTTCCTCCTCCTTGGTCCTCTCAGCATACCGAGATAATTAGACAAATTAAAACCTATATTACGGAAATACCTTGTCTTAGTTTCGCCAATCCTTCTTCTCTCAAAATAATAGAAAGCGGTACCTCAAAAGTAGGATGTGAATGTATTCTTAAAAAGGTAAAAAAATAATAAAGAACAAGTAGTCCAATTAATTTCCATGCATCGGGATCAAATGCAACAAAATTATTATACTATAAAAAAAATAAGATATTAGCAATTGTCTCATCTATATTTGTATTGCAAGGAGATATACAACATAAAAAAATTCAATTAAAAATTAATTGCAAATCTACAAAAGAATTTTATATTATTTGTCTTCGATTTTGATATTGAATTGATAAATGGTGGTTCAAATTTTTTACCAAATTTCCTTACAAGAGAATTTTCATAGGTGATACAACCATGCCACCAAAAAAATTGCACTAGATCGGGAAACCATAAATTATTTCTTACTTTTACAAGACACAAGATTACTACCAAGAAATACACAGTATCCCAAAGTAGACCAGCAATCCATAGGGCAACCAGCCCAATTTGCATTAGAATATCCTATCACCTCTAAAGGCTTAGGATTGGAATAACCAGCTATACGGAACGCAAGTCCTTGACTTGAAGCTCTCTTTAAGTATCGAACAATTTGTAGAGCAGATTGCCAATGATTCTTACAAGGAGAGCTCATAAATTGGCTCACCACACTAACAGCAAATGAAATATCTGGATGGATAATAGTAAGATAATTTAACTTGCCTACTATCCAACGATACTTTTTTGGATCATGAAGAAATTATCCCTGTTCATTGTCAAGCTTCACTCTAGGATCCATAGATGTGTCACCAAGCTTAGAATAATGTAAGCCAACCTCCTTAAGAATGTCAATAGCATAATTTCGCTGAGAGAGAGCAATGCTACCGTTGGCATGTGCAACTTCAATGCCAAGAAAATACCGTAAATGACCTAGGTCTTTAGTGTTAAACACCTTTTGAAGAAACTGCTCGAGTCGTTGTATGCATTTAACATTGTTGCTTATGACAATGATTTTTTGTTTTTTTGGTAAGGTAAGTAATTATATTGATCTATAACAATGCAATATGTACAAGGTATTAGTGCTCGACACCACAAAACTTACACTCATCACTAATAGTAGATGTGAGTGCAAAGGTACTAAGGTTCCATGTAAGAACCAACAGAGAAACAAAAAAAAAAGAATTTTGGCTATTATGATGTAAGGGTATTGAGGTTCCATTGTGATAATGATATCATCAATATAAACAACAAGAATAACACATCCTTTTAAAGATGACATACTAAATACTGAATGATTCATACTATACCGATGCATGCCAAAGGCAATGACCACATCACTAAACCGACCAAACTAAGTACAACAGATTGCTTAAGCCCACAAAGAGCTTTTCGTAATCGGCACACCTTCTCCTCCTAAGCAACAAACCCAGGTGGTTGCTTCATATATACTTCCTCGTGAAGGTCACCATGAAGGAAGGCATTTTTGACATCAAGCTGATGTAAAGTCCATTAAGACCAAATAGCTAAGTAAATAATAATACGAACATAAAGAATTTTGGCTAATTGAAAGAAAGTTTCATCATAGTTAATATCATAAATTTGAGTATAGCCACTTGCCATGATATGCACCTTTAAGCACTCAACTGAACCATCTAGATTTTGTTTGATAACAAAGACCCAGTGACAACCTACCAATTGTTTATCACCCAGTAAGGAAACAAGCTCCCAAGTCTTATATGATATAAAGCAACCATCTCCTCCTTCGTAGCACAAGCCCACCCTGAATGGGCTAAAGCGACAACATACAAATTGTTTATCAACTGGTAATGAAACAAGCTATCAAGTCTTATTATGATGTAAAGCAAACATCTCCTCCTCCATAGCACGAGCCCACCTTAGATGGGCTAAAGCCTCCTGAACACTATTAGGCATGGACACATAGCCAAAAACAGACACGAAAGTAGACATCTGAGGACTTATGATAGGACACAAAATGAGAGAAATGATACCAAGATCGAGTACGATGAGCAATAGGAGAACTAACAGGATATTATGGAAGAGGATCGGAAGCCTGGACCGAAGTTGGTGGTGGTGGTGGAATGCTGGCTAGTGAAGACGTATAACTCCACATAAGATGAGAACCATGTGTATAGACTTGAAAAGAGGTCGGTGTTGCTGAGCATGGATCTAGTGGAACAACATCAGAAGTAACAAATGGTGGCTCTAGTTGAAATGTAAGAGCAGAGGATGGCAAAAGATCCAGGGTCAATGATTCTCGAGTACGATCATCGCCAAAGAATACTTTATCCTTAAAAAAAGTCACACCAACAGAAACATACTGTCACGCCTAGCAATTCTCCCCAGGTAACTTTGCCGACCAATTAAAAATTTAACATACACTTTATAATTAACCAATAAAGAAATGCAGCGAAATATTATTAATTAAACCCCTGATTATCAAGAAAATAACATCGAATCCTTTAAACCAACTAGAATCAACTAAGGTTCTCCCTAAACATTAAACTTAATTATCAATAAAATTCTAAGCTAACAAGAGACCAGCTCAACATTTTATTCAACATAAAACATAAGTTAAACAACGCTCTAAATCAACGAGAGCCTCCAACCTCATCCGGCTCTTGAGGGGGAGCCTCATGGCCTGGACCTATAAAAATGGTTAAACAACAACAATGAGATTTCTCAGTGAGTCTACACCCTAATCCCTAACTAGGATGGTACTCACTATAGGGTCCCTATTTTCTAATTATTCCAATTCTCACGTGTATGGCCAGATTTCTCAATAAATCGCACACTCACCTCTAATTCCATTCCATCAAACCAAATTCGCACTATAAATAAATAATCAACTTAGACCAATCAAATATTAATACAACAAAACCAACAATTAGTTGAGTAACTCTCATCAGAAAAATATTCGTAATTAATACATAATTTACTAGCCACCTCAATCATTTCCACATTTAAATAAACACTCATAATCAAGCACGTGCAATTTCAGGATAAATCCAAAAATTGTCATAATCAAACGCCTGAACCCACCAATTAGAGATTTGCCCGAGTCCCTAGTCGAATCCAAGATCATTCGACAATCTACGGGTGTCATCACCATAATTGGCCGTCATTTGGCCAAACACACAATTTCCACAATTTACTCCATACATAACTCGAAATATAAAATTCAAAGATTTGATTGTCATAACAATCCTTTTCGATATCAACTATCACCAAGATCTCTTATAAACCAGTATATATTTTTATATCTAGATTTACTATTCTGCCCCTAACTTTTCATGAATTACCATTTTGTCCTCTATTTAGCTCAAAATTGGAAACTTGCCCCTAACTTAGCCAAAATTACAATTCTGCCCTGGCTCAAACTGAATTTACAATTCTGCCCCTGACCTATCGAATTTACATTTCTGCCCCTAACCTATCCGAATTTACAATTCTGCCCCTGACCTATCCGGATTTACATTTCTGCCCCTGACCTATCCAAATTTACCATTCTGCCCCTGATTCATCCAAATTTGCAGTTTGCCCCCAATTCCCTAATAATCTCTACTTTTTGCCCTTAATCCATCTAAATATCACAATTTACCCCATTTACCGAAATAAATCAAGTAATTAATTACTAAAGCAAATAACCGCCTAATTAAGGGTTAGGGCGAACTCACTCTTAGCCCGAGTTCGTCGTCCGGTCGCCGACGAATTTTCCGGTGAGTTGCCGGCGATGCTCCGGTGAGCTGGTTTCAATGTCGGTGAGCCAATTACTCCCTCCTACAACACGTTCGTGCGCGGTGGACAGTCGTGGGGGCTGCTGGGAGGTGCTAGTGGTGGTGGGGAAGTGTGGGTTGGCGCCGAGGAGTTGTTGGGACGGCGTCGAGGTTGTGGTGGTGGCCGGAGATACGGCGGTGGCGAGTTCGGTCCGCAGTAAATCTCGAACACGAGCTGCTATAACCCTTCAAGGAGGTCTCGGGAAGCTTTCCTAGGCAACAACCTTGACTAGGTAGGCCGGGATGGTCCTCGGTGACGGCGAACAGCCATGCCGTTCCAGGACAGGGGTCGCTGGTCGAGCTTCGTCCGAGACCCCAAACGGCGACAACAACGACTTCGATGCACTAGACGAGACTCCTCGACGATTTTCGTGTGACTCACAAGTCTGTCGTGTCGAGAGAGGCGAGGTTGTAGCAACTAGGGTTTCGTCCATTATTCAAAGGAGTTCGCGCGAGGAAGATGGAACCGACGGAGGGCCAGCTGGCGAATGGTGGGGCTTCCGCGTGGCTGGCAGTTGGCCAAATCGCGATTTTCTCGCATGTTCGGACGGTTGCGCAAGCTAGGGTTTCCGGTGGAGCGGCTGCGCGAGGAAGGATATGACCCTGTGTGGGTCGGGTCGGGCTAGTCAACGCCCACTAGGCCGTGTGTGTTGGACACCGAAGTTGGGCCAAGCACTGACCCAGTTCGCGTGTCCTTATGCGCAAATAAAATGTGGCTGAGAGGAAGTGGGATGTTGTGGTTCGGCCCACACGCGAGTAAGAAGAGAAAATAGGGAAATTTTGGAATTGGGGAAAGAAATTCTAATTATTTGCCACAAGTCCAATTTAAATTTAAATCCAAACTAAGTAAAATTTTCCAAAATTCAAGTCCCTAAAAACGGCCGTTACACATACTCACTACGACGAGTTGGACTATAACAAACATATTCCTTTTGAGTACAAGAGTAACCAACAAATATGCACTTTTCAGCACGAGGTGATAACTTGTCTAATTCAAGATACAAAGAATGAACAATAGATACACACCCAAAGATACGATGATGAACATACCATAAAGGATGATCGAGATGAAAAAGAGCATGAGGAATAGTTCCTTTTAGCACAAAGGATGGAAGACAATTAATAATATGACACGCTGTAAGAAGAGCATAACTTTATAATAATTTAGGCACGTGAGTGTGAAGAAGAAGACAATAAGCAACATCTAACAAATGACTATTCTTACATTCAGCAACAACATTTTGTTGCGGGGTGTGAGCGCAAGAACTCTGATGTAAAATACCATGAGACTGGAGAAAAGGAACAAAGGTAGATGAAGAAAAGTACTTACGAGCATTGTCAATACGCAAACACTTAATAGAACAATCATACTGAGTACGTACTTTATGATAAAATCAATAGAAAGACGAAAAAATTTCAGTATGATCTTTTATTAAATATAACCAAGTTGTATGAATACAATCATTAACAAAGGTAATCAGATACCGAAAACTAATGAAATTCTCAACTAGGACCCTACACATCATATGAATCACTTCGAATGAATGTGAAGCACGACTTAAAACATGAGAAGGGAAAGACTCACGATGGTGTTTACCTAATTGACACGTTTTACAACTAAACTGAAGACTTAAATTAGACACGAAAGGAAATCACAAAAACGTATCTGCTGACAGATGACCAATATGACAATGCATCCGGTAAGGATCATCTACGACTTTATGCAAAACTTTTGTAGCAGCAGCAATAATCTCAAGTTCCATGACATACAATCCATAAGCCTCACGCCCACCACCTAATCGGCGTCCAATATTCCGATTTTGAAGAACACACAAAGACAAAAAAAAATGATAATATCGCAATCAAGATTGCGAGTTATAAAACTGGCTAATAAAAGATTGTAAGGAAAGTGTGAAATATGGTAAACAATAGGTCAAGAAATAAATGAACTTAATCACATACAACATATACCAGTGAATTTAGATCGAGAGCCATCTACTAAGGTGACTGATGTAGAGGAACAGATAAAGTGAATGTGAAAAGACTAAAGTCATGATGAGTGGCACCCGAATCAATAACCCAAGAACGAGGAGGGGTTGTACTGGACATTAAACATGTAGGATTATTATGATGTGTTAAAGTAACAGTAGGACTAGAGATAGTACCGCTCTCACTCTATTGTGCCTTAACCAACTCATCATATTCAACACGAGTCAACTTTACTGTACCATGTCCAACAGAAGAAGCCCAAGGCTTAGTATCAATAGAAGCTTTTAAACCTTGCAATTGAGGATGGAGGTCATAACAATAATCAACACTGTGTGCAGAAAGTTGGCAACGATTACAAAAACGGTTCACTCGACCACCACCACGTCCTCCTCGGCCTTGAAAAGCATGACTACAACTACAATAAAAACTATCAGGATTACATTGTCCACAGCCGTTGATACGACTCGTGTCCCTTGACCTCCACGAGCCACCATAGCACTACTCTTCAAAAATTGCTGATGTCTTAGGACTAGAAGTGTAACGAGCTACTCGAGAATACATTTCTTCAATGGAAGGAAGAGTGCCTTGCGAGATAATTTGTTAACAAAGTGCATTATGATCTAGACCAAGGCCACAAAGAAAGAGCACAGTTATCATGTCTGCTTCTCGTTACTACATCTAAGTAACCTTGGTAGTAAGTGGAAAATAAGACTTCAGACACTGATTCAAAGATGCAAAACAAGCATAATAATCTGCCAAACCAGCATTACCAATCTTGGCTTCAAATAAAACCTCACACATATCACAGACTCAATTCATATTATTCTGACCAAAGTACAATAAAGCATAGTTTGTCCAAATCTTACGGGCTGTAGTGCAATCCATGAAAAGGTGGCAAATAGATTCAGCCATAAAAGTGTACGTAAAGTAGCATCTACGTACTTCCATTCTTCTAGACTAGTTAAATCTGTATGTGGTTCTTCTTCAAGCTATCTAGATGATTAAAATAAACAAAGGTCAAGAGAGCCATTGATCAAGAAAGGTAATTGGTACCGTCTAACTTGACCAAAGTATTATGTAGATTAGCCATACTATAATATGGACCCAAAGATATTGAACTTGAAGATGTAATAGAGGAGCCCAATCCCGAAGTAATAGATGAATCAGTAGACATCCTCATTAACCACCAATCACTTCACAAACCATTAATTACTTCACAGATCACTAACCACCAGCAAATCAATAATCAACATCAAACCACCAATCACAACAGCCACACCAAACTCTGAACACAGATTCAGTAGTCGCATCAAACTCAGAACACCAATTTATCAATTCAACCATGGTAAGCTTAGAATTTCATACCAAGACAGCTACACCAATTCATCAAACTCAGAAAAAGAAGCACGGCGTGCCAAACTCAATGCTCGAAACAGAGGGAGCTAGAGTGTACAGTAAACCCTAGGTAAAGCAGCGTTGGGAAGAGGTCACCAAACCTAGGTGACGCTTGGCTAAGGGTCGCCGGCCTTGGGGGCACGCCAGCAACACTAGGCTAGGGGCCATCGATTACTTGGGTGACACAGCAGAGAGGCTCGCCGGCCTCTAGGGGTTGCCAATTATGGGCGACACAGGACGGAGGTTGCCGGCCTTGGGGGACCCTGGGACGAAGGGTCACCAACTCCAGGATCTACAGTGGTTGACAGCTAGGGTTTGTATTTATTTTTTTTTAATTTAGTTTAAGGTTTCTGCTCTAATACCATGTGAATGATAAAAGAGTAACTTAATCTTTATTTCAATAATAAAGAAGTATTTGTAGGCTTAAAGTTAAGCCTAATATATTTACATAAATACCCCAACTTGCTAATAAACTAAAGTAATAATCCAACAAAAACTATGCTGAAAATTCATAAATATATAGTGTTGTATAGAAGAAAATATCTAATCAAAAATCTTGATTCAAATAATTAGAGGTCTGATGGAAACCCAAAAAGACCAGTCCACCATAATCAATAAAGTACTTTGATTCTTGAATCTGTTACTCAGTAAGTGTTGTAATCCATGTTCACAAACCAAACTCAATGAATCTGATATCTTCCAAGCATATGCATCAAGACTTGAAGAGAAAATAAATAAAAATTGTAGCCTTAGGTAGCTGCACACTAGAGAAGAAGTAGGATTACTAAGGGACTCTTAAACCAACGATAGGAGTAAGTAATTAGATAGTTAGATCTGCTTTGATACCACAAATAAAGCTGATTAGAGAACCCGCAATTAATAGCAAGATATAAAGAAGAAAGAGAGAAGGAGTAGAGAGGAGGAGGAGAAGGAGAACGTAAAAGAAAGAAACAAAAAAGGGGATGTAGATTTCTATCATAACAGAAACCATTACAACCATTGTGTTTATATCAAATATAAATTGTCTATGAAAATAATACTCTTGTGTAAGTAAAAAAGAAATAAACCTCTAAAAATACATGAATAACTCAATTAAAATAACTTAATAGAGATCCCGCAACACAACAAAAACCAAGATTGGTTTTTGATATGATGAATAAGGAAGTGCATGAATGGAATGAACATATGATGTTTAATTTATATGAGGAGGAAAAAACACAACAGATTTTACAAATCCCACTTAGTGCAACTCAGGATATGATATAGTGGTATGATCAGGGTCACAATTAGGTAATTACATAGTAAAAGTATGTTATAATAGACTTAGAAAATGCACCAATCAAGCAAATCAAAACATGCAAGCATCTTCATCCTACCAAATACCAAAGAAACTATGGAACCTCATCTGGAAGCTACCAATCTACTTGAACGTTCGTTTCTTCCTATGGAACATATGCCAAAATGCCCTACCGACTCAAGAAAACTTATATAAGAGGAGATGCGTGCCAAACCCTCTATGTTCAGTGTGTTCATAGTAACCCGAATATCTAGAACACCTATTTTCTGGTATGTGGATGGACAATTAAAGTATGGTCAGACCCTAACATACGAGTCTTTTTTCAACCAAGTCAAATAAGGAGAATGGAAGAATGGATGTTGGAAAACATTACTTCCCAAGCGTAGCAAGATGCAAATCTAGATGAATCCCAACCAGC
Organism: Melaleuca quinquenervia; assembly: GCA_030064385.1. Lineage (NCBI taxonomy): Eukaryota > Viridiplantae > Streptophyta > Magnoliopsida > Myrtales > Myrtaceae > Melaleuca > Melaleuca quinquenervia. The sequence goes on along the minus strand of CM057721.1, from coordinate 8,598,189 downwards.
AATTCTAGCAAACTGCCTCTGGTATGGAAGGGGCGAAGTGCATGTGTATTTCGACAAACCAAGCCAAATTACTGAACAATAGTTGAAGACACTATTAGTACAGGCCAGAGCTATCAGAAAATAGTTAAACACCAAAAAGTAGCAACCCAACAAAACTTGAAAAGAACAACAGATTGTTGGATACCACTGAAGAAAGGAGATTGGGTGTGGAACATTGATACTACATGGGATCCCACCACCATAAGGGGAGCAATCACGGGAATATGTAGGGACCATGAAGGCAAAGTGATCTCAGGTATGGCAAAATGGGTCCGAACCCTTAATCTACACATGGTCGAAACCCTAGCTCTTAAATTTTGTCTACAGAAGGAAGCTACAGTACAACGCGATGAACTAAACTCCCCAAAACGAAAAAGTACTCCAAGTTCCTTTTACTCCAATTCATCATTGTGCATTGATTGGGTAATGGGCCAATAAGAGAGCCCATGGATTGCCTAGAATTTAATCAAAAAATGCAAGTTACTATTAGCCCAAATATCTAATGACAGCATCTACCTTTGTGGTCATTAAACAAATCGGGACGTAGACAGTATAGTTCGAGCTTCTCGGCAAGGAGAGCTCAAAGTAAATTAAGCCCCCACCATCTTTCCTATTAACTAAACTATGTAATAATATTATGTACTCCTGTAAAACCGATCCAAATATATGAATGAAATCATGAGCTTTATGACGAAAAATAAAAAGAAAAAAAGACCAAGACAAATTATTTTCTTTGAACTCTCTCCAAAATACCACCCATCTCTATCCTACTTTGACTATCTTTCTCTTCTTATCTCGACTTCTCCACTACTTACCATCGCCAACCCTGAACCTCATAGTCCAGTCCCCAGTTCAAAAGTGAATTTAGAGAATCATATTTTAATTTTTGATTACCAAATTATCTGTAGTTGGTTAATAATTGCACTTGTAAATCATATATCATATATTTCCTTAAGTGCAGACTACTGCTGGTAAGAGACCTGCTTATTTTACTTTGTGCAACTTTCCTATCCTCGTAATTTACATTATATTTCAATACAAGTTCTTATCACCTATATGGTTAGTTTTATGTTCAATCTCATATTATTTATTGCATTCTATATTTCATTTGCTCTTTTATGTCAATTTTCCATTCTCATATATGATTTACAAGTGCAAGGATTAACCAACTACAGACAAGTTGGTAATCAGAAGCTAAACTATGATTTTCTGAACTTACTTTTGAACTAGCGATAAAACTATGTGGTTTAAGGTTGGCGATAGCAAGGAGAGAAATCGAGATAAGAGATGAAGATTGTCAAAGAGGATAGAGATCGGTGATAATCTAGATAGAGTTGGAAGAATAAAACATGTCTTCATTTTCTGGAATGAGCTACTTTTGTAGTACTAGCCACTCTAGCAAAGCCTTCGAGAGGCACGTTTCTTCCTGTTAAATCTGTACATGACACCGCCCCCAGTCTGTTCTCCCTCTATCTCTTCCACACCACCCCCCCCCCCCCCCCCCGGGGTTTCCTAACATCGAACATGTTTCATGCATCATGGATACATTACCCAAAGCTTTCATGACGCCATCCTAATAATAAAAAACAAAATAGAAATAATCAATGTTTTCTTTCCCATTTTCCTTCGCGTCTGCCATCGCGTTCTCTTCTTTCCGCCACCTGCCTTGATTTGCTCCCTCTCGAGCCATGTCTTTGGGCAGATCCATATAAACCAGGTTGCCCATCAAATGCCGACACCAGCTCCGCATCGCCAACACTACCCGTGTCACCTGAGTCCTTGCTTCCATCAAAATTTTCTTCATAACTACTGCTAGTGTCATCGGCTCGGTCCCGAGACTGCAAAATTGTGGGTGGATGCCCAGCAAATGGACGAGATCCTGACAGCACAACCGTTGGCATTGTTCCCATGGATGAGCTACTGCCAGTATTTTCAGGCTGCAAACTCCCACCACCTGCTCTAGTGCTTCCTTCATTAACCGGCCTTCCATTATCCCTCTCACGAAATCTATCCCGTGAACGACTACAGATTTCATCAAGGGGAATACTTAAATCACAAAACTATCAAGCCAGATATCAATTCAACCAAAGTAAATTCAGGGGATGAAAGCATCAAAAGACATCATACGAAAGGGATCAAGAAAGAGGAAAGAGAGTTATCAAACATGACCAGTAAACACTTGAATAAACACTTGGCCTGAAAGAAGGGCTATGGTAAACACAAAATGACAACTCTAACTACGCTCCCACTTTGCTAAATATGCTGCAAAGCTCACAAAAAGGATAGTGCTTTGGTGGCCTAAGAGGATCCATTCAACTGACTCCACTTAGTGAGCCAGGGACTGGTGGTACTTGTTTGTCATGATAAATCTGAGTAATTAAAAGATAGACAAATATCCATGGTCCAATCTAATTAAATAAACTAAAAAGCAACATTATACTACCTTTAAATTTGATCAAAGGACTGGTATTTAGAATCTTCAACAGCTGTACAGAAAATGAGAAGCCTTTTAAGGTTCATGCGTGAAGCAGCAAAGTGATACCTGGACTGAGTGGAGGATGGAAATTCACGCCTTGAAGATCGTACTCCCGACTCGATCTGCTCCAATTCTTGCTGAAGTTCTCTCTACAAGAAGTGCCATAATTACTACTGAAGAAGACTCACAAAATCAAGAAAAAATATGATTATTTTGTTTTTATTTGACATGGCAGCACTAGGGAAAATCATATCAGTTGAAATACATTAAGCTAACATAATTAAGAAAATAGTATGATCTTTTGGTGCAAGACTCACCACTATGTAGTTTAACTTGATCATACAATCTCACCAGGAAGGAAAATGACTTCCCAGTTTAGTGTTTCATAAGCAACACTAACTCACAGTCTTCCTCTGCCCCCAGAAAATAGGAATAAGTAGAAGGCAGATGCCCTAGTGGCACCAAAAAGAAAACTGGCAAACTTAACATCAATGAGCGAACCATTTGGCACCTCCAAACAAGATGGATGCCAGAAGTCTACAAACTTTGCCAGGACACTACTCTAAGGTTGGGAAAGAAAAGTAATAGGTTTCTCAGGTCTTATAAAATTTGGAAGACTCGTCTTTACCTACAGCATAGTTATAAAGAATATAGAACTTACCTTTTACCATGTACAAGAAGAATATATGCCTACATCAATACGGATAACCCACTTTTCAGATTATGTCTGACTTGTAATTTCAGTTACTGTTTTTCTTTTTTTATACCAAGGACTCCATCACCGACCCCCATGCCCGGATGGCACTAAAATGCCGGGCCCCTATACCTCGGGGGAGACTAGCATGAGAACCCAACACCATGAGGCCCCACTTAAGATGCTAACAACTGCGGGTTTCGAACCTTCGGCCTTAGCGATGAGGGAAAGGCTCTCAACAAACATAGCTACCCACCGTTAAGTTTAATTTCAGTTACTGTTATCACCTACAAAAGCCTGCACACACCTTCAATTTCAGTTTCTTCCTTTTATTTTGTTCCTTCATTTTTTTCAAGGTTAAGATCTCCATGAACTTTTGAAAATGAATAGGAAAGGTCTCCAAGTATAAGGAGTCAATTAAGCATCTCAAATATATGACATACAGTCTTACATGATAACTAAATTACATGGAGTCAGTCAATGGATTGGAACCTAAATATTGGCAGAAGGAGTCAATCTACATAACAAATGACCCCGAAGTCTAACTGTTGATGGAAGGAGTCAATCTACATTACAAAAGACCTAAATTATAAGGGTTCTCTAGATAGTTCTTCCATTCATTTTTTAGCATGTCATCAAGAGCTTGGTCATGCTCCCGCTCCTAATGATTCTCTTTAAACAATGTTTTTGTTAGATGAACACTCTTCCGTAGTATATTTCCATGTACACAAAAAGAAAAAGAAAGACAAAAAGCTTCAGAATTCAAAAACTGAACAGCAATTTTCTAGTCATCCATGACTATTGGTGTCCAATGCACAGACCCACTAGGAATCAATAAAGAAACTATCCTCTTAAGGATTGCCTTTATTCAATCTTACAAATTAGCTTAGTCATCAAATCAGGAGAGAATTGAAAATAATTTGTGACTTCACAGAACCACAGCTGCCATAAGTAAACCTTTTTAGGAAGATAAATGAAAGAGAAGAAAGTTGCCAAAACTATTTTTTATGAAACTTTATGCAAGAAAGTAATCTTATAATTGATGATTAAGAGCCCTAGACACTCACGAAAGCTGAAAGGCTTCTCAGTGAAAGATACCACTGCATGTTATTTGCTCTCCATATAAAACACATTTATGTGTTATCATCTGCCCAAAATACATTTCAATTTTCAAGAATTTCTCAAACAATGCCCATCTTTTGTGAATTGAGAATCAACAACAGAAAACAGAAGAAGAATTCATCAGTACTGTAATAAAACCACTGGAGTTTGATTGGCTTATTGTGAATCAGCAAAAAAGCCAGCCAGTACTGTACGAGTTTTGTTGACATAGTAATTAAGGACCAAACTTGTGTGTAAATGGAGCAGAAAACAATTACCGCCACCAAGGGCAAATAATTCCACATTTGGGCCATCCACCCGAGCTTTAAATTGTATCTTACCTGGTCCATGATGTTAGTGGGGTATTTCACAGAGCATATTAACCACTTGACCACAATGCTTGAACAAATTTGTCGTTGGAATTAACAATCATAGTTTTTGCTATTCAAATGGATTTCCACATTTGATATGAAAGTGGATGATTCACATTAGTAAGTATATGCACTGGCAGGTTTGCATGCCATTTAGGTTGAGTTTGCAGTTTCAGAAGTACCTTTTGGCCAAAAAAGAAAAACGCAAAATTGAAAAGGCATGTGTAAGATGTCTATGACAGGAGCCTGAATTTATTCAACTTGAGATAATTTCAGCCCATGCATGCCTCTCCTTGTTGGGTATGTTTCATTGTCTATCTCCTAATTATTCCGTTTGGTCTAAGTCAATGAAGTTCAATGAGAGACTTTGAATGATTAACAAATAAAGTCAATGGGCAATTCAAAGTCTTTCTCAGTTTAAAATTCCCTCAGCAAACCAACACAAGGGAAAAATAGCATATCAGGGTCTCATTCACCAGCCTCCCATAACACAGGTCACTGTTGAGACCAGAGTCTCCGATGGTTTTTACAGAGAACCAAAGTCTCTGTAATACCAGGAAAAATAATTAACAGTAAGAGAAATGCTAGTTGTACAGATTAGCAGAAGGATTTGGTCATTGAAGGATGTGACAAGCATGCATTGGATGTTTGTCATCCCTGGTTGGGGAACATGAACTCTTTTTCTAACAACACCATATGCAGACTTGTCATTCACCATATCATACCAAATTTGCATAGGTCTCTAAATTAATCGATCGTCTTTAATGAATAAATTGCCTATAACTATAAAAAGACATATCGCATGCTTGAGCTGTAAAGAAAGATTTTCTTGCCTGTGCCTGCTTCTCCTTTTCCAGATCAACATTGTAACGCAACTCCCTGGTTCTTGCACGCTCAATTTCAAGCAGCCGTTGTCTCTCAATCTCTTTTTCTACCTCAATTGTTTTCTCCCTGAAAAAAGTTACAGTAATTTATACAAACATGAGATCATTCACATTGTAGAATTGAGCAAAATCAAAATCACTAAAGGCATCAAAATAAGGGGAAAAAGAACCTATCAAGCTCCTGCAGTAACTCTGCTTCTCGTACAGCAGCCTCTTCCAGGAACTTCTTGCGATTGTGTCTCATCAGGAGTTTCTTTTGCCGCCGGGCTATTATTTCTTCTTGCAGCCTTGACTTCTCACTGCTCGTTGAAATTGAAGCCAATGGTTAATCAAGAATTGCAACAAAGCTTGCATCAAGAGAGTATGTAGTATTACATGCTTAAGAAGCCTTCCTTCCAATTTATCAATAAATGCTTAGCTGGTGAGAAATCACAATAATCAAGTTCATCGACATTCCTGGTATAAAAAATGGCTGTCACATAAAAAATCAATCTTAATCGTTCCCTTTTCGAATGTTTCTTTTCTGATCAACATATACAGATTGATGGACTTATGCGTCATATAAATCCTTTATTCATGGGTTAAAGAAAATGGTCAAAATCTCCATTTGCCTGTGCCATTCTATGAGTCTTTTCCTTTTTGCATATGGCAGAGTCACTCCCTTTGGCACATCCACTAGTTTGGGACTTAACTTGAAAGCCATATTTTGAATCAGACGTTTTCAGGATGCTCCCAATAACTAACGAGCAGCAAGTGCTTTTGCTTCTGGGGCATTATCTTGACCCTGGCATTATCTTGACCCAGTTAAATTATGCACATTTAAGAATCAGTTACATAATTGATGAAAAGCAGCCTGAACCCTTGTTACATTTTTCTGAATGGTTTGATTATTATTAACCAGCTAATAAGAAATAATTCTCCATTGACTTCACATTTTTTCCACTAGTACTACATTTATTTTCCAAAATCATGACTGACCACATGTTCTCACTTTTTCATCGAGCTTTTCAATGAGTTTTCCTCTCCCCATGATGTCAAAAGTAGACTAATTCAACTAGGTGTCTCATTGTGGAGGTATTAGAGAAACTATGCATTGCACTTGAATCAAAGAGCATTTGCCATACTATTTGGTGCGGCCCACAAGTAAAATGATTCTATAGTTATCAAAATATTGACATCATCACTTGATTTGATTAAGATGAACCTTTTCATCAATCCACGGAAAAAATAATAGGATTAGGATTCTTCTCCTAATGATTACTATCAAGTTTCTATTTGTAATTTAAGCAGTATTCCAGGTTTTTCATCTTTATTAGGAGTAGCATTTTGAAGGAACCTCTAACAAGACCTTCCTTTTAAGGAATCCCGAACAAAATTTGAGTTTAAGCAATTGTCTTATGCAATTTTCAAGAGTGATCCTTAAGAAACCCTAGGTATAAAGTTCAAGATCATTAAAAAAATATTTACTCGTCAAGAATTAGCATCCAAAGCAAGTTCTTTACCAATTTCGACATAAATAAGGTACAGTCATGGTCCATTAAAATGGAGCTCTCTGTCGTATCATGAGGATCTAGGGAACTAATCTTGAACACTTTAACGGCCACCAGCACACACAAAACGCATAATTTGGGGAGGAAAAAAAAAGTGGTTAAAATAAACACGTGCATGAATTGGGATAAGCATTTAAAATGGATGTCTGAGTCACAATAATTCAAATGTATTACCCAAGAATACTGTACTTTCTGTCCTCATTGCATATTTTAATCACAAAAAAAAAAGATCAAAGTCCTTGTGCATCCTCAATATGACGTAGTAGTTAAATTGACTGGCTAAGCATGGAAATCAAACTTACATTGAACGAATAGAATTCTTGATTTGCTGAAGACGATTCTCATCCTTCATCAAATCTGAAAAAGGAAGCTTTAATACTGTTAGACAAATTCCACAAGACAAAGATGACAAGGACATAAGATCACCTGCTGAAGAATTGAATCGAGGGCTCTCTTTGGAATCTCGTTGATCACCTGCACGATTCTCATTTTGAACAATTCCCAACTCCATTTCAGCTTCTTCTTGCTCCTGCAATATATTTTATTTCAGTAAGGAAAAAGAGAGAGAACAACAAAGTCCCACATGTCATGGATCAAATTGAATCCTAGACTCACCACAACTTCTTCAAGTAGTTTTCCAGAGAATGCTTCTATGTATGACTGAGCAGAAGTAAGCTTTGAGAGTACCTGAAATAAGTCAGTGCATAAAGAGTTTCTCAAGGGAAAAGCATGATGAAGAATGTTGAGGTTCAACATCTACCACTTCTTCCTATGTTTTAGCAAACTTGAACAAATTGAGAAGTGAAGCCAAACAAAAATAGAAATGCATCAGGGTGAACAACAGAAGAATAGGGAAATATGAAAGATAAATTTCATGCTCCAGATACTCAAATGAATATCCGACAAGGTAAAACCATCTATATCAAGATGACAGACCCGTTTTCTGTACTATCAATAGGATCAATTATAACAAGTCACACACTCATATTCTGGAAACACAGAAAGAAAGCCCATGCTTGTTTCATAGAAAATGAATGTTTTGGAAAACATTTTCCTAAAATTAATAATTCATATTGCTTATAATATATATCAATGAATGAAACATCGTCCATGAAAATCTTTAGACATAAGTTGTTGATGATTAGAACATTCTTCATTGGCTAATTAAAAGAAGTGATACAAGCAATTACTTTTAGGAGAATATTTTCCAAATCATTCATTTTCTGCAAAACAAACAGAGCTTAAAACGTCCACTGGCCTTTTCATGATCAATCATGAACTTTATTTTACTGAAAGAACTAGAGCTACTTCATAATTAAAAATAGTCTTTAGTGAAAAACTAACTCAACATCACATGCAGAAAGTGCTAGATTTAACTGGTAAATCCTTTTAAAACTAACTCAAACATCACATGCAGAAAGTGCTAGATTTAACTGGTAAATCCTTTTGACTCACAATCTTTTCTGTCAAGTTCACCTTTTTATCAGTTTCAAAATCTTATCAATTACATGTCAACATTATGAAGATAAATGTTCCCAATCAGCAGAGTCATAAAAATTCACCTAATTTTATGAGCTAAAGTTAACAAACATGCTCAACATCTTTATTAAATACATAAGATCTTCTTGGTTGAAATACAAATCAACCTAAAACCCACTGACATTAAGCTAATCTGTAAAGTTACGCAAACTACTAGGGATGCTTCAAAAGATAAAAGCAAATGCCCAGAAATGGATTGATCCTGTAGTCATCACAAATTAGCCATGAACTGACAATTTATAGCATCTAAAAAACAAACTGACCATAAATTTTAATGTCTCACTGGTTGACCAAAGTAGCGATAGTGTGCTACATGATAGTTAATGGCAACATACAAAGAAGCATCATCAGCTTACAGCCCCATATGTTTTCAAGATTGGTCTGGTCCTCTCTCCTCTATCCATCCACAACATTAATTTTTCCAGAAATCCTTGGCTCGCAAAATGCGCACAAGTTAATAACTCAAATTTCAACAAAAGTTGAAAAAACACTGGTTCTAGAAAACAACTACCATACATGAGATCTATGTTAGCTGACACTACAGTCTAAGAAAAACTAGAGGTCCCAACTTGAGTTCAAAACTTGTTGATGATCTGATTTCAAGTACAATGTCTAGAGCTATTCATCCAAACTTAGGCACAGATGTCCAGTTGCAAAATTTGGCCTTCAAAGCAGGTTGCATATCCAAAAAGAAAATACGACACTAGTGTTTGAAAGTGGATTAAAGAAGAATAGAGTGAGTTTTCTATTCAAGCTGCACTAATGTGGGCAATGGGAATTGGATACACTTATTGGCTCAACACCATGTGTGGTAAAATGACTGTGAGATCGGTTTCTGAACCTTTTCAATGTTGCTGGAATAAGTGGCCCTTTGTCGTGGACTGGTATTGTGTTGATATGGAAGGATAACTTGGAAGGTTGATTTCTTAAGGCAAGCTGTCAAAGCATTAGCTAAAAGTATAACTTAAGAGATCGATTTCTTCCTGTCCAGCCATTAGAAAGTTTTATAAAGGAGCATTTGAGGAGAGGAGTCTTCTGTTTGTTATTGAAAATAGGCTCAAAGTTTACACTTCCGTTAGAGTGGAATCATGCATGTGGTTGAAGATGCATTGACAACACTGTAATTGCTTTGTCTTGCCATTAGGCTTTTTTGGTTTCTTGAGTTTTTTTTTATATCACCTGAGTTAGCACCCCCATTGGTGCTCTTTATGAATTGATTTAACTATAAATTCAGTTCACTACCAGCTGTGGACTTCAGATTGGTCACAGTAATTTCTTAGACACAACCACAAGAGGAAGACATACAACTGTAATGTTGATCAGTTATGTTTATGCAATACGACATTAATATGAAAAAGCCATAAAACACTTACTACCTGAAGGATTTCCTCACGTGTGCAGCTGAAATCAGGATCAAGTTGCTTGAAACCACTGGCAGAAAGAGTTTCCCTCAGGACCTTTCACAGTGAAGCATGGTTCAGTAAACATTTAATATGAGCTATTAATTATGAAAAATTCAGCCTACGTAAAGAAGTTGGACCAAACTCTTTTGACTCATCCTGCACTGAATACAGCCTCTTATTAGATAATGAGCTCCATAGAAAATGATATTTACAACTCAGTTCAATAGTTTATATAAGATATTGTAATAGACAGTTCATTAAAGAGCATCAAGGAGGTACCTCTTCTATACAACAGACATCTCAGAAGAGATATCTAAGAGGTGCAAGAAAGATTAAGTAGAAAAGAACCCACATCATCAAACCAAAAGAAGAAAGTGATAGCCTATCCTTGATTGCACCTATTTGACTTCATTCTGGTGACCTCCCATAATGCAGAAAACGAAAGCTGGGACCAAAACCAGATTTTTTTCACTTATTTTCACAAAACAACAGTGCCAACCAAGCTAATAGTTCTTCCCTAACTGACCGTACCATAATCTGATTCATATGCGTGATAATGCTGAATTCAACCATTATTTAAGTTTAAATACAGAAAAAGAAAAATCAAATCTTCCACTTACCTCTTTCTCCTCAACACCTTTATCTCTCAACCTACATAAGGCTAGGCAAATTTGCTTCTCAAGATTCCCAATCCTTCCTTCTGCAGCACATAAAGTTACCAAATCATTTGAAAACAAAAAGAAAACACACATACACACAAACAGAGGTCTTGTTCTAGCTTTCCTTTTGCTCCTTTCAAAATTAATCATCTATCTGTTCATTTTTCTTTTGCTTTTTTTTTCCTTTTCTTTCTTGGGAAAAGGTGGCAGGAGCTGGAATGACTCTTCAAGAGGCTAAAATCAACAGCAACAAAGGAAACTTCTTTCATACCAGTCTTTGAAGAACCCAAATTCTCAATCTCAATCCATAGATTATCAGGAATCAAAGAAATATCTTCCTCCGAAGAGTACAGGCAAGCGCCTGCAACAAGTGCTAAAGAGAGCTGCAAGAAAGGGCTCTCAAGCATTGGATGTGCAAGTTTCCCTAGGCCATTTAGAACAGCATCAGCAGATGCAAGAAAACATTGCAACTGCTGACGACCAGCAAAGGGAATATAATCTACTAGTAGTGCCATTGCACGCGTCCTCAGAAGCAAAGATGAATCTGATGATCCCATAAGAGCAACATGATCCCATGTACTTGAAATCAGAAGAGGGAGAACCGACTCAGAAGCATCGGTAATAACAGGAGAAACTAACTTATCCCGATATCGTGAATAATCCATGACTGAGATTGCATCATCGTCTTGACCAACAATCTTCCCTAAGTGCTTAAGTGCGATCAGCCTTTGCTCGGGTTCATTATGGCCAAGCAAACTACAAAATAGCTCCACCACTGGAACCTCCTGTCCATTAAAGTTATGCAATCCTCTATCAAACAACGACGTCAACCATTTATCAGATTGTAAACGCCAAGAAAGTTTCGGAGCACAGCGAGAAAACCTTGTGATTGCTATACATAGGGTTCCCACAATATTATGAATGGGCACAAGAAGTGGTAATGCAAGTAGACAGTCAACCATCACAGATGCAACAGTCCAGCAATGTCTTTCTAGGAGAACCAAAATAAATTGACTAAGGCCCTCTAGACCAACCCTCCAATGCATTGGAAGCTCGTTCGACGACGCAACAGAGGTAGAAGAGTCGCCTTTTTTGCCATCATCAACTAAATGAATGTTTTGCAGAATTGCAGATAAGCACCTCAAGTATATCAAGCTTTCTGCTGATGAAATAACCAACTTCTTGGTAAGTCGATGATGAAGCATCCAACATTGCTCCAGTGTTGGGCTAAGTTTGTTAATCAGATGGTACATGTCCTCCACAAATTCTTTTATTTCTTCCACAGACAAGGACCTAAGTTTATCACTAATGCTACCAGTATCCGGAACCTCAGATGTAAGTGACTCATACAAAATGTCATTGAGAAACCAGCCAACTGATTTTCTGTCAGCATTGTAGAATGCATTAACACCATAATCTGAAGATAACTTGAGTGGCATAACACCATAGAACTGTAATGCTTGACGCAACAGTAGCTTGCAGTTGTCCATAACACATTGGAAAGCACAGATGTAGTCATGGTAGGAAGATGTAGGCTCAAAAGAAGTAAAATTAACCCACAAGAGTAAAGACTGCAATATATCTCTCCTATGCTGGAAGGAGAGATCAGGAAAGACAGATGCCAGTATGAAAATTGTCAAAGCTCTTCCGTGTGATTTAACAGAAGAATCAACTTCACTGTTGCTTCTCTCCCCAATGGTCGTGAAAAGCTCATCAAAACACAGTGATTCAAAACTGAGGCATGACTCATCAACTAGCGCAAACTCATCAGACGATTTCTTTAGAGAGTATGATATAATTGGCTTCAAAAGAGACATTACTGAATTTAACAGAAGCACATCACAGTACGAGGCTGTACAGAGAGAAACCAACAGATGCACCAGTCTAGGTGTTTCAGCTACCATAGCTTCCATATGCTCACCTATGAGGGCTTCAAGTATGTAAAGGATAATTGCTTTCACATTTGTTGCAGCAAAACCTTTTATTTCATTTGCACTAAGTTGAGAAGTATTTGATTCCTGAGAAAATGGCTTCGAGCAAAAATCAGAGAACCAGCACAAAATATCAGGGAGTGCACTGGAAGGAAGAGACCTTAGTTGCAAGCAAACAGCCTCCAAAATGATTTCTCCAAAAGACACAAATTGCCTTTTCATATTAGGAAGAAGTCTACACAGATCCGGGTAAATGGCATAAAAAGACCGATTTCCATTTTGTTGAACATATTGTTCAGACCCTTTACCTGTTGCATTCTCTGGTTTGGCTCCTAATTGTTCAATACCTATCTCATTATCTTCTCTCTTAAAAACTTTATCTCCCATGGACAGATCATCGAAGAAAATGGTCAATAAATATGTCAGCTCAGTTAAATCTGAGACAAGGAAAAGATGGTCCTTCACATATTGCTTTGCATTGCGTGATACTGCCATCCAACCAAGGAATCGGACAAGAGGAGATGCAGAAATTGAAAATGTCGATATCTTTTGCATCCACGCTGAAGGTGGAAACAAATTTCCACAGTTGGTATTATTGATGCTAATTTTAAGCTCTGAACCTTCAGTACCAGCACTCGTGACAAGTACCAATTTCTTAAGCAATATCCAGCGCCGTCGAAGTTCGTACATTCTTTCTGCATCCAGATGTTGATCACCTTCCTTCAACTGAAAATAGAAGGAGGTCAGCATACTATTGAAGTACTCAACGGAACCTAAGATAATATTGATCACAAGACCAGGGTCACAACAGAGCTTGGTGGATGAGCGTAACAAGAACAGAAGACCTTCCATTAAAATCTCTTGCATTGAATGTTGCTGTCTTTGCAGTCGCTGAATCAGAAAATTACACAGCAAACCCTGGTTTTGTCTAGCCAAGGTGATGGCATCAGCAGATTCTACATCTTCAGGAGATAACTCGACAACTGGTTCATCAGCTAATTTTGTATGGTATTCATGTCCATCATCTGAAACTTGCCGCTGATAATTTCTGTCCAATTCAGCAGCTTTAAGTAGTAACTGCAGCACTATCTTGTCTCTTTTCTTTTCAAGGTGAGCTATACTTTCAAAGGTATTAATATCACCAGAGTGCTTCCTCATGTCTGGAAGCGTAGAACATGCAGGAACCTTGACGTTGCTGCTGGTTATTTCACTGACAACCTTTAAGCTGTATCTCGAAGACATGAAAAAGGGATTCATATAACACTCAGCAGCCAAAAGCAAAGCATCTATAGCAGCATCATGACCCTCCGCAGTCACCTCATGCTGTAAGTGTAAATCCAAAGCCAAACGTTGAAATTCAGAAGCTCTGAGCTCACAATCCCTATAATTGGCAAGTTGAAAATAATCTGCTTGCAAGTTCAAATACTCCAAATTAAAATCTGCATCTAAAACAAACCCATTCTTGGACTGGTCAGTTAAGCTTTTCTCAAATATATGCTTTTGTTCTGAGCTGATATTTTGTAGCTTAGCATCTGAGGTATTCTGATCATGAGTGATGGGCACACTTAGTAGTGCAATGTTCCGCAGTTCATCAGGTACAAAGAGCATGGTTGCATCTTCAATGGCATCAACCTTAGCAATTGCATCAGATACCTCTACCTTCCCATCATGGTCCTCCAGGCTAGTCGACTTTGAGGAAGCTCCACCACATCGGACAGCAGAGGCTAAAGAAAAGGAAGTTGCCTCCACCCCATTAACAGAAGCAGGAGACTTGCAGAGGTCAATGTCTGGTGGTAACTGCATGTGAGGTTCCAATATCGAAAGAAGCACACTGCATGTACATACAAACTGTTATTCCATGCTCTGGGGTTCACTATTTAAGTTAACAAGCCCAGGAAAAAGGCATCACAGTGCACAAAAGGTCCATCATTTCTTGTCCAGCAAAAGACAGTATGTAGCCTTTACAACAACATTGGAAGTAGACTATCTCTGTGACTTTAGTATATAAGATCCTGGTCTCATGCATGAACATTTTTTTGCTTCACTCAGGGCCACTCTCTGAAGAATGTTGACAAAAGCATTCTGCTTTTACCATACAACAAAGAAAAGAGCTCCAATTACCTTTCCAAATTCCATTATAAAAGAAGGGGGCGCTTCTTCCCATGTTTTAATCAAAAATATATTGCCTATATGTTCATGATTACAGCAACACCATTTCATCATGCTTCGAACTGCAACATTATAAAACAAATGCAGAAAAGGAATGGAGGTCTTGGGATTATCCTCACTAATCATCTGTGGATTATCAAAATTAAACTTATATCATAGTGGGAAAAAAATTACCTAGGAGCAACTGATCCAGTTCTCCATTCAGACTCCAAAGAAGGAAGTATGGCTGGCTTCCATACAGCTGTGCGGATGATGTTGAGGGCAGTCTCACAATTGCTTTCCTGCTTTTCAACAAAATTTGGGAACACGTCTCCAAAAGCTATTGAGCTCTTGAATGTGCTTATGGCAGGATCAAGGAAAGGCTCTAGCATCTCTATAAGGAAGAGAATTCTATGCTTGACTTCCTGAAAGAAGACAAAAGAAAATTTCACTTTCCACAGTTTCCAATCAAAACTGGAGAACTATAAGAAGGGAATAAGCACAGAAAACTAAGGCAACTAATGTCTGATCCAATAAAAGGAGCTGAGAAAGGATTTGCAAGTAGTTTTTATCAATCTTGATTCACATCATTTGGAGCACTAGGTAGCAAATCCAACATATGACATAAAGTGGTAACGTACCTTGTATTTTCCCAATATATCATCCAGATGCCCAGACAAACCGAGAAGAAAATATTTGAGGGCAGTTCGTGCAGGGGCAAGAGAATGACAAGATGTCTGATCATGCAGCAATGAAAAAGCCTCAAGATACAACTCTCAAAGTAAACAGCAGTTAAAACAAGAACATGGGAGCTGTAAACATCCAAAGCATGACAGACAGAATAATTAAATTTACCAAAAAGTCCTTCATTCATGGATATATGTGCAATTTCGGTCAGTTAACAGATCACACAAAAAACTAGAATTAAATTGGAATTTACAATGTCTAATAGACAGTGAGCAAGTACGAAACTTTGCTGAGGCACTAAAGTTATTCATGAATTTCAAAGCGATCATATTAACAAAAGTTAAGAGACCATTGCCTCCTTGTCTAGAAACTTAAGGTGATAATTGAAGATTTATTTCATTAGCACTACTTCACAAACGTGATTTGGGAATTGGTTAAGACTAAAACCATGGAGGTAGAATGTAGTAGGAGGTAGACAAGGGACCTTTGAGGGATTCAAACACTGAATTCGTACCCCAATGCAATATAGAAATTGTGAGTAAAACATCAGCTTATCTAAAAGCTTAAGGAGGTAGATAAGGCATAAAATAGTAGTTAAGGGCTCTTAAATCTACGAAGCAAAGGGAAAGGCACTTGGTCATTCATATAGCTCCATTATCGTATGAAAACATATACGACACTTCACATGTCATTCTACATCTTTTTCATATCTTATAGAAAGGGACAATCTAAATGTTGATCCACTGCTCCTTGTTATCTGTTTATATTTCTTTGGTCCAAAAGGAAGCCTCTCTAAGCTGCTAACTGGGTGGAAAGTTGTACAAAGGCAAGTGCCTTTCATGTGCCCAAGACCAACAGCATTTCCAGCATAGATCTCCTAATTGTTCCAAGTCATGCGGATAATATTGGGATCGTCTTCTGAGCCTAGGCAATTATGACTGAAAAATTCACTCTAGACTTATCTCTCATATGTATTCCAAAGTCCACTTTTTTTCTGTTCCTTTACACCTTTATAGCTCCTAGTGAGCATCCCATCCAAATGGTTCAACTTATGCACTTGTGCAAGATTGTTAATGAATTAATACTTGAATAGAAATGCACACATATGTCCTAAATAAATAGTGATAGACTTACAAGTATGTAACTATCTCAAAAATGGAAAATATCAAGTTACTCCAGTACTAAAAGAACAGAGAAATTCACACTTAACACTGCCGAGAAGTTGAAGTTGCAGTTCTAGTGCACCTTGGATTGTCATTTAAATAATGAAATCATGAAAGCTGTTCCCTTCATTTAATGAACAGGACAAATACCAAAAACGATTTTCAACTATTTTTTGAACTCAAACTTTGCACCCCTTTTCTAAAACCCCGTCCACTGCACCCTATGATTTCAAAAAACCTACAATTCGCACTTGGACTTCAACAGCAACAAGAAAATTATAGAAAGAAAAAAGTGAAAATTAAAGGATTAAAACAAGAAGATGGTTTCCTAAAATTTGTTTAACTTAATGACAATTAAGAAGCCTCAATGAGAATATTTGATACACAGCGGACATGAATTTAAGTGAAGTTGGTTATAATGTGAGTTAATGGTCACGTGTCATAAGTTAACATATGTATGGGGTAAGCTAAGGCTTGTATGCCATAGGTTCACTATTAGGTACTTAATTAAAGGTGCACACATAAGTAGAAGCAAATTATGGTACTAGTACAGATTCTTCTTGAGATATAGACACGGAAGGAACTCACGATAGGGTTAAAATCTTGGTTTTCAAATGAAATTTTCCCTCTCTTATTTCCTTTCTTACTCTATCTTGAGAAGTTTTGATTAATAATGAAGAAAGAAGTCAGGAAAAGAACTAAATTTGGGATTCAAGTCATTGAATTTCCAGAACAAAGGGGAAAAAAGACTTTGGCCATTTTGAAAATGATGCACGTTTCAACATCCAAATTTACATAGTCAGTTTATCTAGGTTATACAACAATCTGAGGGGTGTACCTTTTTCAATTGAAAAGCTAAATAAAAATCTGGAAGGGCGTGTGCTTAAATAAGGAATTTCACTAAATGTCACTATAAGTTGAACTTTTCCTAAAACAGACAAAAAGGCGTTATCAGTTATTCCTAACCAATCGATCATCTCAATCAAGACTGAAAAGAATCTTGACTAGTGCAGTGATCAGAAGAGGCTTTGTCATAATTAGGGTTTTGAATTTGCTCTCTGAGGATTTGTAGTTTTATACAGCCTTTAGACCTTATAAATGAACTTTTGCTTTTCCAGAAACAAAAACGAGTGAGAAAATTAAGTCCCAATATCAAGACAAGAGTAAGAAACATAGAAGTTAACCCACAAGAAAGGAAAAATAGAATGAATAGCCAAACCACTGAAGAAAGATCAACAATATCAAACCTGTATTATGCCTAAGAGGTCCTCTAGAAGTTCCATACAAAGATCAACCTGCATCAATGATGGTTAAAAACGTAGCGAGAGAGGGCAAAATAATTAGCACCAAAGGAAATCTGCTTGCAACTGACCTTTGCAATTACTTGAGGCATCCATGGAGCTAAAACGCTCGAACAGAGATCAATCAAAACACAAGCAGCCTTAACCTATCCAAGAGTCAGTAAAAATGGTTGAAACAGAAGTAAGTTGAGCAACCCTTATCACTAAAAAGTACGAGTTTCATATAAAACAGTAGTAAACATATACGACAAGCACAGACATGTGACTGCGAAAATGATGAAAGATATCCGGCAGTGGCATGAAGTAATGGACGGTACAATGATGAAGATGTCATCATGACAATCTGCATATGCAATTAGTGGGGTCAGCAGATGTAACAGAAAACAAGTTTTCAAAAAATGAAGAAACCTTTGCAAGATGCAACCTGAGACAAGGCTCGCTGGACATGCAGTTGTCTCCACTGGGAAAAACTCTCACTATAATGATCAGAACTGCTCACGGAGGGACGAAGGGCTGTATTACATATAAAGCTAATCAATCAAACATGTCCAGAGATAGTGTAAGAAGAAGTTGACAAATAATCTATGAAGGTACATGGGAATGCATAAACAAGATATACGAGTCAATTGCCACAACACCCCAACCAAGAGAATTGCACCACACTAACATTTCAATTTTAGTGATAAGCCACCCGCTCTTTCAACTTGTAGGTTCCTTCCAAACATCATTTTTGGTCCAAAAGAAAATAATAGGGCATTCTGATCATATGGAAGGGCTGGGAAATTGAAAAATGCACTAGACCATGCTTTAAAAGGGCAAAAGTGTCAGTAAACCCTCACTTTTACTGCTGCAAGCTGGAGATAATTTACTCTTATTGCCATGCCGATCAATCAAATTCCTTCCATAGTTACCCATTGCAGTATTTCACTTTGGCATCCTCAAAGACAGTGAATGTAAATTCAGAAAGCTTGATTCAGTTGACATATGAGTTCTTTATGTATTTTTCTTTTTGGTTTGAAAGTTGGTATAGCAATCTCAACAAAGTAGATTCCAATTATGCAAGCAAATGTTAAAAGGCACTGCTACTCGTTCAAGTATAAACCCATGTTTTCTTTCTGTGCTTCTGAAATATTGCCAAAAAAAATATTGCTAACACAAAAAATTTACACATTAAATAGTAACATTGAACCCAGGTAACAGAACACATTAAGTTTGAAAGCAAAACCAGCGCAAAGGGCAAATATGCCACAAAAGAAAGAATGAGAGAACAATCTAAGAATCAAAAGGAGAGAAGAAACATTGTCACTAATTGCTAGGTGAAAGGAACATGCAACCAAACCTACTGAAATTATTTTGGTATTTAAAGAATTCAACATGAGTCCTGGAAAATTTTGTAAGTTCAATAAGAAAAACTAAATTGTACCATGTCCATACACACAGCATTCCACGAAACTGGAAATCTAAAGTTCCAAATGTCTTCAAGACTACAACATTGTTTCTCTAAAATAAATTCAGAAGCAATATCCTCCTATAGAAATTCTAATTCAAAGTGCTTGACCTGGCAACAATGCTTGCATAAGTGGTAAAGCTGACCAAATCTCCACAGAGTTCTCCGCTAGTTTTCTGCAAAGCTGGGGCTGTGAAGTATATAAAACACATAAAAAGTTATGAGTAGATCTGCAGACCAGAAGCACAATAAATAATGGATGTTACAAAAAGAGGAGCATTGTCTGCCCAAAACTCAATTGACCTGTGACGCACAGGCATAAAGCACATGCATAATTCCTTCTTCCACTGCCCATATATCCAAAATGCTCAGGTAGCTAGAATCTGATTGATCATCAGGCATCTGGAATTCCTCTCCAAATAAGCTACAGAAATCAGTTAAGGAAAAAAGATTGCCAAATGCAGGCATTGCGTTATCCTCCAAACCCGGTGCTTCATCACATGAAGGGTTAAATGTCTCTTGCCCTCCAGCAGGCTCAATGAACTTCTGCAAAATCACAGAAGCCTGCAAAATTTGAACAGGAAAATCAAACAAATTAGAACAGGTTTATGTTGGGACAAAATCTTGAAAATAAGTAGGAGCAGAGGATGATGTTATTACTGCTTTGCAGACAGTTCCCAAGTCAGAATCTTTATAGGCCTTTCTAAGAAGCACAAAAACTGCATCTGACCGGAAAACAGTAGAGCTGGATGTAAATAATGGTGACGCGCTCCGAAATCGTCGAGGCTACGCATGTGAAGAAAAAAGATGTTGCACACAATCAGTAATATAATATATTGAAAGTGATTTTTCCAAATAAAGAATGCAAAAGGAAACATGTATCCTACTTTTGAATTTGGAAGATAACAAAAAATATGGGGATGTTAGCTCAAAAAGGAGGAGAGAAATGAATACCCAAAGTTTTTGTCTCAAACAAACAATTTAACATACAACAATTATGTATTGTTGTAAATATCAATAAAGGTGTCAATTGCATCCACGGAGAGCATCTCTTTTGTCAACTTAAGGGGGTATTATTAAATAGGTCAAACCAAACACAACTTATATCTAATTAATCTTGTTGATAACTACACCTGAACCTTATTAAATACATAAATCAACTATGACTCGCATAACCTGTTTAATTAAGTAGGTCAGATTGGGTCACTCCAACCCCACTAAGACCCAAACAACACTTATAGCTTCTTGACCCAGTTTAGTCTTTATTGCTTTTATTTATGAAATTGACAAGCTTAATATGATTATTTATCAAAACCAAATAATTTCAAAAAAAAAAAAAAAACTATGGACTAGTTCCTTATTTAATGTAATTTTCAAAAACAATTCAGCAGTAATCCCTATTTACCAAGAAAAACTTTCCAACTATAATAGCTTATCAAACCCAGCAATCATTAGCACCAATATTTACTTTTAATGCATACATTAATAGTAAGAGAATACAAAAGCTAAACCTTATTGAAACTAAATAGGTTATCGTAGTCTTAAACAGTTTATCAAGTTGGCATAATTCATTTCATTGAAGAGGTCGAACTAGGTCACTTCAGGTCATGCAAGTTCAATCCACATATGACCAGTTTATTTATTTTTGTCAAACAGGTTCACATGATTATGACATGAATGAAACAACACCCCTATATCACTAATTTGTCACCATTATCCTCACTTTCAGTTCAGAGTTATGCCATGTAATGACTAGAAGAGAAGATGTATCAAATAAAGTGGGTCATTATTCTCCTCACTGAAGGAACACAAAACCTTGCCAATGACAAAAAAGTTGATGAAACCACCTAAGAAAGCAAAACCAGAAAAGAGATGACTCCCATCCATGTCTCACTAATAAATATAGGAGTAGACAGAAATTGGACCTGGACAGGAGAAACAGGGTGCTATGAGACAGTCTTCCAAGAAGCAATTAGTAAGGTTATAAGGCCGCAAATCAGAAATAGTCAAGGAAAAGGATATACCTCAAAATTTGAGGAGACAGTTATTACAGACGATGGTTGATTATTTTTCGGAACTTCAGAATCCGTGACATTTGACGAGGACTTCGTCGTTTCACTGCATCACAATATCAACCTCCACAGCTCAGCTCATAGTTCATCTATAGCAGATAAAAGTACACATGCAACCATACCATGACCTAGTTAAATCACAGACCCATAACATACAGATATTTTAAAGCAGCAATACAAAATGTTTGGCCTTAAGAATTTTTTTTTTAAACTAAGGTAATTGCAGGGCAAGAGCAGTTCCCAAAGCTGAATCTCTGTGGTTGCATATCCTCCATCTCTTCCTTCAGGTTGGTTAAAAAACTGATTAACATATATCTGAGTTACTCATCTCTAAATCTACCTCTATTTTCTTGCCATGCCTTCAGTCATGTCCATGTAGCTTTGTAGACCACTTTTCATATATTAGAATTTCAGTAAATATCACCTGTTTGGCATTCTTATGCATCAGTCTTTCTGGTTTAAGAAAACCATAGCATTATGCAACATTCTTTACCGATTCAACCAATAGGATCTTTTTATTGTATATTCATTTTATGGGCATTTAGCTAACCATATCAATGAACTGTAAGTACGCTTCTGAATTTCAACAACAATTTTCATTAAATGGGCACCAAGTGGGTAAAACCTCGTACAAAGCTAGCTAGAAGAGGCGCAGTCTATCAAGTCCAGCAAAGAAAAGGCGTCACTTTAGTGATTTTTGTGTGGACCAGAATCAATACTAGACCCATTGTTTGTGAAGCCCTGAGATTTCACTGCCCCCAAATTATCCACAAAAAGAGCTGGAGGGATGGTCGAGAGCATTATCCCTTCCCTTAACTTGGCAAAAAAGCAGACGTTTCCACATCCACATTTCTTCTTTAACACAAGCATATTCAACTCGAGAAATGCACCCCATTGCCAAGGTGGAATGCCAAAATCACCTCATCCAATTACAGGGGAAAAGAAGGTAACAAACAGATTCACTAGGGTATTTACATAAAAATACCTATCACCAAGTTTAAGTTTCTCCATTGCACATTGTTAATTGTCAATACATTCCACCACATAGACTCCCAAATAGAAAAGACAACTCTAGAGGGGACTTTCGCCTTTCCATATTATATCAGCTGGGAAAGCATCATCCTACTTGGAGATGTTTAATAAACGCATGAAAGAAGGATTTAGTAGTAAATTTCCCTCCTTCAGTAATCAACAAACCATGTCATCTCCCTGTCCCAGTTTATCAAACTGAAAAGTCCAAAAAACTCTGAAGTCTGTTGATCTCCCCATCATTAGCCCATCTTCTAAGATACATTGCAAAAAACACCCCATCAGAAAGGAAACAGCAGAAGCTACTAGCGTTTTCCTGCAGGAAGCTATTCTGAACAAATCACAAAAAGCTGTCTTCAAGAAAGGTTCATGCACCAACCTGTCACACCAGAAGGAGATGTAGGAGCCATTTCCCACTTTGAACTCAATAAAATGCACAAAATTAGGCCGTTTTTTCCATATCCATCTCCAAACTAATATTCAGTCTTACCGGCATGGCCTCACTGAGACTATGAACACAATGCTGTAGTATGATAAAAATATCATGATATAATTTTTCGATAAAGCAACTTTTCTTTAAATGAGGACCTCCACTTAGTTTCTCCCAAACTTCATCCCACCTAGGTTCGGGTCCATAAGCAGTGACAATTGCCCCATGAAGACTCGCTTTTGCTACGGCTCCAATGGGTTCTCTGCATACCAACCCTCCAGTTAGTTCCACTTCAGGGACGAAGCTAAGAGAGTATATTATCACACCGAATCAATCCGAGAGATTCGCCATAGTCCAATCGATTGAGGAGGACACCCAATCCACAGCTTTATGAGATGCTCATACTTTTCCCTGCACAAGTTTCATTTTTCAATGGAGTCACCCATCTGAAGTTGATGACTCACATGCAATAGTCATCAATTCTCACCCTAGTTGGCCTGTTAACACTGAGTATCTCCACAGCCATTTTCCAAGGGTACTCATAGGTTCGAAAGGGTACTCTTGAATAAAGTAACTCTCTCGCCTTGGACAGATATTTACTTTTCCAACCAGGTAAGATTCTCTCATCTTCTGAATTACTGGATTCTATATAGCCCAGTAATTCAACTTTAGCCCCCAAAGGAAGCCCTAAATACATATTCTGTAAAGTAATATACTCTGCAACCAAGCAATTGTGCCAGCATCTGCCCTTCTTCGACACCTGCCACCTGGCTGGGCATACCACCATTAGGCCATTTTTGATAAGTTAAACTTCAAACCCAATACGGCTATAAAGCAGAGAGATCCTCCTCACTTGAGCCAGAGAAAACCAGTATCATCAGTGAATAAGAAGTGAGAGATATTAATATGACCATCTCTAGTCTGAACATTAAGAAACCTGAATTGACTCCTCTAGCAAGCAGTTTTATCCAAGACCTCCATTCCAACAAATAAAAGAAATGGAGAAGTTCATCCCCTTGCCTAAAAACATAAGATTTCAAAAATAATAATTTAGCTTCCTCTCATCAACACCATCAAAGAAGCAGAGGAAATGCTTTCTTGAATCCAAATCGATAGCACCATCACAGGTCAGATTGCATTTTCTCGAACACATGCAGCAAAATACTGCAAGACATGTGATCATAGGCCCTTTAGATATCTCATTAGCACATCATGCCTTTCTCTATATACAAATGGACACCCAAAAGTTAGAAAATAAATAGTGCTATCATGAATGGTAATGGTCAGTTTTCTAGATAGAAAGGCATCCACCCAATTCATACAACTTTCTTGCAAATTAGTTTTTTTAGTAAGTACAAGGCATGCCGATTGTTGAGCCTTCTTTTATTAACTAACAACAGCAGCAGCTGCAGCTGCAGCTGCATCTACAACAAGAACAATGCCACTTCAAGTTAGGCAGTGTCACCTACATCAATCCTTTTGCACCACGTCCAGGTGTATTTGTCCATATCTTCAGAGGCCTCCCCTTAATATCTTTTAATTATTGAAACAAAAATTATTTATCACTAGTATGACTAATTAGTGCTCCTCATAGAAGTGTATATCAAAAACGAAAGACGGATAACTTCAAGTGAACTAACCGTTCATTGACAATGTGAAGTATAGGGTAAAATGGACCGGCAACCATAGCAAGAAAACGCAAGCTAGGTTCAGGAGCATCAGAAAAGCTGCTCAGGTCTCCCTGGAATTAAAGCTACATGTTACCCAAGATCAGGATAAAAAGGAGATGATCTATAATAAAATATAAGATCAATAAATCACCTCAAGATGGGGAAGGAAGGGGAGCAATCTGCATGTCATGTATTGAAGCAGCTGCAGATCATCAAGCATCAGATATAAAATGAAACAAAAAAGACAGCAAGTAAAGATTAGGTGGCAGAATATGTCATCCACCTGAAGGTGCATATCATGAGCATCTTGCTTGTGGGCTACGATGTGTGGCAACAAGTGACTGACAACTGGTTGGAACTCTGGTTCAAGACCAGGCACAGGAACTCCAATTAACTGCAAAATATGGATGATTTTATAATCTCAAAACGTTCATGACATAGATGCTAACTCATTCATAAAACTTTCAAGCATATTTAAGGATAACAATCAATAAGGAGAGACCAAGATAATAAAAGACACCATATAGGATGTAGCAGTTCAAAATCTGGAAAAAAAAATTTCATAAATATATGTTGTGATTCAGAATCTTACATATCCAATCGTAGTTAAATCAACTTAATTTAGAAAGGGTAATGCCAGGTGGATCTCCACAACTAGACCGTGCAGATTCATTCTGAACTTTTTTTAAAATTTTCTTCGAGTAAGAAACAATGCTGACTTCCCTGGGTGTGCTCCTATGGTAGAGAGACAATTTTCCTTTTCACTTCATCAGTAAGCACTTCACTGGGCTTTTTCTAGATTTAAGCGGATATGACCATACACCATTGTATATGAAGCACACACTGCTGCATATGCAAGGGGAACTGTGGAATCATCTGTTCTCTTTTTCTGCAGCTTTCTTTTGCCCTGTCAGACTCTGTGGATATGATGGACTTCAAGTAGCTCCATTGAACTTCACTATGTACTAACTGGTTCATGTTTATGTTGGTTTTGGTCTTCACTCTTATGCTTCTGTTGGAAGAGGTTATGGGAGGAAAGAATAAAGAGCTGAAGATAAGGGAACAAGAAAAGTACAATCCCTTGTTTGGAACGACCAAAGAAGATGGAAAAGTGACAAAAAAATTCCTTGGGTCCACCAATCACTTCCTTCCCATCTAGGACAGAAAGTGGGGCCAATGTAATGAAACTCTGAAATTATCCTTTTAACAAAACTAAAATAACCCATAAGAAAGGCCATGAGGTAATAAATTGTTATTAAATGTCAGAATGTGTTGCTATTAATTAGCTTTAGCTGTCATTGTTGGAACATGTTGCTATTAATTAGTGGTAGCTGTGATTGTCTTTAATTAGTCTTAGTCATATCTATTAGCTACCAACTACCTATTATGTAGGTTCTTTTCCCTGATGTATATAGATAGAGACTCATTGTATCTATAGTGATTAGCAAAATATAGACATCGGTATTTTTCAACTTGGTATCAAAGCCTGAAGGTCTTTTACCTCGTGTGATTTTTTATTTCTTTTCATCGTTCAATCACTATGTCAGAAGAATCTTCAATCACCCAACCTAACCCCCCATCACTTCTCTCAAAGTCCACAGAACATCGTCCTATTCAAATAACTTCCATTAGGCTGACTAGAGATGAACTTTCTTCGGTGGTCTCAAACTGTTCGAATGTATATACGAGGCAGACATTCAAATGTGCGTACAGGGCAGAGAAAAGATTGGCTATCTCACTGGAGATATTGCAGAACCAGCCAAAAATGACCGTACTTGGGCCATCTGCGATGCAGACAGTTCGATGATTATGACGTGGCTGACCAACTCCATGGTAGAAGATATTGGTGCAAACTATCAAGGCTATCGTACTGCCAAGGAACTCTGGGACGTTGTGAGTGAGATGTACTCAGATTTGGGTAATCAATCTCAAATTTACGAGTTAACCTTGAAACTGGGGAAAATGCGGCAAGGAGAGGAAACTGTCATAAAATACTGTTACTTTTTAAACCGTTTGTGGCAAGAGCTGGATTTATTCAATGATCATGAGTGGACGTGCATCAATATAATAACTGGTATAGCAAGATTGTGGAAGCAAAGTGTATCTACACATTCCTTGCAGGGATTCTAGATGAGTTTGATGAGGTTCGCGACAGAATACTTGGGAAGCAACCTCGTCCACCTATTGGAGAGGCCTTCTCAGAGATTCAAAGAGAAGAAAGCAGGCAAGGAATAATGCTGGGCAAGGCAGCCACCAGTGGAAAGGATGGACCACTGGAAGGTTCAACTTTGGCTACCTCCAACGACAAGAAGAGCCGGTGTTCCTGCTACAATTGTTTCTAAGGCAAACGCAAGCAAAATCTCTGCTAACTTGCAAAAATTAGATGGAAGACCCCGTGTTTGGTGAGATGTCTGCAACAAACCCCGTCATACACGAAAGATCTATTGGAGGATTCATGGCCGACCAGCTTCATTCAGCCGTGATAATAAGTTATCTCAGCGTGTGCCTCCTACAGCTAATGAGGCAACCTCATTCCCTTTCAATAAAGAATAAATAAACCATCTTCTGCACCTTCTTTCAGCAAAGGCTGGGTTCATATTGGGTAATCCTACTACTTTGACTACCCACCAAGGTAGAAATCTAAAAGCGTTCCCCCTTCTTTCACAATCTGAACCTTGTATCATTGATTCAGGGGCATCGGACCACCTGACTAATATTCCATATTTGTTCGCATTTTATGTTCCTTGTCCCGGCAACCAAAAAATTCAGATTGCTGATGGGAGTTTATCATCTATTGCAGGCAAAGGATCAATTTTACTTTCTGATTCTATTACACTTCATAATGTACTGCATGTTCCTAAGTTAGCTTGTAACCTATTGTCTGTTAGTAAACTTTCCAAAGAGTCTAACTGTTGTGTTGTCTTTTTTGCTTCTCACTATGAGTGTCAACATCATATCTCGGGGAGACAATTGGCAATGCTAGAATGAGGGATAGTCTCTATTACTTTGAAGAGTTCTTTGATAAAAAAGCTCATGCTTAAGGAACTTTCAGTTCTTCCCCTATTCAAGAAAAAATGATGGTTTGGCACCATAAATTGGGTCATCCTAGTTTTGGATATTTGAAACATCTGTTTCCTCAATTGCTCAAAGGTGTGGATGTTCCTTCACTTCACTGTACCAATTGTCTTTTTTTCTAAAAATCATCATA
This sequence comes from Melaleuca quinquenervia, assembly GCA_030064385.1. Taxonomy (NCBI): domain Eukaryota; kingdom Viridiplantae; phylum Streptophyta; class Magnoliopsida; order Myrtales; family Myrtaceae; genus Melaleuca; species Melaleuca quinquenervia. The sequence continues at coordinate 8,570,387 of CM057721.1, read as the reverse complement.
CTCATTATAGTCCAAATCAATACCATGCATCATCACCATTTTATTTAATCCATAGCGATGTTTGGGGTCCTTCACCCATGCCAAAAAAACTAGGAAACAATGGTTTGTCACCTTTATAGATGATCATACCCGTTTATGTTGGACATACTTGATGAGTGTCAAGGCTGAAGTTGAGTCCCTGTTCAAAACTTTTTATCAAATGGTTGCACCCAATTCCGCACTTCTGTTAATATTCTTCACACTAATAATGGTACTGACTATTTTAACCAGTATTAGGAAAGTTTTTTGAGAGAAAAAAGCATACTTCACCCATCAACTTATTGATTGACACCCCAACAATATGGCATTGCCAAGCACAAAAATCGCCATCTACTTGAAGTATCCCTGTGCCATCAGCTTTTCAATGCATATACCAAAATATTTATGGGGAGAAGCTGTTTTAGCAGCATCTTATCTAATTAATAGGTTGCCTACTCAGGTGTTAAAACTTCACTACTCCATTAGATTGTTTCAAACAAGTGTACCCCACATCACGTATTTTTTCCAATGTTCCTCTAAGGGTGATCGGTTGCATTGCATTTGTCCACCTTCCTAGTCAATGTCAATCCAAATTCGATCCTCAACACTGAAAGGTGCGTGTTTATGGGGTATGCACCGAACCAAAGAGGTTACAAGTGTTATAATCCACCAACTGGCAAAATTCGCATCACTATGGATCACCTTTATAGAGTCACAACTGTTTTTTTCCAATAAATCTCTCCAGGGGTGAATGCTGAAGTTAGCCAAGAGATTTTGTGGCAGTCAAACTCTCATATCCTTCCCACTCATTTGTTTTGAGTCTCCAAAAACACCTTTGCTAATTCTTTAAGTGTCAAAAACGGAGGGAGAAAAAATTTTAGATCACAATGTTATTAACAAGCCTGAGCTTCAGGTTTATTCTAGCAGAAAAACTCTTCAAAAGGTAGCAGATCAGAACCTTGTCTTGGAGCCTCATCTGTCTACAGTCCCAGGAGATGATTCTTTGCCCTCATCATCAAGTGATCCGAGTCGTACCTCATTTTTCCCTGTTCTAGTCTCTTAATACTTCTACTCTCGATATGCCTATTTGGTCCTAGAAAAGGAGTAAGATCATGTACTCAATATCCCAAATTGAAACATGTGTCATATCAAAAGCTGTCTCATCATCAGAAAGCATTTGTGTCAAACCTGTCTCACATATTTATTCCTAGAAATATCCAGGAAGCTTTAAAGGATCCAAAGTGGAAGATTGGCAATTGAGGATATAATGCGAGCACTTATGAAAATTGGCACTTCGGAATTGGTTGATACGCCATAAGGAACAAAGATTGTTGGCTGTAAATAGGTATTCACTATAAAATGTAAACTTGAAGGAAGTGTTGAATTTTATAAAACAAGGCTTGTGACAAAGGGATTCACTCAAACTCATGGAATAGATTATCAAGAGACCTTTGCCCCAGTTGCCAAGATAAATTCTGTTCGGATTCTATTATCTTTGGCTATTGTTCTTGATTGGCCCTTACTCCAGTTAGACATAAACAATGCATTCTTGAATGGTGACCTGGAGGAGGAAGTGTTAATGAGTTTGCCTCCAGGAATTGCAGAAAATGAAGGCAAAGTCTGCAGATTGAAAAAATCATTGTACGGACTTAAACAATCTCCAAGAGCATGGTTTTGAGTGGTTTGGGAAGGTGGTTAAAAGGTTTGGCTATCACCAAAGTCAAGGGGATCACACTCTATTCTTTTAACACCCAAAAGAAGGTAACCGTGCTATTCTAATTGTCTATGTTGATGATATAATACTAACTGGTGATGACAAAGTTGAGTTGGAAACCTTGTGAAAGAAACTGACTGAGGAGTTCGAAGTTAAAGATATGGGTGTCTTGAAATATTTCTTTGGAATAGAATTTGCGAGATCCAAGAAGGGATATTTGTAAACCAACATAAATATGTGCTTGATTTGCTCAAAGAGACGGGCTTATTAGGATGTAAAGCAGCAAAGATACCTGTGGAACCAACTTTGAAACTTGAACCAGCCAAGGCTGAAGAAGTGATAGCCTTTGATACCTAACTTGAACCAGCCAAGGCTGAAGAAGTGATAGACCAAGAAAGGTATCAAAGGCTTGTTGGTAGACTTATTTATTTATCTCACACTCGACCTAACATAGCATTTGCTGCAAGTATAGTGAGCCAGTTCATGCACTCACCAGGGCCAAGGCATTTTGAAGCAAAATATCGAATTGCATGTTACTTGAAGAGATGTCTAAGTAAAGATCTAATGTTTGAGAAACATGGACATCTTGAAATTGAGGTGTTAAATGATGCAGATTGGGCTGGAAGCACTATGGATAGGAGATCTACTTCAGGCTATTGCACATTTGTAGATGGAAATTTAGTTACTTGGAAGAGTAAAAAGCAGAGTATGGTGGCAAGAAGCAGTGCTGAAGCTGAGTTTCGGTCAATTGCACATAGTGTATGTGAAGTTATATGGATTAAAGGTATCTTGGATGAACTACGGATCTAGAGTTCCACACCAAAGAAAGTGTATTGCGATAATAAGGCAGCAATCTGAATTGCTCATAATCCCATGTTACATGAACGGACAAAGCATGTGGAAGTTGACAAACACTTCATCAAAGCAAAACTTGACAGCTGACTGATTTGTATGCCATATATTTCTAGTGCTGCACAAGCTGCCGACATTCTAACCAAAGGACTGCATAGAAGGCAATTTGACCATCTAGTGAGCAAGCTGTCTTTGGAAGATATCTTCAAGCCAGCTTGAGGGGCAGTATTGGAATGTGTTGCTATTAATTAGTGTTAGCTATCATCGTTGGAATGTGTCGCTATTAATTTGGGGGAGCTGTGATTGCATTTAATTAGTAGTCGAATCTATTAGCTGCCAACTACCTATTAAGTAGGTTCTTTTTCCAACTTGGTTTCTGATGTATATTAATAGAGACTCGTATCTATAGTGATCTAACAAAATATCGACATCAGTATTTTTCAACTAGAAATTCCAGACAACTTTCCATTCAATTTCTTTCCCTTCTTCCAAACAACAATATGCATTTTGATTTTCTCTCCTTCCAACTTTCATCTCCTCCGCTATCTACTTTTATAGTGGAAAATAGACTTTGCCTTCTGACTTCTTTCCCCAAACATAGTGTTATAGTGGTCAGTGGGACAATAGCTCTTTGATGAATCTATCCTAGAAACCCATGGAACTAAGCATCAAACGAAATAGTGTTAAATGAACTTGCCTTCCTTCGGTCTCGTGTTGCTTATAACTGGTATATTACATGCAAAAATCAATAAAAAGACCCTGGCAGAAAAGGAATTGAGAGTACTGAGAACTCCCAGATCTCACCACAATAGCCCAATTTCACGGGACCTTAGCTCTTCAGTTGATAATAAAGTAATAGTAAATAATGATAGGATAGAGTGACCCACCAAGCACTTAAGATTAAGGGTGTTACAGCTACAAGCATTTAAAATTTCTTCAATACTTACATAATTCCATGACATGAACATGGCTAATGATTTGTTGAACGCTGAACCATATAATTTCACAATGTCTCAAAAGAAATCCTCCCTTGCACACGAGAATTTATAAAGTATAACAAACTATCCAAACTGAAAAGTGGTTTTTCTCTAACCCAGAAACTTAAAATCTGTAACCATCTACCATGAACATAAAGAAATTATACACAAGGCTCCCCGATAGAAACTGCAATGAACAATGATTAGATCAAATAGAAAACTAGAAAACTACTTAGTCAGCCGAAATTTAACCACCAAACAACACTAAATATATGATGTCATTTACCTGAATAAAAAATATCGCAATTGGATTTCCTCTCAAACATGATATCCGAAGGTAGCGGCATGGTATATAATTCATAAGGTACGTCATTTCCCTACGTGGCGCTTCACAACGAGGACGCACTTTTGCAAATGTCTCAGGCTGGTAAAAATCATAACAGATCAGCCTACCATTTTAAATTTATCTTCCACAAATACCTGACAAGAGTCCACAGTCCAGGCAAGATAAATTTGCAGAAAAGAAAATTATTGCCCACATACACATCATTTCAAACTGGAAATGCAAATATGTTTAATTGGAAACCAGCATTTTCTGTATAGGTATTGACTAATTATCATGAGTTCTTCAATGAATAGCACACTCTCATAAAATTTATTAATCCACGAAACAACTGAAATCTCCTCAATATGCAGAACAGCAATATGAATATATCAATCAGACTGACTCCAGTCTACATCATTCATCACAAACCTTTCTATACGTCTAAAGCCCCATAGTATGCACACACAATTATTTCTTTCATACAACTAATACTTAATTGTTTCTATCTTACCTCCAAAGGACATTTATTATTTACTGACTTTGGTTCTTCTTTTGCACATTTCTGTTGGGTTTGAAGTTCATTTTACAAGCCTCTACCCATGCTCACCAATCTGAACTAGATTTCTCAGCGATAATTACTTCACCACGCATAGGCTAGACTTCCAATTCATGATGCCTTGAACCAACTACTCTGATTAGCACAAATTGATGCATATCTAATATTCCCAGAATATTCAATATGTAGGACATTTGAGTATACATATATGATTCATAATGACCAAGAAAAAGGACAATAACATTTTATCCCATCAAAATTCCAAGAAAAAACATTCATTGCTTGCTCTCAAAAGGAGCAAGCTTGACCTAGGATTAAAAGCACACTTTCTAATCTACTGTTTCATTTGGTAACCATCTTTCTAATAGTTTGGGCATTAGCTAAAATCTTGGGGAGCTATGCAAAGAAAACTTTTGAGGGGTAACAATACAAATTTCCTAGATCTCATTTGGCAAATTGAAAAGCAGCTAAGCCACCCTTTCTTTGGACTGGCAATTGAGTCTTTGCTCTTCCTCAATGAGCTTTAATAGGTAAACCATCTATCATGGAAGTTTAAGAAGGATCAGCTTGTGGTTGTTGCCCAGTATCAATTGGAAAAACAGTGTCACATTTTAATACAACCAGAGCAACATTACACATAAGTTTGGCGGTGAAGAGAAGTGGAAACTTTACGACCAAACTTCACCACTGGACTATGAAACAGTAACTGAACTTAACTCTGGCTAGACATGTTTCCTATGTTTTTTAGTATTCCCAGAAATGTGAAGGCACCTGCAGCAGATTGTTAACATATGAACTATCACAGAGTCTCATGGGCTATCCCTCTCTCTCAACAAGCTCAAGAACGAGAGCTGCAAGCATTTCCACATACAAATGCTTCACAACTCCAAATCAAAAGATGTACCAATTTTAAACAAAAAAGCTGAAAATAATCCTTCAAAATTGTCTTCAATAATCATCATGAAGCTACACCCCTGAGCAAGATGATCTCAATGAAAGTCACTATGGAAAAGGAAGTCCCAATGAAAAGGCAATCCAGGGATGGTCAGAGCAAAATATTCCGGTCAATATTTTTCCACTTCATAAGCTAGCCATTGATATTTAGAACTCAGGAGTATTTTTCCTATAATTAAACGTAATTATCGGGTATGATGTCACCCCCAAATTTGGCTCGTCTATTGTACCACTTTCTACGTTATAAATGTATGACATGTATGTGTGGCCTTCGTTTCTTAAATGGCGATGAAGAATACAATCTATCTTGAGCTATTAGATAGCTACAAACCACCAAAAAGTCATATACAAAGAGTATAATCAAATGCCAAGTTATCTAGGATAACCATAAATCTTACATGAGCAATGTCTTGAAAGATGTAGACATACTCAGACCAATAAATCCACCTTAACAGACACAACTACTAGATTAGATGATAATAGGGACCAATAAATGCACAGATTTAGGAATATCACCTAAATTCTTTTACAATTAAAAGAAAATACAAATTTTCATGATAAAAAGGTAAAAATTAGACGTGACTAAGTGTCCTATAGAGACTGAATATAGAACGATTCAACTAAGAGGGCCTACTATCATAACCAAATTTTTCTTGCACATGTCTAACAATATATCACGTGCATTGTGCAGATTAGATAACTCACTATACATAACTAGAACAAATAACCTTATTGAAGAAATCAAACAAAGAAATAATAGAGAAACAACATAAATACCAAAACAATGCAAAGACACATCAAAAGTTAGTTAATTAGTTTTCAGGAACAGCATCAATGACTAAAAAGAAGTTCAAAAGTGATGCAAGTGAAAAAATGTAACCTTGTATCTTAAGCCAGCTGCAATCTCCCATTCAAGAACAGACTTATTATAGATCCTTACATGTGACAAAAGACATGGTTCCTGAAAATGATCATAAAAGATCAAAATAAGTATAACAAGTTAGAAAGAGAGAGAGAGAGAGAGAAAGCACTCCTTGCCAGATTCTGATAATTATTCATGAAATGTACATTTCTTCATCAGAAAAGAAAGTTAAGCTTTTATATTGATGCAATGTCTACAGTTCGATGATTTGTTCAACTTATGTAACCTTCTTCCATTCTCATTTCTTGCTGGACTTTCACATGATACCAAAAGGTGAAAAAGAAAAAATGAAGTCAGTTGCACTATAAGAACTAGTTGAAGGGAAGAAGAACTAGGAAAGAAGAGATTAATTCACCTCTTGAGGCAGGCATTGGAAGCCTGTCTTTTATTTGCAAGGTGTAGGAACTAAAACAGAAAGCCCCATTCTTGTTTTTCTTCTTCTAATATATTAGTCAAGATTTGGTAAGGTCCGGGGGCAAGGGCCAACAAACTAATATATAGATAACAAGGAAATAAAAATCTAACTACTCTAGAAAAAATTGTATCAAACCACTTGCCACTACAAGACCAACATAAAGTGAGGAGAACCATCTATCAATTTTCACAACACTTCAGGGGCTTTTTCGTCCTCAAATCCTTCTATCCAAATGACCCAAATATGAATGAAGGAATTGAAACCAAAGTATTACATCCTTCTTTGCAAGCAAGTAAAACAGAAGAAACTTCAAGTATTTTCCTAACACAGAACCAGCCACCACCCAATTGAATTCATGAATGCTAAAGATGAGTATTCCACAGTGTGCAGATGCCCAAAAAGAAGATGACTTACAGTCCCAGCTGTCCCCTCTGCAGAGATAAGACCTCCTAGCAGGCATCAGAACCCCCTTTGGTTAAATTAAATAGCTAGATTCTCTTTCAAAAACATTCCCACCTTAAAAAACCCACTACAGGAAGCACCATGGATCCTAGTAGATTTTCCAGGAGAATCAACTACAAATGTGTCAGTGCTAACAGCACAAGACCTCCTATAACCAGATTTCACTGAATTCTACCACTTGTGTTGTGTCACTGCACTGCCCTATCACTAAGCTCAGAGAACAACTGAGAACTATGCAAGTCAAATAGATGTTCCAATGCCCTCCGATGCCCAATCCTTTGCAGATTTTAAGAACTATACATACCATGAATCCCTCCAAAAGTAGATTGATCCCTCATGTTGTGAGACAAAAAATAGTCCAAGTTCCTGCCAATCCACCACTAGTAGATGTAATCATCAAGGGAAGTACCACACTCGGCAGCTGTTGTGTTCCATAAGAAACTGCCCTTCTCTAACATGAGGAGCCATAGACATCTGCTAAAGAGAGCTCTCTGAAAATTGTAACAGTCTACCTTTGTTGCAGTCTGTCAGGCACTCCTCCAGGTTATATTTGAACTCTCCATCTAAATGACCGCTTAAAATCTTAATGGAATGTTTTGCAATCTTCTTGATCCAAAGCAAGGAATAGCAGATAGTGAAGTACAATCGATAAAAGATAAGAAAAAGCATTCTGAATGAGTGCCATCTTAACAGCCTATGATAAACTGGTGTTTTTAAAGTGTTAGCTTTGAGAGACTCCAGCTCCACTATTTGTTCGTGTACCTCATTTCAGAAACCAAAGAATAGCCATAAAAACAGGCCCAAAGATAAGCAATGGTCTAAATGCTCATGCCTTCTCCCAAAGCAATGTGCACTTTCAGCGACGTTAACTTTGGGATCCAAAACATACCTAAAACAAAGAACGATGCATCCCAAGGTTCCACACTTGCACAGAGTCTCCTTCCTAAAAATTAATTGTATCCTTAACAAAGAACAGAAGAGGTACTTGGCAGAAACTCAAAACCATTCAGTGAAGAGCAATCCGCTGGTCCCCATCACACATTACGCCAAACCCTTTGTCGAACTAACATCACGAGACAAAATCATATCAGGCACCAAGCGCGTTTGCAACCAGAGACCGGCAGGCGAGGGGCTAGCGAGAGCTGCCAGCTGCTTGGCATCATTTTACTACCATTTGCTATATTCAGTAAATTTTTCACGTTGAATTCGTTATATCCCGCCCCAAAGTCGAGATCTTTTGTGCCAAAGGTCTAAGCTTTCCTCCTCCCAACTTCAAATTCCGGGGTCCGCCACAGGCAACGACATGAGCACGGCGGGCGATCTCAGCAGAAAAGCACGAAGGTGGGAAAATGCACATCCAGTCCAATGTGTGCGGTGCGAGAGAGAGAGAGAGAGAGAGAGAGAGAGAGAGAGAGAGAGAGAGAGAGTATACATCGAGTTCAAGTAAGATCCACTCCTTAGTGTTGGTGCCGGTGGACCAGTGAGTGCGGAGGTCGGGGTCGAGTATGTGGGCCGCTTTCTGCGACGGCGATTCCCTCGAAGTTGCCTTCACTTTGTACCCCAGCGGCTTCACCCTCGGCTCCAATTCCACCTCCATCCCCGGCTCTCTCCCTCGTATCTGCAAACCAACCTGAAATTGAGGAGGATCTGGGTCTTCAGACGCGGGACGAGGAGGTGAAATCGAAGTGAAATCGAACTGGCTTTGTCTTAACTCACTGCAACTGGGTGATGTTTGAAGCTCTTCTGGTTCCTTCGACGACGGTTTGACGCGGCCGGGTAGTGGTCAAGCAACGCAGCTCAGGCAGGCTTCAGCCCCGCGGACCGGAGCGGTTCGGGTTTGGTTTGGCGTAATTACGAAAAAGGTCACTCCAGTTTTGCCCATTTAACTAAATCTTTTAGTGACGCTGGCAAAAGCATTCCTCGCCAAATCGATTACCTTCGTGCAAAAACGAAGGGGTTCGGCCAGGATAATTGCAAATGATCTTCGGGCAAAGTCCACATTTCCAACGATGTTTAGCCCGATGCAACTTCTACCCAATTTTGATTTCGAGCATTTCCTTGGAACGTTAAAATATTTTTTCCTAGTTTTGCCCTCACTAAATACCTACATTTCAATTTTGTCCTTTCCATATTCATCAAGTGAGCTCGTGTGACTTCATCAATCAGACTAGAGTCTTGCTTAAGGTCACGTGACTTTCGGCTATCCAGTGCCTGAGGTGGCGGATTGAGTTGCAACAATAAAGCGCGATTGATTTGGAATTTCTTTTTTTTTCTAAATTTGTATTTTAACAATTGTTTTATAGAGTGAATGCAACAATGTTCATTCAAACTCTATTTGCATTTCATCAAAACCCTTCAACCTAAAATCCCTACATTCACGCAAAGGTATTTTCCGTAAACCTCTCCCCGAATGCAGCTATCCACTCTTCATTTTTTAATAGGAAGTTCTCATTTAAAGTTTAACTATTTGATTATATAATATTTTCCAGTAATCCTATTGTTTGGTAACTTTTAGAAAAGAAGTACACCAAAGTTCAGGTGCAACTTTTTAGTAATTTTCATGCATAATTTGTAATCTTTTTGACACACATAATCAACTTTGAAGTATCTCAACATCAACAACTTCATGATTAAGGTAAGAGCATAGGGACACACGAAAGTAACTAGAAAAAACCAAATATGGATGAAAATCGAAATCATTTTAAAAATTTGTATAGGCATTCATACCAGCTAAAAGTTGTGAGAATGCGACATGACAGGGTAGAGTCCATACTTTTTTTCAAAATTCAAAATTGACTCTTTACCTTTTTTTAATTAAAAAAATTAGTACACTTTTTTGAAAGTGTCTGTCTAGACCATCCTTCTATTCAAATGACTCCTCAAAGTTGCCGAGTTAGGTATCTAGGCGGTGAGTTGAGGAGAAAATATTGGGTACACTTCTTGAGCCAGCTCAGTTGTGGAAGAAACCATTCAGGAGGTGCCATATGGAGCCATGTTGGCAGGCGCGTAGAGGGACAATTAGTCAGCAAAACATAATAGAGAGAGCGGGAGCCGAGAGAGAAAGAGAGAATTCAAATTAAAGCTACAATTTCTCTCTCTCCTGACATTCCCTCTCCTCTTTCCCCTCCCCCTTGTCTCCCCTTCTCCCCCACATTCGTATTCTCTTTACCACATTCCTCCGAGATTTTGATTTCTTCTCCACACCACTGCACCTACCTTCGTCCGTCAAAGTAATCAAACCACAAAGTGAGTGTCACCTCCGCAAAGCTCGTTCCTCTGGTTCGCCCAAACGAAACGATTTCGCCATGCGCCAGTGGAACCCTAGCTCGTACACGAAGCACTAGTAGGCACTAGCAATCTCTCTCTTTGTTCTCATTTTGGCTCTCTTCGCCTCTTGTTGTGTTTCTCGTTTTTGCTTCCGTCTTCGCTTGAGAGCCGTAGCCTCCCGTCCTCCCAAATGGCTTGATTCCGCCATGCACCAGTGGAACCCTAGTTCGCATGACGAATTTATTGTTCAATTTTTTGTTTGTCTATCTAAATTTACTTTCCCTACTAGGTGTTTGCTGGGTAAAGAAGTTTGTTCTTATTAATTGTTTAGTGATTGCAAGTATGGCGATTAAATGTGAAAATTGGGGGTGAAGATGAATCGGCAAAACATATTTTTGGGTAATTTATGCTATGCTTTGTGCATTATGATCTCCCTTTGAGCATATTTCAAGAAGAGCATAGATCATTTTGTTTTCTCGAGATGAAAGGATAAAATTTCAATGTAATATTTGAGGCCAAAATTCTTGAATGGATGCTTCGAACAAACCCATGTTTGAAGCACCTTAATGAGATGAAACAATGAAAGATGAAGGGTTCTCAAGGTCCTATATGACATAGATGTGCAATCTTAGAGAGTGAACTTCTAGGGGATGGAGATGTTAAGAGTGCTTTCTTCATGTACATGGTTCTATTTCTATTACTGAGGCTTGCAGTCATGCATAGAGCTTAGAGACTAATATGAGTTGCCAAACTATCCTACAATTTGAAGATTGTGTCTATTTTTGGTTTATTGAAACTTGTCAGATTATTGATGGGAAGGATCTTCTAAATGAGAGAACCGACACTGAACTTTGATATTTGAAAAAAGTAAGCTCTCTCTCTCTCTCTCTCTCTCTCTCTCTCTCTCTCTCTCTCTCTCTCTCTCTCTCTCTCTCTCTCTCTCTCTCTCGCGATTTGTTGGGTAGATACAAGTTATATACTTTATGACGGAATACATAATTCCTTTTATGACTTCAGACAAATCCGAAGAACATAGCGGAAACAATAACAACGAACGCCCAAACTTGCATCATTGATCTAGATACAATCACAACTCACGAATCGTACATGTAGTCCACGGAAGATCTGTCGCTCAAAACGAGGGAATCGAAGTTGCCCGACGAAGCACCTCTCAAAGGGAAGTCAAGAACGTCGTTCGTTCTTCTTCTTGAAGAGAGAGAGAATCTTTCACACAAAGTCTATCTCATGGCGGTTATCAAATCTCCTTCTAAAGGAAATTTGAACTGCTCGGGTTTTGGGTAGGGTTCGGCCCATCTTGGACGGCCCATTGTATTAAAAACCCAACAATCTCCCACTCGCCCACGATGGGCTGAACGCTTCATTAACCTCTCGTCGACTTTCATATTGACAGATAATCCGTGCGACCAACATACTCTGAGAGCTCTAATTTGCTATACATCCGTTATGAGTGTACAGCCACTCAGAAATTCAGGCTTGGAGTAGATATAATATGCAGTACCCTAGATCAAAGACAACCGCATTTGCATTGCTCTCTCATGATCTCTTATCAATGCTGTATTTTATTCACAATTATAATTAACTCATCAATCATAACTGACCGGTCTGTGAACACAATCATAATCTCTTTAAGTTGATCTTTCTCTTTCCCCAAACCTCTTAATCCCAGTCCAACTCGCTTTTCTAGAGATGTCCCATTAGATCGAATCACACATGACTATTGGCAACATTCTAAGATAGCGGCCATCGAACAAGAATCTTGAGAATGGGTTAGAGTCTTAAGGGGACTAGTTGAGGAACGTTTTCCATCAGAATCTCACACGGCACAAGAAGTTGAGATCAAAACTTTTGCCATCTCTTTTTGGTCGACTATGCATACGTCATATGAAAAACGTATTACGGTATTCTCTTCTTTCGTATGGAGCGTATGTCTTTCCTTATAATACCGTACAGATAATATTTTAGATATACACAATATCTAAAATTGAGCTCACTTTTTACTCTTTCAAAACTTCCATCTGAACTCACATCTGGCATAAAGACATATAAAGTGAACCACGTGGTCAATGTCACTTTCGGTCACAAATGAAATGTGACCTCATCTTAACCCTTTTATTAAGGCGACAATTTGGTTTAAACTTGGGCTCTCATTTATCACTTAGATAACAAGCTTAAACCGTCTCATCTCTATTCAACGTATTTAAATAGAGGCGATCACTCGTGTGAGTAGGTCTATCTCATCTGTCCGACATACTTTCTTTAACACACAAAATGTTAGCTTAACACACAAAGTGTTAACTTGCATAAACATCGTACCAATCACATTAAGATTAGTAATGAAGACAACATTCTCATTCATTGTGAATATTTTGGGAAATACATAATTCAGTACATCAGTCTCTACGCAGACCTAGAGATTTTACATGACCACTGAAAACATCTCTAGTCGTCAGCTTCGTCAATGGATCCGCAATCATTCTATGCGTAGATATGTACTGTACATCCCTTGTGCTACTAAGTCTTTAACAAAATTGTACTTGATATATATGTGTTTGATTTTTCCATAATACTTGGGATCCTTTAAGTAGGAGATCGCTGCTTGGTTATCACAATGAACCAACAATGGCTCTGCAGCTCTCTTATTGACTCCCAGATGATCCAAGAATCTCCTCAACCAAACACTCTCTTGTACTATTACTGATAAAGCCACGAATTTTGTCTCCATCGTGGATTGGGCTACGCATGTCTATTTTTTACTGCTCCATGATATGGCGCCATTGTTCAGTAAGAATGCGTATCCAAAGGTAGACATTCTTGCATCTAAGTCTCCTCCCCAATCAGCATCATTATAGCCTTCAAGGTGCAGATCTCTTCCTTGATAGCACAGTAAGTAGTTCACAATACCCTTTAGATATCGGAGAATTCTCTTGACGACGATCCAATGTGCTTGACCTGGATTGGATTGGCATCTACTAACCATTCCAACCGTATAACAAATGTTGGGCATTGTACACGTCATATCATACATCAAACTTCCGACAGCAGGTCTATATGGAACCTTCATCATTCGTTCCATCTTTTCAGAAGTCTCAGGACAAAGTCACTTGCTCAATTCAACGCCTTTGGCAATAGGAGTGTCTATGGATTTGCAATCTTGCATGCGGAATCGTTCAAGAACTTTCTTTATGTAAGTCTCTTGCGAAAGAGACAACAATCTCTTCGAACGATTTCTTTAAATCTTAACTCCAAGGATGTATGCAGCTTCACCCATATCTTTCATCTCAAAGTTGGTGCTCAATCAATCTTTGACCGTTTTAACAAATTCCAAATTGCTTCCAACAAGTAGTATATCATCAACATATAATGATATGATCACAAATTGATCATTGGATCTCTTGATATATACGCAATGATCCTTATCTATCATTGAGAAATTATATGTCGTGATAGCATTATGAAACCGTATATACCACTATCTTGATGACTACTTAAGGTCATATATCGATCTCAAAAGTCGACATACTTTTTGTTCTTGGCCTTCTGATATGAAACCAGCAGGTTGTTTCATATAGATTTCTTCTTTCAATTCTCCATTGAGAAAAACAGTATTTACATCCATCTGATGTAATTCGAGATCCATACTTGCCACTATCGCTAATATAAGGTGAATAGAGATAAATCTCACTACAGAGGAAAAGGTCTCATCGTAATCTATTCCTTCTTTAAGTAAATCATTTTGCCACAAGGTGGGCCTTATACCTCTCAATTGAGCCATCAGCTGTTCGTTTTATCTTGAGAACCCATTTGTTCTCAACAGCCTTTCGTCCTTTAGGGAGATCAACCAATTCCCACACTTGGTTTGATCTCATAGACTTCATCTCATCTTCCATTGCTTTTATCCATTCATTCTTGTCAGGGCCATTTAGAGCCTCATTTACATTCTTTGGCTTTAATTCATCTTGTGGAGCAACCATGAAAGCTTCTCCCTCAATGTCAAAACGTCGACGAGTAACTCTTCGACGACTCGTTCGTCTTATTGGGGGCGTATCTCTCAATATCGTGTTGCTCCCACTCGGATCAGATGACAGTGGCATTGTCATATCAAGTGGTTCCATATGAAATTGTTCGGGAACTAATTCCCTTCTGCTCATTTCACTCCCACTTGGAATAGTACATATGTTTCTGTCATCAATATCCAAGGTCTCAAATAGGGAAACATTTTCACCTATTTCACCCTTTTTAGGAAAATTATTCTCTAAGAATGTGACGTCCCTTGATTCGATCTCAGTTACACTCCCACTTTCTTGCTCGCATATAAACACATATCTTTTTGAGTGCTCTGAGTATCTTATAAAGATACCGTTCTTTCCTCTAAGACCTAATTTGCCATATTTATGAGATGGCTCGTGAATATAAGCGGTACAACCCCCTAAGTTGGGTTTCCATCCTGTCCATAACTCATATGGAGTGGAAGCAACTGATTTTGAAGGCACTCGGTTAAGTATAAAGGCAGCAGTCAACAAAACATCACCTCAAAAGGTGATCGGGAGCTTAGCTTGTGCCATCATAGACCTAACTATCTCTAAAAGGGTTCTGTTTTTCCTTTCTGCAACACCGTTCTGTTGCGGAGTATAGGGAATAGACAACTGTCTATCTATCTATTTGTCATCACAAAACTTTCTGAACTCATCAGATAAGTATTCTCGTCCTCAATTGGATCTTAAGGCCTTCACCTTCTTGTCTAATTGATTTTCTACCAAATTCAAGAATTTCACGAAGCAACCAAAAGCTTCGGACTTATGGGCAATCAAATAGACATATCCAAATCGGGTAAAGTCATCTATAAATATGATGAAATAAACAGCCCCATGCCTTGCCCTAACATTCATAGGACCACAGACGTCTGAATGGATTAATTGCAATGGAAGTTCAGCTCTAGTTCCTTTTCCAAATGGCTTACGTGTTGTTTTTCCAGACAGGCAATGCTCGCAAATAGGCAAATCGACATTTTCAATATTGCCTAATAAGCCTTCTTTGGCTAATCTGTTCATTCTTTGCTAGCCAATGTGACCAAGCCTAGCATGCCACACATTCACGTCATCAACACTAGAGTTAGGAGACGTGAATAAGGAATAACACACATTCACACTATGGTGTTCAACATCCAAAACGATAAAGCCATTGAGAAAATATCCAGAGCCATGCAAGTTTGTTCCTAAGAACAAATCCACACCACGATCATGAAAATTTACATTGAAACCAAGTTTAACCAGAACCAACACAAAAACCAAATTCTGACGTATCTCAGGAGCATACAATACATCATGTAGAAACAAAATGCGACCATCACGCATTTGTAGCTGATAGGTGCCAATTCCTTTCACCTCAGCTCTGGAGTTGTTTCCTACGTATATGTACTTCGCTCCATGTGGGAGTCATCGGAACTCCACAAAGGCCCCTTTTTCCTTCGCTACATGGTTCGTGGCTCCCGAATCTACAGTCCACAAAGGATGAGATTCAGACAGAAAGACAGAACTATATACATAAGTGACATTTTCACATGTATCGAGGGTTACCTTTTTGGGCTCTGCGCAGTCGCGAGCAAAGTGACCCTTCTTGCCACAGTTGAAACACTTCACCCTTGAAATGTTCAGCTTTTTCTTGGGACGCTTCCCATCTTTCTATTGGTCCTCTCTCGGTTTCTTCTCTGATGGATTCGTCTTCTTCCTCGGCCACTCTCTGAACCCACCTTGATGCTTGCGCTTGAAACCCAAAGCTCTCACTGAGCTTGATCCAGCATAGTAAATATCGGATTCGGGTTTGGCTACCAAGTGGCGGTCCTCTTCCAGCTCTAGTTGGCGCATAGCATCCTCAAAAGTCTTGATGCTCTCATTGTGGGTCAGGTGCACCTTCATGTGCTCCAGGCTACGAGGAAGCGAACGAATTACTACCTGCACTTGATGCTCGTCGATCAAGACGTGGCCTGCATCTTTCAGCTTACATATCATATTGGCCATTCGCCTCAGATGCTGCCTTATGGACAGACCATGACATCTTGTACGAGTCAAATCGTACAGTGAGCTGCCTGAGTCTAGTGATCGACGTCTGACCAAACCTCTATGCCAATGCACTCCACACATCCTTAGCGTTCTCAAAACGCCTAAATTCTCGCATCAGGTCATTCTCCATGCTGCTTAACAGCGTGATGCGAGCCGTGGAATTCTTTTTTTTCCAAGCAGCAAATGCATCTTTGTCCCTTTTATGTTGAGCAGTATTTCCGTCCTCAGGTTCTTGCATGATCAGGTTTAAAGCCTCTAAGACTTCCTGTTAGAACATATTGGATTTTTATCTTCCAAATCTCAAAATTATCGCCGTTCAATTTTTCTCCCTTGTTCAATTCAGCAACTATGTTCTTTGATGCTGATACCATTATCTGAACACGAAATCCAGTAGACACATAGGCACAAATATTTTATTTGTCTTCGTTTATGCAATTATTTCACACTAGTTAACTATATTAGTAACAATTTCACTTTATGTTTAGAACTCGAAAGGACACTTTTGTATCCAATCATTATACAAAATCCTAACTTGAAACCATCACTAATATAATCATCTAGGCAAGATTTTTAGTTCTATCTAGCTACTTATAACTATGAGAACATACCACATAATTGTGTCATAACACAATTTAAAACACCCATAAAGCATGATAAAAGATAACTGATATTAACAATGCCAAGGATGACAGAAATTTTATCCTTGAACAACAATAAAAAAAAAAAACTTCCAACTAGTAAGGGAAAGGAAATAACTAATAAACAGTATCAACTGTGCAAACTAAAACAAAACGGAATCAGAAAAGCATAACTAGTCTCATAACCACACTAGAGACTAAGCAACCAGGCCAAACTCAACTCATGTGCGCCACATCTTAATGAGGACATGTAAGGACTTCCTAATCTGACAATCTAGGAATATCCGACACCTAGGAATCCTTCTCGGATAACGTCCCCGCCTCGTGGACTTGGTGCCTAGGGTCTCGTCCTCTCTCAACCTGTACTCCCTTAGGAACTCCAAGACCAATCTCTCATAACGACTCACCGAGGTCGTGGCATAGACAACCTCCTTGACCTCGTCAAGAACCTTCCTCCACACAGGAGGGAGCTTGGAGCGAAACGCAATCGCCATATTGTCGTCCTGAGCCATTGCGACGTCACCCATCCAAATAATATGTTGGATAAGCCCGTTGACCTTGATTATGTGATCCTCGATCGTCCCCTTTCTCCAACGAGACTTTCTCAGCTTTTCTTTACTCTCCAACAACTTCTGCAATTGCCCAAGAGTTCGTACAATGTGGGGTGAACAAATGAATCGAGGCATCCTTCCTGCAACACATGCAGAAAAGATTAGGGATTTACAAATCCACATAATTAATCACATATGACACATATTCAATCAATGGATTACACAAATCCAAGGTTTCAAAAAAAAAATTTGTCAACGGTCAACAGCCGGTCAACGGTCAACCGAGTCAGGCGAGCGAACCGGGTCGACGGTCGGGCGCCGGGTCGGGCGGGCCGCGCGCGACGGCCCACCCGGCTAGCCCCTTTCTTTTATTTTTCTCTTGGCCCACAAAATGGGCTTGCAGCCCACATCCAGCCCACGTCGCCCACATCCAGCCCACGTTCGCAAAAATCAACCCATTTTCGCACAAATAAACTGCCCTTTGGCAGTTCGCCGGCGACGGCGGCGAGGCCATTCCGGCGGCCTTCCCGGCCTCCGTTCGAAGCGTGCGACCACTCGAAACACATGTCTCTCCGAGTACTACGCAATCATGCAATAAAATCCAATTTTTCCCAACCAAAAAATTCCAGAAAGGCCTAGAATCTACTGACCTCTCCTAAACATGCCTTAATCAGAAAAATTCCTTCTAAAACAACATGCATATATGATGAAACGAGTATAATCATCAGGAATACAAGTAATTTAGGCTCTGATACCAATGACGGAATACATAATTCCTTTTATGACTTCGGACAAATCCGAAGAACGCAGCGGAAACAATAACAACGAACGCCCAAACTTGCATCACTGATCTAGATACGATCACGACTCACGAATCGTACCTGTAGTTCACAGAAGATCTATCACTCAAGACGAGGGAATCGAAGTTGCCCGACGAAGCGCCTCTCAAAGGGAAGTCAAGAACGTCGTTCGTTCTTCTTCTTGAAGAGAGAGAGAGAGAATCTTTCACACAAAGTCTATCTCATGGAGGTTATCAAATCTCCTTCTAAAGGAAATTTGAATTGCCTGGGTTTTGGGCCGGGTTCGGCCTATCTTGGGCGGCCCATTCTATTAAAAATCCAACACTTTTATTATCAAGTTGCTCTAACAGTGGCTCCAACTGCCACAAACCTGAATCCTTGAGACTTGCTTATCAAACTATTGTGGGGAATAAGGAAAACTCTGGAAAGGTAAAGCACGTGGACCAATTTTGCCCTTTAGTTGTTAGAAAACATTTTTGCATTTGCATATTGTGAAAATAATTTAAAAGACTTTGACAATCTCCCCCAGTTATACCATTGGATCTCATCGTCTACAAATAGTTTTGACAATCACGCAAATTGAAACCCAAGTTATTACTTTCTCCTGGTTCATTTGCCAAAAACTTATATATTGCAGTTTCTCTAATACAAGTTTTCACCATGTCAACTAAAACATCCTTACAAGTATCAGTTATCAATCATCGTATCTAATCAAATGCCTTTGATTCTCCTGGTATGAATGTATGATTATGTTCAGAAACATACTATATGGCTTCATGGAGACCATTGTTAACCTTAAATTTGATATGAGCAAGACATCTACATCTAATTTCAAACCTCACAAATTTCTTTTCATAATCAGATGAGTTAGGTGAATGACCCTTATAACTACATACAAAAGTCCATCGAGTTGTTTCTCCTTTTGTATTTCCAAGCAAATTAATCTTTTTCACTCAAAATCTCTTACTAATGGCATAAGTCACACACTTATGATATGCTTCAAGCTCATTTACAAAAACTATTTCTACTACAAACTCAAAATCTTTTTCAATATCACGAATTACATGTGTAAGATAGTTAGTTTCTTGCTACAACTCAAAGAATAAAAAGTAATTAACAAAATGCTTTCACTAACAAAATAATATCTCATTCATCACTTAATAAGCAAAAAAGTCACATCCAATGTATGAGTAAAGAATTACCTCTGATTCAACCATCCTCCAATAAGTTTTAATGTGTAAATTTGCAACTAAATTAATACGAGGGCTCCAAAATGGTCCACGAATATAGGAAACATAGTGCTATAGTAAGGTGGCAAAATAACATCCCACGTGTGCACAATCAATGTCGTCAGTGACATGAAAAATCATCGAAATACAAGTGCGATAGAGCATCTACCACCTATCATGACACATCTCCTTTTCCAAGGCTTGGTTCTACATCACTTTTTCCACTGAGGCAATCTTTGTACCACAACCCGCAATCAAAACACATGAGCAAAGATGTTTGTTATAAATGTATGTCCCCAAGAAGAACAAGTATATCTCAAACTGTATTTGTTTCATTGAATTTTATTCTAAAGAAAAATATAATCCGCTAAAATAATTTTCAACGAAAATGGTTAACTTTTATTTGTTTGGTGATTTAGAGAAAGGAACTTCCTTCTTACAATAAGGGGAAGTTATCTTCTCCTAGTCTAAGCTTGTTGTTTTCAGTCATTTCACAAATTGATTAGTTTTTTGTCATCCAAGTACCTAGAAATTGGCAAATAATTTTCTAGAAATAGTTTTCCTTCATACAAACAGACCCCAGTTCATGAGGAGAGAGAGAGAGAGAGAGAGAGAGAGAGAGAGAGAGAGAGAGAGAGAGAGAGAGAGAGAGAAAGCTTACTTTCTTCAAATATCGAAGTTCATTGTCAGTTCT
Source organism: Melaleuca quinquenervia (assembly GCA_030064385.1). Taxonomy (NCBI): domain Eukaryota; kingdom Viridiplantae; phylum Streptophyta; class Magnoliopsida; order Myrtales; family Myrtaceae; genus Melaleuca; species Melaleuca quinquenervia. Next base: position 8,549,936 of record CM057721.1, on the reverse strand, counting down.
TTCATTTAGAAGATGCTTCCCATCAATAATCTACCTAATATGACAAGTTTCAATCAACCAAAAATAGACACAATCTTTAAATTGTATGATAGTTTGGTAGCTCATATTAGTCTCTAAGCTCTACACATGACTGCAAGCCTCAATAATAGAAATAGAACCATGTACATGAAGAAAGCACTCTTAACATCTCCATCCCTTGGAAGTTCACTCTCTAAGATTGCACATCTATACATACTAGGACTTCAAGAACCCTTCATCTTTCATTGTTTCATCTCATTAAGGTGCTTCAAACATGGGTTTGTTCGAAGCATCCATTCAAGAATTCTGACCTCAAACACTACATTGAAATTCTATTCTTCCATCTCAAGAAAATAGAAACATATGTGCTCTTCTTGAAATATGCTCAAAGGGAGATCATAATGCATAAAGCATAGCATAAATTACCCAAAATATGCTTTACCAATTCATCTTCACCCCCTATTTTCATTTTAATCGCCATACTTGCAATCACTAAACAATTAATAAGACCAAACTTCTTTACCCACCAAACACCTAGTAGTGAAAGTAAATTTAGATAGACAAACAAAAAATTGAACAATAACTTCGTCATGCGAGCTAGGGTAGGCGCACGGCAGAATCCAAGTCGCTCGGGCGGATGGGAGGCTATGGCTCTCAAACGAAGACAGAAGCATAAACAAGAAACACAACAATAGGTGAGGAGAGACAAAATGAGAACGAAATGAGAGGAAGAGAGATTGCTGGGCGAAATTGTTTCGTTCAGGCAAACTAGAGGGACGAGCTCTGCGGAGGCGATGCTCACTTTGCGGTTCGACCGCTTCGACAAACGAAGGTAGGCGCGGTGGCGTGAAGAGAAGAGAGGCATGGCCTGAAGGAGAAACCAAAATCTCGGAGGAATGTGGTAAAGAGAATACAGAGGCAAGGGAGAAAGGAGACGCAGAGGAGAAGGGGAAAGAGGAGGGAGAATGTAAGGAGAGAGAGAAATTGCAACTTTAATTTGAATTCTTTCTCCCGCTCTCTCTCGACTCCCGCTCTCTCTCTTCTGTTCTGCTGACCAAGCGTCCCTCTGCGCACCTGGCAACGCGGCACCACATGGCGGCTCCTGAATGGTATCTTGCACAACTGAGCTGACGCAAGAAGTGCACCCAATATTTTCTCATGAGTTGACCGTTGGATCAAATGTGTTGCGTTCTAATTGGCTCAAATTTCATATTTGGTGCCACATCAACCAAAATAAAATGTAAAAAAAAAAAAAGCAATGGAGAGAGATGGGAAGGTCATAACAACCGACGTTGGGTTGCCACCTACATCCTCAAAGACTATGAAAGGCGTGCATGGCAACGTTCATGTTTCTTTGTTTTTTGTTCTTTTGTTATGCGAAACAAAAAAAAAAGAACAGAAATTCATTTGGTAATGCCAACTTATTTTTCTGTTTCACGGAACAAAAAGTTAGCTCGGAAATAGTTTTGAAACAAAAATAAGAAACAAAAAAAAGTAACTTTTTATTCTCGAAAATAATTTGTAGAAATAAGATAATTTTCTTTTGTTCTTCTCTCTTACTACGGCCACCTTCGGCCACCCAGAGCCGCCGCTAACCACTGAGCATCGGCAACGGCACTACTCGTCAGTGGAGGTCTGGACAGCGAAAGGTGGCTGCATCAAGAGAGAGGAACAAAAGAAGAATAAAAAAGAAAATTATCTTAATTCTAAAAATTCTCGAGAATGATAATCTACTTTTTTTTGTTCTTATTTTTGTTCCAATTCTATTCCCTGACTATTTTTCTATTTTGGGAAATAGAAAGATAAATTGACGTTATCAAACAAATTTCTGTTTTTTTTTTGTTCTAGAGAACAAGAGAACAAAAAAAAAAAATCAAGGAACAGAAATGTTACCATGCAGGCCCTACGTCACTCAAGATTTGAAGCCACCGCCACCGCGGGATAGAGTTTGCCGGCATGTCAGCAAATTTTTACACTATCAAGTATGCAAGAGTAAATTCCATCGACAGAATTTTCCATGCAACTTATGAAGGTAAAGAGACCATTTTGGGAAAAGAGAAGAGAGCCAATTCTGAATTTTGGACACATTAGTGACATCGTCTCAATTATAAGACCTTGCGATCTCGATAAAGCATAAAAGAGACAAAGATAAATATCCTCTATCATGCATGATGCTCCTCCGGATGCCTCGACAACTATCAAGATGCAATAACAACTTCGTTTTAGTGTCAATTTATGCCGGCCTCATGGAAAGATTCCTTTTCTGGTCACATTCTCTGCTCAGAGGGGAGTATGTAATGATGTAATGGGATTCTCTTATTTAAGAATGTAGTCGTACGGTTTTTTCACTATTTTTTAAGTCTATCTCACAACGATCAATTTAATTTAAATTTTGTCAATTTTAATCGTAAACTTTTTAACGATTACCAATATAATCCAGCTAAATTTAAATGGAAATTGTTGACATAACAGTTTAGTCAATTTCAACTATCCCACGTGACACAATCAACTTTGACATGTATGATTTTTACAGTTCTTTAATCTTTCTATTTTTTTTTTATTTTTTTATTTTTTCTTTTTATTCTTCTTTTTTATTTTCAACCGGCAATGTCACTAGGGCCTTAACAACAGCTATGGCAAGGACATTGACCAAGCCAAGATTTAGGGGAGGGCATGTGACCCTTGCAGGCTAACAAGCCAAGGTCGCGATCCACTTGATGGCCACACGCAAGGATCACCAAGCCCATTGACCATGTAGGTCAAGAAGGAAAAATGAAAAAAAATAAAGAAAAAAGAAGAAAAATTCAACTTTAAAAAAATGTGTAAAAGTCGTCTACATCAACCCTAGCCAACCTCCAATCAGCAATTTATTGGCAAATTGTCAAAGGTTTAGATTTAAATTGATAATATTAAAAATGTAAAATTAAATTGGCCGTCATATAGTAGAACTTTTCGGAGAAATTTTTTTGTATCTTAATCATTATTGCTTACTCTGTCACGGTTGTAATATTATCATTTTGTAAGAACAATTGAAATGGACCAAGATAGTAAATTTATCCTTGGATTTGGGAATGTGTATTTGATTGGATTTGGCCCAATATCATTCTCTGAGCTGGTTTGGAAACTATACATTTTGAGGGAAGTGTAGCGAGTCAAAAAAGTATTGAGAGAATAACATTTTTGTGCCGAGTGCAATAATATCATGTACATGCCCTCAAGACATGTTGCATTGTCTTGCATTATTGGACCCCATAATTTATGGAAGTTTGTAGTCAGTTTCAAGTATACTCTTATAAGAAATTTGGATTAAAAGTTGTAAGATTTGAAATTTTAAAGGAATATAATTATGTATAAGTTTTGAACATTGTACAAAGTCGATGACTTATGTGGGGATGAGAGATTTCGTATTGTGCAATGAGAGCTTGGTTGCCAAAGTAACTCACTTGTGGTGACCTGTGAAATTGTCTTCTATTTTTGAGCAATCCTTTTTGAGGATTTTACATGAATCAATGTGTGCTTTAGCACAAAAATGCTTCACTTATTGAGTGAGTGGAATTATTTAGGTTAAAATAGTCCCTCTAGGTCTTAACTTGAGAATAGTGGAATGTCGTGTGAGAATAATTGTGGCCCACATGATACTTTAATGGTATAATTATTTAAATGATAAAAATGTATTAGCTGTGAAATGTGGCAAATTACATCAAGATAGCAAATGAGGTTACAACTTTTATAAAGATAGCATATTTTTTGTGCTTTAATGGAAGGCATTTATTGACATAGATTCAAAATATTTTTCATCCGTACTGACAATAAAAAGTTGTATTCTATTTTCTAATAAATAAAATACAAGGGAGATAAATCAGATTTTATCGTTTTTGCTATTTCTACAACAATCGAAAGCTCTGGGTTGTTGCTTTCTCAAAATTATCACTTTCTCAAGGTCATTACTATGGATAAAGGTATGATTTAATTTATTTTATCATGAATAAATAATGAGGATCTAAGATTTTTTTTTATTGTGAAATTTCGCATTACATTATTACTAATAGTTGGTATCATAGCATGGTTTAAGATGTCATTATTTTTTTCGGTTATTAAAATATACATTAATGTTATCCCAGTATATATATATATATATCAAATTGATTAATTCAAGTATTTGCTTAACGAAATTGCACATGAATTATTGTTTGGGTTTATTGTTCTTAGTGTATATATATTTTCATGTTTCCATCATGTTAACTAATTTTCTATATGTATTCATATATTTGTATTTCGCATATGTTACTGAGGCATAATGATATGTATTTTGATTATCATACATATTTGACGATTTCATCACAAAAGTGATTAAATCTTAACCTTTAGAGAAAAACCAATTTATGAAAGAACTATTGCATATTACAATTTAAAAATGCGATTGTGAATACTTGTGGTAACCAAAGTGGCCGACCCTTGAGGTTTATTGAATTTTTGAAATTTTATAAACTTTTATTCAATTACCCATTATTAATTGATGTTATGACTAAAATTGATATGTTACATATCCTTATTGGTGTCATGGGGATATTAATGTTTATTTATTTTAAAACTTAGGGATTCATCCAAAGGTTAATCAATTCCTTTAAATTTATGAATATAATATTTGATAATTACTATCTATTAGTAAATTTTTTTATGTATCCTAAATAGCAAATAAATTTTAATGAGGTTTATTTATAATTACCAAATAAAAGGTTTTAGCATCATCACCGTTTAATTTATATATCACCCAAATGAAAACTATGATATACATCTGCTGTTTAATTTGAATTTGGTTATGTGATGTTCTTAAAGCACTATGTATGAGTTTCATCTCACATAATTGTAGTATCTGTACATATTTCTCTTAATTTGTATGTTTCGTCTGTTTCTTTATTCGATAGAATGAATTTCTTTTATTGATGTGAACAAGTCCAGCTTCACTTAAGTAGTACATATCTTGATTTAGCACTTCATGTTAAAGGACTGGCTACTCTTCCTACAAGAATAACAATAAGAAAAAAATCTTTTTTTGTAAAACTTGGGAAAGATGGAACAGATTAGTCTAATACTTATGTGAATGATAGTTGCAAACATTATAAAAATACTCTTTCTAAATCAATAGTGTTAAAGAATTTTATGAAATTTGTGGAAAAACATTTTTAAACTGCTAATAAGTCGGTTGCTATTACATTGATGAGCACTTTGACCATCCTAAAATGTGATGGTTCATATACCATGCATGAACATGTATTTGAGATAATGAACTTGGCAGTAAAATTAAGAATATTGAGAATGAATGTGGATGATGAGTACATTTTAGTACAATTCACACTTAATTCCTTAATTTATGAAAAATATGAATTGTTTTAGATGAATTACAATGCTACAAAGAATAAATGATATGTAGATGAATTAGTTGGTAAGCTTATTTAAGAGGAAACAGCTATTATAAGAATCCAAATGTTTACTCTATTCATCTTTTAACATCATTAAAAAGTCGAAAAGAATTCTAAAAGAAATGTGAATAGATCAAGAAAGAAGGATCACAGACTCTGAATGCCTCTTCTTAGGCTGCTCAAATCCACAAGAAAGAACATAATTTTATTAAGTGGTCACTTTTGTAATAAACTAAGACACTTGAAAAACACTACAAAAAAACTGTAATTTAGTTACGGAAATTTAGCGACAGCACCAGAGTTGTTGAAAATTACCGACAAAATTTCCTACGGAAAGGCAATTTCGTAGCCAATGGCCGACAACTTAATGGTCGCCGCTATTTACAACAACATTTACGACGACGTATGAATGTCGTCGATGAATTGCAACGAAATTAATTTCCGTAGCCAAATTCGTTGCAACTAGTGACATATATCAATATCCGTCGGTATATATCGACATATTTAGCTACAAAAAACAATCTGTCAACAATTGCCGACGATAGAAGGAAATTGTCGGAAATTAGTTACGACAGTCGACGGCTGTCGGTAAATCGGTCGATATATATCCACGAGCTATAATCTGTGGCTAAATAGCGACGACTTTACCGACAACTTTAAACATTGTCGTAAATTAGATACAACGTTGGTCTGCGTAACTAATTTTCGTAACTAATTTGTGATAGAAAAGGTGTTGACGCTAATATCGTCGATAATTAGCGGTGAAAAAGTTGGCGTCACTAAATCTGTACGTAATTAGCGACGTCTATATGTTCTCGCTTTTTCCGATGCCAAATAGCAATGATGTCAAATCAATTGAACTCAATTTAGCTACGACTATTGGTGTTATAGCTAATTAGCTACATAATTTACAACAAATATTGGTGCCGTCGCTAATATCAGTATATAAAGTTGCCCCGAATCTCCACCCCCGAAAGCCCTAAATCGTCCACTCCTCTTGCCGTTCGCAGAACCCTAGCTATGGTATGTGCTTTCTCCTCTATTTTTCTTTCTATACTTTCTATTTTTGGTGTGTGTGGCCATGATTTGTTCTTATCCTCTCTCTCTTCCCCCAAATCAAAGCGATGTTGGAAAGGCTAACCCATTGCGAGGCCGTCGCTCGTCCTCTCCTAAATCAAATCATGGTCGAACGGTAGGTCCTTGCGATTGCGCTGCTTGACCTCTTGCAAATCGATGTGCATATGCTGTGAAGGCAAAAAAAGGTGCAGGTATTGGTTGGCGTTGAGAAGAATCGAAGGTTTGCTTGAAGAAATTAAGTGGGTTGAGCGGAGAAAATGGATGTTGGATGCTGTGTTTATTAAAAAAAATAACACATTATTATTTAATTAAGTTTGGTCATGCCCAATATATATTTGTGAGCTTCAATGCATATATGCGCATGCAGCTTCTTCTTTTTGGTTAATTTGTTTTTTTATGTAATGTGCAGCTTCTTCTTCATAGAGGGCTAAGTGAATTTTTATTATCCCTGGCACATTGACTTCATAATATTTTCTTTATTTGGCTATTGAATACCATGATTAACATTTTTTCCCGATGCTATATGTTGTAATTATTTTAGGTACGTATCCAAATCGAAGGCCAAGGTTTCAACCTTTAGTTGCAAACCTCTCGGTAAATTGATGGGCAGATTTTGGCATTACGGAATACTACAACAATAATAACAAATATCATACACCATCAAGGTAAGTCTTAAGTACAAATATTTTCGTGTTATGATATATTGTTAATTAAACGCGGTTGTTAGTACCTGCACAACAAACATATTTACGTTTATGGAAGGAATATAATATATTTAGATTTCTTTAAGAACGTATGAGATTGTTTTAATCTTTATTCAGATACAATGCGAAGAGCCAGGTCTTGGATGTATAATAAAAACTTACATGGACGTCAAGGATTGACTGATGAGTTTCGCGCTGGGGTGGAAATGTTTTTAGAATTTGCTACGAGCAACGTTGAGTTCATGGACGGCAATAAGTTACGGTGTCCGTGCATAAAGTGCACAAACTGTAAATTTCTAACGGTTGATAAAGTTGGCGAGCATCTGTGTCGATTTGGATTTACTCCGAACTACTATAATTGGACGAGCCATGGTGAAGCATTTATGTCTGATGACGGACGTGGCGGATATGAACAAGTGAGTAGGGACGATTACGGTTTTTTTCATAACCAATTGAATCCATACCAGCGCATGGTGATTGATGCAGCTGGTCAGAATTTCGCTTGGGACTCCAACCAAGCAATTGCATGCTTACCTACTTTTGATGAAGCGGGTCCTAGTCATCTAGCACACATGGATGATATGGGAGCTGGAACATGAAGTAATGATACCCAGTGTAATCAATTTCAGGAAATGCTGAGAGCAGCAGATGTACCTTTATGGCCAGGTTGTGACAACCACACGAAATTATCCATGACTGCGAGATTGTTAAATATCAAAGCAGAGCATAATGTGTCTGAGAATTGTTTCAACTCTTTCGTTGATATAATGCGGGAAAGCTTACCTCGTGATAACATCATGCCAACTTATTATTATGATATGAATAAGCTACTGCATAACTTAGGTCTTCCATATGAAAGAATCGATGCATGTAGCAAGGGTTGTATGTTATATTGGAGAGCTGAATTACATGTCGACAGCTGCAAATTTTGCAACGAGCCTAGGTACACGTTTATCAGAAAGCATGGTCGTATTCATAAACGCTCAGCATGCAAGCAAATGTATTATTTGCCATTAATCCCCAGATTGCAAAGACTTTATGCGTCTCAAGCCACTGCTACACATATGACTTGGCATGCAACTCATCAAACTGAAGAGGACCTCATGTGTCATCTGTCGGATGCAGCGGCATGGAAACATTTTGATAGCACATACCCTGAGTTTGCGAAGGAGGCCAGAAACATTAGGCTAGGTCTATGTGCTGATGGCTTTTCCCCGTTTGTTGGCCAAACAGGACAAAAGTATTCATGTTGGCCAGTTATCATAACTCCATATAATCTTCCACCCGGCATGTGCATGAAGACATCTTATATGTTCTTGACAGTTATCGTGCCTAGGCCGAAAAGCCCAAAGAAGTTGATCGATGTATACATGCAACCATTGATTGAAGAGCTGCAACGTTTATGGAATGAAGGTGTCCCCACACACGACGTAAGTACTAATGAAACCTTCATTATGAAGGCAGCTCTTCTCTGGACGATCAATGACTTCCCAGCTTATGGCATGTTATCTGGGTGGAGCACAGCTGGTCTATTAGGATGTCCGATATGTATGGACAAAACAAAAGCATTCAGATTACGTCATGGTAAGAAGGCGAGCTACTTTGATTGTCACCGACAATTTTTGCCGCTAAATTATACGTTCAGAAAGAATAAAAAAGAATTTATCAAGAATAGAGCTGAAAGAACACCTCCACCATTGAGATTGACGGGTGAGCAACTATGGGAACATGTGCAGTACTTCCAAACTGTTGTTGAAAACCCCAATGGAACAACTTATGCGTATGGCAGTACGCACAAGTGGACCAAACGCAGCATATTTTGGGAGCTACCGTATTGGAAGACGCATATGATTCATCATAATCTTGATGTCATGCACATAGAAAAGAATGTTTTCGACAATGTCATCAATACGGTGATGGATGTCAATGGAAAAACAAAAGATAACTTGAATTCAAGAAAAGATATGAAAGATATTTGTGATCGGCCGACACTAGCCGTTGAGGCCAGTAGCAGAGGGCCAAAGCCAAAAGCTGTTTACACATTGAACAAGGAGCAGAGACGGACTATTTGTCAATGGTTGAAATCCGTGCGCTTTCCTGATGGATATGCTTCGAACATCGGCAGATGTGTTGATTTCAACGAATGTAAGCTGATTGGATTAAAGAGTCATGATTGTCACGTATTTATGGAGCGATTGCTTCCCATAGCGACCAAGGAATTGCTACCGAATTTTGTGTGGGGCGCAATTACAGAGTTAAGTAATTTCTTTCATGACATTTGTTCGACAACGTTAAAGGCATCACACATGGAAAAACTAGAGAAATCCGTTCCTGTTATTCTTTGCAATTTAGAAATGATATTTCCTCCTTCATTTTTTGATTCAATGGAGCATATGTTAGTTCACTTGCCATATGAGGCCAAGGTTGCAGGTCCCGTCCAGTTTTCGGTGGATGTATCCATTTGAAAGGTGAATTTATCTTACATAATTTTTAATTGCCATATTACGATGCTTTGTCAGTCAAACGTACTTATTTTTTTTTTTGGCCATCTATAGGTTCTTATTTCATTTGAAGGAAAAAGTGAAGAATAAGTCGCAAGTTGAAGCTTCAATTTGTAAGGCATATATCAATGAAGAAGTAAGTACATTTGCCTCATATTATTTTGAGCCACACGTGCATTGTAAGAGGCGAAGAGCGGGACGAAACGATGAGGGACCCATTGATCCAAACTGCAAGGCAGTTTCAATTTTCAATTATCTTGGTCGACCAAGCGGCGTATGTACTGTTCTCTATTTAACAGATGAGGAATGGCATGCAGCACATACATATATTTTGTTGAATTGTCCAGAGGTTGATCCATTTTTCAAGTAAGTTCACGATTTCTCCTCTTTAATAATTTTATGTCCATCCCAATGGAGCTTCGAGGTCTTCCTTTGAATGTCTCACATTCGCACGTTATTTAACAGGATTTTCCAAACCTCACTATCTGGTTTACCGCCAAATGAGTTTGATTGTTTGTGCAATGCAAAATTTACAGCATGGTTCAAATCATATGTAAGTGCCAAACGTGGGTAAATCGAAATTATCCTTTCAAGTATATTTAAACATATTATTACTTTATCTTATATATTTGTGACACGTGCCAACATTCGTGACTGCAGGTGCGCAGTAATCATGCTATAGTTGAAGAGCAGGGATTGTTATATCATCTGTCATTGGGTCCAAAATCAAGAGTCCGCTATTGGCCAGCACATTTCATCAACGGGTACAATTTTCATACTCGAGAATATGGTCTGGGAAAATCCACAACGAATAGTGGTATTTGTGTGCAATCATGCAATTATGGCAATTTGGTTAGTGATTTTTATGGCTTGTTGGATGAAATCGTCGAGATAGAGTATCCTGGTCCCTTAATGCGCGTTGTGCTATTTAATTGCACTTGGTTCGACCCCGTCAAAGGAATGAACGTGCATCCAAAGTATAGTTTGGTTGAAATAAATCAGAAAAAGAGGTACATGAAGTATGAACCGTTCGTATTGGCACAACAAGCAATTCAAGTATATTATTTACCATATCCTAGTTTGAACCGAGACAAATCTGATTGGTTGGTTGTATGTAAAATGAGAGCACGAAGTAAGGTCCACGATCACTGGAAGTATACAGCTTACCAACAAGATGAATTTGACAATACTGTTGAGCCCGTGGAATATAACATTCCAACGTTACGAGATCCATCTGGTGCGATGACGGATGTGGATGCAATTGAACTTTCCCAGGTAAATATTTTTGAAAGTGATGAGGATGTTGACGAGGTATCGGAGGATGAAGACGAGGACGAATATGAATATGATGATGTTGCGACAGAGGATGCTGAAACTGATGAAGAAAATGATGACGACGAGGACGAATAACATGCCGAGGACGATGAAGAATGCGAAGAGCTCGAAAGTTTGTTTAGACATGGTTGTGTAATTAATTATGGTATTTTTTATATTTATTACCATAATTTATTGTATACTCTGTTTGGGAAATATGTTGTCTGATTCTCAGTGTACTTTACATTGATTTTTATTAGCAGGATGTAATTTAATTTATTTTCAGCTGCACTAAGTTAGCGACGGCAAGAACCGTAGGTACTTCCGACAACCTAACCAACAGTCGCTAAGTAACGACAAAAAGACATTGTCGCTAACTAGCGACCACCGAAAATGTCACTAATTTCCGACGGAAAAATCTTCAATCGCTAACGAGCGACAAACTCCCCCGTCGTTGCTAAGTAGCGTTGGAAAAGTAGGTTATCTATTGCTAATTAGCTACGTACGACAATAGCCTCTAGCTAAATACCGATGGACAAGTAGTGACTGCAGCATCTTCTGTCGGTAATTTACGACATAAAAGCTTTCCGTCGCTAATTACCGATAAAGACGACGTCTCGACTAAGTAGCGACTGAATAGTATTTAAGCCGTCTCTATTTAGCTACGGATATATTAGCTACTGTCGTACATCAGTCGATATTTATCGATGGAAGTTGTATCGGTCGCTAATAAGCGATTGACATCTTGCAGTTTCTAATCACCGACGTATCACGGTCGCTAATTAGTTACGGGTATTGCGGTGGCAAATTAGTTACGAACGAAGCGATCACAAATTAGCTATGACGTTTGTCGCAACTAATCAGTTACGGTTTGTCAGTAGCTAATTAGCTACTAACTCTGTGTTCGTAACTAAGTAGTGACAGGAAATTTTTCTGTGGTTAATTAGCGATAAAAATGGTTGTTGTCGGTAATTTACGACATATTGATGCGGTTGCAATTTAGCGACGGACTACGTTTCGTTATCGGAATTTAGCTACGGATGAATGTTTCAGTAGGTAGTTAGCGACGCAATATTTTTTTTTCCGTCGGTAAACTGTATATAATAACACGGGAAAGCATTTAGGGTTTCGGCCTTCTAACTCCTCCCGTTTCTAATTAGCTTCGTCTACTAGGGTTTCGGGCGATTTAGCGACTCCAGCGTCCGCCGCTTCGAATCCACCCACCGCCGGTTGCTCTCCACCCTCGGTCGAATCGGCTCCACCATTCGAGGTAATTTCTCCCCCAAAAGACGCACTCTTCATTGATTCTTTGCTAATGGACGGACCCCTCGCCTGCTAAACCCTAGGTTTAGGGCTTCCGCCGGTTCGCTTCCACCAGCCTTGGAGGTCATTTCTACCCGACAGTCGCTCAAAATATGTTAATGCGATGTAGGACGAGCCATTCGCATCCTCAACACTCCACGCTACACAATTGTTGATTCAACCTTCGGCCGAGGCTCCTCTAGACTCAGCGGCGACTTTCTTCTTCTTCCTCGACGACGAAAGCCCGAGCGAGGGCTTATAAAACCAAGGTACGTGTGGTTGCTCCGGGGTTATAAAACCAAGCGAGGGTTGTTTCTTTTTTTTTTTAATGGTCGATCGTAAATTTCTGATATTCGATTGATGTTGTTGTAGTTGTTTACTGGATTTGGGTTGGACAAATGTAGTTGCGCCGATTACTGTAAGAGTAGGGCATGTTTATATCGATCATAGTCAAGTTGAGATAAAATCGCATAGGGGTTTATCCTGTTCAAACCTGTGTCCAGTAGCAGAGGTCTATTAGGTTCGACTTACCATTGTTTGACGCCTGCAGGGAACAAGGACGATATTTTCGGCTATTTGACGTGCTGCCAAAAAAAATGGTAAGCTTTTGTAATTGGTTAGCTATAATTATGTACGGGGATGTTGATAGGATTGTTATTGTAATTTGCATTAATGAATTTTTTGTCAATTGCAGAGGCGTGGAAGTCGTCGAGGCGGTCGTCGGCTAGGTGTAAGATTAGCCGATGAACAGTCACCTTCACAGGCCGATACGACCCCAACACCGACCCTGTGGACCTCCCCTCCAGCAGAGCCTACACCTCCACCAGCAAGAACCAGAGAGCAGCTACACACAGAGCCGACACCTCCACCAGCAAGAACCAGAGACCGTTTAGACACAGGTGACCCTCGACCACCACAAAACCTGGGGCAAACTGTAGACAATACCGAGCTTCCACCTGGGAATCAAGTTTATCAAAGGAGAAACATTGAAATGAATGAAAGAACACCCTCTTCAATGGAAGAAACAATTGCCGAGACTGAAGAACCCATGGTGGTTGATTCAGAGGGACGCGGTTTTATTAAACTGAAAGGGGATTCGTAAGTAATAGTCGACAGTGGTATTATTTGTAATTCTTTTAAAGGGTTAATTTATATGCCATTTGTATAGTAAATATACTGAGGACTACTTTATTGTGGCTTTTCACATGCAAATACCGTGGTTCGCGAACTCAACCAAATAATCAAGGAGCTATGGAGGGGGCCTTATATGACATATACTAGCATGCTAGATGATGTGAAGACCTTGTGGTGGAATGAGTTCAGGGTACGTGAACAATTGTAATATTATGTGTGCAACTTTTATTAAAATCTGATTTTTGACACATGATTGCAGCGGCATTTTCGCTGGGATGAGAATGTTGAGCTTGAGATTAGAAGAATTTTTAATAAGAAGGATAGTGATGGTATGCGGAATGCTATGAACAAAGCCAAGACGAGACAGAGAAGACCGCTTTATATATCAAATGAAGATTGGCTGCAGATGAAGGCAACCTGGGAGAGTGAGAGTCATAAGCAAGCAAGTGCTAGGAACAAAAGAAACCGAGCGTCCAGTTCTGGTGTTGGGTCGGCAACATATGCTGGCGGCTCAATAAACATTGGCGAACACAAAAGGAGAATTGTAAGTATAGTAGGCTATTTTGTAAGTTCATGTGAATCGATGTACTAATAATGCATGTACACGTGTTGTAGGCCAAGGAGTTGGGGAGGGAACCGACACCAATACAAACATTCGCACGGACATTCATGAAGAAAGATAACACGTGGTGCAGCGAGCGAGCAAAAGCTGTCTCGGTTTGTCTATATAATTGAACTTCAATTTATGTAATGCACCTAGAATAGAGGCCTAACAGTATGCATTTGTAGCGGTCAATTACAGCCACTATTGTAATTGTAGGAAAAATTTCAAGAACTTTGTATCTCGGCGGCTGCTGATCGTGATGGTGTTGGGCCGGCTGAGGGCGAGATTGATCAAACGGCTTTATGGGTGGAGGCCTCGGGTGGGCTCAAAAGAGGCAGAGTTTTTGGCTATGGATCAATGGCAAGGGAGTGCGCCAGAAAGTCTTGTCGAACGTCATCATTAGGGGCATCATCAGCTAGTTCAAGGAGGGTTGAACAGAATTCGCAAATGGACGAAGTTGTCGAATGGTTGACAGGCTTAATTGGCAAGAAAGATAAAAAGATAAATGCATTGAAAAGAAAGCTGGCACGTGTCATGCAACACTTGAACATGGACGATGACTCCGACAACGACGACGACGTAGATGGTGCTGACCATGGAGATGAGCACGAGTATGATGATGAGTATGATGCTGATGATATTGGGATTGACACACCGTGATTGTGCAGGGTGAGTTTCATAGTATTCCTTAACTGTTTATGGACTGTGTTGGCTATGTGTACAGATTTGGGGTATACATACACCTTGCTTTGGGTCTTTTGCAGCTTACATCGAAACTAATATTTGCTTTTGGCATTATTATAATTACTGATGCTGCTGATTTGCTCATTTACTTCATCAGTGTAATTAATTTGTTGGATGAATGAAGTAATTATATGTTGTTGGTTATTGTAATCTGGGTTGATGTGCATTGTTTGATAACACAAACTGGAAATCAATGCCCCCACATGCTAATTGTATTCGTTGTCATCCATTTTACAAGGACATAACAGTTTTTTGGCCTACTGGCGATCTAAGGTATGAACTTATATTTTTAGCTGCGGGTCATAATTTCTATGATTATTAATGTACATATAGGTAAATGCTTATAATATTTTGTCTCTGAACAGTTTGAAAGACTGGATTTGTGATGGTAATCATACGTTCAAAGGGAAGCCTCGTTTATCAGGATGGCGACGCTTTTGGCTAGTCCTTATTTTTTGTTTTTTGACTAATTTTCAATTGATGGGACTATGTTTAACAGTCCAGTTTTTGGCCATCCACCCGGATGTGATGTGTAAATATGAAAGGTTTCGGTTTGGTTCGTGTAGATAGTGTCCAGGAGTACGACAATATTATGTGAATAGGGTTATTATGTGATATTCAGATGTTGTGTCGGTGTTATTATATGTATGTTGATGGTGTTTCGTACTTTGCATAACCATGGTGATTGTATTGATCATTACCATCATATTTAACATCAAAAATGGAATAATCTAATTCGGCCCAGCATGATTTAGACCGAATTAGTGGCATTAAATTCGGTCCATAGAACAAGTTCGTAATACGGAATGAAAAAAAATTTCGCATCATCAACGACATTTCCATTTGCGTCAAGACGCACCTGCGTGTAACATTAGCGACGGACCTATTGGCATTAAATCAGTAATTATTTAGCGATGGACAGTCACTTTCGGTAGCTAATTAGCTACGGAAATAACCAAAACAGTGGCAAATTATTGACAGTATTAGCTAATTGTCAGTAGCGACGACATGTACGACGTCAGTACTTGCGACGGACAATCGTTCGTGTCCGTCTCGTATAGTGGCAAATTTGTTGTTGCAAATTTGTTGTTGCAAATTTGCGACTCCCACTGCCGACACCGAAATACATACAATATTTGTGACAAATTTAGTAACGACATTACCGACGACATTTGCTACAGAAAGTTGGTCGCAAAATAGCGACAAAATTAGTCACAACATTTAGCTATGGGTTTTGTGACAGAATTTTTTATTGTCGATAATTAGAGACGTACTTTGTGACAGAAAAAGAGAGTCGGAAATTACCTACGTACGATTTATGTCGATAAATAGCTACGGATTTGAATTTGTCTGTCGCAACTTTTGCGACAGATCAATACCTACGACATTTGGTCCGTCGATAAGTTTGTCGCAAAATCACTTTAGCTACGACAATTGGTCAGAATTCGTAGCTAAAATCCGTAACTAAATTACATTTTTTTTGTAGTGAAAAATCACTTGAAGTGTAAAGCTTAGTTTGAAAATAAAAGTAAGTTTTGTGCTTTCATATCATTTGAAACTAACTTCATTAAAAATCCTTATAATACTTCGTGGATTGATGATAATGCCACCGCTCTTGTTTCCAGTGTGATGGAGTTATACAAAGCCAAATAAGAACTATGTATTCATGGGGAATAAAAACAAAGCTCTAGTTTAAATGTTTGACACTTATCAATTAGGTTTAGATATTAAGTATTACTTAGATTTGTTTCAAACTCCTTATATATCTACATTTTCCTACAATTTGCTTTCTTTGCCAAGACTTGATATGATGGGTTGTTCTTTTAAGTTCAATTCTGGATCTTTCAATTTATTTAAGAATAATAATTTTATTGAAACTATAATTTTATGTGATGGTCTCTACAAGTTTAAACTTTTGTCGAGACTTTAATGATCTTGCATGATAATGCTAACCTTGGATATAATTTAGTTGACGAGAATTCTACTTATTTCTGGCATAACATTTGGGTCACATATCCAAAGAAGAAATGCAAATATTAGTGAAGAATGAAATTCCTTTGAATTTGGATTTTACATATTTTGGAATGTGTATTAAATATATTAAAGGTAAACAAACAAAGTAGATTAAGAATTGTGCCATAATAAGCACATAGATTCTTGAAATTATAGACACCGATATATGTGGTATTTTTTATATTTCATCTTTTGGTGAAAAATGACATTTTATCATAATTATTGATGTTTTTTCATGTTATGGTTACATTTTATATATTGAATGCACTCGATATGTATATTAAAGAAGTTGAAAGATAATTAAATAAAGATATAAAAATAGTAAGTCAAATAGAATACTATGGAGAGTATAATGAATTAGGATAATGTTCAGGTCCACTTATAAATTCTTTAAAAGATATG
Source organism: Melaleuca quinquenervia (assembly GCA_030064385.1). Taxonomy (NCBI): domain Eukaryota; kingdom Viridiplantae; phylum Streptophyta; class Magnoliopsida; order Myrtales; family Myrtaceae; genus Melaleuca; species Melaleuca quinquenervia. Next base: position 8,532,703 of record CM057721.1, on the reverse strand, counting down.
ATATTTGTACTCAATGTACAATGCCATGTTGTTGACACCTCAAGTTTTCCTTTAAAAAAAGAGAGTTAAAAAATAAAATAAAAATAAAAAAATCGAAAAGAAATAATAAAATAAAAGGAAAACATATTCAGGGCAGCAAAGGAAGGAAACATTGAGTGAGAATAAATGGAAACAAAAAACAAAAGAAAGGAAATAAGTTTACGAAGGAAAAAGTGAGAGACAAAGGAAAGGGAGCGAAAAGGGAAACAAGAGACAAAAAAAAAAAGAAAACATATTTTCGATGGAGATTATTTTTAAAAAATCTGAAAAAAAAAATCCCTTCCTTGTGGCCCACAAGTTGTGGGGGATTATAGGTTGAGAGGCTTCATCAGTTTTGGCATGAGGAAAGTGTGGGCAGAAGAAAGAAGAAAAAGAGAACAAACGGACAGTGGAGAAAAAAAAACAAAAAGAGAAAAGAGAGGGGCCGTTGAAGAAGGGGGTGGACAAAGAACAATAGAAGAAAAAGAGAAGAGAGAAAAAAAAATGAAAAAAAGAAAGAGAAAGAAGTGGATAGAACTTTTTATCTGATAATGAATATCATTGGCGCTTAGCTTCAGAGATCGAGGTTCACTTCGGCGTGAATCAACGTTCAACACATCTTAACTCGATGGAAACCTTGCGTCGCCTACGGCTAGAGGCCGCAACAGTCAATTCATTATATATATATATATATATATATATCTTAGTGCGTGTGTTTTGTATGTTGACCGAGCTACTCGACGACGGTTGGTCGTTGAGTTGGATCGGTCGAAATTCCGAATTGAATTTGTGCAGTGAAGTTCCTGTGTTGATTCTCTTTGATGATGTGCTTCGGTGAACTTGAAGAAGAACGTGGGGACGAAGACCATGTGCAACAAAAAATACAATAAAAATAGAAAATATATATTTTGTGGTTTGGATAAGAGAATTAGGTCCGGGTCGCATTAGTTGGATTAATGGAATGGGCTGCGTTGTTGCGCGGGTAGAAGTTGGGCTGAATTTGGGGCTGGAAAATCGAGTTGAACCTATTCCAGTTTTGGCCCAATCTTGTTTTGGAGGGTTTTTTTTTTAAAATTGAGTCGGGCCTTAGGATTGGCCCAATTCGTAGACTCAACCCGGACCATTAGGGTCCAGGTCAGCGAGTCGGATCGGGTCTCCCCCTACCCGGTCCGAAGTCCTTTGTTCAAATTAAAAATTAAAAATATTTTTTTTAAAAATTATGAAAATAAAAAAAGTAACTCCAAAAAAATCGAAATAATTCAGAAATGAAAAAATTCAAGAAATAAAAAATAAAAAATTCATTAAAAAATAAAAATGCTAAAAAAATTAAAAAATTAAAAAAAATGTCTAGGAGAGAGACCATAATTGATTTCATAGATTTCTTTTAGCATTAATTCCTTAAGTCTTGAATTAGTTTTAGATTTTTCATTTTGAATAAATATTTTTATTTTAACATAAAAAAGAAAATCCTTAAGATGTCTTAAACTCAATTGAATAAGTTCTTAGGCTACGTTTGGTCAACCGGATAAAAAGCAGGATATGATATGTTTTATCATATCCCGTGTTTGGTGACTATCTAGGATAGAATAAAGTCGGATATAGAGAGGATATAGACTGGAAAAAAAAAAATCTCAGGGGAAGGGTAAGATAAGGTAAGATATGATTTATTTTATCCGAAACACAAAACCCCACTTTTTTTTCCTTTCTCCGTCGTGCATCCACAGACTACTCCAACTTCTTTATTAGGTTCGAGTCATATAGTCGGACTGAGTTTTCCTGACTTGGTCAGAATTTTATTTTTTCGAATTAAAAAAATACTAAATAATAAAAATAAAAATACCATAAATTAAAAAATTTTAAAAATTCAAAATTCATTCTTGTTATAAAAAATGTCTAGGTGTTTAGACTACTCTAACTCCTATGTCGGGTTTTAGTCATATAGTCAAACCAAGTTTCCTTGACCCGATCCAAATTTTCTTTTTTCAAATTAAAAATACTAAATAATAAAAATAATAATACCATAAATTCAAAAATTCAAAAAAATTCAAAATTTCATTTTTTGTTAAAAAATGTCTAGTTGTTTGACCACAATTTATTTCATATAATATTAATTCTATAAGTCTTGAACCAATTATAGATTTTTATTTTAAATAAATATTTTTAGTTTAACATGAAAAATGAGAAAACCTTTACAAAGTTTTAAACTCAATTGAATAAACTCTTATTGAAAGTATCGGCGTCGGAACCTTCTCCTTAATAGCTATCCGATTCACATTGAAATTTTGACGAAAGTGATGAACTGTAATGTACTTTATACGTGCGAATTATTCAAAGATCGTTCATTAACATGATTAATTATCATTGTATCCTTGTGATAGTTGGAAAAATAAAAGAAAATGAACTTTGGACTTTATGCTTTGTTCTAATTGGGTATTTGTTGATTTGGTATTATACCTATAACAAAATAGAAACTAATGAAAAATTTATAAGAGACAAAAAGAATTCATGTTTCCAAGTGAATATATTGAAATTGATATTATTTTAAAAACGTTTGATATTGAAAGGGGTAACCAAAAAATTACTTCAAAGGAACGGAAAAAAATGCGCAATTATAAAACTCGACGATAATCTGTTAATTTGAAAAAAAATTATTGATTTAGATGATTTTTTAAATATTAAATATGTAAATTTGTACTTGCCTAATATTATTTATATTAAAATATTTGAATTTAAATATTTAGTTTATCAAACAACAAATTTGATAAGATATAATGATAGTCAACTTTAAATCCGTAGTTTACCAAACAGTAGATTGGATAGGATATGATGATATCTGATTTTAAATCCGAAATTCACCAAATAATGGATGTGATATGAAGAAATCCAAAGATTTCCTATCATATCATATCCAGTCCTATCCAATTCTATCCCGTCTAGAAATCCGGACAACAAAACATAGCCTTAGAGCTTTATATTAGGGGTATTTTGTTTGATTTTTCTTTTTATAGACAATGCTATGATTGTTATTATGCATTTCTTTTCGATTATACTTGTCTACGCACTTTCTTTACATTGATTATTTTTATTTTAGCATGGTTAGGATTTAAATAAAAATAATGCATGATCAATTAGTGGACTACTCTCATAATGAATAAAAAGATTGCATAAAAATATCGTAGTTAACAAGATGATCAAGCCTAAGTACTGTAATGGTATTAGTTTACTTACTAGTATAATCAAGTCTTCGTCCCCAAATCTTTGGTTGCGTAGAGAGTAAAGCATTCTCACATACTTTCACTTGGTTTCTAACCAACCATAATAGGCTAATGACGACTTCTCATATTAGTTTTTATTATTAAAATTTTTGTAAGATTTTTCAACATATGGATTTTGGAGAGCTCGAGTTTATAATTGATGAATTAGATCGGCTTACGATTACACAATATATTCGAGTCGTCTTTTAGGGATGCCGATTTGAATATCCTTAAGAATAATATCTCTAAACCTATTTCCTCCGAGGGTGGCCCCTTGATGGGTAGGCTACGACACATATACACTACAATAAAAATAATGTGGCAAAAAAATGCAACTGCACTTTAATAGAATAACTTAGAAGTGTGATGAGTTATTCATCTTTACCTTGTTGTAGATCTATTTATTAAAGACTTCTATGTAGTTGTTAAATAGGTTCATAATAATGCAATTCCAAAGGCTCTCCTTTTCAACTATTGACATGAAGCAAACCTAGCTTACAACATCTGCTTCTTTGGGGTTGTCTAATAGAAGTAAGCATTTACAACACACATCAAAAAGTTTTAAATTTTAAAATGACAAGTGCCTACGTCATTGGTTATGGAGAGAAATCCAAAGGTATATATTTTACCATCCTAATTATAGTACAAGAATTATTTATTCTAAAAACGCTATGGTAACTGAAATTAGTGACATCAGTAGGTGTAGAATAGTTAGGATAGAAGTTCCTATATCCACAAGTTCTAAAGTTGTTGTTGAGCACTCGTTGATACAATGGTTATACTTGTTTTTTTTTTTTTTTTGAGCTCGCGATGTTGTTTGCACGAGATTGAGCGTTAAGACAATCTCTTATCTTGGACCTGAGATTTCATTTACTAGGTTTCGGCTCATCTTTAATTTTTCAATGTGTAAGATGATTTCCTGAAATAAGGATGGAGGGGACAAAATGAAGTTGAAGGCCACAAGCTCCTGAGAGTCAGATCGTGACTTGATTGATATCGAAGCTCACTTTTGGCTTGATCTGTGTGTGTAGAGGCATTAGGTGACTTTGACTTTTCCAAGGATTATGTATTTTGTTGTGAAAAAAATTGCAGTTGTTTGCATAAGGTTGAACATATATGCATCAATTAAACTCGTGCAATTTTTATTGTAAGGGGTGGTGCAAATATTTTGTTGTGCTTCCACATACGTAATTAATATTGTGAATTATAATTGAAAATGACACGTGTAACGCATAATGTACCTGAGGCATAATTGATGTTGACATTTTAAATGACTTTTTTAGTGTTGTTCTTTGCCTTTCTTTACTTTTCCCTTATTCATTACCAAGAAGGCTGATGAGGATCGACAATCAACCCTTGCCTGCCTCACTGGCTAGAAGCGAGGGTTCTAGATGAGGGTATTGTGGACTCGCCAACTTTGGTTGAGGGCTTGTGGCCCTTGCTGTGGCTGTTGAGGGCTCGACGACCTTCCTTAATGCGCTCACTAAACTAAATAAGGTGACCCTTGTCTAGAGTAGGCGAGATTCGCGCATCCTTGTTGTGCTTTTTAAGGACTGTGATGCCCTCGCCAAATTTGGTCCAAAAGAGTGCTAGCCATGACTACTCCTAGAAGGGCGTCATAGCCCTCACCTATGACTGGCGGCGGCCGATTGATAATCAATGCTAGCCTTTGCTACAAAGAACAAGAAAAAAAATAAACAAAAGGAAAAAGATAAAGAATGTTAAAAATGTCAATATCGGCATAAGTTATATCATATAAAATAGTTGGTATATATTTTAATGATTTTCAGTTAAAATTGATCAGATGGTTTCAATTGGAAAACGAGAAATTATTAAAACTTAATTAGTATAATTGAAAATTTTATGACTAGTAACAAAGATACAATAAGTTTAACACTGTTTTTTTGGTAATTTTCACACTTGCTACATATGAAATTTGAGCTACAATACGTATGTATAAGAGTTTTATATGTATTGGAGTTCATGATTCCATATTGAGCACACTTTTTTTTTCCTCACTTCCTTTTTCTCGCGAACACCGATTCATGTCACACGGAGAAAAAACACACGCACCAAAAACACCTTTTCATCATTTACTGCCGATATCTGGCAAGATCGAACTTTCAAGCATGAGTAACTTTCCGTAATTCGTAAACAATCTCAATTTATTTTAACATCCTTTTTTTTTTCCTTTTCTTAATAACTTTATAATCTGTAAAAACCATACCAATGAGTAGTTTCCCTTATACATCGTAATGATCCTTGACCATCAGTAATACTGATAATCTTATAGTCAATAATTTTCCTTATGTGGTTATAAGTTTAAAAAAAAAAACTCATCCATGGTAGGAATTTTCTTTCTTTTGAACCATCAATCTCCATTACAAATGGACTGGACTCCCCTATTTGCAGCAACACGTAATTAAGGTCCTGTGAGAAAGTGTTACAGTGAACAAGGAGGCGATCGAACAAATATATACCGAAGAGAAAAGAGTTGGAAGATTAAATAAAAGAAAATGGTAAATAGTTAGCGGACAGCACTTGACCTATAATAACTAATTAAGCTTCCACTGTCTACACAAAGTTCAGTTTAATTCTCAACGGATTCATCAGAAATTGCACTGATAAAAGAATGCTTCTTTAAAGTTGCGACTCACTCCGGTAATAGTTCAAACTAATTGAAAGGATCGGCCTGTCGTCGTTAGATTATACAATCTGTAGTTCAAACATGGGTATGATGATGAGGAAACTAATGATTAGATTCAGGACATTATAAAAAAACTGCAAGTTCAGTGCAACTGTCTGATCCATTGACGAAGCATATGAAACCAAACAAAAATGAGGGGGCTTTTCAAGAGCATTGAAACTTCCGGTTCTTTACCTTCTTCTGAACAGAAGCAACAAAAAGAGACCGAGTCTTTCTGTAAATGAGCTCATGCACATTCATCTGTACCGTGCATGGAGCTCAGCTCTCGGCACTAAAATTTTGGCCCTCTTTCGAGAGACGTGAGTAGTATTACTAGCAGGGCGATGAATCTGTAATAATGGCCCAGCCCAGCCCATGTTCCCAAGATCCAAGCCCAGACCATGAAGTAGTGAAGCCGCGGACTAACAAGAAAGAAAAGAGAGACAAGCTCATCCGGACAGCCCGACAAGCTGAGTCAACTCATTTCGTTATGCCTGTCAAGTATTCAAGCCCATTACTCATCTGATCGGTAAAGTTTCGAAACTAGATCGTACATTCGGATTTTATGCAAGTCTTAGCAACAAAGTCCTAATTTGAAGTTATTAAGCTCCAGATTTATATGAAAATGATAATTTAGAGAATTGTGGAGCCGTGAGGTATGATGAAAGTTGATTCCCACATGCGATTTAATTGGAATGAATTTTCAACTTTAGTGTGCAATTTGTATAGCAGACAAAGATTGAACATCCGTTATAACTAGGTTTTCCTGTTAGCATACATGAATCAATTGGTCGATGAATAAGTTGTAGTTTAGTTGAGTTCTTCGTTAAGAGGCAATGTATTGCTCAGCTTTTAATATCGTTTTTTTGGTTAATTGATAGGACTAAGAACGCGTCGACTCATGTAACCTTCCAATGTTGATCTTCAACTTTCTTAGGTGAGTACTACTATCTCTTCTTTGAGTTTGTGAACTCACCTGCGAATGCAATGTAAGCATTAGGTTCGGCAATAATGATATTCCCAACATCCCAAAACTAGCCGTCACCCCGCCAGTAGTAGGAGATGTAAGGATTGATACATATAATAACTTTTATAGGATTGACAATCATATAAAGCAGTAGATTTTTTAGCCATTTGCATCAAGCTCAAGCTTCCTTCTTGCGCATCTTTTTTTTATCTCCCGCATTTGGATTTGTATTTTTATTTGTATAAGTAACTACCATTAGTCAATCTGAAATGGCAAGCTATCTTGTGATGACGTTTGAATTGATCACCTATAAATGGTTTGCGAAACCTTTTATGAAATAATTTCAAAAAACTCATGATCTATGAATATGATTATGAGAGGTACTTTGATATATACTGAATCATGAAAAAGTTAAATGATTTGACTAGTAAACTTGAGTTTTGAGTTGGTTTCTAATTTTGGTCCTAGGCTATTAGAGATTGAGGTTGATGGAGTATGCTCATATCACTATGATTTAGACCTTTTGAGGGGATTTGTATGCATAGTACTGTCGGAACGTCTTTCTAGACCAAACTACTGGCTAATATAGACCTAGCCGAACACTTGTCACGGGTGTTCGTGCAACCATGATTAGATAAGTTGGAATTCTTACAAATATAGGTTGACATTAATCACATAATGTTTTAGTTTGGGATATACATACTGTTTTGTAATTAAATAAAACAAAAGGGACAATGCAAGATAGCTCAAATGCACTTGTCTTATTAAATTACATTGGGCTTAGGTCGTCTCGGTTCGGAAATAAAAACTTGGGTTGTGGTCTCCTCCCCCTCCTCATTGATATACTGGTATACCCGTCAAGACCGTCAAAAGGAGGAGACGGAGAGTGCGACCTTTTCCTGCGTTTGTACAGTTTCTTTTATAAGGATCGATTTAATACCTTGACTTTATGGCCCAAGTAAGATCATTGATTTTCTTACATTGTTCACACCAAATGGAGGAACTGACAGCAACAATTATAGCCCTAAAGCCACCAGAGTCTGCCATAAAGGTTTGTCGTTACGTCTGGAGTTACCATGATTTTGTTTTTGTTTTACCATGACTCTTTTATTTGACATTATAAAGATAGCAATCAGCATGTCTTGTCTTTATTTCTAGGAGACACTTTCTCAGAAATAATACTAAACCAGAAACAAAAACGTTTATTTCTATTCCATGAAAAAAAATTCATGTAGAAAAATAGTGTTTAATAATGATGCCAAATTTTCATTCTTAGAATATAAACTCGTTTCATAGACTTTCTTAATTTCTATTTCCACCATTGACAATAGGGAGTGGCCGGTGGGGTTGGCTATTGGTGATGACAAGCAATTACTAGTGGTTAATGGTCGGTGGCAGGCGGTGGCTAGTAGATGGCTGATCATCAGTGGTTAGTGGTAGTGGGTGGTGGCTGGCGATTGTAGGCCAGGGAGCAACGATGAGTGACTGATTAGTGGTCGACGGTAAACAATGGGCGGTAGGCAAGTAGCTGATTGGCGATGATTGATGGTGGGCGGTGATAATTAGCGATGGCCGATGGTGGGTGATGGCGGGGGCTAGTAGTTGGAGGTAATTGACGACGGTGGCTAGCAAGTGGCGGCGGCACAGGGTGGTAGTCGTAGGTGGTCGACCATCGTTAAATAGTAGGCAATGAGCAATGAGGACGAATGATGTGAGATTTTTTTTATTTCTCATTCCATTTCGAAAATAGAAAAGTGAAAAAATTTTCTTTTGATTTATGTTTCAAGTCTATTTTTGGGCTAGAAATTTGGCTTAAAAGTAGAAAAAAATGAAATTGAATTATCAAATGGATTTTTATTTGAAACATGTTTCGGGGTTAGAAAAATAAAAACAAAATAGGGAAATATAATGATTATCATACATGCATGCCCTCGACTAAGTAGTTTTAATTAAGAAATTCGGGCATACTAGACATTGATATAGGACTCTAGTTCAACAGAAAGCCTAACAAAATTGCAGCTGATAGCAACCGTAAAATAGAATCAATATCAGAAGATTTGGGCTTCACCAATTGTTGGGTTTTATTTGCATGAGGCGCCTTAGATAGGCTGAACTTGGCCCACAGCCCATATTAATTTGAATTATCTCTTAGGTGGTTAGAATCTCTTACTGGATGAAATTTTGGTAACCGTAATTGGGGGGGGGGGGAGAGAGAGAGAGAGAGAGAGAGAGAGAGAGAGAGAGAGAGAATCGGACAGACGTATGTTTCGCTTTTTGTTGTTTCTCTAGAAGAACGCTACTATGATGAAAGAAGAAAGAAGAAAGAAGGAGGAAGACTTCGTTCTTGACATTCTCGGCATTCGGAATTCTCGCAAGTGTGACATATAATCTGTGGACTACAAGTATGATTCATGTATACATGTGATTATACCTTCGATCGATGATGCAAGTAAATTTCGTTATTCGGCCATTAGAGTTTATTTTTTGCTGCGTTAAGCAACGATTAGTTCGAAACTTTAAGATTTGAGTAATCCATCATTGGTATCAGAGCTATGTCTACTTATTTTCCCGATCTATGATAATTGCATATTTATACTGTATAAGTACGTATTAGGGTTCTTCAAGGAAGGTCAGTATGCTTTTAGGTGTTTCTGGAAAAATTGGTTTAGTAAAAGTTGAATTTTATTATATATTTAGATAGTACTCGATGAGACAAGCATTTTGAATGGTTGCACGTCTCAAGAGGAGGCCAGGAAGGGCGTTGGTGCCAGCGAGAACTAGTTTGCCCAAGCCCAGTGGTTCCTTAACCGCAAAGGACCCATCCGCAAGGTGGGGTAGGCTAAGAAACCAAATCCGTGGACCAAAAGGAAGAAAGGCGAAAGTGGACCATTGGGCCTGTGGCCTGCATACTAAAGCTCATGGCAAGGACACCGTGAACTGGGCTCATGAGCCTAGGGCTTGACTCGGCTTGGCCTGGCTAGCCACGGCCCCGCTTGTGAGCCAGGTGCCCACGCGACCCAACCCGTGACCCGTCAACTTGATTGATTGTTAACTTGTTGACTCGAATCGTTGATTGTTGACTAAACAAATTTAAAAAAAATTGGATTTGTGTAATCCTTAATGATGTAAGGATTTTTGTAATCCCTAATGTTCTGCATTTGTTGCAGGAGAACATTGTGGATTTATGGAAAAATGTCATTATTATGTGAACTCAAGCACAAAAAGACCGCTTAACAAGCTTGCGAGGTGAACTAAAGAAATGTCGTTAGCAAGATGGTGATTTAGAGACTTGTGATACGAGTTAACAAAATGATACAAGAAGTCATATGGGCTAGTTTCACATTAATGGGGAATCTCGATAAGGTGTGTGTGCGATATAATACACTTCCATAAGATTGGCAACTGTTGTTCGACGGGGTCATGGAATGTATCTGGTCAAGGAACGGTCTTGAGAATTATGATAAGCTTATTGAAGCTTTGCTTAAAAAGAACTATTCAAATGGAGTGAAAAGTGTTTTAACTTTGGGAATGAATGCCACTTGGCGTAGACCAACCATGCCTTGGAGAAAGCCAAACCCAAAGGGGTACTCGTTAATATTCTCTTGACTGCTCAAGATGGAATATGAAATGTCTTATGACCTTAAGAAATCTCTGCCGAGAAGGTGCAAGAAGATTAAGTTAGATTCCTTACCTTCCACGTCTTAAGTTAGTTTCTTTTATGTCTTGTTCTCTACTCAAGTGTCAGTTTGTATATGACATTATCTTTGCAATTTCTTTAAGTTTGAAGAATAGATTGTTTAAGACAAATGGTATTTTATGTTTGAATATCATGTTATTTCGTTATGATTTATAATTGTGTTATGGCACAATGGATGTGGATTGTTTTATAAGTAATTAGTAGCTAGATAGAACTAAAGATCCTACCTAGACAATTATATTAGTGAAAATTTCAAATTAGGATTTTGTGATGATGATTGGAGACAAGACGTGTCCTTTCGAGTTTTGAACATAAAGTGAATTATAATTAGCTAATGTGAGGTAGTTGCATAAATAAAGACATTAATAAAAAATCTTTGTACTTATATATCTAATGGATTTTGTGTTCAGAAAATAGCATCAACTTCTAAGAATATCGTTGTTGAATTGAACAAAGGAGATAAATTGAACGGCAATAATTACGATTTATGGAAAATAAAAATCCAGTATGTACTTGAGGAGCAGGAAAATTTAAAGGCTCTTAACCTAATCATGGAAGAATCAAAAGATGGAAATACTGCACAACATAAGAGAGACAAAGAGGCATTTGTTGCATGGAAAAAGAAAAATTCAACAGCTCGCATCACACTATTAAGTAACATATAAAATGATATTATGCGAAAATTTGGCCGTTTTGAGAAAGACAAGAATGTGAAAGCGCTAGTGCAGTAAATAAGTATGTAAAGACTAATGCGTAAATATATATCTTCAGAATAATAAATAGAGTTAGAGATAAAGAGAATTGAACACAAGATGTATAGTGGTTCGGCTTAGATCAAGCCTACGTCCACTCTCCCACGGTGACAGCCTATTGGCTGAAGTCCACTATGAATCAAAAGAGTTACAATCTCAAAGTCTAAGCTTCTCAGCTTAACTCTCACGAAGTTCGTGTGTCACACTCTTTTGAGTACAAATAAAGCTCTTAGTGATTCAGACTTTAGGAAAATTACTCTCTAACGTTCATACAACACAGCTTGAAATAACTCTCTTAAATACTCCTTCATGCCTTCATAACCGTTGGCACCTTCCAAAGGAATTCTTCCAATCTAACTGTTGGACAGAATCAATCTGGAGATCTCAAGCTATAAATAGAAACAAAAGAGAATCCGTCAATCCCGATCTCCCACTCAATCAGGATCTTCAGTTTCCTAAAGTGAACACTTGCTCCATATAATTGATTGCTTCCATAAATGCAATAATCAAATCCAATCAATCCATAAGCTGTCGAAGATATATCAATCCAGATCTTCGTGGGAAAAGAATAAGATCAATAAGATCTATGACCATAAAAACTTAAGTCTATCTTCCCCAGACTTTGGGAAAAATCTGTCCATCTCAGACTTTAGGAAAGTCTGAACACTTCAGATTCTGGGAAAGTCTGACCACCTCAGACTTTGAGAAAGTCTGAACAACTCAGACTTTGATACAGTTTTGTCATCGTCAAAATCAGCACCAACAATCTCCCCCTTTTGGATGATGACAAAACCTTCCTGCAAACATATTGTATGCTATACTAAAACAACTTTCAATATCACATGTTAGTATAACGAGATGAAGATAATAAGAACCATCAAAATACTCAAGTAATAAGTAGAATCACAAAGTCCAAATCAATTCATCATCCAGCCCAAAAACCACAAAAGACATAGTTCAAAAACCAAAAACCAGAGCTCAAGGCTAATTCAAATGACAATCAATATCCAATCCAACAATCAAAATCCAAACCAAATAACAACCAAAACAATCAAAATCCAAACCAAATAACAACCAAAACAATCAAAATCCAAACCAAATAACAACCAATCAAAATCCAATCCTCTAATCCTCCTAGGCCACTTTCTCCCCCTTTTTGTCATCAATCAAAAAGCTAAGTAGAACGGGGAACACGAACAATTTGAAAAATATCCATAGAACGCACAGTCTGCTCAACCCGAACTATGTCTTGCTGCAATTGATTGATAACAGCATTAGTAGGCATTTGATCCATCCGTTGATTGACTAACTGCTTGAACTGCTCAATACTTCGTTCCAGAGAGGAATATTGTGATTGGAGACCAGTAAGTAATGCAATAATTTCTGCAGAACGATCAGCAGAAGCAGTTGGTATAGACTCTGTTGGTCTGGATGACCCACCCTCTTCTTGTTGTCCTGCATCAACTCCCCCTGTCTCTAAGCCAGTCGCTATAGGAGTTTGAAAAACAACCTGTGATGGAGGAGAGGCAACAAATGTAGTCTCTGGAGGAGCCGTTGTTTCCCTGGGAGGACTAGGAACCACTTCTTCTTCCTCTTGTTCAGACTCTGTTTTCTCAGTTTCTGTCTCCTTGTGCATCTCTTCTTCTGCCACTTCTTCCTCAACATCTTCTTCTTCATCCTGAAGAATCAAGGACCGTTTCGTCCTTTTCAACATCTGAGGAGTTTCCTGCGAAGTCTCCTTTCCCTTCCTTTTCACCCCAGATGAGACTGACTTTGAATGACTAGCTTCTGAGGGTAAATTTTTCAATCTCATCTTGGCAATCATATTTTTCCCAATAGTCAGAGGAGTAATCAGAGTTTCACACAGGATTGATGGAATTGGGATATTCAGATGATTGAAAATTTGGGTGATCAAGGAGGCATATGGTAACTGACCTTTACCCTTCTGTACCACTCTGTACATCTGATACATAATAACATATGGCATAGAAACAGTTGGAGATCTAATGATGCCATACATTAATCGTGCCTCAGATTTAGAAATGTCCGTCTTAGAAGCCACTTTAGGCTTCAGACAACTGATTATGATCTTGTGCAGAATGGCGTTCAGAGGGGATAGTCGAGAATATGTGAGTGTACCTTCACTTGATTGATCGGTTGAGAGGGCAGCAGTGATTTCCCTGTCAGTTACAGTGATGGGAATAAAGCCAGTCCGTGAAACCCCAAGGATATCAGCAATTATATCCACATTAAGAGTATATTCCTTGTTGAACACAGAAAATCTCAAGGTATGCCGGTCAGGAAAAGACAATTTTGAATAAAAATATGCGGTTAACTCCGCATAACTCGAAACCGTGGTGGAGCAGAACTTGTCAATACCAAGCTGACCAAGGTGGACCCAAAGATGGACCTTAATAGAGTTTAAATACTCAAAGTCAACATGTCGTGGATTCATGACCCCACGTTTCAACAACCCTTTATAAGCATTGTGATGTTCCTTTGAGCAAAAGAGAGGATCATTTGTCTCCAAGCGGCTGACATCGAACCCCTGTACTGGCTTAAATTGCAAGAACATTTTTTCATCTTCGTCCCTAGGTTCGTGAGAGTAGGAGACACCAAACCGTGGGTCAGTCGGAAATTTTCTTCGTGCTTCATCCGCTGTTCCAGGAGGAGCAATAGAAAGTCGTTCCATTTCTTGCAAAAAGGCAGGTTGATTTGGGAATCCACTATCTCTCAGAAATTCATCGATAGTAGTCATAGCATTACCACCGTTCATCAAGGACTGATACAATTTGTAAATAAACTTAGGGTTCCGTTTTTGAGAGGGGCAGCGCTACTTACTGGCTCTGTGAGACCCTGTTTAACTCCATGCCTTATTTCCATAGAAACTGTTGTTGACTCATCATGCAGTTCTTCTTCCTCAGTAAGATCAAGGTGAGTAGGTCCAGAACTGGTGCCAAAATGCTTGCTGGCTAGGCGAGAAGATTTTCGGGAGGCAGACATTGTGCGTTCTTAGAAAGAGTTTTTCAGACAAGAAATAAGAAACTCTGAGGAAGATGAAGAGGCCTAGGGTTTGCAAAGACAGATTCTATTCTTTTAACCACGGTTCTCAGTGAATAAAAATAGCAATTTTGAAAATTGCCTAAAAGCTATCAATCAAACAGTAAATAAAAAAGGAAACAAATAATCAAGAGATGCGATGGTTCAGAAATCGTACCTTTTGACAGATTACCAGAAGTGTCGATTGGCGGGAAACATGATATTTAGAAAACTGACCATAAATAAATCAAATTTGATTTAGCCTGAGTCCGAAACTGACCCTAAGTCTGAGTTTTAGTCAGAGTATGAGGTAGAATCTGAGGCTAAGTCGGAGTCTGTATCTCAGTCTGAGTCTGAGTCTGATTCTCAGGAGGAGAGGATATTTAATTTGCTTCTAATAAACTCAAATGACCGTTTATCCAAAGGTTTCGTAAATATATCAGCTAATTGATTTTGAGAATCAACAAACGTGATCTTGACATCTTTTTTCTGAACATGATCTCTGATAAAATGATGTCGGATTTCAATGTGTTTTGCTTTAGAGTGTAAAATCGGATTCACTTGTGCTATCACACCGAATTTCAACACAAAACTTCTTGATACCAAAATCTTGTAGTTGTTGACGCATCCATAGAATCTGTGAACAACAACTCCCAAGAGCTATGTATTCAGATTCTGCTGTTGACATTGCAACAGTGTGCTGCTTCCTTGATAACCAAGATACCAACATATTTCCAAGAAGTTGACAGTTTCCTGTAGTACCTTTCCTGTTCACTCGACATCCTCCCATATCAGCATCAGAATATCCTAATAGAATAAAATTGCTTTCCTTGGGATACCAAAGCTCAAACTTCGTAGTAGATGAAATATATTTTATAATTCGTTTGACAGCCGATAGATGTGATTCTCTTGGATCTGATTGAAACCTTGCACATAAGCATACACTAAACAGAATGTCAGGTCTAGAAGCAGTGAGATATAGTAAGGATCCAATCGTGCTCCTGTAAAGTTTTTGATCAATTTTTTCTCCTTCTGAGTCTTTCTCAAGTTTTGAGGTTACTGCCATTGGAGTTTCAACCTTTTTGCAGTTTTCCATTCCAAACTTCTTGACGAGATCCTTTGCATAATTCTCTTGATGAACAAAGGTACCTTCAGAAGATTGTTTCACTTATAGTCCAAGGAAGAAGGTTAATTCACCCATCATACTCATCTCGAATTCCTGCTGCATATCCTTTGCAAAATTCTTGCACAGAGTTTCATCAGATGATCCAAAAACAATATCATCAACGTAGATTTGTACCAATAAGAAATTGTGACTGGTCTTTTTAATGAAGAGAGTTGTGTCTACTTTGTCTTTTTCAAATCCACAACGAATAAGGAAGGAACTCAACCGTTCATACCAGGTTCGAGGGGCTTGCTTTAGGCCGTAGAGAGCCTTCTTTAATTTAAAAACATGATGAGGATTTTTAGGATCCTTAAAGCCAGGAGGTTGTTCAACATAAACTTCTTCTTAAATTACTCCATTTAGAAAGGCACTTTTGATGTCCATCTGATATAACCTGAAATCATGAAAGCATGCAAAGGCAAGTAATAATCTGATAGCTTCTAACCTGGCAACAGGAGCATAAGTTTCATCATAATCAATTCCTTCCTCTTGAGTGTATCCTTTAGCCACCAGTCGAGCTTTGTTTCTTGTAATCAATCTTTCTTCATCTAATTTGTTTCTAAACACCCATTTTGTTTCAATAATAGATTTTTCTTTGGGCCTTGGAATTAGCTCCCAAACATCATTTATAGCAAACTGTCTCAGCTCATCCTGCATTGCTTCTATCCAGCTATTATCCGCTAAGACTTCTTCTACTTTTTTTGGCTCAATTTCAGAAATTGAGGCAATTGCACTGGATTCCTCTGGTTCTTCAGCTTCAGGAATAGCAGAAATTCTTACTTTTGATCTGGTTTGTCGTCCATCCTCAATATTGCCAATAATATTTTCCAAGGGATGACTCGACTTGTGTTTCCACTTCCTTTGACTCCCTGAGTTTGAATTTCCACTATCAAGATTCTGAGAGTCAGTATCTCCAATTGGTTCAACAACTCTCAGTGGAACATTGTTTTCTTCAGTACCAGCTTGTCTCGTGACCTCTGAATCTGTATCTACTTCATGAAATTTAACATGTATAGATTCTTCCACACTATAAGTCCTTTTGTTATAAACTATGTATGCCTTACTTGAAGAAGAATATCCAAGGAAGATGCCTTCATCAGATCTACTATCAAATTTCCCAATCTTGTCAGCAGAGTTCTTAAGAATAAAGCATTTACAGCCAAAGACATGAAAGTAAGAAACATTAGGCTTTTTGTCTTTATAAATCTCATAGGACGTTTTGTCCATCAAGGGTCTTAGAAACACTCTGTTGATAATATAACAAGCTGTAGAAACAGCTTCTGCCCAAAATCTGGAGCTGAGTTTGCTGTCAATCATCAGAATTCTGGCCATTTCTTGCAAGGATCTATTCTTTCTTTCTACAACACCATTTTGCTGTGGTGAATAGGGAGAGGAAAACATGCTGTATCCCAAAATCATCACAGAATTTAGCAAACTCTACATTCTCAAATTCACCACCATGATCAGATCGAATGCTTGAAATCACATATCCTTTCTCATTTTGGACTTTCTTAGCAAACTTGGCAAAATATGCAAAAGCATCAGACTTATTTACTAAGAAAAATACCCAAGTATATCTAGAAAAATCATCAACTATTACCAGACAATAACTCTTACCACCAATGCTTTTTGTTCAATTTGGTCCAAACAAATCCATATGAAGAAGCTGAAGCACCCTTGTAGTAGCAACATGATTTAGAGACTTGAAGGAATCCTTTAACTGTTTCCCTAGAGTACAAGATGTACAATCTCCATCTCTACGAAATTTCAGGAATGGTAATCCTCGAACAAGTTGCTTTGAAGAGATCTTGGAAATTTGTTTCATATGAGCATGACCCAGTCTTTTATGCCATAATTCTACTTCTTTCTGTAAAGATATAAGACACTTGGGAGTTTCAACATTCATATCCAATAAATATATATTACCATGTCTCCTTCCACTGAAAGTCTGTGAATTGTCTTTACTTGAGGCAAGACAGATTCCTTCTTGAAATTGGATTTTATAACCAGTATCACAGAGTTGACTGATGTTGAGTAGATTATACTTCAGTCCTTTGACCAAAGAGACATTGTTAATAGAAAGCTTTCCAATCTTTACAGTTCCTCGGCCAATAATTTTCCCTGTGTTGTCTCCTCCAAACGCTACTTTTCCTCCATCAAAACTTTCTAATTTAATGAAACAGCTTGAGTCTTCTGTCATATGTCTCGAACATCCACTGTCCAAGTACCACTTTGATTGAATTTCCTGAAATAGAACTTATGTCTTTTTAGGTACCCAGATCATCTTGGGTCCTTTTTGGTTAGAATAAAACAGGGGTGATTTCCATCTCTTGCTTATAGAATTCATTTCCCTTGAACATTCTCCTTCAATATGACTAAAGCACTTAACAGAATCTCTTCCAACAGGTTTAATAAACATTCTTCTAAAATGATTTTCATAAACTCTTTTCGAAGGCATTTTTTCTAGTCTTTTTTTGACTTTTGGAAAATCAATCAAAGGAGCTTTCTCCAAAGACATTCCCAAACCTTCCTTTTTGAAATAAGGTCTTTGTACTGAAAGAATTTTTTTTAATTTATCAGATCCAAGAGAAAACTTTTTTGTAATAGAAGAGATTTCAGATTTTAAACATATATTTTCTTTTTCAAGAAAGCTATATTTATCCTTTGAAATCAAAACCTCATTATCAAACTTTTCTTTTAAAGAAATCTTCTGTTGTTTGAGAATCAAATTTTCTTTCTTTAGCTCAGCAATCTCTTTAAAGGAAGAATCTAATTTGGAACAAAGATCATTTATATAATTAGCTATTTTAATAGGAACTCTATAATTACTTACCTGGTTATCAAAATCTTCTGAGTCAGAGTCTGAATCAAAATGAGCCATTAAGCAAATGTTGGCGAATTCCTCATCACTTTCTTCACATTCTGTGTCACTCCAGGTTTCAGCCTTTAGAGCTTTTTTGTTCTTCTTGTACCTTCCATTCTTTTGTTTGAGAAGATGACATTCTGGCTTAATGTGTCCTTTCTTTTGACAATTATAACAGGTAATCTCAGCATAGACATTTCTTTCATCAGATTGTCCTCTTTGAGCATTCGAGTTCCTCCAAGAGTTGGATCCTTTCCAATTTGATCTATTTCTGTTGAACTTTTTGAACTTCTTAATGAAAAGCGCCATTTCCTCTTCATCAAGATAGTCATCTGAACCTGCATCATCAGAAATAATATTAGATTTTAAAGCAATTGATTTCTTACCTTTGAACTCTTCGTCTTGATTGAGATTTTCCACTTCATAAGATTGAAGTGTTCCGACTAATTCATCCACTGACAAGGGCTGAATCCTTTGAGTTTCTCTAATAGATGTTCTGATATGATTCCATTCTTGTGATAATCCTCGCAAGAGCTTATTAACTTTCATAGGTCCAGTGATTGGTTGTCCTTGATTTGCAAGTCCATTGACAATCTCTGTGAACCTGCTGAACATATCTGCAATTGATTCACCATTTTTCATTTTGAAGGCTTCATATTGTCCAAGCAAGATATTCAATCTTGTTTCTTTGACACGATCAGTTCCTTCATAGGTGACATTGAGTCTGTCCCAAATTTCTTTGGCTGATTCACAAGAAGAAATCCTGTTATATTCAGTAAGAGATAGAGCACAATAAAGAGAATGAGTAGTCCTGGAATCAGTGTGTTGTCTCTTGATAATTTCAGCTTGAGGTATCACTCTAGTTTCTCCAGAACTGGTAGAAGGAATTACTCCTTGTTCGATTATTTCCCACTCCATGGGATCTTTTGACTTCAAGAAAATTCTCATTTTATTCTTCCAGACACAGTAGTCTTTTCCATCGAAAAAGGGAGGTCTAAGAAAATGTTGTCCTTCCACCACACCTGAACCACTAGCACTTGCCATAGATCGTTAGCTCAGAAGTAAAACACTTCTAAAGAGAGCAACCTGGCTCTGATAGCACTTGAAAGCGCTAGTGCAGTAAATAAGTATGTAAAGACTAATGTGTAAATATATATCTTCAGAATAATAAATAGAATTAGAGAGTAAAGAGAATTGAACACAAGATGTATAGTGGTTCGGCTTAGATCAAACCTACGTCTACTATCCCACGGTGACATCCTATTGGCTGAAGTCTACTATGAATCAAAAGAGTTACAATCTCAATGTCTAAGCTTCTCAGCTTAACTCTCACGAAGTTCGTGTGTCACACTCTTTTGAGTACAAATAAAGCTCTTAGTGATTCAGATTTTAGGAAAATTACTCTCTAACGTTCATACAACACAGCTTGAAATAACTCTCTTAAATACTCCTTCATGCTTTCATAACCGTTGGCACCTTCCAAATGAATTCTTCCAATCTAACCGTTGGACAGAATCAATCTAGAGATCTCAAGCTATAAATAGAAACAAAAGAGAATCCGTCAATCCCGATCTCCCACTTAATCAGGATCTTCAGTTTCCTAAAGTGAACACTTGCTCCATATAATTGATTGCTTCCATAAATGCAATAATCAAATCCAATCAATCCATAAGCTGTCGAAGATATATCAATCCAGATCTTCGTGGGAAAAGAATAAGATCAATAAGATCTATGACCATAAAAACTTAAGTCTATCTTCCCCAGACTTTGGGAAAAATCTGTCCATCTCAGACTTTAGGAAAGTCTGAACACTTCAGATTCTGGGAAAGTCTGACCACCTTAGACTTTGAGAAAGTCTGAACAACTCAGACTTTGATACAGTTTTGTCATCGTCAAAACCAGCACCAACAGAATGTGTGGAGTACACTGGCACTAAGGTTTGGTCAGACATCGGTCACTAAACTCAGACAACTCACTATAAGGTTTGACCCATACAAGATGTCATATGGTCAGACCATGATGCAACATTTGAAGCATATGGCAAATATGATTAGTGAGCTGAAAGACGCTGGCCACACATTGACCGATGATCAGCAAGTGCAGGCAATAATTCATTCTCTTCCTCATAGCTTTGAGCACATAAAGGTCCATATGACTCACAATGAAAGTATCAAGACTTTTGAGAGCTGGAAGAGAACCGCCTCTTAATAGCTAGACCCGAATCAGATATATACTTTGCTTGTTCAAGTTCACATGGAGCTTCAGATTTTAAGCGCAAGCGTCAAGGTGGGTTTAAGAAATGGTCGAGGAAGAGAATGATGAATCCATTAGAGAATAAACCGAATGAAAACCAATATCAAAAAGGGAAGCGTCCCATGATGAATAAGAAGAATGTTTCAAGGGTGAAATATTTCAATTGTGGCAGGAAGGGTCATTTCGCTCACACTACGCTAAGCCCAAAAAGGTAACTCTTAATACACGTGGAAGTGTCACTTGTGTATCGAGTTTTATTTTTCTAACTTGATCTCATTTTTGGTGGAATATAGATTTGGGAGCCACAGATCATATAGCAAAAGACAGATGGGCTTTCATGGAGTTCCGACGAGTCCCATAAGGGGCTGAGTATATATATATATATATATATATATATATATATATATATATATGGGGAACAACTCTAAAACTAAAGTTAATGACAACTCCAAATGCATGGTGGATGCACTCTGTTCTTGCATGATGTGTTATATGCTCCCGAAATTTATTGGAATTTGGTTTCAGTGTTGGTTTTGGTTAAACTTGGTTTTAGTGTGAATTTTCATGATTATGGTGTGGATTTGTTATTATGAACAAATATGATGGTTCTGGATATTTTCTAGATGGTTTTGTTGTACTAGATATTAAAAGTAACAATGTAAATGTGTGTTATTTCTTATTCACGTCTTCTAACTTTTATGATGATGTAAATATGTGGCATGCTAGGCTTGGTCATATTGACCAACAACGAATGAACATATTAGCCAAAGAGGGCTTATTGGACAATATTAAAAATGTCGATTTGCTTGTTTGTGATTATTGCCTAGCTGGAAAAACAACACGTAAGCTATTTAGAAAATGAACTACAGCTGAACTTCTATTGCAATTAATTCATTCAGATGTGTGTGGTCCAATGAGTGTTACAACGATGCATGAGGTTGTTTATTTCATCACTTTTATAGATGATTTTATTCGATTTAGATATGTCTACATCATTACTCATAAATCCGAATTTTTAGTTGCTTCATGAAATTTTTGAATTTGGTAGAGAATCAATTAGACAAGAAGTTAATTGGATTGGGATTGAGAGGTTTGAGGAAAGATGAAAATCAATTTACTATCGCATTAAAGCATTGTGTTCACTAATCAGTTAGTTATGATTGATGAGTTTAATTATAATTATTAATACAATACTCATTACAAGGGATTGAGAGAAATGTAAATGCGATTGTTTGATCTAGGGTACTGCATAATAAATCTACTTTAAGCCTAACTTTCTGAGCAGCTGTACACTCCCAACGGATGTATAGACGGATGTATAGCAAATGAGCTATCAAAGTATGATAGTCGCACATTATTTGTCAATATGAAACTTCACGAGAGGAGAATAAAGCTTTCAACCCATTGTGGGCGAGTGAGAGATTGTGAGTTTTATTTGCATGGGCCGCCGAAGATGGGCCAAACTTGGCCCACAGCCCATATTATTTTAAATTATATCTTAGGCGGTTAGAATCTCTTAATGGATGAGATTTTGGTAACCACCATTAGAGAGATAGAGAGAGAGAGAGAATCAGACAAACGTACGTTTTGCTCTCTGTCGCTTCTCTAGAAGAACGCTACCATGATCAAAGAAGAAAGAAGGAGGAAAACTCCGTTCTTGACATTTTCGGGCATTCAGAATTTTCGCGAGTGTGACATCTAATTTGTGAACTACATGTATGATTTGTGCATACATGTGATTATACTTTCGATTGATGATACAAGTAAATTTCGGTGTTGGGCCGTTAAAGTTTATTTTCTGCTGCGTTGGGCGACGATTAGTTCAAAGCCTTAGGATTTGAGTAATCCATCATACAATCTTCAAGCAACAGCACTTTTCAATCCTGGCTGGCCAGGCATGTTTGACCATGTATACATCTTCATGTTGACGAGAGCAGGGCTTCTCGTCGCTGATCTTGAGTAAATCTGATAAACAAGTACGCTGCATCGAATGCTCATGCTTTCAATCCTTAACAGAAGTGGATAAAAGTGTAAAGAGAGTACTTTCCGCTGTCAATCTACGCCAGCTTGTCATCCAAAGTCGTGATGCTACCAAACAGACATTGGGAATATATACGATGTGAAAAGGAAAGAAACCAGAATGTCTTCGAAGACGACATGGTGAAAAACAAGTATGTCCACATTGCTCTGTATTTCGGTTTTTTTCCAAATCAAGCCAGGGAAAATGTGTGCCACGGTAGCATAAGGATGACAGCAACATCTACGGCCATAGATTATATTGCTTTTTGACCCGTGAAACGATTAGCATTAATGCTTGTTTTCAGGAATAGAAAACACGCACTCTGAGTTGTACAGATGAATCTGTCTAGCAAGTTCTTTGCCCTTTTCTCATCGACTCTCTCGATCCTTTTCTTATCGACTCTCTTGACCCCCTTTTCACAGCGCTTGATAGGTTTCGACAATCCACTGCGATGCCGAAACACTCTTTGGCCATCATCCTCGTTGCTCTTGTTTGTCTCTTGTGCTCCAACAAGAATGCAGGTGCCAATATGCACTCTGAACTTTCAATACTCAAGTCATTTCCAATTAAACGTCTTGCTTTGATGAAAAAGACTGATTTCAACATAAACTTCCATGAGTGTGCATATAGGTCTGCAAGAAACTACATGCTTGCACAGTTCTCTCTGTCTATTGTAGATTCACATCATCTCTAACGGAGTTGAAATAATTATCGCAGTGGCAAGTACAGATGTGAACGAGGAGAAGCCAAAAGCGATCAGAGCGTTACAGGTAAGATCTCTTTAACACCATTGGTCCACAGCATCAATTGGAGATGGGGTTTAAATTGTGGTAATGCTTCAAGTGGTTCAATTTCTCTTTTGGTCTCAACTAAGGATTAACGGTGGAAAAGCTTACGAAGTTCACCTGTATAGGATTCTCATCAGTCTTCTGCAACACATGAGCCCAGTGCTCGATTCAGCAACTACGGCCAGCCGATTCTGTCTCATTCTGACACAAACACAATTCATCCCAGGTGATTGTGTAATTTTTAATGAATTCCTCAGCCTAAACACACAAGCTAATTGTACGAACTGATAAATCAACGTAGCAAAATACACCTGCGCATTGCATTGCAGGGAATAAAGATTTGATCATCATTTTCCGAACCATCTTTTATATTGTAAATTTGTACATGTAAAATTAGAAAAGTGGCAAAGAAAAAGTAGTTTAATGTTTGAGAAGCTGAGATCAAGCTCTTCTACGTTTTCTCATGAAAACAAATTTAGTCAGCCATACAAAGCTACAACAAATTTCCAAGCTTGGGCCTAATTCTCCAAAATCTCACTGTTGGTTCAGTCCACCAGAGGCCAAGTTGACCGTGCTCAATACATCAAATGACAGACTCTGGTGCATTGCCAAGCCTTCAACTGATGCCGATCAGCTCCAGCGCAACATAGACTATGTTTGCGTGGAATCAAGCTATGCTGTGAATTGTGATGCCACAAGACCAGGGGGATACTGTTATACTCCTGGAAACAAGGTCTCAGAAGCATCATTCAACATGAACCTCTACTACCAAAAGCAGTCCCGATCACCCTCTGCTTGCATCTTCAACAATAGTGGTCTAGTCATTTCTCAGAATCCATGTAAGCATCATCTTCTCTGGCATTCCACATGCTTTATGCTCAAAACTGTATTGTTCAGATCATATTCTTAAATAGCTTAATTACTCAAATGGTATCCTCTTTTCCCTCATGCAGCTTGGGGCCCATGCAAATATCCAGCCAACTAGACGACCGCATCGCCTCATGAGATTGGAAGCACAATGAATAAAGGCTATGACGGAAACAGTAGATGTTATTTGCATCAGAGCTTTTTACACTATTTTACCTCTCTGTAGTTGAAAGTATGGTAATACCAGCTATGAAATGAACTTCAATTCTCACCATACAAAATTATGTTCCAAATAAACATCTAGTCTGCGAGTCTTTGAGAGTGAAGTGCTCTCTATGATGAAATGCGTAAAAGGAACTTCTGAAAAGATTCTTAATAGGATATGCAGAGAATTCTCACGAAGATACATTTGGTTTTTACTGAAGCATCATGATTACAGGGCTCTCAATTTTGCCTCCATTCACAGAGAACTAAGCCAATCTTTGCCTTTCTTTTGTTTCATGCACTGCACGTTGGAGCCACTTTGGCCCGATCGACGGTTGAGTTACGATTCTGTTCTTCACCATAATAGAGGATGCAGACATAATCGAGATCAGTGACGACGATCAGAAGCAAATAAGTATAAACAGTCAATGATGCATCCCCTAGGACAGATTTTAGAGATTGATCACACCAGGAGCTTAGAAAGCAGTGATGATAGCTCATGACAGCTCATGACAGAGCAATAAATGAGACCCGAGAGGGAAAACCAAAGACAAATGGGTCTTCGACGCAATAAATGAACTGGAAGCAACTTCTGGAGTCATGATTACTTAGATAAATGATATTTACGTAGTTCGACAGGATGTATAAAGAGTAACTCATGAACCAAGTGACTCATTGTTCTTCCTGTTCCTGACTAGAGAAATGGTTGTAGCTCCTAGCACGCAATTATATTTCAGAAAACCAGCTCAGACTTGAGAGATTTCTAACACAGTTCTTGTTTGCTGCAGAATATTATAAGATAGGAGAATTTAGTTTCTCTTGAAATCGGAGATCAAGTTGTTGGTTGGCCACGAGCAATTGCAATTCTGTTCAAGGGACCAATTATCAGTATGTTGCCTTTTCACAGCTTCTGTAACAAAAAGAAGGAAATAGAATGCCATTAAAAAAAAATAAAAGGGAGAACACCTTGGCCTACTTCCGGATCCCCGTGAACAGGGTCAATTCTTGCCGTTGATTTGAAAGGTCCAATATGATCGCACGAAATGGAACGGCTATCGTTGCACCCTATCCACTGGACTCATCTAAGCAAGAACTTCTAGAAGAAAAGCGGGATAAAAGCAGTAGAATGCTCATATTTTCGAGAATAATTTCTTTTTAAAAATAATCTCTCTTTACTTCTGTTTTCTAAATGAGTTTCATTACAAACGTATACGTTTAGTAATTTCTATTTTCAGGAAAAAAAAAAAGAACATAAGTGTGTTTGATACTTCTTTACTATCTTTATTTTTTTCCTTCTTTCTTTTTTTCTTTCTCCTCTACCCAGCCACTAACTCTTGATGATGGCCATTGACCAAAATTTGGGCCGGCGAGCCTTGGCATGGTTGGGTAAGGTTGACTTAATGGCAACAGGACGAGGGTTGGCCTTACTATGGCTTGGTGAGAGTTGGTCTTGCCTAGATCTAGTGAGGTCTGCCTCACCCTGCCATGGCAAGGCCAACCTCGCTACAGCTAGGTAAGGCTCAATCCTTGGCCAAATTCAGTGCTAGTGAGGATCAACCTCGCCTAATTGTTAGTCATTGCTCAAGCAAGAAGAAGAGAAAGAAAGAATAAGAAAAATAAAGAAATAAAGAAAGAAAGAAAGATGAAGCCCACTTGGCTGGCGACTTGGATGGGTGGTAGATGGTGAAGACAAGTGGCGGATGGCGGTGACAAGTGGCAAGGCAAAGGGCAACACTTGGCAGAGAAGCTTGCCACTTGGCGAGGTGGTGTGTGGTGGAAGTTAGGGTGGTTCGATGGGCAAAGCAAGCTAGGCAGACTAGGTAGCATGAGACAATGGTGGACTTGGCAAAGGCAAACTAAGCATGTGATGTGCCGTGAATGGCCACTTTGAGATTGTATGAGACTAATAAATGGCTTCCAAGACCCACTTAAGTTGATCGCATTTGAAATCAATCATTAAACTTGTTTAACTCATTTTAAACATTCACCATTACCATGCATCCATCACGTGTCATCAAACCTTATCGCTTGGCAATTAGGCCCCTAAATGACTCACACGAGGTGTTCAGATTTGATTATTATAAAATATAATTTTGTCCATTTATAGCATGTAGGGTCACATGATATAGGTTGTTTTAAACATATTTAAGGATTTTTTGTGAAACTTTTGCGTGTCAATTTAGGGTTAAAAGCCTATGATATAGTTTTTGAACTTCTCTAGGTTGCTTTTCTTAAATAAGGAATTTTTTCTTGAATGAGAGAGGAAAGTTTACCAAATTCTGTTTGTTTCATGGAAATTAATAATTTGGAATACTTTCCTAAAATTAATTGTTTTTATTACTTGCAAAATTTAATAAACAAAAAATATTCTAATCGTTTATAGAATTATTTAGATATAACTTATTATCGATAATGTAAACAGTTGTTATTGACTAATATCTTAAGCAACACAAGCGATCATTTTCAGAAAAAAATAATTTTCTAATTATTTATTTTTCACTAAACAAATGGAGGTTAATTAATTAAAATTGTATGAGCAATTTCTCTTAGTGGTAACAATAGCCTTCATTTCCAATAGAAAGGAAAAGTACCTAGCAATTTTGAAATTGGATTTTTATTAGAGTTATTGTCCATATAAGAAATAAGATCTATAAATTAGACTTAGGAATCAAAAAAGGGAAAACAACATAAATGATTCCTTAACTATGGAATAATCTGAAAATGTCATCTTTATATTTTTAACTTGTTTGATGTGATATTCGAACTTTAGTCTAATTTACAATTTTGTCGCTTTCACTTGTTCAGTTTGATTGCTGAGCTTTTGGTACATATAGAATCTAATCCTTATACTATATCAAACCATTTAAAGTTGTCCAGGTATTATAATGAATACCTATCAAAAGTTTGAATATCACATCAAACAAATTAAAAATTTAGAAACGATATTACAATTATGCTAAAGTTCAAATATCATATTAAATAAATGAAAAGTTCAAGGGTGATATTGGATATATTAAAGTTTTAGGATTTATATTACATATTAAATAAAAAATATTCATGGATGATATTGGACGTGGATCCCATTTGCCTAATTATTTCTACAAGATGCTTGGCTCCTCCAATACGCAAAAAGCTCTAAAAGTTACCGCCTACCCATGCATAGTCTCGCGAGGACGGCAAGACTCCTCACTGCAAGTCATTCAACAAACAACCTATCCATCGAAGCTGTCATGAGCACCCTGTCGATATCAAGCCTCGTCATTGTGCTCAAAACGGAGAATCCCGGATCTACTCTCTTCCGCAAGCAGCGAGCATTCAGCGGAAAGGAAGATGGGAAGAGGCAGCGAGATCTTTCCCAGTCACTGTACCACCGTCGAATCTGGTGCTACTGACGTGTCTCGCTTTTGTGCCGAATGTTCTGTGCAGAATGTCGGAAGCTTCTTCCCTTTTCGGATACCAAGATCGATGGGGAGGTCCTCGAGCGCTTTGATGGATGGGTCCTTTCTTGGGGGCGAAACTGCTGGAGTGTCGAGGTTAGTCCATGGGTTGCAGCGAAAAAGGCCTCAGCCACCCACATAAGAAATTTTAGCGAGAAGGGTCTTCGCATCGACGGTTGAGTGCTCGCGTACCAGGATGAAGCCGGAAGCACCCCGTTGATGTTCTCAAGGGAAACCGTCGTTTCTCGTCAGATTAGTTCATATTGCTAATCAAGTGTCTTGTGCTTTGTGGTCTTTCCTCCTCGGCATTTTGTCTCTGGTTCGACCAATGTTGGCGGCTCGGATGTTTTCAATTCGATCGAATCTCTGTGTTTGTTGTTTCGGCGATGATGGCTCTGCTAATTTGCCTAATTTTTGTAAATTAATATGAGGAGTAGGGTGAGGTCTGGCTTCTTTCGGTTTCCGTTTTGCTCCGTCGTTCGAACATTCCTTGCACATGCATAACTCGTTGATATTACTTTTCTGTACTTTAAAATTTGCATAAATTGATTGTCGGTGTAAGAATTGATTTTTCCATTTAATGTTGATGATTGACACGTGAAGAAATTCGGTTAAATTATTTTAAAGTGCGCTCACAATGTAGCAGAGCTAACAATTACCCTTTTTATATTTGGTGAAGCCCAATAACGAAAGGAGATTGAAATTGGTATTAATGATAGTCAATCGAAAAAATGTGCAGTGATTTGAAGGAATTCAAGCAATTTCCAAATGATACCATCAAACGAATGGATTTGATTGATAATTTGATTATCTTATTTAGGAAAGGGGGTGTAAAGAAACTTAACATAATTTTCAATCTACTTGAAAGTTTCGGGACTACATAACAACAAAATGCTAAACATTAGTTCCAAGAAATTTCTATGAGGAAGTCTGAACTATGTCAAAAGGCAAAATAAATTATGGGTTCGTCTTCGAGAGGATAGGTTCCGCCTCAGGAAAGCTGGCAGGAATAGGATAAGGCGATGATGCAATGGTCGTCGGCTAGAAGTAAGGTGGACCAAACGAGTGCCCCTCGTATTTTCTCAACTCATACTTCGTCACAACTTTTTACTGATCTTGGCAAAGGAAAAAGCCGCGCGCAGGGATTGTTAAATTGAGAGCACTACTTGCCACCTATCTTCACATAGGGGGCAAATAGTAACATATAAGTTCATTTGGAAAAAATAACGCTTGCGCAGGAAAAAGGGATCTCAAGCCCACCAAAGGCAGTCAAAACAGATGAGCATGAATAGAGAACCTACATAAGTTCATTTGGAAACATAATTAAAGGAAAGGAAGAACATTGAGAATGATGATTTTGGTAACGAAAAACTGTACAAGATACTGCATAATGCTATCACCATGCAAGGTAGTATCTATGCAGCCGACCGTAAGAGGTGGCATGTGTAGATATTCCAAGGCCAGTCCCTGATTCTAATATCCGTTGGAAATGAAAAATGGAGGACTCCTTTCATGCAGGAATTGAATTTAAAGAGAATGATGCGGCTTAAGTGGGGAACTTCAGAATCTTAGATTAGCTCATGAATCCCCCGCCGGGAATGTTGGGCAGCCCTTGCGATGAAACGGGTCCCTGTGGCATCAACTGTGCACGGCCCGGACCTTGGACATAGCCTTGCCCCATTCCGTTCCCCATCAACTGCTGTGGCGCATGTTGTTGCAGCTGCTGAAGTTGCTGCTGCTGTGGGTGTTGCGGCTGCAGCTGTTGGAGGTGTTGCTGTGGTGGCTGCTGCTGCTGCTGCTGCAGTTGTGGCATCTGCGGCTGGAGCTGCTGCATCTGCTGCTGCTGTTGGGGCAGCATCTGCATCTGCTGGTGCTGAGTTTGCAGCTGCTGAGGCATCTGCTGCTGCTGCATCTGGGGAAGCTGCTGCTGCTGCATCTGGGAAAGCTGTGGGGCCTGCAATTGCTGCTGGATCTGTTGCTGTTGTTGCTGCATTTGTTGCTGTTGTTGCTGGCTTGGTATTTGCGGCTTGAACACAACCATATCCTGAGCACATCCAGAATCTATGATTCAGGCACTTTGGAATATCTTGGAGGGAAAGGAGCAGTAGTTGCTTAAAGGAAGAATTTCCTTCTTGAATTTTGAAACATTCCTTAAAAACGGGTGGGTAGTTTTATTTTGTTTTGTTTTTCCTTTTATATATACTTGGCCACAAATCTAATATGTCACACCAGATATATAGTTACGGATCTTTTTGTAAGAAACAAAAAGAGAATGATTGCTTAATAGTAGGAATCCCAGTTTCTTTGATATATATGAGTAAGCATAGATTATCATTAGTTAATTAGCAGAGCCTGTTTATTGGAGCGTTTGAAGATGAAATCCCAGTTTTTTTGGAAAAGAAGTAGTTATTGGCTATGTTGTCAAAGACTTTTCGTGCAGCCACAATTTCACTGACATAGATTATGCAGGACCTGTTTTAGGGAGTGTTTGAAGATGAAATCATTTGTTTCTAATAAATACGTACATTGCTTTTAGTTGTGGTGTACCTTCATTGTGCAAGAAATGATTAGATCTATCTTAAATGTTGGGGTAATAGATCTCTATCTCTTCCTATCCAACTCTTGAAGACGTTTTCCAGTCTTAATGCCTAGATGTATCACCTCTTTCTGCTTTTATTATGATTCTTAATACATCTTTGTAGCTCCAATCCTCCCCCTTCTCAATCCAATGTATGATTCAACAACTAAATCAAATCGTGAACTTTTCCCACATCTGACCCCTGTATTTTGCGGTAAGTTGTCATAAGGCTTTGCTTTGAAGAATATTCCTGAGTTAAATCTTTTAAGCACTTCAGCTCATAGACTTACTTTCTTTGTTTTCTTCCTCCTCTTTCAATTATATGAATTGGGCAGAGACTTTGTGTATTTATGGTAATGACAGGTCCAACATATATTAGATTGACAAATTTGTTCACAGAAATTAAAAATGATGCTTGAACTACTTAACTCTCCATTATACAACATTAATGGCCTACTCTGTTGTAGAAGTCAATAATATGATTCCACAAGTATTCATCTACATGCATATATATTCTATAAACATGACTCTACCAACAGCACTATTCTAACCAACTGCTTTCTTTCCTCTTTGCTTTTGCTCTTTACAAAGTCAAATGGCATTCTACCGTATTGCAAATAATACTCTCATCGATAAGTAAAAGTCTAATGATAAGCATATTCTTACTTATTGTAATGTTTTGTTGTCGTAGTATTTTGTCATAACGCTTGTGAATGAAACATTTGGCATCAGCAAAAGAGTGTTACCTACGATTATGTCTTCTATTAAACATATAGTAGAACAAGTACAGAAATATGAAAATATAGGATGGCAAGATAATGTAAACTATATAAGGAACTATTACCTTTTCTCTTCCTATGAAATTTACACAGATGAATTTGATTTAAAAAGTCATTCCTTAATTGTCCTTGCACAGCGCAAGCAATAAAACTAGTGTAGAACAAAAAAGTTGTCTGGTCCCACTGATTTGAACCTGTTGACAGAAGATGGATACAAGTTCAGACATGACTCACCCCAGGGAAAAGCATTCCAATCAAGCGGCATGCCTTGTCTGACACAGAGAGCAGCAGTGTTTGAGACGGTAATTGAATGACTGCACACTACAGAGAGAGAACCACAAGCTCAAAGTCAGCAGTGTTAGTAATGCCACAATACACAATCAAGCAGTAGTTAAGCAATCTCTTTCAGGTATTTATCCATGTGTGTCGGAACTGCGAAGCCTGACCCATTTTTACTTGTTTCTTAGAACAACCACCTCTTCAAGATCTTGCTTTGGATTTCATATCTAAAGCAATGGCCCAAAATAACCTAATTAACAGAAGAGCACCATAAGACCATATGTATTTGCAAACAGTGAGGGCTCTGACACTGCTCATGTTCATGTAATTGTACCTCTTAGTATTTGTATCTATCCACTTTATGCAATTAAGATCTCTCAAAACTATTGCATGAAAAGAATAGAATGAAGTTTCCTAGATTACTGTTTCATTTTGGGCTCACATTAGCTGCAGTCTGGGGCTGCTGACTACTAGCTGTCACTCGCTCATTGGTTCATGCCATTGTTTTTTAAGGCATACAGACATATAACATTATTTTCCATATGAAATTAGCCTGGACCTAGTCAATTCTCATCCCATCTCTCCTCTCACAGTTAATCACTTAACCTGAGCAAGGCCTGGCACCTACACTAACACCTCAGTCCCAGTCACCACTGCTCATGGCCAACATTGCTCACGGCCACTCCCACTTGTCGCATCACGACCTCTCTCTATCTAACAGTCATGTTACTAAAAAACATGACCAGCGCAGATTCATTGCCAACATGATGCCTCCAGCATGCAGTGATTATTGTGGCTTTAAATCACCACGACTCACCCACCCACCATCAAAGTCTCAGATATTTATGGTCTTTGGAGGTCCACAACCTCAGATCAGGCTCTATCTGAGATTCTGGACCTCCAATTACTCAATTATTGGACTGAAGGAGGCAACCATGAGCATGGCAAAAGAGAGGGGGGAAACCCGAGAGCAGAGCAGTTGAGAGCGATCATGGAGGTGGTTGAGGTTGCTATGATGCTTTTCATAGCGCCTGTGTCAAGCTGTCAGCAGAGAAAATGAGAGACTCTGGCCGCTGTGCTCCTGGCATGGGTGAAAAGGTAGGGGAGGAAGAAGGAAGAGAGCAGGGTTTCTTGGTCTTTGTATTTTAAATCGCACGTACACAGGTTTAGGATAGTTCATTCCACCAATGAGAAAATGGGCAGCAGCCATGTCTGCAGCTAATTTAAACCAAGTCTTTTGCAGTTATCTACTTTTTTGCTCTACTTATCTAGCTCGACCCTCCTTTATCATTTTTATTACCACAAGGTGATGCAGGAACTGGGTTGAGGTTGAGCATATAAGTAAACATGTAACAAGTTGAAGCATTACAAACTCCATTCAGGGACCAGGACAAGCAAAACTACCATATGCCTCCCTCCCTAGCATAGCAATGCTCCATGATAAAAGCATATAAGAGTTGCAGCAGAAGAGTATCATACAGGACTTATGGGCTGTAATAAGTATACTTCTGCCCATGCTTCCCATCCAAGACCAATGTGTGACAGTAGAAAAAATAACACTTGCACTCTAATACTGACATAGTGGGAAGATTAAAAATAGAAAGGATGTAAGGAATCAGTCGACTTACAAGTTTTTTCTCTTGGAGCTGCCCAAGAAATCCATGTTGATTCATTGCCCGAAAAACCAGGAAATCCGCCTTCCCAACATATTGCCTGCATGAGGTTCTAATTCAGCAAAGTGAAGCAGTAACCTGCTCAATCCAGTATAAACAATGGCAATGAAAACTCCAGAGGACAAGGTCAGATTTCCATAAGCGGAATTACTTGTTATTCATGTGGTCCTGAGATATTAGACGAACAATCTGCATGGTTGGAGGCCAGTTTGCAGCAAGCCTGAAAGAAGAAAATGAATGCTCATGCAGTGAAAGATTAATCTTGAGTCAAAATTAGTGAGATTTGAGATGCAGCTGATAAGAATGTAAACATATTCAGATTCCATTCAAATGACTAAAAACTAGAATGGCAGATGCAATGCAAAAGCAAATTCACAATTCCAGCCTTTTCAAGAAATGAGGAAATGAAAATGGATGCAAGCTTTCTGAAAGAGAAAATAAGATCACGATGGGCATTTCAATAATTGATTTGACACTGTATAAGAGAATTTTACGATTATTGTCAAATGAACAGCCATCAGGAGAAAAGAAAGCCACGGCAAACATTTTATTGGCATTGTTCTGATCAGTAATCAGACATAAATGATTAAATGAGAAGATAATGAGGACAAAAAACTTAATGAAGGGCGTCAGGCAGATAATGACACTGCAAAAGAATGTTTCGACCAAATTATGCCATGGGAGACCAAAGGGAAAGGAGAATGGGAAGAAAAACAATTATAACTATTAATTGTCCCTCAATTTACTACTAACAAATATTTCAAATTTTCAAGACTTTCCGCTCAAATTTTATCCTTCCCACTTTCCCCACTTCCACAAACATAGCCTCGGTGATGTTCCTTGAACTACAAGAACCTATTGCTAGTGCATCCACAATTTTTAGCTATAAGTGCACTGCCCCTAATATGCATGTCATCCTCCACCACTGCCCCTAATGCACATGTCAACATATAAAAACGAAAAAAAAAGAGGCCAAAATAGCATATCCACATTTTTTTAGTGGAGAATTCTAGAGGGCTGTGTACATTATCTACCAATATTATATAGCACAAGGAACAGAATTTTCCTATCTCTCCCTGGCTTATGCTATTCCTACTAATGAGGATTTTCAGAGCTGGCAACCATTCTTATCCGTGTTGGATTTGAAGTGGTCATTTACCAGCAATGCACTGGGCACAGAATGGCAGCAGTAAGGCTTCTGAAGGTACACAATCTAATCTATTTTTCTAACCTCCAGTAACCCTATCGTCTTAATCAATCTCCTTTTCTAATCTTCACTCCGTGATCTTGTCTTGATTTATCATGAATTAATTTGGTAAAAGATTCCTGTTAAGTGTTCAACCCTCCATCTCAATGGAGGTCATAACATCAGCTTAAGGTAGACAAGGGAGCTTCAGGGAATTCCAGTTATCAACTTATATTTTCTTCAATCTTTAATTGCAACATAATCAACTTTCAGATAACTTCTTTGCAAAATTTAAGATACTTCTCCCCTCCGAATAATGAACAAACTATGTCTACTCTTTTGAACAAGGAAAAAGCAAACGACTACTTCCTTTCAAGGGATTTATCTTAATGACCTCAAAAGAACGCCATCCATGTCTAATTCTAAATAAGACCCTTTATGTAATTGATTTGGACCAACAAAGAAACTTCATAGACAGATCTTTAATTAATACTGGAAAAAAAATCATACATCCATTCTCTGTTATTGTCATAAGTAGAATCATAGACTCATTCAACAATAGAATCGATATAGCTTAATTATAGCAGATATTTTCGTGGGAAAAAGGAACAGAAATGCCCAAATCACCCAATGGAGTAGTATTACTTAGTTGTTCAAAAACAAAATGCCATATAAAAATGAATGCTATCTACATGTCCACTCTAGAGGCAAAATATTTTGAGACTTACGTCTCAGAAGCTGATGCACTCCTATAACCCTGCCACAAAACAAGTACAGCATTAAGGATTGTGAAATATAAACAAATAAATAAACTTCGTAACATGTAACAAGCAGATAAAAACATAATGAGGGTGTTCATTTTACAGGAAACTCATCAGAGATTGAATACATACCTCCAATCTGGTGATTAAGACAGGTTGTCCTTGTCTTTGCCCAGATAAATTTCCCTGCTCACACATTTTCATTGAAGATAAATCTCAGTCAGTGATCTTTGATTTCATAACAGTCAGCATTTAGCAGGGCTAGAGAAATTATTATGGACAACCAGGTAAATAATTAAAAAAAAGAAATCAATGACGACATTCTCTTTTCATAAGCGCCTGCGACAGAGTAGTGGTGTCATTGCAAAGTTCATAGTCTTGGCAGATTATCAATCAGGCTATTGAGTTTTCTTTTGATAAGGCGCCACACTTATAACGCAGCATGTTTGGAAATTTCTGTAGATCATACTCCACTTAGCTAGACCTTTTCATGCACCCAAATGCCAGCAACCAACCATTTTGGTAGACAAGATTTGGAAAACAATTTGGTCAAGAGCCTCCAAAGAACACTAATCTAGGCTAAAGAGGCCAGATGATTTGCTTGGCAAGAGTCAGCCAACTTTTTAAAGCTAGTCAACAGCAAGTATTAAGCTCAAAGCTCATCTGCTGGAGAGAGTGATACCTATCACACTTATGGAGAGAGCTCCCATAGAACTTCTATTCACTCAAATATAAAAGAAACCGTTAACGGATGATTCCCCCAAATAGAGGAGCAAATCGTCATACCTATATACATGGACAGCAAATGCAGAGCCAGAATTTGAATGAGACTTCCCACTCTATGGTAAAACGCACACTATGTGAAAAAAAGACCATCATTTGAAAATACCAAAGAAGGGTCATTGTTGATTTGCGGTTTGAAAGTTCCAAAAGAGTCAGAATCATGGAAAACAAAAGGAAAGGTTAGGATCCTAACCGAATTATAGTTGGTTTCTTTTCTACAAGACTAACTTTAGTAAAAAGGTTTTTGGATCATATCTGAAGAGGAACAGTGAATCATGGTACAGTCTTCAACCACATTTATTGGACAATTACATGTGAACCATGGTATAAGCTCCAAATACATCAAACAGCAGAAAACTGAAGGGGAACTGAGAACAAAAATAGAATAACCAAGAAGAAGGACCAGTGCAGAACCAATATCCGATGCCATCGTTGTAATAAGATAGAAGACAAAAGTGAAGAATTACAGAGAAGGAATAACATAAAACTGCAAATAAAGGATCTCAGTGAAATCACTAAAATGACATTCTCCATATCAGGGATAGCCATCACACATATCAAATTTACTGATAAAGATAATAGCAAAACAATATTGATAAAGAAATGAAATGATGACAAAGAGAAATCTCAGCTACATGTGATGGAATTTGACCACATGAAATCCATGAACTTGTTCTGAATCAAACAAGATTACTCACGAACCTGAGATCATCCAGCAACAATCAATGAAGAATTCAAAAGGTAAAAGGTTTATAATCCTGTTGTCCATATGTATTTCCTGGAAAGAACGTACGCTTGAGTTCATACCTCCCAAACTTTCACATATTTGGACTGTGCACTTTGCAAAGCACTTGACGATTGCTGTGACAACGGCATACTTGCTCCTGGATTGCTGTTACCATTAATTGATGGCATGCCAGATTGTACTTGTGAAGGCATTCCTGGAGTAGGTATCATTGTACCAGTTCCAGAAGAGGGAGCTGTTGGACCCAGGGCACTCATCATATTAGGATTCATGCCAACTCCAGTCTGCACCATTTGTGATCCTGATAGGCTTCCTTGACTCATGCCTGGAGCAGTTTGACCCATACCAGGGCCAACTTGAAGATTGCCAGTTGGTTGGGATATTCCAATGTTTGAATTTCCAGTAATGTTGCTAGTCGCCGAAGCAAATGAACCAAGGCCTGGGTTTTGTGCAGTTGGTATGGTCCCTGAGAGAGTGCCTGGACCTGTCACTGAGGTAATGCCAGATTGGGCTGAAGAATACCCTGTTTGAGATGCAGGCACAGTAGACTGCATCCCACTAGAAATCATATTTGACATATGCATGGCCATTGGATTTTGACCCATAGATTGAAGCCCTATTGAAGTCCCTCCTGTCAATGCTGCAGAATTGACCACTTGTCGCACTTGAGAGAGGTTGTTTAGTATGTTTGAATTTGCAGGACCTCCAGGTCGCAATGGTTGTGAAATGCCAACACTCACCACCGGCTTCAAATCCTGTACGCTTTCATTGTTTGTTACCATGTCTTGAGATACAGAAGAAGGTGAGGAAGTCTGCAAGGCAGAGACTCCTTGAGTAGTAGGACGCGGAACAGATGGCATCTGAGGAAAGGTGGGGCCAGCTACCATAGAAGTCACTGTAGTTGGTTCCTGGAAAAGCAATATCTAAGTCCATGCGGCAAAAGACAAAAAGTAACCTTCATTTTGTCAAGGCATTAGCCCCTAACATTTAACTGGAAAGAGATGGAAGACTCACAACTTTGACAATGGCAGGAGGGCCATTTCCAGCAGAAACTGCTTGTCTGTTCAGTAAGGGTCCATTTACTACAAACAAATTGAAAGAAAATATCAAATTACCATTGTGCCTTAATTGTTTTGCACTTATAACTCAAAAAACAAGTTCATGCAGAGGATGGACCGCATCCCTAACATAAAAATATACTACAGACATTGACTCTGGTGACATTGAGCTCCTTTCATCAACTGAAAATCAAGGGGTTTCAGACTCAGTCACCGACAGCGGCTCCTTCCACGTAACTACATCTTGCGCAGGGACAAGTATCACAAGGATTACAGTCTTATTACTGAATAGCATGACTAAACAATCCTATAATCTCTGTGTGTGTGTTTGTGTGTGTGTGTGTGTGTGTGTGTGAGAGAGAGAGAGAGAGAGAGAGAGAGAGAGAAGGATATATGTATAGCAACTTCCAGCCTCCAGAAACATAGGCATTTTTCCCATGAGATTCAGGCTCCTTTATAGACCAATAGTGTATCTACTACATTTGCCATGATTCAGGGGTGTGTCCCAAAACATGCAAGCTCTTAAAGAGGCTAGATGACACCTCAATTCGCTACAGATGATAAAAACAAGCTACAGAAAGAAAAACGTCTAAAATAACTAAATCTTTGGCTAATCCAGCAATAAGGCCTCCTAGATGCAAGATAGTATATTTATTCACAATTTACCATCTACCGAACAGACTGTGAATTGTGTTACCATAACTTTCATTCTGCTACAGAACTAGTTAAATATTGTCCAAAGAAAGATAAACAGTTCGAAAGAGTATACTCAAAATGGCAATTAAGGTGCATAAGGGGAAGAATAATTAAGTAGTGCTAGTCCATAAAACACCTGGTGGAACAGAAGTCGTAGGTTGCGCCGTGACTGAATTAACTGGAGGTGGAGCTGTGTCCATCTTGACAGGACTCTGATTTGATGGCAAACTGGATGTTCCAGGACGACTCAAAGCTGCCCGTGCCTCAAGGAAATTCTCCGCAATTAACACAAGAAAATGAGGATTCTTTACATTATCAACCGGTGGATCTACTGCACGTGGATTGCGTTTTCCCTACATTTTCAACAACTCGTAAGTACCATGAACAAATTCAAATGGGTGGTACAAGCTATAAAGTCAGTAAGTTTTCTCAACTTCCATAAAGAATGCATTCGTGCATGATAGTGAACATAGATTTTGCAACCTATGAGACATCACAACTTTCATTAGTGTATGTTTGTGTGTATCTAACTCCGTCACTGTTCATTTCAGGGTTAAATGTGACCCAATTTGAAGTTTATAGACTACACTAAAAGTCCAGGGTCTTTGTCAGAAATCCCATTTCAGCAGAAAAATATGCCCTCCCTAGAACTTGAGAGAGCACCAGTTGAACAAGAAAGAGCTCATTTC
Source organism: Melaleuca quinquenervia (assembly GCA_030064385.1). NCBI lineage: Eukaryota > Viridiplantae > Streptophyta > Magnoliopsida > Myrtales > Myrtaceae > Melaleuca > Melaleuca quinquenervia. Next base: position 8,493,466 of record CM057721.1, on the reverse strand, counting down.
AGATGCTAAACAAACAATTATAAGCAACTTCCTTACAGCATTGTAGATTGCCCGAAGTTTTGGAAGCTGCTTTGGACAAATAACTGAGAGAGAAACACAGCACTGCATCACAGTAAAAGACCAGTCATATGGGAGTGTATATTGCTCAGGAGACAACAAATCCAAGCATCAACTGCTGAAACTAGAAAAAAACCTGAGGAAAAAATTTCGCAACACCCTCAGCATCATATAAAGGTCCTCCTGTGTAAGTTTCAACATGCTCATCTTCCAGCTGAAAAGTTGGTCGATAAACTGGAGTTGACAAGGGATAAGGATTTGTTGCAGCAACAAGAACACAGTGCCTTTTGCCATCTAGACTTGGTGGAGGTAGGCTTCCGTTTGGAGGAAGGGGGAACATCTGAAGAAGAAGAGGATCAGAGTCAACTGAGTCATCCGGAACCAAACTTAATTTACTCAATACTCCAAGTATAGCAGATTATGAATTGTCACCTGTACTAAACCACAATTACCTTATACATAACTAAAACATTTGAGGCACAGTAATCAAAGATGAACTAATTCATTTCAGGGCCATGTAGACTTGCTAAGTATGTCTGCCCACATGTGTGGCGTGGGAAAATAAAGAGAGAGAGAGAGAGAGATAAGAAGGAGTAGATGATGATGATGATATAGGGGTGAATGAGTAAAAGCTAAAACACATAATAGCTTCAGTCATATGTACATCTACATGCACAAAGCCAAGGTAAGGCATTTTATTCAAACTACATTGCTTCCATAATGCTCAAAAACCCTTCCCCCCCCCCCCCCCCCCGCCCCCGCCTCCGCCTCTTTCTATACACAACATGGGTAGAAGAAGAAGAAGAAGAGCACCAACTACTGAAGGTAGAGGTGATAACAGGAGATAAAGAACCAACTCCATGGACATATCATACTAAGAAAAAACTGTTTTCAACTTGCACCATTTAGCAGACAAATATAGATCATGAAATAAATTTCCTTAGGCTAGTAAAATGAGGCCTAAAAATTTGTTTCATTCCAGTCCTCACACAACTAGACCATTCACAAGCTCTCCAAACACTAGGCATGCTTAGACCAAACTGATCATCTATCAGCTACATAGCCAGCTTACGTATCCAACAAGGTAGTGTACTAATCATTCAAATTAGGTGTACACAAGTAGCGGAATATACCATCAAAGCTTCAGAAAGACCTTCTGCAATAGCAGCATCATTAAAACCACCACCACTAAAAGACATTGCAGAGAGCCAATCTAGGAAACGGCTCACATCTTTTGTCCAAGCACTACGCTGAACCATGCAAGCTGGAAAAGGATCACAGACAGGAAACCTCTGTTAGTTAACTGTACAGAAGAAAAAACAATCATCATTATCACCATTTAAATCACTAAAGTTAATACAAGAACTTTTCTGGCATCACAATAGCTCCAAAAACACATTTTACCTTGGCTTCATAGCCATATTCTACACTCTCTAAAGATTAACAAATGTTCTGTCAACAAGCCAATGATTGTTATGAATGCAACGCAATGATAAAACAAGCCATTTGAAATTATTGCTTTAACTCCTGCTTATTTTCTTCAACATTACAATCTGCAGCAGTTTTGACATTGAACTCAATAATTACAGCAGGTCCACCAAGCATATCTTTTCAAGGGAACACAATGCTATTTGGTCAACGTAGTACGCAAAAGAACATACCAGACAAATTTCCATGAGAATTGAACATGACCAGAGAGAGATCATAATTAGATTTCTGCAGCGAAACAAAGCCAAGAAAACAGCTCAGAAATTCTGAAAAACTATGAGGCAGTGATTGGCAAGCAAAACAGAAGGACTTCAGCAGAAGTCACAGTGACATTTCATCATTATACAGTACCACTGTTTCTAAACAGATGCATACCTGTGCAGACACCTCACTCCCCACGAAAGCCCTGCACAAAAACCCATCATGTCAAATTAAGCACCCACCATATTGCAATCGACATAAGATTTCTCTCTGCTACAAAGAATATAACGCCTTTCTTTCAGGTAATGTGGATTCGGTTCGTCATATAACAAGTAGCATAGAGAAATTATCATCGCTAGTACAAAAACAGAGCGCAAATGAACCTGACGATCTTCTCCAGGTAATCGGAAACAATGGTTTTCCAGTAAGACCCCATGGCTGCAGTGCCGTCGACGGCCACAATCAGCGATCTCTCTGTCGACATCGGAACGCTCGATCCCTTCGCGATATCGCCGAGCACCATATCAGGGCTCAACGATTGCACAACCATTTCTCGGGAGGAGGGAAAGAGCTAGAACGAACTAACCGCGGAGAAGATGCGACGGCCGAGAGGCGTGAGTCAACAGGTGAAGCGTTCGAATTCGATCGGACAGAAGCGAAGAGATTGCGCGATTCCTTCAACCGGGAATCAAGAGAAGAGTGGACGGCCCTTCAGAATCGAGCCCATCTCCCCGTGTCGGAATCGGAGGTATGGACCGTTCGGGTGACGAAGAAAGAGAGAGGACCTGTGCCGCGGCGGCTGAGACGCCGTGTGCGGGCGGCAGTAACAACAAGTGAGTCGCCGAGCTCCCGTTCGAGCTCGAGCCCGAGTTGATGGTGGCGACCGGGCGACAGTTTACAGGGGTTTCCGAGCAGTGAATACTTCTGCCGTGAGCATCCGTCTGTTATTTGGCCTGCGCAGCTGACTCTCACGTGCAAAGCACTCGTTGCTGCAGCCAAGTTGAGACCCTAGGAAATGACCACCGCAACGGTGGTAGGAGCCACCACCCCACATCCTCCGGCCGCTTGGCGGTGCCACCACTAAGAGTATTGTGTGACGGATCGGGAAGTTCATCGTCCATGAGGTTTCCCGAGCACCAAGGATAGTGGCTATTTGGGAAGGAAATCCTAAGGAATCCTTAAATTCCAAGAGCGGAAGATACGTGAGTTTCTCGTATATCTAATTTTGGTAAGTTATATTGACTGTTAGGTCGATGATGAATCTATTGATGATATTTCCCGAGTTTTTGCATATAAGGAGATCTCTTTCCCTCGTTTGTATCATCTCAATTCTTACAAGTAATACAAATGTAGAGTTTCTCTCTTTAGACTTTCTCTCTAAGAGTACGGTGAGGTTGAGTGGTGAAGGTTGACTTAGGAGCAGAGTTCCTAAAGTCGCATGAGTTGAGTAAGGAATGAGTCGTGAATTGATTGGCCCGTGGCAATTGAGAAGAATATTATATTTGAGAGTTAATATAATCCTTTTGGTACCATTTTATTGTAGAAAAATGCTCTAATAGCCAGCTTAATTTAATTTTAATTCTAATCACCTAAAATGCGAAGTGATCATGTGATTACGTAAATATTATTTAATATTCAATAATCAAAGTATTAAATAAATTGCAAAGAAGGAGAGGGACGTAAGCAATATTAGTTTAAAAATCAAGTAGCAATCCTAATATAGTTTCTACTAATACACATTAGCAAGCAAATTTTTTTCACTTTATTTAAATGAAATGCAACGATATGGATTTAGGCATTATGCAATTACGCTAAATGTGCTATGCTAAACAATGACATGCATATTATTTCAACTACATTAACATAAAAAGCATTTATTTAAACCAATTCTAATGACGTGGGACATAAACATGCAATTATTAAAAGTCATGCAATTCTAATTTATTTAATCTAATCTACATTCTTATAGGACATGAAAATTTACTTAAATTAGCATGCAAATTATTTTACCTGATATGAGAATATTGATTAAGTAAACCGAGCATGCAACTCTAAATGTTAAGGTAAGCACGATCAACATTATACCACATGGGTTCAAATTATTAACATGCCAACTATGTAGCACGCAAGTATGATTAAATTAAAAAATGAGTTATGTGACTCACATTATTAACTAAAGGGCATGCAATATAACATGCAATATGACATGCAATTATTTAATATATAATCTAAACTACTTGACATGCATAATGAATTAGGCGAACCTAAAAAATTATTACTAATGACATGCATGTGATGACATACACTACAAGAAAACACCAAATTAGCAACGTCAACTTAGCCACGACACAAAATTCATCGGTGATAGGGACGGATTTTGCTACGACAAATTAATATCGTTAGAGATTATCGACGAAAAAACATTAGTCATCGCTAAACAACGACGACACAAACGTCGTTGTTATTTGCCACATCATTTGCGACAAACTAAATAAACTCGTCACAAAAGTAGCTCCGACAAAAGTTTCGTTGGTAACTTTGTCGCCAATTAGCCACAACTATAACTATTTGTCGCTAGTTGGCCATGAATAAGTTAGGTCGTTGTAAATTATCCACAATTTTTGCATCAAACATATTTTCGTCTATAATTAGCGACTCATTTAAGAAGGCAGTCGCTAATTAGCCACTACTTTATTACTTCGTGTCTAATTAGCAACGGAAAGATTATTTCATGGGAAATTGAGTCGCTAATTAGCGATTACATTTTTGTCGTGGCTAATTAGCCACGAATTTTTGAGATGACTTTTTGTACCGTCGGTGAATCGCGAATATAAAGCTGCGCCCCTAGCAGCGCAATTACTCTTATTTTCACGTTGAACTCCCGCAAGCCCTAGTTTCTTCCTCTGGCGGCGCAGAAACCCCATTGTAAGGTTAGTGCATTTCTTCTCTCTCTCTCTCTCTCTCTCTCTCTCTCTCTCTCTCTCTCTCTCTCTCTCCCTCCCTCTCTAAATATATATTTAATTATATTGTAGAGATGTTAATGTGCTTTTGTCGAGTTGGATTGCTCAGATCTGATGCATTTTTCTATTGTTGGTTCGTTCAATTCAAGACCACACCTCTACATTGAACTAGCCCAGATCTCCTCAACAGATCTGACATCTCTTCATTTTAACGTGGAGACAGAACACTATGAGTAAAAAAAAAAAAAAGAGTATTTCGTATCCAATCAGGATTAATTCCATGTGTATTGAAATCAAAAGTATATATATTAGTTGTCGATCTGGTCGAAATAATAATAGTTGTATTAAGTTTATGTCATATGTTAATGGTCAAATGTTTCATTGCTAAATAATGTTAATTACATGCGGATGTACGCATACCGCGTGACTAAAAGTAAGCCAAAAGAGCTTCATAATTGTTATTAGTACAATTGAGATGAACATATATTTGCTTACAATGCAAGATGTTTGATTGTTACTATTCTTTTAGTATTTATATTCTTCATCTGATGTAATAAAATATGTACGTGTCCAACTGACGGGCTTTGCATTATAGTTTAGCCATGAAACATTTGACCATTTACTGCTACTAAATTAAACCCTTTTAATTCTGAAGAAGTTTACGTAATACGTCATAGTTTTTTTTCCATTTGATGTCATGTCCGAAATTATTTACGTTAGTAATTCTGGTAGGTACACCTCAATGTGAAAGGGTAGCAGGAGAAGTGACTGTGTAAACAGTTCAACTAAAGCTCATTCACGGCTACCACGAGGTAAGTGTTATTCGAATTTTTATTCTTCTTTCATTCTGATACAGTAATTACCATACACATTGATTCGTTATGTACACGTAATACACACATCACTATAACTGCACACGTCTTCTTCAATTTGAAACACAGAGAGGATGCAAAGATCCAGGTCTTGGATGTATAATAGGAACTTACCTGACCGTCAAGGTTTAACGGATGAGTTTCGTGCTGGGTTAAATATGTTTATGGAATTTGCTACTAGCAATGTTCAGTTTATGGACGGAAATAAGTTACGGTGTCCATGTAGAAAGTGCAGTAATGGTAAATTTCTTGCGGTCAACACAGTTGGAGAGCATCTATGTAGATTTGGGTTTACACTGAACTACTATAATTGGACTTGTCATGGTGAATCATTTACATCTGAAGGTGGACATGTAATAAGTGACCAATTTCCATATGGAGAAGAATGTAGTTATGACAACCAATTGAATCCATACCAACAAATGGTTATTGATGCAGCTGATTATACTTTTGGTACTACACATGAACATGGGGGTCCTAGTCATTCATCACCCATGGATGCTATGGGAGGAACATCATTCGATGAACATGGGGCTGATGCATTTCAAAATGTGTTGAGAGCAGCAGATGAACCTCTATGGGTAGGTTGTGCCAATGACACAAAATTATCAATGACGGCAAAAATGTTAAATATCAAGGCAGATGATAATGTTTCTGAGCGTTGCTTTAACGCTTTCGTAGATGTAATGCGGGAATCGTTGCCAAGTGATAACATAATGCCAGCTGACTTTTATGATATGAAGAAGCTAACTAATAACTTGGGTCTTCCGTACGAAGTAATTGATGTATGCCGCAAGGGTTATATGTTATATTGGAGAGATGATGAAAATGCAGCTTTTTGCAAATTTTGCAAATAACCTATGTACAAGGTTAGAAGGAAGCATGGTCGTCGTCAGACACGTAGACCATACAAGCAAATGTTTTATTTACCAATAACCCCTAGATTGCAAAGGCTTTATGCGTTTGACGCAACTGCTGGACACATGACTTGGCATTCAAATCACCAAATAGAAGAATATCTAATGTGCCATCCGTCTGATGCACGAGCATGGAAAGATTTTAACAGAACATACCCTGAGTTCGCGATGGAAACTCGAAACATTCGGCTAGGTCTATGTGCAGATGGATTTGCCCCATTCGGGAATACTGCAAAGAAGTATTCATGTTGGCCAGTCATTCTCACTCCATACAATCTTCCACCCGGAATGTGCATGAAGACACCTTACATGTTTTTGACTGTGATCGTGCCTAGGCCAGACAACCCAAAAAAGTTGATAGATATTTACATGCAACCTTTGATTGAAGAGTTGCAAGTGTTGTGGAATGAAGGTGTCCGTACGTACGATGTTAGTACAGACTCAACATTTGTAATGAAAGCTGCTCTTCTTTGGACGATAAATGACTTCCCAGCCTATGGAATGTTATTTGGTTGGAGCACAGCTGGTCTATTAGGATGTCCAATATGTATGGAGAGGTCAAAATCATTCAGATTAAAACATGGTAAGAAGGCAAGTTATTTTGATTGTCACAGACAATTTTTGCCATCAAATCATTCTTTTAGAAGAAATAAGAAGGAGTTTGCCAAAAATAGGATTGAAAGAACTCCTCAACCGTTGAGGTTGACAGGTGAACAACTTTGGGAACGAGTACTTTCCATCTGTTGTAGGCTCCCTTCATACAACTACTTATGCGTACGGAAGTTCGCATAAGTGAACTAAACGCAGTATATTTTGGGAACTACCATATTGGAAGACTCATATTGTTCAGCATAATCTTGACGTGATGCACATAGAGAAAAATGTTTTCGACAATATCTTCAATACGGTGATGGATGTCAAAGGAAAAACAAAAGATAACTTAAATTCAAGAAAAGATATGAGAGATATATGTGATCGGCCATCACTATCCGTCGATGCACGTAACAGGGGACCAAAACCTAAAGCAATTTACACATTGAACAAGGACCAGAGACGTGCCCTTTGTCATTGGTTGAAATCTATTCGCTTCCCAGATGGATATGCTTCGAACATCGGACGATGTGTTGATTTGAATGAATGTAAGTTGACGGGAATGAAGAGTCATGATTGTTACATATTTATGGAGCGCTTACTTCCCATAGCGACAAAGGAATTTCTACCAAGCTATGTATGGGGGGCCATTACAGATATATGTAATTTCCTTCATGATATATCCTCCATGGTATTGAAGACATCACAGATGGAGAAACTTGAGAGAGATATTCCAGTTATTCTTTGCAACTTAGAAAGAATATTTCCTCCCTCATTTTTTGACTCATGGAGCAGCTCTTAGTACACTTGCCTTATGAGGCCATTCATGCGGGTCCTGTCCAATTCTGATGGATGTATCCATTTGAGAGGTGAACACCCTTTTTTTGTGCTATGTTTTCTTATCACGTGCCCTTTAATATTGCAATATGTGTGCATCTGAGTTTACTAACGAAGATGTTCATTCTTGTTTCCATTTTATTAGGTTCTTATATCATTTGAAAAAAAAAAGTCAAGAATAAGTCTCGGGTTGAAGCTTCAATTTGTAAGGCATATATTCTCGAATAAGCATCGACATTTGCTTCATACTATTTTGAGCCACACGTGCAATGCAAGAGGCGGAGAGCGGCATGTAATGATGAGGGCCCTATTGACCCTAAATGCACGGCTTTCTCTATTTTTAGTTATCTTGATCGACCAAGCGGTCCTTGTAAGTTGCGCTATTTAACCAGCGAAGAATGGCATGCAACGCATACATATATTTTACTGAATTGTCTAGATGTCGAACCATACTTTGAGTAAGTCTACATATGCAAATATACAGTAACACTGCGGCGACCCTATTTAGTTGACCATCATTTTTTCTTTAAATATTTGCCTGTAATGTAATATATTGTGTGAATTGATGTAAATTTTTTCTTTTCCACAGGATATTTCAAAACTCATTGTTTGGAGTACCGCCAAATGAGTTTGATTGTTTGTGCAATACAAGATTTGCAGCATGGTTCAAAACATTTGTAAGTTTGCAACCTGATAAGCTTTTCATAGATTCAATTATGTAGTGTTCATGTTGATGAATTTATCATAATTGAATTTGGTTTGTTGACCGTAGGTTCAAAGTAATAAAGATCAATTCGACAATCAAAGATTCATATATCATCTGTCATTAGGACCAAAAGCAAGAACACGGTCTTGGCCTGCATATTTCATCAATGGGTATAATTTTCATACTGTAGATTATGGCATGGGAAAATCAACAATGAATAGTGGTGTATGTGTTAAGTCAAGCGATGATGGCAGTTTGAATGATGACTTTTACGGCTTGTTGGATGAAGTCATAGAGGTAGAGTATCTTGGACCATTAATGCGTGTTATGTTATTTAAGTGCACTTGATTCGACCCCATCAAAGGAATGAAAGTGATACCAAAATTTAATTTGGTTGAAATAAATCACAAGAAAAAGTACATGAAATATGAACCCTTTGTCTTGGCACAACAAGCTACTCAAGTATATTATACATCATATCCTAGTTTGAAACGAGACAGAGATGATTGGTGGGCTGTTTGTAAAGTAAAAGCGCGAAGTAAAGTGGAGGAACATTGGAAGGACACAGCATATCAACAAGATGAAGTGTGGAACACCGTTGACACTGAAGAATATATCATTTCAAGTTTAAGAGATCCATGTGGAGCAATGATAGATGTTGATACAGATGAAATTCGCGAATCAAATTTAGTAAGTGAGGAAGATGAAGAAATTGATACAGAGGATGATGAAGATGCGGCATTTGGGACAACTGATGAATATGAAACAGAAGCCGAAGGCAGCATTAATGGGGACGACAATGATGGTGAAGACGAAGAGGAAGATGATGAAGTTAGCGAAGAGGAAGATGATTTTGAAGATGAAGAGGAATGACTACGTTTTATTGGACATGCATGTATTGTGGTGTGTGTGTTTTTATTGAGACTTGATACAATTTCATTATTTCATTAAGTGTATGGTCATAATGAAACAGGTTGAGCATGCATTTATAAGCTAACTTCATAATAATGTATGTAAAGTATTTTATTGTATCAGCAGGTTAAACAATATCAACCATAAAAGTTGTGACCATCATTAACTATGCACCGAGCCCCACTTACATTATAATTAGACACGATCATTAAATTGGCATCACAAATTTGTGACGACTAACTAATAGTCGTCACAAATCGGCCACAACAAGAAAAGAGTTGTCATAAATTAGCCACCAAAAAGCAACTGTCGTCACAAATTAGCCACCACAAAGTATATGTCGTCACCAATTAGCTACTCCACATTAAATATCATCACGGGCTAAGCCACGACCAGCAAATAGTTGTCACCAATCAGCCATGATTAGTAAACAGTCATCACAAATCAATCACGATTATTATATAGTCGTCACAAATCAGTCACTACAACTTAAAAGTCATTGCAAATTAGCCACTAGAATTAACAGTTGTTACAAATCAATCACAACAGTAAATAGTCGTGACAAATCAGCCACTGGTATGTAATGGTTGTCACAAAACAACCACTACAACTTAATATGTCGTCTCAAAGTAGTCACGATCTGTAACCTGTCGTCATAAAAATACAACTACACTAAATACTCATAAAAAAGCAGTGACGATGGGTTAACCGTCGTAAGTGAAATCAGCCACGATCGGTTACTAAATGTCACAAATCAGCCACCACAGTTACTTTGTCGTGAGAAATCAGCCACAATTTGTAACATGTCGTTAGAAATTAGTAACGAGAGTACGTTGTCGTTACTAATCAGCCACGATGTGTTATTAGTTGTCACAAAGCAAGTAGACACGAGAAGAATGTTCTGTCACAAATCAGCCACGAATTGAACCAGGTTTGTGGCTAATTACGCGACGTGGTAACGTTCGTTGCTAACCGTCGTATGATTATTATGCAACCGATAAAGGCGAAGATATGTCATTCTTCATATTTGCCCTGGCTACGAGAGCGTCGAAATAAAACTGCATTTTGTTTTATTTTATTTCTTTCAAATATGTAAAAAACTGAAAAGTAGAAGACGAATGGGTCCACATTGTAGCTCGACTCTCGCTCGCTCTTCCCTATTCTGCTCGGTCGATCCTCTCAGCTCAGTCGCTGGAGAACCGATCACGACCACCCAACATTTCCGTCTCAGGTGAGATCTCCAATGAAATCTTGCGTTCGTTGATTTATGCTACTAGTTGATGCTTTCCTTCGTCGATTTCTTGTTGCCCTGATGGGTAGGGTTCAATCGATTCCTATTCGATTAGGGTTTCGGTTTGATGGTTTGATTATTAGGGTTTACGGGTCCACAGTCGCTCGACTCTCGCTCGCTCGACCCTCTCACATCAATCGTTGGAGAACCGATCACGGCCACCCGACATTTCCGTCTCAGGCGAGATCTCCGGTGAAATCTTGCGTTCTTCGATTTCTGCTAATAGTTGCTGCTTTCCTTCATGCGTCGATTTCTGGTTGCCCTAATGGGTTTTACGGATTTCGGACGATTAATGTTTTTTCGATTAGGGTTTCAATTAGGTTTTGATTATTAGGGGTTGTGTCATCGTGTGTCCACTCTCTCCCCTGGGTTTACATTAATGCGTGCACTTTGCTTATCATTTTTGCGTTGGCATCAGAAACCCAAGAAGGCTAATCTCCTGACTGAGGGCATCATCCGCAATCTGGTTCGAAAAAGGTGAGGGCTTCTTTCTCCGTTGAAGTTATTCGAATGTGTGGTTGAACTGGGTTGCTTGTGATTCTGGACGATTTGTTTATGTCTCGCTTCATGGGCAGAATAAGTTTGCCAAGACTACATTGTTTGAAAGATTTGATTGTTTGTCAGCCATAGCATATTTTCTTTGACCCTATGGCTGAGTTGAGGACGTTTACCTAATGCGCGATGAAATGAAGAGTCATCATGGTGTGTTTAGTATTTTCTTTTACCTTTGAAAGACTATATAAAAGACATGAGTTGCGTTCAGTTGACTTGGGCCGCATTTTTGCTGTGTGGACGTTTGGGACTGTGATTGTTAATGATGTAACTTATTGAAGTTATATGATCATGCTATCTGAATAGTCTAACTCCTTAATATGCCATTGCTCCCTGTTTTTATGCAAAAGCTATGTTTTTAAGATCACGGCTGTACAGCGGTGATCTTGTGGTGTGCCTTCCAAAGACTCGTGTTTAGCAATGAAGGTAACTAGTTTAGGTTGGAAAAAAGCAGTTCGCAATATATTTTTGGGTGGAACTTAGTATATATGTACACGTGTTTTGTCTTGGGAGAGCATGAACTAACCAAAAATTACATCGACGTGGAAGAAATAAGTGTCTAACATTTGGTACTTATGTGCACTTGGTTCATTGTCGAAAAGCTGTGATTGATAGGGGATCGTCAATAGCAAGTGCATAGTGGCAGCTAAATTTTTAGGCCGCTGAGCAACAAGTCGACAAACTTCAGCAACAAATGGTCATCTTCATTGTGTAGCGTTCCGCACATGTTGCAACTCCGTTAATGTTTTATATTTATGGGGATGTCTATTCATTTGCCTTTGTGGATGACAGTATTAGTGTGGAGGACGTCGCGGAGCAGGTGGAGGTCGAAGAGGAGGTCGTGGGGTTCGGCTGTTCAATTCCCCCCTGATGTTGGGTCGTCCCCTTCCGTGGGTGACCCCCCTGAACCAACAACCACCCCTGGCCCAGCAGTTAATGAAGCTGAACAACAGGTCGAGGCTGACGGTTTAGCCACCGAGACTCAACCACCAGATAACCTGATCAGCCCTGCAGATGACCAACTGGAAGCTGGACGTCAAGGCAGCCAAGTCTATCACAGGCGAAGTGGTAGCGCGAATGTTGGACAATCTTCTTCAGCGGCACAAAACACGGTTGAAATAGAAACTCCAGTAGTCAATGAATCTAGAAGGAGGTTGATAACACCACATGGAGATTTGTAAGTACACCTTGATAACTCTTACGTAGATGCAGCGGCCAAGTTGATAGTGTGTAATTGTCCAGATTATGGGAAATTAACACTTGCCATCCAATTTCGCAGCTTCAAGGATGTTGTCATGATTATCAGGGAGTTGAATAAAATAGTAAATGATCATTGGAGGGGGCCATATGCTAAGTGGACCAGCACGCCAGATGATGCGAAGAAGTTGTGGTGGAGTGAGTTCTCGGTGAGTATAATTAGCCACCTGTGGTTTTTATCCACTAAGTTAATGAGATACTAACTTAGTGGTTTCTGCATTAAAATGCAGCGGAAATATTTCTGGGGGCAAGATCAAGAAAATGATGTTCGACGAATCTTCAGCAAAAAGGTTGGTGATCACATGCGGAATTTAATGAATAAAGCGAACAAAAAACAAGCGAAGCCGTAATTTATTTCAAATGAGGATTGGCTGGAAATCATGAATTATTGGGGAAGTGAAGAGTACAAGCGAGCTAGTGCACGGAATAAGGCAAATCGAGCTTCAACCTCCAGTTCGGGATCAGCAACATATGCGGGGGGATCTATACACATCGGGGAGCACAGGAGGATATTGGTAAGTATTTTTTTTTAATGGATTGTCAGTTAATTGACATGTTACTGATGTTATGTAATTATTGTGCAGGCGAATGAATTGGGGAGGAACCGTCATTTGCTCAAACTTTTGAAAGAACGTTCCAAAGGAAAGATAAGACCTTTGTAAGTGACAAAGCAAGATCAGTTAAGGTATGTTTGATCTAGATCTACATTAGATATTATGTAGTTCATGCTGGTTAAGCTTTCACAATTGTTCGTGTCATTGGTTAATATTTCTTTTATGCAAAACCTGTAGGAAAAGTATGACGAACTGCTGATGGTACAAACTGCATGGGCTGCTGAAGGTGATGGGGCAGAACACGAGTCAGTTGATGAGGAGGCATTGTGGGTTGAGGCTTCGGGTGGGGTGCTGAGAGGTAAAGTGTTTGGCCAGGGGTCAATGTCAAGGGAATGTGCAATAAAGTTTGGGGGCACGTCATCATCATACGGGGGAAGGAGGGGTTGAGTAGATGCGGATGTTACCGAAGAGCTAACTCAGTTGAAGGAAAAACTCGTAGATAAAGACTGCCAGATGGAAAGAATGCAGCGAAGTATGGCTCATAAAGATGTGCAGATGGAAAGAATGCAACGAAATATGGATCGCATCATGAGACAGCTGCAAATGGTGGACCTTGAGGAGGATTATCCCACGCCCCCTTATACAGCAGGTGATTCTGCAAATTGGCCACCTGTCAATGATGATGGCGAGGTAGGTGATGGCGAAGATGGTGATCGACATATGCAGTATACACCGTAAGTAAGAATTAAATATACGAAGTGTGACATTATTTATAATTTGACAACATACCCTAAAGATTTTTATATTATATGTAAATGCCATACACATGAACTCATGAGTATAATTTCTGCTTTGGTTCGTTGGTTACAGCCCGACTCGGTGATTTAGGCGATGGTTGGTGTCATGTGAATATATGATAACTTCGGTGCTAGTGCAGGTATGACAGTTGAAGTTAATAATAGACTTAACTCATACACGTTGTCCTAATTTACTTATCTATTTCAGGTCGAGCGACAACGAACAGGTGGGCTTCAGCAATTTTTTGATGCAGCATGGATGCAGCATTGAGGCTGGCTAGGGTTTTTGAGCTCCAGGCGACTTGGCGCTTTTTTTTTGTAGGTTGATAGGTAGTAGTGGTAGGATCAAACTTGTTGGCTTTCATATAAGCCCTAGTTGAATGGTATATATGATTAGTTGGATAACAATGTAATTTAATGGGCCTCTACTATATGATATGAGGTTTTTTTTTTTTTTGGAAAAGTTTGTTATTTGGTTGAACTCAATTAGGTACGAATTGCTGAAGCATTATGTAAATCACGAGCGTCTGTCATATCTGGCGACGACAATTCACATAACAGTAGCTAATTAGCCACGGAAAAAACAAATGACATTGCCAATGATATCCATTTATAAACACTTAACATTCGAGTAATTAGCAACGCTAATTGTAGCCCATGGCTAATTTGCGATGACTATTGGGCAGTCATTGCTATTTTTGCAACTGTATCATATGAGAGTGGCTAAGTAGGTGCTCTAGCAACGACAAATTTACATCGTCGATAATTTGCTACGACGAATATCGTTGCTATTTAGCCACTGCATCATATGAGAGTGGCTAAATTGCGACGCTACAACCCAGCGTTGCTATATGCTGTGGTTAAACCCACACATAGTACAACCTGTGGTATTATTCTAGTAACGGCACTTACCAACGAGCACTAGCATTTTCCGTGGCAAAATGCCGACGTCATAGGTTTCGTGGCAAATTGCCGACGACATTTGTCATGAAGAGTCGCTAGGTAGCTAATTAGGGAGACCTTATTTTCGTAGGTAATTAGCGACGTATATTTTACAGTCGCAAATTAGCAACAACTAATTAACATGTTGTTGCTAAATTTTGCGATACTTTATTGGGGACGGTTGGTCGTTTGTCACTATTGTCGTGGCTAATTATATTAGCTACGGTTTTTTACAGTTTTTTCGTGACAAAATCTGTAGCAAATACAGTGTTTTCTTGTAGTGATAGTAACATGAATAATAACGAGCCTAAACCATATGACATGTGCATGACATATCTTTGGTAATTTTCATGAAAAATTCAGGTTAAAAAATTACCTGTCAAACATGCATTTTCAACTCAAAATGCAATTTGATCTATCCTATAACATATTTATTATATTCTTTATAAAATTCTAAATTAATAAATATTCTATCCTAGACGTGCAATTAAATGGATGAAAAAACGTATCTATCTTAAAATAATAATTCTTAGATTTTTATTTGGGAAATTTTGGATAAAATATATTTGAATCTAAACATGCAACATAATTAAATATAAAATCTAATCTATCTCTTCCTAGCATATAATCTAAAATTTATTTAGAAGATTTAAGTTATCCCTACCCGATACTCTAATAAAAATAATAACCTAATTTTTAAGAATATATATGTTTTTGGAAATTTTTACTATTTAGGGTTTAAAATCAAACAAAGATAGTGACCACCTATCCACCATCCGCAAAACATTATCCAAAAACAAATAATGCGATCAAATATTATCTGCAAGATCTTGGATGACGGAAATTCAATGACTCGTTCCACATGGTGGTAAAAGCTACGGAAGCTTTTTACCATACCATCATGGATCCTAGAGTAGAGATCAGTTTGACAATTCGAGTCAAATTGTTAAATTAGTACATCGAAAATTTTGCGGATAATATTGTCGGTCACTATTTCAGATATCAACTTAAAGATTGCGCTAATCAAAAACTAGGTAATAAGTCATATACTTATTTGAGTTAAATAAAGATAGGGTTTTTACTTGATCCTTGATATCCTGCAGATAACATTTCCAAATTCAAATCGCAGATCAGATGGACGATGGCGGCGGCGAGCTCATGCGCAAACAACGACCAAATGAGCGAGTTCATGGCAAGAACGATAGGGAGACTCCGTGTGCAACGGGCAACGAGTGGCCGATAGTAGTACAATGGTCAGCTGGCTAGGATTCACACAAAGGCTCAACCTCGTGGGACCAACAGCGATGGCAGTAGTGGTGAGACTTGGTTGAGGAGGGGCGTCGATGGTGGATCCGCGAGGCAACTGATTGTGAACGGGGGGTGGCCAACGGCTCGGTAGCTAGGGGATCACGTGCGGCAATGGAGTTTCGAGATAACACCAGGAGGGCAGTGGCAAGGGGGGATGTCACGCGCAGCAAGCAGCAACTCGACATTGCAGAACATCGGTTGCCGAGTGAGGGCTCACTTGCGACGGCTCTACAGCGATGGATTGTATCAGGTTGACGAGCGCACAAACGATGGGTGGGCAGACACCGTGGTGTTGAGATGGCGACAGCATTGCGAGAGGGCACTCGGTTTCCATGGCCACTGATATGACCATGGTCTTCAGCAAAACTTGAAGCAATGACGACAGTAGGCACAGCGGCAGCGAAAGAGCGGGGTAGCATAGTTGGGTTTTAGTGATGTATAGAGAGGAAGGGAGCAGCGGTGTCAAGCTTTGGTGGCGTATGGAGGAGGCTCGACTGCCGAGGTGGGGGCCAAGTATCCTCCCTCTCACTCCTATTTTTCGTCTATTCTCCATGAGTGCTCTAAAAACATGATTAATGACTGGATACTATATGATCAATTGTGATTAAGAAGCTCAGGTTTATGATATTTGTACAATTGACCATAGATTCTAAAAGTTCTCTCAAACAAGTCCTTAAAGGATCAAATCGTAGAAATTATACCCAATTGAACGATGAATTTCAACCAAGCCCCTCTCTTAGAGTGGGCTGGCTGAAAATTCTAGCTTGCAAGCAGAGAATTCACAGGCTTCTCGACCTATTTTTAGGTTTTATTCTGATTAATTTCAAGGCCTGACAAATTAATGGGTTAAATTTACTTCAAGTAAGGCTCAAATAGCTCATGGCTATATGAGCCGAAAATTTCAATCTATTCTCCTAATGCTGGCTAAAAATTGCTAGAGTATGAGCCAGGTCTGTGCAACTGATTTTAGCTCATACCACTACCAATTCAATGTTAGGTGCTTTAAAATTATATGTTATGTAATGTTATTAAGAATAGTTTTGTTTATGAACAAAACAACCCAGTCCCTAAACTTTTTATGCAATATGAACCAAAATGGATCGTAAAAAAATTTTAGGTGTCAAAAGCTCATAGAGGTTGCACTTAATTATAATTGAGACCTAAATTTTGACTATGTAAAAGTGATGAATAATATTTTTAGGGAAAACGTGTCCCATGTTAAATGTGAGTATAGTACAACGCATGTTCGTGCAGATGGAAAATACAATATTGTACACACTAGTTATTAGGAGCATAATTTTTTAGGGGAAAACAAATCAGTTGAGGATCAAGCGCTATTAGGGTCCGATGTGTTGGAGGTGTCTTGATGACTCGAGTGCTCCCTGGGGATTTTAATGATATTGATGACTTTAAGGATTAACTGAATGTCAAGAAAAATCCCTTCGAGCAAGGATATTAAGATCGAGTCTCAACTACTTCCATATCAAATATTGTTGAACCATCTTGATGAATGTTCAAGTACACCTGGTTCATGAGAGAAAGCAAAAGTCTGGTAACACATAAATAATTCCCAATAGCTCATTGACTATCCTAATTGATACTCAGGTACACCTAATTAAAGAAGACCATATTGATAAGTGCTTAAGTACACCTAGTATGAGAATTTCAAAATCATCCTGATAAATATTCAAATACACTAGGTTCACGAAAGAAATAGAAATATCTACTAACATAAGGTATTTCTCAAGAGCTTCTAAACTACCATGATAAATGCTTAGTTATACCTAGTAAGAAAAGATGGAGAATATTTGTTGAAGATACGGACTATTATAGAATATTGGGAAAATTCCAAATAATGATTTGAAATGATATCGTTTTCTCATATAATAACCTGAAGTGTATACTATTTCAAATAAAAGTTTGAATTACCCTCGTTGTTTCCACTAAGGACCTAAAGTAAATTATGTTTCAAGTAAGAGTCTAAAATGATTAATCAGCCTCAAAAAGGGCCCGATTACACCTATTGATGAGGACATTTTTGTCTTTTAATTTTTTTTTATAAATGTAAATATTATATAGATTTTACCATGCAAAGCTGTACAAGGCGTATGTCTTGGTACCACAAAACTTACACTCAACACTACAATAGATGTGTGAGTGCAATGGTACCAAGAAAGCAAAAGTACATCCAAAGAAGGACGCCTAAATACATCATCTAATCGATGGAAGGCCTAAACAGTGGCCAACAAAAGCCAAAACGGCTAAAACTACATAAAAACTCTATCTAGTGAAAACTAAATAAATCAGCTATCACAAAAAATGGAGGGTCAATCTGCCACCTCTCCTGGACCCGCCTATTGCGGTGAGTGTCAATAACAGGCTGGAACAATCTGGCTCTGTCTCTGACCATCATGATAAGCTTCGTCTTCATGGCTGGAACGAAGACTCGGCAATTACGGAATATGGCGTCATTCCGTGTCTTCTATATAATATGGCATAGGGCTCCCAGCGAGAATCTGGCAATACTCTGATGGAAGTGATTGCCAGATATATGTCTGATAGCCCATTTGAGCGTCTCCTACCATGATCCCTGCCTCCAAGAAATCTGACAATTCTGGGCCCAGAAGGATGCAAGCCCAGCAGTGGCACGACATCCGAAAAAGAGATGATCTATGGAATCCGGCCTAGCATGGCAAAAAACACACGAACCATCCTCTATCCTACCAGAAGATAACAGGAATACCTGGGTGGGTAGCCTGTTTCTCGTCATGATCCACAGGTGGAACTGATGCCTCGGAATGATCACCTTGTTCCATATGAATGAAGACCATGGAACTCTCGGACCCGTCGGACGAACAACACTCCATGCTGATGCCACGGAGAAAGTGCCGGAAGAGTCCCCCAACCATCGAAAATAATCACGTCGGTCAGACAAAACAGGAAGTTGTCCCAACTCATGCAAAATAGAAGGATCCCGTCCTCGAGCCACAAAAAGATCGGCCAGCGTGGCCTTCCTAGATAGGCCAGAGCGATAGATGTCCCGGTCGGCATATAAAGTGTATAGCGGACCACTGTCATGCCAGTGATCAAACCATAATGAGATAGTCCTCCCATCCCCAACAAAAAGTCGGTCGCAATAATCCTCTTATAGGCCCATGAACAAAAAGTCGGTCGCTTCGCCACCCAAAAACTATGTCTACCAAGGAAGACCGAGTGGATCCATCTACACCACAAAGACTCCCTATCCATAAAGAGGGTCCATATATGCTTAAGCATGGCCGCCCTATTACTCTCCCTAAGGCGCCTAATACCTAAGCCCCCCTCCTCCTTGGATAGACATACGTCCACCCATGCTACCTTGGCTCCCCCTGGTCCAAGATCAGGGCCTTTCCATAGGAACTGCCTAAGTACCCGCTCAATCATCTCTATGATTGAACATGGCAACATAAATACTCCGGACCAGTAGACCTGAATAGCATGGAGGACTGACCTGACAAGCTGCAGACGTCCCGCGAATGATAAGAACCTCTGAGTCCACGCCTGCGCCCGCCTCGTGATCCTATTGACTAGGGAGACACAATCTGCCTTCCCCAGTCTACCCGATATCACCGGCACCCCCAGGTAATGGAACGGAAGGGCACCAGTCCTGAATCCAAGTAGGTCCACAATAGCTCCCCGGAGATCCACCGACCCTCTTGAGATGTAGACCTCGCTCTTCTCCAGGTTCGGCTCCAATCCCGACCATTGAGAGAACATGGTGAAGGCCGCCTTCATAAGTCCCACCGAAGCCACGCCTGCTCTACAAAACAGTAGCATGTCATCGGCAAAGAAGAGATGAGTCAGCCCAGTCGACCTACACCTCCAATAAAATTGATACCCTGGTAATGCCGCCTGCCTCGCAATAATGCCAGAGAAGACCTCCATGACCAGGGTGAATAGATATGGGGAGATGGGATCTTCCTGCCTGAGGCCTCTCGAGCTAGAGAAGAAACCCTTAAGCTCCCCATTAATAGAGATGGAGAATTTAGGGGTTCTAACACAAGTCATGATCAGTGCTACCAGATAATCCGGAAACCCAAAAACAATCAATGTGGACTCCAAGAAAACCCAATCAACCATGTCGTAGGCCTTCCTAAAATCCACCTTCATAGCACATTTCGGGGAGTACGGCTCATGATGGAAGTCACAAAATAGTTCCTGGGCTAACAAGATATTATCACTAATACGCCGGCCTTTTACAAAGGCATTTTGAGAGGGACTGATGATCGATAGCAACACCGACGCCACTCGATTGGCTAGCAACTTAGTGATGCATTTGTAAATGGTATTACAACATGCAATGGGCCTATAGTCGCTAACTGACGATGCATTAGGGACCTTGGGGACTAGAGCTGTGATAGTGGTATTAATTTGTCTCAACAAGCATCCAGAATTCAAGAAATCCATAATAGCAGCAGTAACCAGTGGCCCCACTATATCCCAAGACTGCCTAAAGAACTCCACCGTAAACCCATCCGGCCCCGGGGCTTTCCCCGAGGCAAGTGAAAACAGGGTAGTACGTATCTCTAGCTCAGTAAAAGGACATGATAGGCTACTAACCTGACTATCCTCCAGTGTACGGGAGAGGACCGTCCTAATGTCCTGGGGAGAAGGTCGATCCCGTGGTCCAGTAGAAGAGAAGAGGCGCTCGTAGTATGAGACAAATACATCTCCAATCCAGTCCGGCTCCGTCACCCGGTCTCCTTGATCATCCACCACCGAGATAATCCTATTGCCGAGCTGCCTATTCTTCACCGTCTGGTGGAAGAATTTGGTGTTCTGATCTCCTTCCTTCAACCACCTGATACGAGACTTCTGTCTATAGAAAGCCTCCTCCTGCAGTCTGAGTGTGGAAAACTCCACCGTGGCATCCCTCTCCTCCTGGGCAAGGGCCGTACTGAAAGGATCCTCCTGAAGGGATAGTTGCACCATACTAAACCGCTCTCGATCTATCCTGGTACGGTTCGAGATATCTGAGTAGGAATCTCGATTGAACTGCTTCAACTGAGCCTTGAGCAACTTCAGCTTCGTGCAAAGCTGAAACATAAGTGACCCCCTGATCGAAGTACCCCACACTTGGGCAACCATATCCATAAACCTAGGGTCAGTCATCCAGAAGTCGAAGAACTTGAACGGCCGACGAACATAGATATCAGGCATCACGCGGGTACTGTTCATTGTGGTTGGACAAAATCCTCTCTACGCGGGTACTGTTCACGAAGAGGCAGTAGATGGCCGGTTTGGGGTTTTTCCGATTGCCGGAGCTCTGGTGATCCTTTGGGGCTGAATTTCGGAGGGAATGTGCACCTCAACCCGATCTACAACCCCTCCGAACGGCGTCCCCAAATTCGTTCTGTGGAAAAAGTTATGGCCTTTTGAATCTGCCCTCTCCCTACTGTCCGCGAATCTGCAGATCTGGTAGGGGCTGGGCGTTTTCTTGAGCTGTGATTGTTGTTTGGAGCTGATTTTTGGAGGAGAGGGTATAACAAGTGAAGGCCGATCTACAATTCTACCAGGCCATTTCCAGCTCAGGTGGTCAGAGAAGTGGAAGGACCAGCTCAGCGTCTTCACTGGAATAGGCGCCAAGTTTGCTCGTCAGTTGTTCGATGAAATTACTCACCGAACCTAGACTATTCTATTGATTGATTCACGCTGCATCTGGACCTGCTGTGTGGAATCAGAGGAGAAAGGCAAATAACTGAACCAGGCTGAGGGGGGAGAGTGAACCTCGACCTACGTGGTAGGCACATCCGAGTCAGTTTCACGGTGAAACGTCAGTGAACTGAACTTAGGCTACAAACGATTGGAACCTAGACGCTGTGGTGGCGAGTGAATGAACCTGGACGTGTGTGGCAGACGGTTCATAGCTGCATAGTGCCTTGTTTCAGCGATACGTGCAACCATTCACGTCAGGCTCTGTCCAGGTTAGTCTACCTCTAATCTGTGTCTTAATTGCTATGTTGGTTAGGGATGGTTGGTGGTTAGTATGATGGTTGATATGGAGGAAACGGAAGGGAATGGGTACGCTGGGGCCTCCGGGGGCCCTGCTGACCAGATGCTGATGGAATGACTGAAGACTCGGGCCATTTGCAGACAGTGATTGAGAGGGGTTGTTCCTTAACACAGAAAAAAGCGTGGAGAAAGAGGGGTAGCAAGGGAGGTGGATCGGAAGGGGGACGTACAGATGAAGGTAGGAGCAACCTACATGCTCGCCAAAAATCCCGATCCAAGAGTAGGGCCACATTGAGTCTGGATACCTGCGTGAACAGTACCCGCCGTTCAGAGAGGATTTTTTTTTCAAAAAACAAAAAAAGACATAAAAATTAAAGAAAATGGGAAGGTTGTGCTCCATAGTCAGTGGGAATGTGGCCATGGTTGGTGGGGTCGCTAGTCCCTCGGCAATGGCCAGCGGGGTCGCCGGCCCCTCGACGAGGGCTAGCTACTCCTTGCTAGCACTAGGAGAGAGGGTTGCTTGTTTTTTTCTTTAATTTTTTTCTTTCTTAAAAAAATTAAGTTAACTAAAATTTCAATTTAAATTATTTGTTGATGAAAATGACCTTGACCAACTAGAATATTAGAGTTAGCTGGTGAACCGGTGAGGTTACTACCTTGTTTCAAACAGTTATAACCACTCATGTCATTATTTGAGACAAATATGACACTTTAAACCCTTATTTGAAATAATGTTCATTTTGGGTCTTTATTTGAGAAAACGATAGTATTTCAGGTTTTTCTTTGGAATTTTCCCTGTAATATTTTAAGACAATCCTAGTAAATACTTAAGTACACCTAATCTAAAATTCAAAAGGTCTGACCATCATCTAGCCATTTCCAAGGGGTTCAAAGTGTTGATATCATCTTGATAGATAATCAAGTACACCCGATCCAGAACACTTCTAGGGCAATAAAAATATGATTGAAAGAAATAGTAGGTAGAGACTTGTGATTGTTAAATAGCAAAAGGTTGACAACCATCATGGTAAATACTAAGATATATTTAGTATGAAAGTAATTTTGGAGTATGAATTCTCATGAGCCTTTTTTCCGATATAAAGTTTGTGTTTAGAATGTAGGTATATTTGGTTAGCAAGTGCCTCAATTCACAAAAAAGTATCCCCTATCAAACATCAAAGTGATAAATGTTGCATCTAAGGGTCCCTTATCAAACATAATTTGCAGAGAGTGTCCTCTATCAAACATTTGCTTGAAGGAGTGTCCCATGTCGGACGTTTATTGGGAGAAGTGTCCCTTGTCAGACATTATTGAAGAGCATCCCCTGTTAGACATCTGTTTCAAAAAGTGTTCCCTATTAGGCAGTGATGTATTGCATTAAAAAGAATGTCCCTTATCAAACGGTGATGCATAGAGACTGTATTAGAAAAAAGAGGTAAGGGGCGTACTTATTTGGGAAGTGTGCCAAACCACTTAAAGGGGTATATCCTATCAAATATGGTTGCACAAAAGCTACATTTAAGTGAGAATCAAAGAATAAGGGGTATACTTACTTGGGAGGTGTCAATGGTACCTCCTGTCAGACACCATTAGTGTGTACGAATGCATGTATTCACACAACTAATTTAGGCATGTATATGGTATTTGAGTTAATGGTTGCAGAAACCATAAGGGTAAGAGGGAAACTTATCTAAGATGTGCCTTGAATCCTTTAAAGATTTGTTTTCTCAGAAAGGTTAATAGGGACTAATAAGAATATTTATACAAATAAAGAGATTTATTTATATATGCATAAAGACTTCAATTTAAATTTCCACGAGGGAATATTGTTTAATCATTATTGCTCACATCGTGGAACTCGTTTGCACTTTTTGCAAGTTTTAGGACTCACTCGCACTTTCGCTACAAGTTGTATGACTTCTAGTGCACATGTTCCATATATAAGTATATAGAAAAGTTGAGTTTCTCTAATTTCTTTTCTCCGTCATCTCTTCTGCCTTTTCTTTGTTAGACTAATTAATAAGTCTTGTACATATGGTGCAGTAGAGATCGTGGTCATTACTAACCTTCTCAAATTTAATGGTCGTTGGAAGATTTAGCCACGAAATTAGCTACAACCAACAATCCAATATTTAATTAACCACGAAAAAATCACAGGACAAAGGAAGATAAGTTGTAGCTAATTTTGTGGCAAATTAGCCACATATTGTATTTATTTATGGCTATTGACGTGGTGAAATTTGAGGCCCAGCCATTAAGGTGGCTCGGCCCACTCGATTCACACTTAAACCCTCACAACCCTAACACCCCGAGCCCCGACCATTTCCGCTCCTTGTCATTTTGCCCTAACCCACCCATCGGCAAATCGAGGGATTGCTCTCTTCGTACACCCGAGAAGTGATTGGCAGACACCCACCTTTCGCTCGATCTCTTGCTTTGTCTCGATTTTTGAAGCAGGCGATCGCCGGAGGGTGATGGTGTGAAGGCTTCGACGCGGAGGGCGGTGACGATTTTTTCCTTCCGATGAGGATTTGTCGAGCAAATTCTCAACGGTAAATGAAATATAGCTAGATCAAATGCTTTTTTAATAGTTTGTAACAATCAACAAGTCCAAAGAATATATGTCAAAAAAAGCGTGCCTTTTCAAATATAGAAAGCCGAATGCTTGGGACCACTATGATTTGTTTTTTTAAAAAGGACAGTGACCTTTTGACTATAAAATATTGGATGACTCATGTGTTGGTGGCTATTCGGTCTTCCACTTGTGTCACTCATCATATATCGACAAATAAGGGCCCATCATATATTAAAGTATCGGGTTTGCCAATTGTTGTTGTCTTTTGGTTGTCTGGTAGGGTGCTCACTTTACTGTATTTGGCATATTTTCATTAATGGTTGTATTATTAGGGTTATGGCATGTGAAGGCAATTTTTTTTGCCTACGTACATTAGGGTTTCCTTTCTATTTGAAGAAATGTATCATGTATTATTAATTATGGACCATGAATGATACGTACATAGTGAACTTAAATGGAAAAAAACACACATACACAAACTGACCAGCATGTGTAAAATGTATGAACATATATGTTGTCGTTTTTTATTTGCATAGTTAATGTACACATTGAGGCTGACCCATGACTTATATATCAACTCGGTTGGCCAGGTGAAGGAGGTACTGCAAGTAGTGACGTTACCAGCAGGCGATTGAAAATAAAAATGGTAAGCTTTCAATAAAAAAAAATACTTATATGTGTCCATACGTTCAAATTATTAACAAAGTATTGTCTAATAATCTTGTATCTTGTGTTGTAGAATAAACGTCGTGGTTGAGGTCGTCACCAAGGTGGTGGGTTAAGAATAGTCAGTACCACTTCCCTTTCCACTGCCTCGTCCCCCTCCCTTATCCCTTAACCACCACCACCTGCCGATATTGGGACCCCTTCAAGCCAGCAACAAGCGACAAATAGTGGCCCCGCATTCACCCCTCTACCTCAAATGCACACTCATACATATCAAAAGCGAACTGAATCACCTTAAGTTGCACCTTCTTCAGCAGCACAATCGGTCCATGAGGGGAACACAAGTGAAGCAGATTACTGATGCATGATAGAATCATACGGAGAGTCGTAAGTACTTTAATGCATGTGTAAGTGTGATAAATATTATAAGTTATATATGTGGATGTCAACTAAACTCAATTTTAAATGGATGCAGGTTCTCAAAGGGTAATTACACGGTGAGGCAGCTTAATAAAATCATCAATGGATACTGGCATGGGGCGTTTACTACATATAGTACCACTTCAGATGATGTGAAGGACGTGTGGTGAAGTGAATTCCAGGTAAGTTTTGTCCTTTTTATTTTCGTCCAAAAGATAGTTTCATATAAACTAAACTGATAATGATTTGTTTTCGCTGTCTTGGTTTCAGTGGAAGTTTAGGTGGGAGGTGAGGGACAACATTGATATTCAAAAAAATTTCATAAAAAAGGCCGGGGATCACATATGTAATGTGATGAACAAAGCAAAAGCTAGTCGGACCAAGCCAGACTATATTTCAAAGGAGATTTGGGTAGACATACAGAAGGAATGGGAAACAGGAAAGCATAAGCAACTAAGCGAACAGAACAAGCTGAATAGAGCATCTGGGTCGAGTGAATGGTCTGGAACGTATGCTAGGGGCTCACTTAGCATCGGGGAGCATAGAAAACGCATGGTAAGTGCTCTAAACAAGTGGTGAGAACCTATTTTTTGCTCGACTATCATTACTGTTCACATTTTTGTAGGCCATATTGAAAAAATATATTCAAGAAGAAAAAGAGAGGATTCAAAGGAAAATAAAAGAGAAGGCTGCTGCGAGATCGACAGGGGAAGAAAGGAAATACAATAGAAGGGAAGGGAGAAGGCCAAGCGAGGACATCAACATTCAATGAATCCAATCAATCCCGCTCGGATAGGATAAGAACCTCCCCTCCACTATCAAATCTTACTGTGAGAGTTTCCGGTGTGATCCAAAAGATTAGTCTTCCAATATGGTAGATACCAAAATATACTGCACTTAAACCACTTATGTGCAATTCCGTACCCCATAGTTGTGACTTTGGGGTTTTCGATCATAGTGAGAAAGTAATATACTTGATCCCAAAGTTGCTGACCATCTAACCTCAATGGTGGAGATGTTCTTTCAATGCTATGCATAGAAAACTCATTTTTATTCCTTTTGAAAGGATGATTCATCGGCAGAAATTGTCTGTGACAATCAAAATAGTTAGCATTCTTACCGTGTTTCAATCGGAATGACTTCGATCTCTCCATATATATTGGACATCCTAAGATCCCAGTTGTACTACATCCAGATAACATCCTATAAGCAGGAAAGTCATTTATCGTCCAGAGCAGTGCTGTCTTCAACACAAATGATTGATCAGTACAAACATCATATGTAATTACACCTTCATCCCATAGCCGTTGTAGCTTTGCAATCAAATGTTGCATATAAACGTCTATCAACTTTTTCGGATTTTTCGGGTTAGGCACTATTAATGTCAAGAACATAAATGATGTCTTCATGCACATACCTGGTGGAAAATTGTGCGGAATTAATAAAATAGGCCAACATAAACTGTTTTTCCAAATAAGGCAAATCTATCAGTACATAGATCTAACCTGATGTTACGAGACTCCATAGCAAACTCAGGGTATGTTCTGTCAAAATGTTTCCATGCATATGCATCTGACAGATGACACATTAGATCCTCTTCTGTTTGATGATTTTATGACAAGTCATGTGTTCAGCAATGGCTTGAGACGTATAAAGCCTTTACAATCTGGGGATTAATGGTAAATAAAACAATTGCTTGCGTGGCACCCAGTTCTGAATACAACCATGCGTCCTGTACTTAGCTTTGGTACAAAATTTGCAACATTCTGCATTTTCATCTTCTCTCCAGTATAACATTTAACCGCCGATACATATATCAATTCTTTCAATTAGAATACCTAATTCATCAACTAACTGCTTCATCTCATAAAAGTCACTTGGCATTACGTTATCATGAGGCAGTGTTTCTCGCATTATGTCAATAAAAGAGTTGAAACAACTCACAGACACATTATGTTATGCCTTAATATTTAACATTATTGTTGTCACAAATAACCTACTGTGGTTGTCACATCCAGCCCATAAAGGTTCATCTGCTGCTTGCAACGCTTCACCAAACTGATTACACACATTTGGATCAAATGTTCCCACTCCTATATCGTCCAATGGCGGTCTATGACTAGCACCCACTTAGTCATCCATAGGAGTGAAACTCGTACTTGCACTTACATGGTTCGATTCCCATCCAAAATTATGAGCAGTTGTATCAATTACCATCCTCTGGTATAGATTCAATTGATTATCATAGTTTTATTTTTCCCCTTCATAAAATTGGTGACTTAGTCCATATCCTTCATCTTATACATATGTCTCACCATGACAAGTCCAAATATAATCCCAAATCTACAAATATGTTCTCTAACTTTATCAACCACAAGATACTTACAGTTATAGCATTTTTGACATAGACACCTTAATTTATTTCCGTCCATGAATTGGACTTTGGTACACGCAAAGTCCAAAAAGATTTCCAACCCAACACAAAACTGATCGGTTAATCCTCCATATCTAAGTCGGTTCTTATTATACATCTAAGCCTGCTCTCATTGCATTATGTTTGTAATAAAAAATTGAAATACTTATCATAATTGATAATTTCGTTAATTCATATAAAATTGCCTAACATATAATTTTGATTCATAGGAACACGTATTATTTAACTAGACAACTATGAAATTTTAATTGGCCAAAATGACAATGTGAAGATGACTTACCCAAATAATGAAAATTATTGTCGAGTTGATGAGAATTGCAACGTATTCACTAATTTGATTGCGATCGATACCTAGATATATAAGGAGACGTAAATGTATATTTATTGACAAATAGTAAATAAAAAATCAATAATTGTGAATGATATATAAGACATTTTGTGTACAAATTTTGTCGTGTTAAACTGTCAATACCCAACATCAAAATATGAACACATTCAAACACATCACAACACATGCACATCATGTGTTTTATAATTAGAGGTCATTTAATTAGTTTATGGCTGCACTAATGCCATTTTTTTTATCTATGTTTAACTGATTTTTAATTGAGCAACGATATAAATAAATTAAACCAAAAAGTACCATATTAAAAAAAAAACCAAACTCCCACACTTTTTCCCTTACCGAATTAATGACACCCCACTCATCACTTCATTTCGTTTGTGGGTTTTTATTTTATTTTTGGTCTTCATCTTCATCACAAAGCTTCAAATGAGTAGCTATTGAGGTCCACAGTGTGCGCAAAGTGAAACAAAGATAGATCTGGGGGTAGTGTTTCAAATCTGATATGCAGACCCCAAATCCCCTCAACACACAGCCGACCATAGGAAATGCGCAGCTACGTACCTTCGCCACTTTCATCCGCTCGCTCGTCGACACCCACAAGTTTCCTCGAACGACCATATCTAGCTGAATAACATAAAGACCCTTGCACACAATTATAGACGATGGATAAAAGAAATGAAGAGTATTACGTTAGGTTTTTTAGGTAGAAGAAGGTTGCAGGGGGTTTTCGGGGGAGAAGAAAGTAAGAATAAAGTGGGTCTGTCGGTGCCACATGCCGTTATATTCGGTGATTGGCTACGGCAAATGCTATTCGTCACTAAATTTGTCGAAAATTAGCGATGAATATTATTATGATATGTGTTTCCGTTGCGATATAACCACGAATAAATATTCTATAGCCAAACTGCGACGACATCCATTACGATGTCCTAAACCGTGGCCAATTGGCCACATATAAAATAGTACGTAACTCAATGGCTACACCATTGGCCACACAAAAAAGTAAATGTAGCTAATCAGCTACGTTTATTGCCACGAATCAACATCCATACAAATTACCGATGTTTCTTTCGTGTGTCCGTAGCTAGTTGTGCATCGTACTATTTTCAGTCGATGAATTGTCACGAATTTAGTTACAGCTCATCTGTGACGTCGCTATTTAGCGACCAATTAAAATTCGTCGTCAATATCGAAGCAATTTGGATACGAAATCTATACCATCACGAATTTGCTTTGTCTTTACACATGAATTTACTAATTGTAGCAAATAAGCGACGGGTATTACGATGTTGTGACAAAAAAACATCACAAATAGCCACGAATCTTCTTTCATGGCAAAGTCGCTTCAGAATGTGTTTTTTCGTAGCAAATCCTATGGCAATTAGTCAGGGGTGAGACCACGTGGCAAATTTACCGCAGCGAAATTACAGTTTTTTAGTAGTGTTCAGTTTTAGCAATTTCTTCCTAAATCTTCAGGAAGAATTTCATTGTAGTCATGCCAACCAATTTTAACTAAAAATAGTTTATGTGCCTTTGTGTCACATAAGGCGGCAAACAATGACTAAATTGTCATATCAACATTTCCTATGTTTAAAATTAAAATGGAAAAAACGAAAAGTTTGTCTAATTCGAAATTTGTATAATTGATTTAGGACTAAGTGAGTAATTGAGAGAGACAGAGAAGGGGCAGGGGCGCACTATAACAGCTTGAATCGCGACATCCAAGAATATATATATATATATATATATGTTTAAAGGACGTGTAATTATCATGAAATTTCAAGTTAAGGGTGGAAAATTGAAGATTTTCCAAAATTTGAGGTCTAGGGAATTTTTGGCATATAATTTTTTTTTTTGCTTTTTCGTTGACTGGTCAACAGTCAACTGAGCTGGGCATTGACTGGTTCAAAGGCAAGGGAGTAAACCGGCCAGTTCACCGCCCATCGATCGGTTCACCAAACTGCAGACTTCCTCCTTTTGGACATTAACGCGAACATGTGGCGAGTAAGAGAGAGAGGAGCTCACTAAGGGACAGCCGGGCCGCATGCCACGCACTCCTGACCCTCCGGCTTGGTTGTCCGGACACCGGTAAGGCCACGCATGGATTGCCATGTGGCTCGAGCCACTTGTCTTCTCCTCGGAGTCCCATTACCCCCTGCAACCCACTGTCCACCTACCTAAATTGACAAGATCACTGCTCGAAAAATATAAGAGAGAGAGAGAGAGAGAGAGAGAGAGAGAGAGAGAGAGAGAGAGAGAGAGAGGTTGGCACGAAACTACTTAGGAAGTTGCAGTCTATGAGGCCATACTGTCGAACTCCAGTGATTCGGACTTGAATGGTGCCGGTAACCCCCGAAACCTGGCACAACAACAAGCCAGTAGCCTTGTTTTTCGATAAGCCACCTGAGACTTAAATGCACAATTACCTTGTGTCCATTGGTCTTGAGCTTGTGAAACCACTTGAACTCGAGCTTAGAGAGTTCCCTCGACCTCATGCACAGAATTAATTGAGTCAATGAGCCTTGGATTAGGCGAATCACTGGTGAACGGTAGAATGGGGGGCCAAAACCCTAGATCCAGCCTTGCCACTGCTCCAGCGAGACCTATGCCTTGCCATTGCCACCGTTTGGTTTGTACGGGCTAGGGGAGTGGAACCCCCAACTTGACTTGAGCTGATTTGAACCACGGAGGAGAGATTGAGCCTAGGAAAATTGCCCTAAAATCCGGCCAAAAATCGATCGCTGAACCATGGCCTTTGTGAGGGTGGTTTCTCACCCATTTGGCCACCTCCATCGACGGTACCACCATCGGTTGACGCCTCACGGAGTCACCGTCCAGATCCGACCCATGGCCCTTAGTGGGTCGACCCGAGGGAGGGGGAATCGAGCTTCAAACCCGACTGCCCTTCCCCTCCAGACCCGATTGGCCTATTTCGACCCGATTGCGACCCGATTGACCCGATTTGGTATTCGATTGATCCAATTTAATACCCAATTGATCCAATTTGGTACCTGATCGACCCAATTAACACCCAATCAACTCAATTAGTACTCGATTGACCCAATCGACTTGGTCTTGAATCGACCCAATTAACACCCAATTGACTTAATTAGTACTTGATTGACCCAATCGACCTAGTCTTGAATCGACCCAATTGACTTGATAGGCTTATACGCACAGGTCGCGTGAAATCGAGCCCCTTGGTCGACACAGTCACCTCCAGTAGGCTTCAACTGAACCCATAATCCCCCTCTCAAGTGCCAGGTACTACAAGCCCAGGTGAGTGGACCTTCTAATCCATAATTGGCTACATTTAATACCCTAGGAGAATTGTTAGACTAATTGTATAATTTTAATGAATGAGATTAATAAAATGGACAGTGGTGATTGAGTACCGAGTACCAATTGAACAGGAGGAAATAGAATAGATGTGAGGCCGTAAATCGAAATACAATGAATAGATCGAACGTGATGTCATGGGCCGAGATAGAACGAACGAAGGGTCAATAAGACCAAATAGATCGAACGTGAGGCCAAAAGGTCTAAATAGATCGAATGTAAGGCCACTGAGTCTGAGGTGGACCGAGTAGGAGGCCATGGAGCCAAGAGGGAGTAAATGCGAGGTTGTGAGTCCTCAATTTGGACACCGAAATCCAATAGGAGACTGATGGGATTGGATTTAATGACGATTGAGTTGCGATGTAGAATAAGACCAGGAAAATTGATTAGGTCTCAAATCGGTCTTGGACGGTCTTATTGTGTGGAATTGACAATTTATTTAATTGACAATTCACTTACGTAATTTATTCAATTGCCAGTAAATTATTATCGATTTATTTATTCATTCATTTCATTAAATCTAGATATGTGTACAAATTTATGTGATGAATAGATCTATAGCCAACTGAGAACGTAGTCTGTTAGTCTTATAGATAGAGAGAATATGGAAGAGAGAAAGAGACGAGTGCGATTGATGGGTATTATAGGCGAGAGGGTGAGGATAAATTACACCCTATGTACGATTGAGATGTGAGACACTAATAAGGACCCTAGGGCGATTTGCGTACCTAGTTCTGGATTAGGGGGTTTGCTCATTGAGGTACCCATAGTATCTCACTCCACCACCACAACCATTTCATGAGTGGTCATGGACCTAGAGGAGGAGTCATTGAAGAAAAAGGGATAACGGAAGGGGATCAAGTTGATGAAGTTGGTCAGCAGTTGGATGAGGAAAAAGGGGGTATCATTCATGGACCGCATCTTAGAGGAAAGTAGCATTATAATTTTAACTTGGAATGAATTGTATTTAATTTTTGTGTAAACGGGAGAAATGTAATTGAATATCTATTACCTTGCTTTTGTCATCTGACTCTAATTATTGAGAAAGAAGATAGGAAAGAAAAATCAAGGTCTATCGTGCTCTCAGAGGTCGGGCCGTGACACGCACTACATAATTGGACATTTTTCCTTGATTTCTATTTGTATTATTTTATCCATTGCAATTAAGGACGTGATCCGCTCGTATATTACAACCTTTGCAAAATACTATTTCCAATGGAGAAATATTTTCAAAAAGTCCTAATATTATTGTGCTTTTGTCAATTCAGTCATAAACATTTTAAATTTGCCATCTGAGTCAAAAATACTTTTACATTTTGCCAATTAAGTCCATCTAGTGAATTTTGGCCAAAATTCACTCATGTGAATGCTGGCAATTCTATATGACACTAGCGGTGTTTATGTGGATAACTTTTAATAATATTTTAATTTTTTTAAAAAAAATCATTTAACTGATTATCTTTCTATTTTCATTTGTTTCCCTTTCTTCTTCCTTATGCTAGTGACTAAAGCCATGGCCAAGCTAGCTAGCCTCACCTAGTAGATAAGGCGTGGTCAGACTGCTCAGTGGTTGGTCATCAACAAAACGAAGAAGAAAGAAAAAAATAATATTAAAGAATATTAAAAGTAATTCACCTTCTAGTCGATTGTGCCATATAGGAAGACCAACGTTCATATCAGTAAATTCTAGTCAAAATTATTTGAGTGGACTCAATTAGCAAAATATGAAAATGTGTAAAACTTAGTTGGCAAAATTGGAACGTTTAAAAATGAATTATTGAAAGTGCAATAAGTTTAAAGATTTTAGATAATTTTTCCATTTCTAATAATGTTTGTGGCGTGCTATTGCATAGTGGATAGCTCAAAGGTTTGTCAAAAGAATGCATGTCCATAACGTAATATGCTTCTTGATAAAATTGCCACCATAAATAGAGTAAGTTCTATATAAGCCTACCCTTATCAATTCGTAGAGTCATGCAATGCAGTTTTTGCAATCGTCATCTGTCAAGACTCGAGAGAAGATCCACGATTAGATCTTCAATGTTAAGCTCCATAATTTTTTTTAATTAATTGATAATGTTTTGCTGTTATATAATGTGAAAAGATAATTGCAATATTGCATATCAATAGTCCCACATGAAACTAATTCTCACTCATTCAATAATTTCTATTCTTAGGATGATTCTGGCACAAAATTTCTCTCTTTTCTTTTCCCTTTATTTTGTTTTTATCTTGCTTTTTTCATGGGAAGATAATCCCAAATAAACAGAAGAGGTTTAGAAGCTATAATTGTAAAGTACAATTGAATTTATGGAAACTTTATCTGAAAAAACTCCTCTTAGTCTTGACTATGGAATTGGAACCATAAATATTTACAAATACAAATTGCTTCATCTTTGAAACTCATGCATAGTAGGGACAATTGTTGAAAAAGTCCTAAATATTTTGCAACTTTGCTGATTCAGTCCTAAACCTTTTGAAATCTTATTAATTCAGTTCTAAACCTTGAAATTTCCATGGTCGAATTGACAAGATTTCAAAAGGTTTATGACTAAATTGATAAAATTTCAAAAGGTTTATGACTGAATTGGCAAAAAAAAATGTTTAGGACTAAATCGGCAAAATTGCAAAAGGTTTATGACTGAATTAGCAAAAAAAAAAAAAAGTTGAGAACTAAATCGGCAAAGTTATAAAAGGTTTAGGACTTTTCGACAATTGTTCCGCACGAGCATGATAATTGGTATGTCTACATGTACGATCTTAAATGAAATAATCTTGTGCAGCAATTTACTTACATGCCCCGTCAAAACACAGTATGCTCCTAGTCTTATAAAAAAAAATACTCAACAAAGGAGTATTTGAATTTTTATAGTTTAAAACTAGTATTTTGATAATGTTTTTACTGAGATCTTGTAAGGTATTGACTATTGAAAAAAAAAAAAGAACGACGCGAGATAAATTTAAAAAAATTAGTCATAACTGTTGTATGGTAGCAATTTGATTTAGTAGAGATAATAAAAAAGTTTCTCTATTTTAAGAATTAATATAAATGCCTTCATTGTTAATTGATCCATTTTTTTTATCCTGAAGCAAGGCCCCGGTGATGTGCTGTTTATATTGAAATGAACGGATGCCCCCAACGATTTAGTATTTGCAATTTGCCCCAGTTCACATCGACATAAAGTTCAAAAAATATTTTAACCTTTTCTCACATGTATAGAAGACATATGATCGATTTGATTTTCATAACTAATCACATTTTTCCATGAGATCAAAGATGCAAAAAGAATTTGGCTGGAGTCATCGTTAAGTAGCGCATCGCCATATCAATCTGAAAAAGTCAGGGAGAATTTTTCATACTCCCAACGATTCAGGGGCCAAAATGTAATTTTTCCTTGCTATGCAAGCCTAATACCTCAAAAAAATCTCCAAATTAACTTTTGTCTCAATTTTTCTCTCATAAAAAATCTTAAACTTTAAATTTTGTCCCAATTCTATCACAAACTTCTTTTTTATACCATACAAACCTTCAACTTTATATTTAGTTATAATTTCATCCTTAACTTTTTTTTATCTCATGAAAAGCCCTCAATTTTAGTTCTTGTATTGATTCCACTTAAACTTTCTTTTTGTCTCATAAAAAAAAAATCTTAGCTTTAGGTCCAATTCAATTTCTCTCTAATTCTTTTTGTCCCATAAAAAATTCTAAATTTTTATTTGAGTCCTAATTCTACTCTCTATTAACCCTCTGTCAAAATTGCTCTTAGTGATCTTGTGCTCGGTCTTCAATTTCTCATACTTAGAAAAGTTCCATCTTGCAAGGTTGGGGAACTCGCACTCGAGAAGAGTCAATCAGGATGCTCGAACATCTTGTACTGGGAAGTTTCTATCTCTCACTTGTCAACGAGCAAGTTTGGACGGAGTATTAATAAGAGCATTTTTATGGCTCAAATAAACATTTGTGATTTTAAATGAGATCATAAAAATTTCCCAGTAAGATTGGGAATAGATAGTAAAATTGAGATAACATCTAAATTTGAGAATCCTTCACATTATAAAGAAAAAATTTAGGGTAGAATTGATACATAATTTAAACTTGAGGCTTTATTAAATTTAAGGATAAAACGAGTTTGTAATAGGATTGAGATTAAATCTAAATTTTGAGATTTCTTGTGAGAAAAAAAAAATACTCCGTGCTAGCCCAAATTACTTGCGGTGGGGAAGTAAACGGAAACCGGAGCGAAGGCTGCCACCTGAAACAGGTCGAACTCGGTGGACTCATGTCCTTGTCCACCGGAAGATGCAGACTCCACGCCCGAGAAATTCTGTATTCTTCCATCTCAAAAGCCTCGTCTTCAATCCGCAACACCACGGAACTTCACAAAGTGCACGCGCTGGTGATCACCGCGGGGCTCGACCGATCCGCCTTCCTGACCGGCAAGCTCATAAGCAAGTACGCATATTTTCGAGAACCCGCTTCCTGTATCTCCGTCTTTGACCGGGTTTCCCCCACCAACAATGTCTACCCGTGGAATTCCATCATCAGAGCACTTACCCACAATGGCCTTTTCTCGGAAGCCCTTGGCTTCTACGCCAGGATGCGAGATGCCGGGGTTCGACCCGATGCGTATACTTTCCCTTCGGTCATCAATGCTTGTGCGGGCTTGGGTGATGCCGAGATGGGTGAGGTCGTTCACCGACATGTTTCGGAAGCAGGACTTGGGTCGGACCTGTACATTGGTAATGCTCTGATTGATATGTACGCTAGGCTTGATGACATGCGTAGAGCGTGCCATGTGTTCGAGGAAATGTCTCACAGGGATGTTGTGTCTTGGAATAGTCTGATATCGGGGTACAGTTCAAATCAGTACTGGAAGGAGGCTTTATGGTATTATAGCGAGTTGAAAACGGAAGGGATTCTGCCGGACTTGTATACTGTGTCCAGCGTTTTACCCGCCTGTGGAGGTTTGGTAGAGGTGAGAGAGGGTCGAATACTTCACGGTTTGGTTGAGAAGATCGGGGTGGATGGAGATATCATTGTGTCGAATGGACTCCTCTTCATGTACTTCAAGTTTGGCAATGTTACAGATGCTCAGAAAGTTTTTGATCAGATGGCATTTAGAGATATAGTCAGTTGGAACTCCCTGGTCTGTGGGTATTGTCAACTGGGATTGTTTGAAGATTCCATCAAATTGTTTAGGGAAATGATCGCCACGTATACACCTGATTTATTGACGTTCACCTCTGTTCTCCGTGCTTGTGGGCACTTAGGTGAGTTAGAATTAGGAACATTTATTCACGATTACTCGGTAAGGAAAGGAATGGTGTTTGATACTAGGGCTAACAATATTCTTCTAGTTATGTATGCTAAAGGTGGCAATCTACTTGCTGCGCGTCAACTATTTACTGAGATGAAAGATAGGGATTCTGTATCATGGAATTCCTTGTTAAATGGTTATATCCTACATGGGTTATACTGGCAAGCAATGCAGCTTTTTAAGATGATGAAGATGGAAGATGAACCTGATTCTATTACTCATGTGATGCTTCTATCTCTATCTACTCAGTTTGCAGATGTTTACCTTGGGGGAGAAGTCCATTGTCACATAGTAAAGTCAGGATTTACTATGGATTTGCGTGTTTGCAATGCCCTCATAGATATGTATGCCAAACGTGGTAAGTTGGAGGATTCTCTGAGAATTTTTGAGCTGATGGATTTACGTGATATAGTTACTTGGAACACGATTATCTCTGCATGCATCCATCATCAGGATTGTTATTTAGGATTTCAAATGATCAATGCTATGACAAATGAGGGGCTGGTGCCAGATGAGGCCTCGTTGTTGGGCATATTGCCAATATGTTCCTTACTTGCTGCTAAACAGCAGGGGAAAGAGATACATGGATATATTTTCAGATTGGGGTTTGAATCAAGTGTACCAGTTGGAAATGCACTGATTGAGATGTACTCCAAATGTGGCAATCTAAAGAGTGCCGTCAGAGTATTTGAGCTTATGAAAGTAAAGGAT
Organism: Melaleuca quinquenervia; assembly: GCA_030064385.1. NCBI lineage: Eukaryota > Viridiplantae > Streptophyta > Magnoliopsida > Myrtales > Myrtaceae > Melaleuca > Melaleuca quinquenervia. Next base: position 8,455,424 of record CM057721.1, on the reverse strand, counting down.
GTGGTGACCTGGACTGCATTAATCTCTGCTTATGGTATGTATGGTGAGGGGCAGAAAGCATTGAAAGCTTTTGCACGGATGGAAGTTGCCGGCATCCTTCCTGATCATGTTGCTTTCATTGCTATAATTTTTGCTTGTAGCCATTCGGGTTTGGTGGAGGAGGGGTTAAATCTATTTGACTGCATGAAGAATAAGTATAATATAGAACCTAGAATGGAACACTATGCTTGCACTGTGGATCTTCTTTCTAGATCAGGGCATTTAACTAAGGCGGAAAATTTTATCCTTTCAATGCCATTGAAGCCGGATGCTAGCATATGGGGAGCTTTACTTAGTGCTTGTCGTGCATATGGTAACATGAAAATTGCTGAACGAGTCTCCAAGAGGATTATTGAATTGGATACAAACATGACCGGGTATAATGTTTTAGTTTCAAATGTCTATGCTTCAATGGGGAAGTGGGAACAAGTAAGATCTGTACGGAAATCAATAAGATCTAAAGGACTTAAAAAAAGTGCTGGCTGCAGCTGGATGGAGATAAAGAACAGGGTTTATATATTTGGTACAGGGGATAGATTCTTTGAACAATTTGAGGAGGTTTATCAGTTGCTGGATATTCTAGGCAGTCTAATGGCTAAACAAGGCTATGTTCCTAATTTGCAATGTGTCCTGCATGATGTTGACGATGATGAGAAGAGGGACATGCTTTGTGGGCACAGCGAAAGGCTAGCGATAGCATTTGGTTTACTAAATACAAAACCTGGAAGCCCCTTACAAATAATGAAGAACCTTAGGGTTTGCGCTGATTGCCATACTGTCTCCAAGTATATATCTAATATTGTACAAAGAGAAATTTTAGTGAGAGATGCGAATCGCTTCCATCTCTTCAAAAATGGGGCTTGTAGCTGTGGCGATCAATGGTGAGAGATCTGCTGATTTAGTAGGTTATTTTGCTTGTTTGAGGGAGGATCATCCTTTGGTGCCATAAATTTTTTTGCACGAATCTGCCAGCTGAAGTTTGCCTCTTAAGTTTTGTTTTATCCATCAATGATGAAAACCAACATAAGAGAAGGCTTGTGTACTTGGAGAATTGGAGGCAGATAAGAAGACAAGGTTGGGAGGACTTCCATTGGCAGATTGCTTATCAAGTTTATAAAGGAGAATATATCCTTGAAAGCAGGTAGTATAGAGATTGCCCATTGAAGAAGCAGTGCAGAGACGTTGGGTACAGTGTATGGCATGCAGGTGGACATGTGCAATGTGCCAGACTTTGAGTTGGAGAATTTCTTCAAGTTTTTCAGTCCCTGTGAGATGCAGACCATGACAGAGGCCATAGAGATAGTAATATGGACAGAAGGGTGGGTAAAAGCCTGGAATCTTTTAAGGTGAAACAGCTTGTAGCTTTGCAAATGTGGATGAGCACTTGAGCAGTAGAATTTAGAGCAAGCACCTTCCTTGGACAAGAGTTTGGACTACTACATCTTATTATAGTACTTGTATTTTAACTTGGATATCTTTCCACATCAATCATGATCGGCATTGGTGAAATTCCTCATGCTAAACCTTATATAAGTGGTGGAAAAAGGGGTTAAGTTAGGGGTCAAAGGATTATTCTTCCAACATTGAAGCAATAAACATGTTGGATGAGTGACTATCCTGTTAAATACTTTCCTTATGGAGGAGAAAGGAGTTGTCTTTACCTTACAGATTGACGAAAAGTTCCTCTGAGATTACTAAAAGAAAAATCAGCTATTATAGGAGAATTGGGACAAACATTACAACCAGCAAAGAGAAATGGAAAAAGAACATGTAAGAAAACAGACTATCTGTAACTTCTCTGTTATTGAAAATGATGTGTAAATTTACTGAGAAGTGCATTTTGTTTAATCTTCTCTGTGCATTCTGGAAGATTTGTTATGTTCAATTGAAATAATTAGTCTTTTTCATCAAGACTTTTATTCCTTCTGCAGCAGTTCTATTTCCATGAGAAGCGCTTAGGCAAAAATGGGCAAGTGGATTCATGCATTTGCTCCAGTTGGCAAATGGTCCAATAACGTTGTCTGCTACAACGCAGTAACTGATTACAGGAGTTTTGTGGATGACCTTTTGAGGACAGATGAGTCAGGTGATATTAGAATCATGGTTATTCAATATTAGTACACATTCTTTTTGAATAGTATACCGAATGTGGATTGTAGGTTCACTTTACACTTTATGTGGGAAAGTTACTGGGACAGCTTGCTTGAGGCCAATAGTTGACTCTGAACAAGTATATTTGATCTGTATGTAAATGAACTTTAACTCTGATTTGAAATCTATATCAGAAAGGATTAAACTACAGTGTGTTTTCTTCTGCAGTAATAACTAACTTTTCCTCTGTAGTTTTAGTAAGGAGAAATCTGTGATGGCTACTCAGTTTTCTCTTGCAAAATTTGTAAGCAGAAATCTCATCTGTCTATCCTAGAAACCTGAAGAGTCTGAGCGGTAGGCTCAGTTTTCAGCACTGCATAACTGAGTTCTCTGCTGCAGCAACTGAACTCTGTTTCTGGTGCAGAAAACTGAGTATTTTGGTGGGGACTTCGGATGTCTGATTTTAAATTTTGCACTATAAAACCTAGCTTTGTATCACAGATTTCTGAGGAAAAGCCGAGCCTCTATAGTTGCAGAAACCGAGTTTGGTTTAATCATTGAGGGGATATATACTGCAGAACTAAGAAAATTTGTCAAGATAACGCATGTCAGTTCTAAAACTTTCTTTTCGTGCATTTAAGTTCTAAAAACTTGTCACGGTTGTCCACTTCAATCCTTCCTAAGTTCCCTTATGTTCCATGGAAGGGAAATCTATGCGGCATTTTTTTATTATCAAAGGTATGCTTGCCAAACTGGTTTGATGTCCATCCTAGAACGCACATTCAAGGTCAGGTTTGAATGAGAAGATCAGCCAAATGGAGATGAAGGAGGTCCACTTGATATTTTTGTAACCTTGTTGCGAGAAATGTTGAGTTGGCACCACTGAATTTTAGAATATGGCATTGGATGCCTTAATTAATGAAAAAAGGACATTAGGGGCATTATTTAGGTAATTTATCTTTCGGATATAAAGATATTCATGTTTGATAATGCATGCTTGTTGTAAAAATGATGTTGTTGTACATTTTTTACTCTTAGTTTGATTCTAACTGTACACGAGCTATGGAGAAGTGGTTCCATCATCCATAAATCCAAATGGAGAATTCATGAGTGATCTAAAAGCAGCACATTGCGTTCGCTCTTAGCACTGTCATAGGATGGCCATGTAGCTCTTTGAAATGCACAACGTTTCTGCTACGTCCACTAACAGAGAAAAACAAATATTATGCCGCCAGGAAAAAGAGCTGTGCAAGGATGGCTGCAGAGAAGGTAATCCCACCAGCACCCCTCTCCCTCCTCGAAAAAAAATTACCCTGGGGAACTTCAGTTCGTCTGCTGCTGAACTTGACATATGTTGATTTAATGATGCTGCCGCTTAGTGGTGTTCCTAGCTGCAGCACAAAATTCTGCTGTTGAAAAAGAACTCATTTCCCATATATTCTGCTGTAACACAGCAAAGTTGTCTTTATTTTTCGGTCACTCAGAAATCATTGAGTTTGACAATGAAAAGAGGAGGCCCCAGAAGTGTTGGGCGGATCGGCAGCATCTTTATCAAGGGCGCTTCTCTTCTCATGGACAATTATTTTTTTGAGAAATAGTTTTTTCGATTTCTATTCCATGGACTATTTTCTTTTGTAAAAAAAGCACATTTGGTAATTGCTATTATCATAATAAAAAAAGAATAGAAGTGCATTTCATACAAAATTATTATTTAAATATTTTTTAATTTTTTAATTTTCGTTTTTCTTTTCTTTATTTCTTTATTTTTTCTTCCTTTGGTTGGTTGTTGACAAGGTTTACCTCGTTAGTCTTTAGTGATCCCGAGAGGCCAAGCGAGGTCGAGCCTCACCCAACCTAGAGCCTCGCTAGGGGTTAAGGGAGGCTTGATGTTGTGGGTGGTTGGGTGAGGTCGATCCTTGCCCAACAATGGTGAGATCGACCCAGCCTAATCACAGTGAGGCTCACTAGAGGTTGGCAAGGTCGACCTTGCCCTTGCTTACCCTAGTTCTGGCCAATCATCAATCAACTAGTCATTGGTTTTCATGAGGCTTAGTAATTGGTTAGAGAAAGAAGAAAAATAGGAAGAAAAAAAAGAATAAAAAAAAGTTGTTACAAAAACTTGAGAATAATGTGTAAATTTATTTATTTTAATTTCTGTTTCAAATTTATTCCCTAACCACTTTAAAATTTTGGAAAATAGAAAAATCAATTGACGTACATAAATGGACTTGTATTCTTTGTCTATTCTTGAAGACAAAAGAATAAAAAAATAGAAACGTTACTAAATGCAGCTAAAACTATTGGAGAAGTAATTACTTGCATTCTCAGCTTTTTGAGAATGACAAAATTGTGAAACTACTGGTCTCAATGCTACATTGAAGTTCTTTTTATTCTCAACCTATAACTTTTTGAGAAGTTACAAGATCAAATGAGAGTAATGTCTGGCATGTTTGAAAAGTCGTTGGCTTTCAACAAGAATGTCTTTGGAAAGTCACACCAAGCGCGGCAAAAGTAATAGCTTCAAACTTACGTCGTTCTTGAAATTCTCAGAATGAGATGGAAGATCATGTGTTTGACTTGTGAAATGTAAAATATAGGTCGGAGGATTCCGGGATTACTTTCATACCACACTGGCTTCGTCGTAAATACTCCTCGGCCCTCATTCACTTGCTTGATGGCATCCTCTGCTGTGGTGAAGTTTGTTGATCAATTTGTGTCTGGGTGGTTTGATAAAGAATCTCTATGTTTTTAGGCTCCATTCATTTCGCGGAAAATATATCATTTTTAGAAAAAAAAAATTTCAAGAAGTCATTTTCATGGAAATGATAATATTCTCCAGTGTTTACTTAAAACTTAAAAATTAGTCAACAAAGCTGTTCAGTAGACAAAATATATTCCGTCCATAAAACCCTTCCATTGCATTAGCACGCAACTGGTCGCACTCTACCTGCTATTTTGCTTTGTAATTCCTTAACCCTAAACTATCCATATTTGAGCACGGAACCTTCAGCTCGGGCCACGGTTTGATGGGGCATTGACTTGGAGGATCGGACGACGAAGGAGGAGGTTCTTTAGCTTCCGCATCGTCGAGAGAGGTGACTGGTTCAACTTATACCTCCACTGATCTGGTTACTCCGGGGGCATGCGGGTCGGGTTGGGCATTCAACATTGCTTCTTCCTCTTGCTCCTGTTGCTACTGCTGTCCTTTTGTGCCTGTTGTGGCGAGCAGACTCGAGCTATTCGAGGAGCTCGAACTTTCAATCGAGGAGCTATTCGAGGTCTCAAGGGAAGCGAAGTGAGATCGATGTTGAACCAAGTGAGGGAAAAAGAAGAGAGGAGGCATGATTGGGCTTAGAGGTCGTTGAAGGCTCTCTTTCTTGAAGCCTATGAGATTCATCGCTTCGGCAATCGCTTCAAGGGTCGCCATGGTTGTATGAGATTCTTCTAATCACGAAGAGAAACCCTAATTTGGCTAAGACCGTGGGAGACGAAGCGGGAAGAAGAGAGGGCAAAGAGGGTGGGAAACTATTTTTCTTTCTTTTGGGAGAGGAAAATATTTTCTCCACCTTTGGAAGAAAATTTTTATTGATTGAAAAATATTTTCCATGATAAAATCATTTTCTGCTCCTTGAACACCACAATTTAAGGAGACTGTTTTCTGCGAAACGGACGGAGCCTTAAATCATTTCCACACTAAAAGAAATGGACACATTATTAATAAATATAAAAGTGCCTATTTGGAGAAAAGAAAAAGAGAAGAAAAGAGTAATGCTTGATTAGCCAAATAAGGGAAAAAGTAAAAAATAAAAATAAAAACCTTATTTACTGTGACACATTTATTTAAATCATTTTTTATGATATTAAAAATCTTAAATTTAAACATATATGATAAATTTACCCTAAATTTGTACAATATTACACATTTACCCAAACTTCATCTTTGTGTCCGCAAGATACATTCTTCCCAAAAAATTGGTGTCATGGAAAAAATTGGAGTTTTTAATATTACAAAAAAAATTTGAAATAAATATGTCAAATAGATATAAGTTTTGAATTTTTTGTGTCATAAAGTAAAATTTGAGATAAATTGGTTATATAAATATAATTTTGAAATTTTTATGTCACAAAATAATATTAGAGTAAATGCATCACAAAAATAAAATTTGAAGTTCGTTGTTGCCTTTTCCCATAAAATAAATATCTCACTTTTTTGGGTTATCATTTACTTTATTTAACAAGGTGGTCCCTGGAAACCTTAACTCATGATCCAATTATTGATTATTATCAAATATTAGAAATATCAATTGCAGAGTTTTGACCTGTAATTAGATCATCATGTATCAAATTATTATCTACAATAATGATATAATTTATACGGAAGTATATGCAAAAGTTGTGAATATGAGTACTAGTATTATCTTTAATTAGATATAAAATATGACTAAAAGTTTCGATTTTAGCTAAGTTTTGCTTTATTTAAAGCTTACTTCATGATTGTAAGTTCAACTATAGATATAAATATTCTAAGTATAGACTATAAGATGGCATGAATTTAATTATAATCCGAATTTATATAATTTGGGTTTTGATTAATCTTTTATCAAGAAAAAGCAATAACTTAGCATTACTAACAAGTTACTTATCGTACCATAATATTATACTATTGCAACGAGGATCATATGTTTCTAAATTGCAACAATAATATTATTAAAGAATAAATATTATACAACAGCAAAATGACTTAAATTTACTGGTGCTGATTACTCCATAATTTTTTATTTTTAATATAAGTAAGTGTAAATAGTCAACTGTAATAACTATTGTCATAGATAAATTATTATAATTACTTATGAATTTAAAAAATTCTTAATTCATGATATTTGAGAACATGAGAATGGAACAAATTTAGCACCGACAACATTTCAAGCGGAAATATTGGTACTCTTAATTAGTTCTACCTTACCCCTAGTGGGAAAACGACACAATGTGCAATAATATTCATATATTTTAAATTTGTTCAATATAATTCACTTTAGCATAATAGACATTGTTATTCATGAATCTTTAATTTATTCAATATGAGATCTAAGTTTTTAACAAATATTCAATCTAGTCTCTAACTTATATGAAAATATCAATTATTCTCCTTTTGTGAATTTAAGTTAACAGAATTCATTGTTTTGGCTTTGAATAGCAAATAATAATAATAATAATAATGCTCTATGTGGACTATTCAAGTATCTAGCTCAAATTAGATTATAATAATCATTTTAATTTTGTCAGTTAATTCAATTTGAAAAATTGATAATCCGTATTATTTGATGTCATGGAATTTTTTTTTTTTGTTCACCATCCAACATCTTACGGAATTGGAAGTCAAAACAACAAATTTTGTTTACTTGATTTAATTGAAAGATAAGATTAGACATTTTTATATAATTTAGAAAACTGTATTGATTATATATGCAAAATTTATGGACCACATTGAAGGAAAAAAAAAGAAAAAGAAAATGTGAACTTGAATAGAAAACATGAAAATGTAGGGACCAAAAGTGAAAGCTTTCCATTGGAACATTCGAAGCAACCTAACTTGCTAGCAATTTTTTTTTAATGTTGCGTCAAGACAATTGTGTAACATAAAAATGTCGGGAAAAGTGCCAAAAAAGTCCTAAACCTTTGCCACTTGTGCCAAAAAAGTCCTAAACCTTTTTTTGGTGCCAAATAAGTCCTAAACCTTTATAAGTGGTGCCAAATAAGTCATTCCCACCGGAAAAAGCACACGTGGCTCGCCGGAGCGCCGACGTGGCTCGCCGGAGCTCGTCGGCGGCGCCCCGACGAGCTCCGGCGAGCCACGTCGGCGCTCCGGCGAGCCACGTGTGCTTTTTCCGGTGGGAATGACTTATTTGGCACCACTTATAAAGGTTTAGGACTTATTTGGCACCAAAAAAAGGTTTAGGACTTTTTTGGCACAAGTGGCAAAGGTTTAGAACTTTTTTGGCACTTTTCCCTAAAAATGTCTAACTGGAGCACGGCACATTTATCATATGTATTCAACTACCTTGACATGAACACGATACACCTAATAAAGTGAATTACATGACACAACATGACTTATACGAATGTCAAATATATTACCCGTTGAGTGTCAACACGATATAATATATTCACCTATTTACAAATGTACGTTTAATTAATCAACAAGTTTTCAGACAATGCGAGTCATTTTGGTTCACAATAATCAAAAGTGGACCAATCTGTTAGTTTGTCCTTTTACTCAATGACTTTGTCCCTAAAATATGCTTTTTGTTCTACCGCCTGTTCTTTCTGAGACGAGTGTTATTTGTATAAGCATTTAAGGATAAAAGAAGTCTCCAAATATGAGCATTGAACATGTTAACATGTCCATGTTTTGTCTTGTTGAAACAAATCATTTGTTAGTTTAAATGCGCTGATTTGTGTCTAAACAAGTTAAGCGGATCCACTCGTGTAAGACATCATTTTGATGTGTCATCGATTTGTTTATGACACGAATCTATTTATGCCAAATCCAAACGTGTTTAATAGCGTATCTTGTCATATAATGCAAATTGTAACATGTCAAGAATTTTCGGCTCTTTGCAGACCTCTCTCTGCTTATCAGCTAATTGCATCATGTGATGCCAATGTTGTTCCAAAGTGTTGTCTTTTATCATTCCTCCCATCTCCTTTAAAGCAAACTCCCCACATATATGAAGATAAAGACAGACATAGACCAAACAAGAAATTAAATTTTTAGACATATGATAAGCATCTAAATAAATGAACCTTTAAACAAGAGAATCATAATTAAATTGAACAAGACTCTTCCATCTTACTTTTAAGCTGATTTGTCAATAATCTTAGTACACATAATATAAATATAAAGTTGGTGCTTTTTGTACTTTCTCCGTCTTTAGAGAATGTTTAGATAGATATAATTTATTGGAAAAGACCTGAAAGAAGGACTTAGAAAAAAATTTCTGGTGTTTGGTGAGTAAAAAAAAAAAGAATTGATGGGAAATAAATGAGAATGGAAGAAATGAATTTCCACCCAAATATGAAAGTGAATGCAAATTTTACTCCTAGCACAAACATGAGAGAATTTGCCCCCTCAGCACTCTTCAGATTTTTTTTTCTCTGTAAAAAGAAAAACAAATTGCATGACTGAGCACATATTTTAGCATCTGCAGAATAATCATGTCTTTGTTGTTTTGGGTACATAAGCATGAAAGAGTAACATTTCCAGCGAACACAGTCATGGTTTTGAAACACATCCTAATATTGAGCAGCAAGTTAAATTCCTCCAGAAGTGCATAATGCACGTATTGGTTATTGGTAGAGATGCTACAGATTTGTTACTTCCAACTTCCAAACCCAAAAAAAAGGCACTGCAAACATAGACAAACCGATATACTCGTACATCCTAACATAGGTGCATGCACTAAAACCTTGTTCTTCTCTCTTCTTTCTTCAACCCAAAAACTCACCTAATTCAATGAGATAAATCCTCTTGCAGGATGAACCAGAGCAGCCTCTCAGAAGGTGCTGCAGGGAAAGGCATTCTCATATTCAGGGTTATGAAGAAAGACGGAGAACAAGAGATATCGGCCACAAAGCCTTTGAGAATGGTAATTATCCTGTAGGATAGGAAGTTCTAGCCACTCTTCCAGGAACTTCATACAATGCAACTTTTGCAAATGCGCCGACAACAACTAGAGTAAAAACTACTATGAAAAGGAATCCTTCATGAAAAGAATGTCAGCAATGCCCGTGGGATGAACCCTTAATAGATCTTAAGTCAGGACACCATGTTGCCAGTCTACAACAGGAGATGTCGAGCTTCATTGAAACTATAGGATTTTCATGGCAAGACATAGTCTAGTCGCATTATTCTCTGTACTTTAGTATCTTGTAGCGACAGTTAGCTAATCACTGGGCTTTCGCACGAACCAGAGATTCTTAAAACTATTTTAGGAAAAACAAAAGGTGCAAAGTGATGAGATGCACCTGCTTGCAACGCATGCATACTTTAGTTCTGGTGTGTACACATCGTTTTTGCAAACCTTGTGAACATGATCCTAAGAGACCCCTGGTTTGATCTACAACCTGGTGGCCTGGTTAATTGTGCTGTTTCAAAGTCTCAATTGTGTTGTTTCCTTGAGTTCCAGACTTATATGTAACAAGTGTTGGAAATTTGAGATGAATAAATTGTGAATGAGAAATTGTTCTCAAGAGCAAACCCTTAGTGAGATGTGGGTCCCACATGTGAAAAACAACTTTGAGTTGTTAGTGGGAAGTGTAGAAGCACTAGTCCCACATATAATAGAAAAAAGGCTTGTGATTGCTTTAAATGTGATTACACTTCATTAGAGTGGTAACTTAAAACCACAAGCACTATGCCTTACGCGCGCAAGGGGGTTGCAAATCCGGTTCCCGACAAACTTGAACTTGGGTGCGACCTGCACACACGAATGCAACCCCGGAAAACTCCAAAAAGTGGGCTTAAAGACAAGTCACTTTTTACCTTTTTTTTTATACTGTTTTTTACCTTTTTTTTATACTGTTATGTTTTGGTAATGGCGGGATTTGTCTGAGTTTGATCAGACTGTGGACGTTCTGGTGATGGCCAAACTCCGAACGTTTTGAGACAATCAGACTTTGTACAGTCTAAAGAACACAAAACTCAACGGTAGAGTCTGTAACTGTCAAATTCGGATTAAATGACTGTTTTAATCCATTATTTCGTAACAGAAAGCTGCAATTAAGATTGTAACGACTGATTTAAAGCCGTGATTAATTCCCAAACGTCTGAATTAATTCAGAAACGGTAGTTTGTATACAAAAGAGTCTTCCCACATTATCTATCCTTTTTTTTCATTCGTTTTTATTCGGCCGAATACATACAGTTTTTACATATTCTTCGAAAGAGAAAAACAAGTGCATTGTTTGTTTTGAGAGAGTGTTCAGCGAAGGGCGTTGTTCAAGTTCGTCAAAAGTTTCGAAAATATTCTCTTCATTGTTGTCAACCATTGTATCATCCGAAACAGACGTCCAAATTGCCTTACGTGTACTGGAGATATCCTCATTGTATACCGGAGGGGACGAATCTATTTTAAGGAAATTGTGTGAAACACAGGCCTCGATTTTACATATTCTATTTTCTTCTTAAGTTTGTAATTGATTTAATCTGTTTGTATTTGCATCGTTCTATTGAAGTTTATTTGAATTGTATTCGATTGTCAGATTCGAACATACCCTCCAACAACAAGTAAATCCGAGTACATCAAAGTTAAAGGTAAAGAGACAAAATAGCGTGTAAAGCAGCATACAAAGATCAAGTGAGAGACTTTGAAACCTACGAGTGAGGAGTGCCTAGAGTCAATAATAGAGATATACCGCACACTCCAGACACTTCCGCATAAAGACAGTACTAACCATCCTCCTGGTGGTTATCCAATCCAAGATAAGGAGCCACCTAAAATGAGAACAGAGATTTCCCTGATGCAGAGTTAAGCCACAAGGAAGCCCCATATTCTACGTCAGAATGGGTTCGGCTAAGGAGTTAAGCTTTGAAAGTCATGCACATTAATCTAAAGTAGTGATTGCGCAACACATAGGAAAGACCACTTAAATATATTGAGATAGTCAAATTATTGCCGATGCTTATTTGCTCTTCATTATTCCCTTTTCTATGTTCTCAGCAAAAAAAAAAAAAAAATAGATTACAGCGCTTTGAAAGTCACCACATTGTCTTAAGCCAGCATCGAACACCACCTCACAAGATCCAGATTTTGCGTCTTTTGTTGTGTAAGCATAATATGTTTCCTCAAATGCCCAACGGAGTTTTGCACGCTGATGACAATCACAATAAAAGTAGAACGCAAAAGAAAGATTACATCCAATGCGATTGTTGCGGGAACATTTGTTCCTCCAGATCCCAAAACATCAATGAGACATCATACGTAAATACAAGAAAGAAGCTCCTAGAGTGCCCCGGAGATGCAAAGCAACCTCGCCTCTTGCACGGCGTCATCAACCCTCTTCAAGTACATATGTCCCGCAACTCACCATTCCAAAAACAACACAACCTCGTCTAATTATGTCGTCAACTGAAATTTCCTAAAACAAACCAAACATCGAGTATCAATCGCAAGAGATTTACGTCCTTTGAAATTTCTTTTGGAGACTAACCACTGCGGGCCTTATATAGCTCTGATGATGATTCTTGTCTTTTGTTTTATTTAATCTTGTCTTCAGATGGACAAGTGGATCGCATTAACAGGAAGTGACCAGGGCAAAAAACAACGAAAAAATAGAACATGAACTAATAGAGAAGATCGGTTGAATGTTCATTATATTATGATTCTGCGGGAGCGTGAAAATTGAACATGCGAATTTGGGCTGAATACACACGAGAAATCGGCAAGTTCCTTCATATCTAAGTTGTCACTACTATTGACAGAAGTAAACTTGAGAACTCGACTAGAGTCCTGTGGTATCTAACAAAGTCAACCTATGTCGCGCTGAAGCTCCTACGTATCTAACTCACAGCGGCACAGTGGGCAGGAGTTTCTGCCCTTTAACCAGTGAACGATGCACGGGCGGTGGAATACATGGGAACAAGGGAGTTCTGTGACCTTTTCCGCACCGTGGAAGTCTTCCAGACAAATCGAACAGCACTCCCTGTCTTCGGCAGCGTGGACCTTGTCCTTCAGCCCAAGAATGGCCGACTTTGACGCGCCCCTCACGACACGCCCAGATTCTGAGCCAAGTTGCTCCATCGCTTCACCCATAACCAAATCCTCCCCTTCTGACATATCTAAGACACTCAGATCTAGAGTCGCCGTCAAACGGAAACCACGTGGATGAAGACTAGACAAACTGTTGGCGGCCCTCAAAATCCGCGTCGCGAAGGAGGATTGGCTCTGGCGATCAACGCCGAGACGGGCGAGCACACGCTCGATGTAGACGCTGCTACCCATCGGCTGTAGAAGAAGAGTCAGTGAAAGGTCCATCGAGGTTCTTGCTACCTCAATACAGTGCCCGTACGTGGTCCTGTGGCCGCCGATGCCGCGAAACACTACTTGCCGTCTGACGATCAGATTGAGGAGACCCAAGATTCGTGGCTCATGGCCGGTCTGAGTCGTCCCGTGCAAGAACAAACTCCAAAAACTCTGCTGGGAAGGCATGATTTCCAGAAACGACGTAAGGGGATTCTCCTATCAGATCAGCGAAGAGCAGACGACGAAACAAGGCACAGAGATTGCGAGAGAGCTCAATTTCTGTCGGGGGGTGAGAAGCAGAACAGTGGACGCTTTAAATGTCAGAGGATCCGGATTAACTTAAAAAAAATAGCCGTTCTTCGTCAGTCGTGAGTTTCTTGTTTGGTGCTGCTCTATTTAAAATATAATTAAAAAAGAAGAAGAAACTAAATAACCTCCTTTAAAATCAAGGTTTCCTCTTTGGGTCACCAAATTCCCAAGAAGCATCTCCGCTTGACACTTCAGTCATGAGTCGTGAAGTTCACAAGAACCCCAACAAAAGGATCAGGCGTTATACAATTCAGGGATGATGTAGGCCGGGGCCGCCTGATCCATTTAATAAGGGGATTTCTGTTTTTTTTTTTAGGAAATTTTCAGTTATTCGATCTAAATCGGACGGTTAAAAAGAGGGGAAGTCACTCTTACAGTACTGCAGAAGATTCATTTCCCAAAAGAGAGGCCTTGGGAAATCTTTTTCCCTTTTTCTTTTCATGTTTTTTTATAAGGGAGTTTTTTTTTTGTTAGTGATCCAAGATTTTGGGTTTTATTTATTTATGGGAAAATTCCAAAAAAAGACCCGAAGCAGAACATTTTTTTTCAAAAAAGGACATGAAGTGAGTGTTGTGTCAAAGAAGGACCCAAAGTGACTAAAGAAGTCTCAAATAAGAACCTGGCCGGTCGGCCGGCGAGGATGTAACATTTCCGGTGGCCGGAATATGGGCAATTTTGTCCAAATTTTTTTGGATAATCTAACAAAACCCTAAATAACAAAAACCCCAATTTTTACTCTTCTCTCTTTTATCTTTTTCTATGTTCTTCGACATCGTCCCCTCTCCCTTCCACGAACCAAAAAACAACGCCCACAACATGCCGATCTAGGGTTGTGCATGGTCCAGAGTGGTCCGGTTCCACCTTAGAACCGGGGATCGGACCGATGGGACCGATTCCTGATTTTTAGGACAAAGGATCGGACCAACTAATCATAGGACCAGACCGGACCAGACCGATCGGTCCAGTCCGGTCCTTGGGCGATCTAATGGAACCGGAAAAAATTCAAAGAGAAGTATAAACTAAAATGAAAATCGTTTACTTATACCGGCAAAAACTCATAACTCTTTCAGCCCTGTTGAAGTCGCCTTGCTTCCATAAGCAATAAGCATCAATAGATCCATTAGACTCTATCTCACTGAAATCTCACAATTGCTGAATCATTTAGCCACTCAAGAATCTAAAAGGAAATATGAACACACGAGACAAATAAGTCGAGATATGAAGGCAGCCGGAGAAGAAAGCTATGGTGATTGCAGGCGCGGGAGCGACTCAGATTTAGAGCGAGGTGCTAAGACGTGATGAGACTTTGGACATAGACTTTGAACTCTAGAATTTTGAAGCTTGGTCTAGGATAAAAACTTTGGACTCTCGACTCTGAAGTTAGGTTCTCAAGTTACTTGGACCAAGAGAAATTTTAAGTTTGAATCGGGAAGGTCCTAATGGTCCGGTCCGGTCCCGCCCTCATGGAACCATGGACTAGACCACCCGAGAACTGGTTCCATTTTTTGGAACCGTGAACCGGACCACAGCTTCGAAGGACCGGACCAACTTGGCCAGTCCGATCCAGTCCGGGTGATTCCCAAGTTGGGCGGTACCCGGTACTCAGCCCTATGCCGATCCCGTTCTCTACTCGCCCCCTCTGCGCCTCCTCCTCCATCGTCCCTTTCCTAAACCAAAGAACACATCCAACAGAGACTTCCCCATGCTGTTGACCGCACCTCGGAAAGGTGTCTCAAAGCTTCATGCATGGGGCTCTTTATTTTGGCAATATCCTGGCATGGCATCAAAGAGCGAGCAGATTTTCCAGCTTAACATGGCCATCAATCATTAAGTTAAATGCTGCAGAGTCCTTTTTAGGCATTTCCTTGAAGAACTTCCTAGCGTTTCCCATATCCCCACTCCTCGCACAATTCCACGCTAGCGCTATCCTCGACACCAGACTCCTCACACCCATGTCGTCAAACAACATCCTCGCAGCGTCCAGGCTCCCCCATTTCGCATGCATATCGACAAATGCCGTGGACTCATATAAGTCCGACCACAACCCCATTTTGACGACATGGGTCTGCACCTGCAACCCTTCCCAACAGGATGGAGCCAACGAGCAACACCTTGCCAACGCCTTGAACGTGAGGGTGAAAGGCCGGTGCTCCTCCAGAGATCTCAATAAAAAAATACAAGAGATTCGTCAAACTGGCGTTGACCCACGTGGGCTTTGGTCATGGCGTTGCAGAAAAACCCATCGTCTCTCTGGGGACTTTTATCGAACAACAGAGAGCATGGCGTAATCCCACGAGCAGGTCGGGATCGGAGGCCACGGAAGCGGGACATGCGCAACTGGCGACGAGCTCAGTGACAAGATTTATGTTGAGGTCCAGAGCGTTGCGAAGCATGAAGGCGCAAATGTGGAGGAGAGTGGGCCTTGAGTTCTTGGTTCGTTGAAGGAGATATAGATATCTTCGTTGACAGACTTCAAGCGCTCCATGGAGTCGACGATGTAAGCATCGAGCAAACAAAAGAATGATCAATTAAATTGCAATATCGCCACATAATTCCTGGTGACGAGATTCTCAAGGAACCAAGTATAAAGCGAGGTTGCAATTTCCTATCGGCATTGTTTTTGGGTTTGTGAAATGGAAAGGGGAGAACGTTGAAGAAGGTAGAAGAATATAGAAGAGAGAAGAAAAAAGTTTGGGATTTTTGTAGTTTATGGTTTAGTTGACAAAATTGCCCATATTTCGGCCACTGGAAATGACACACCCTCACCAGCCGGCCGGCTAGGTCCTTATTTGAGACTGTTTTAGTCACTTTGGATCCTTATTTGACACGATACTCACTTTAGGTCTTTTTTTGAAAAATGTATTCTATTTTGGGTCTTTTTTGGAATTTTCCCTTTATTTATTTTATGAATAAGTGAGGTAAATTGGGTTTTTATAGATTGGGCTAATGCCAATGGGTAAATGGCCGAATTGGCTAATTTCCTGAATAAATATTTAATCTCTATCATTACTTATTTTCAATTTGGGAAATCATAATATTAGAACATCGCGGACATGTTGAGATTCATCACGCAATTTTTCTTTATGACAAAATTGGGTTTGATGCTTAAAGGGCCACTGACGAAAATAACCACTTGTAGAGCATTGCATTTCTTAATAAACTAATTCAGTAAATGAATCTCAGTATCGATAATATTGCTCAAATAATTTATGACTCGTGTCAACTGAACTATGTTTTTCCCAACTCGACACAACACGTGAAGAAATTTATTTTATTTTTTTTCTTTTTCCTTCAATCATCATAAGAATTTATACAATGTCCATTCTTGTTAGCTAAGATTTATGTAATGTCTTGAAAAGAAAAGTGTCAATCTTTTTTTTTTTTATCGAAAGCTAAAATCATAGCATCGTGCCAAAATTAGGAGCTCTATTCATATAAATGTGTTTTTTTTTGTCTTTGTTGGTCAAAAACTACTTGATACTATGTTTTCTTTTCATGTGAAGTGTTAGAAAAGTCTTAAATCTATTATAGTAGTGCCAATTTAACCCACATAGTGATTTTGAGAATTCGCAAGGTCTTGTTTATATATTATCATGATATATTGAGCAAACTAGTTCTACAGTCATTAAAAAGCTATCGTAAGTTTTGAATCGATACACAGATTTTCTATTTATTCACTTGAAATAAATCTGATCATAATGTTGTCCCTATTTATCCATTTTCTAAGCGTAATTGCTTAGTGGGGGAAACTCTGGCGATGAAATCGCGGATATCGGTAAAGACGGATTGTTCTTGTCACTGAAAAGATTACTCCAAAGCTGCTCCAATGGAAAATCAAAATGTTTGAAAGGATACATGGGCCAAATGGGCCCTGTTTGCAACATCTTATTCGTCTTCATGATGACCGGAGAAGAGGACAAGCTGAAAGGAGGGTGAATACATCGTTACATGCAAAGTTATTTTATCAACATTTATATCGAATTCGAAACAATAGCGCGTTTGTTATGAGACCACAAGGAAGATGGCAAGCTTCCCGGACGACATAACAATGGACATCTTATGGCAACTTCTGGTGAAAATCACTGGCTCAGTTCCCTTTCATTGTGCAAGTTTGGGAAAAACCCTTCTCACCCGTGCCTATGTCATCAATGCTCATCTCAATCGATCGTCGAAATTTCGTGTCGCCGGTTTAATACGAGGAAGGAGATGACGACAAGAATGGATGAGATGTTACCAGATGCTCAATTTGCAACAGTGCCAGGAGGCCGTGTACCCTTTCGAGATGTTGGAAATTTCCAACAAACTTTAAAGTTTGTGTTAATTACGCTGCAATTGCAAAAGGTTGGTTACCTTTTTCTTCTAATCAGCCCAAAAAATCGAATATCTCACTCAACCGAGGACATGATTGAAGGTTCCCTCACTTTTTCTAATTTTATATATTGCATCTCCAATAATATGAATGATGTATGGTAAAACTGGAGACGAGTGTTATTTTTGGTTGATCCTTTTGAGTCTCATAGATCATATGCTTCTTGAATAAGCGGTCCATTTAGTAATATTTCTGATTTCGAGAATAATTTCTATTTAGAATTTTTTTCCTATTTTCATTCCTTCAACGAATTTTTAATTGACAAAACTTGTTTGATGATAGCTATCTCAGAATAATGATAAAAAGGAATATAAATGTGTTTAGTATAATCCTAATATTCTGATTATTTGGAATTCTTTATTACGATCGGCTAGAGGAGGAAGAAGAAAGAGGAAAAAAAAATCGTTTTCCCTTTTGCTGTTGGGAACAAAGAAGTATATATATATGTATGTATATGTATATGTATACACTTTTACTTTCTGTTCCAAATCTATTTTTTTTAGCTTAACTGATGTATATAAATGGACTTATGTTTTTTTTTTTTAATATTAGGGAACAAAATAACAAAAAAATAGAAAAATGAAAATGTTACTACATGCACCATATTAGCAGTCATTTTGTGGCAAAGGTGAAAATCATCATCTCACTAGTCATAAAACAATGTCTTCTTGAGTGACATCTAGTCATATAACTATAATCGATTTGACTTGGGCAAGTCCAAGGGTCAGAAATTAGCTCATCCATTTCTTTGCTCTATCGAGTTACTAAGCGCTGGAGCCCTTGCTCAAGGACTTTCGCCAAACATGGCCATTTCCTATCTTCCGACAACTGGCTGAAGAAGCCAAGGTTCTTAGAAGTGGGCTCTCTCAAGGTTAGGCAAGAAAGCACGTCAACATTATCTTTAATGTTGCATTTCAGCCATGTTTTGCATCGACATGTCCAGCTATTGTCTCTTATTGTGCGCCACTCATCAATATGCTCACACGAAATTGGTTCACCACATGTCATGCTGTATGGAGAGAAGAAATGAAGAAATTTGATCTTTTTTTAGAACAGTGTGAATCTTGGAATGATGCACATTTGGTTAAGAGCATTGAATGTTAAATGGTTGCTGCTAGTTGATTTTTGTTTAAATGATTTCAAGTTTCTAAGCTAAATTTAATCTTTCAAAGTTTCTACGACATTAAATAAAGTTATTGTAAATTTATTGAGACTCTTATGTAAATCCTCTAAGGCGTTTTTTTTTAGACAGTCAGCTACTGGATGACAATCAAGAGATTTCTCTTGCAATTCAATTACATTTTCTTAAGGTTTCTGTATCACTTAGTGGATTTTAAGTGTGATGAGCCTACTTAAGTATTTGTATCCTTGTTTTGGTGGTGGTCCAACTTGAATCCAAACTTTGTGATGTGTTCATCTGACCTTTTTTCTAGTCTTATTGGCACAATAAGACCTCTTTCCTAATTCAGCTTATATTTTCGCATCATTTGGCACCGTCTATGGGAAAAAGGTTTATGTGTAGCGAATTTCCTATATTAAAAAAATAAAAACTAATTCCAGTCCCCAAGACACTTAAAACTTTGATGATTAGAAATGGCCGATGGATTATGATGTGGATCGACTTTTAAACAAGCTCATTATCTACGAACGGAATTGGAAATTACGGTACGTAGACAATTATTGTGCCAGCTCTTGAATGGTCATTAAATAACATATATAGTCCAATGCATGTTCAAATGAAGAAGAGGAAAATTCATTTCACGAGCAGACAAGTGCAAATGAGACTCAATAGAGAAGGCGGCCTAGAGCTCGATCGTCCTCAAAAGAAATACTATGATATTAAGGTTGAAATACCGGTGTTCGAAGGTAGACCTTTTCCTAATGATTTCTTTGATTGGCTCCATACGATTGAAATGATGTTTGACTATCAAGAGTATTCAGAGGAGAAGAAAGTTAAAATTGCAACCTTGAAATTGAGAAAGTACGTAAGCCTATCCTGGGAAAAGCTCAATAAGTTCGTGAAGGAAAGAGCATGATTCTTATGTGGGATAAGATGAAAAGAAGATGAATAAGCATTTCTTGCCCGAGAACTACAAGCAAGATTTGTTCATAAAGCTCCATTCTTTGAAACAAAATGATTTGAGTTTTAACGAGTACAGTCAGGAATTTGAACAACTCTCGATGAAGTGTGATGTTTTTGAATCTCAAGAACAAACGCTTGCTTGTTATTTGGGAGGACTAAAGAATATATAGTGCCGGCTCGATAGACTCACAACCATATTGGGGCTTTGCTAATGTTAGCAAGCGTACCAACAAGGTTGAGGAGCAGGAGCAACATGGCACCTCCAAGAAGCCGTCTTACAAACCATTCACTAAGGGAGCTTCAATTAGCAAAGTGGGTTTAGCTTCTTCCAGTAAAGGGAGTTTAGAAGGCCATGACGGGGAAGGACAAGGCCAAAGTTTATTCTCAACCCATGGTGACCGCTAAGGAGAGAAGATGTTTGAAATGCCAATGATATGAGCATATTTCATCTAAGTGCCTCAACATGCGCACAGTTACTCTTTAAGAAGTCAAAGAAATGGAAGCTGAAGAGAATGAACTGGTCTGGGATTTGGAAGAAGAAGGAGAACATGTTAAATGACCTGACGATGGTGAACTACTCGTGATCCGCAAGGCCTTAAATCCAAATATGGTGTTCATATATGAGCAAATAGACGACATCTTCCAAACAATATGTAGTATCAAAGGGACGGTATGCCATGTCATCATTGATAATGGTAGTTGTACTAATGTCGCCTCAGCCACTATGATCGAAAATCTAAAGTTGTCTACAATGTCTTACCCTCAACCTAACAAGCTTCAATGGCTAAACAATAAGGCTGATGTGAAAATAACAAAGTAAGCATTAATTTCATTTTCGATTGACAAACATTATCAAAATAAGGTTACATGTGACATGATCCCTATGGACACATGTCATTTGTTACTCAAGAGGCTGTGACATAAGGCGATACATAATGAATATAAGAATACTTATTCTATTCACTTAGGGCAAAAATAAATCACTCTTACCCCGTTGTCTCCATGCGACGATGAACATGCTCAAAATGAGGAGAAAGGATTAGTTGGTCAATTTATTAGCAAAGCAGAAATTTGTGGAACATTCATGAAGAGACAACAAGTTTGCACACTGGTTTTGCTAGAACATGATGCAAATTATGAGGATTCAACTCATCCTATGGCAATGTCTTGCCGGCTGAGATACCACTAGGGTTTAACTCCTATGAGGAAAATTTAACGCCAAATTAATTAGTTGCCCAATGTGCCTTTATTGAGCAAACTAGCATATACATGTAACTTGGAGGAGACTAAGGAGTTACAATGACAAGTGGATGAGTTGATCTCCAAAAGTTATGCGCAAAAAGAGCTTGAGCCCATTGGAGAATATGCACGGAAAGCCGTGTTATCAACAAAATCATTGTAAAATATTGGTATCTCAACCTATGGCCTGATAATATGCTTGATGAATTCAACAGTGCTACTACCTTTTCAAAGGTATATCTTCGAAGTGATTATCCTCATATTTGGATGAAGGACGATGATGAGTGGATATTGGCTTTCAATCCAAGGGAGGCTTTTATATACAAGTGGCTTGTCATGCCATTTGGGATATATTGTGCCTAGGATGTTCATCAGGCTAATAAACCATGTCCAAAAATCGTTTATGGGAAAATTTGGTGTTGTCATGTACTTTGATGATACTCTTGTTAATAGTTGAAATGAGGAAGAAAACTTGTGGCATATTTGGAAGCTATTTGAAGTATTGCATATGTAACAAGTACTCACCAATCCAACGAAGTCTAATTTTTTTTACCTCAAGTATTGTGTTCTTGGTATATGTTATTTCAAGTGAAGGTATTAAAACAGAAGCAATTCAAAAGTTAGTTCACTCCTCAATCCATTCATGATATGATAAGTTTTCACCATTCACCTTCTTTTTATCGTCATTTCCTTAAAAAATTTGACACTAACTTGTGGACTATTTTGAAGGGAGAAAAGTTTGAATGGACATCTGAAGCCCACCAAAACTTGGAAGCCATTAAAATGAAGTATGTGAAGCCCTAGTGCTTACACTTCCCAACCTTGAAAAGCTCTTTGATGTGGAATGGGATACATTCGACATTGAAATTAGAGGAGTATTGATTAAAGAAAGTCAACCAATAGCTCATTTTAGCGAGAGCTCAACAATTCTAAATTGAACGGGGTAAGAACACCGAAAATGCCAAAAGTTGAGTACGTCGCTCATTTTAGTGTCAATTTCAGCCAAAAAAATGATCTTTTAAGTACCAACAGCGAAAATTCCTCATGTTAACATCCACATCATCATTTTTAATTATAAAAAAAATACTATTCAAAAACAGATTTTGGCTCGCTGTGAAGCTCGGCTGGAATTTTAAGAAAATTGAGGCTCTTCCACATCGACCCACAACTACCCACCATCACCAATAAAAAAAACTAACTCATTTTTGCACCTTCTTGAGCCATTGTGCCACCCCTTCTCACTGTCGAGTCACAGGAATCTCGTTGGGAGTTACCCTGATAGTGGAGAGCCCTCGTTCCGCGAGCAGAGAGAGAAAAACACCAAATTGAAGAAATTCAGGGATACTCACATGAAATTGAGGACATCATTGTGTTCCTTGAAATCTCTAAAATGTATCCAAGCCCTTGTACATGATTGATTTGGTCTCGAAGACTATTGAAAATTGTTGGGAAGCTCCATTGCTAAGTTTGTGCACCTAGTTAAGGTGTATGGCAATATCTCGAAATTTTGGAGTTTTTAGCCATGACCACAAATTGGAAGATATTCCTAAAGCTCTCTCATACACAATGTCACCGATCTTGGCCGTCGACATTTCGTCATTTGAGAGAATTTCGCTCTGTCGTCCAACTGCTCCTCTCAAACTTAGAACTCCGGCCAACCACCTTCATCGAGCCACCCACGGCATCTCCGGCCACCTCAGTGGTTGCCACCGGTCACAAAATGCTCATGAGTGATCCTGATCAAAGCCCAACCGATCTATTCCTTCGACGTTTCCTGGTTTACTTGAATTTGGTCTTGACCCGGTCGCTTATCAGACTTCTGCGCGAGTTGGCACTAAAATTTTTTATTTTTAAAAAAGGTGGAACTAAAGTGAGCGTTTTGAAACTTTTGATACTGAAGTGAGTGACGCACACAGTTTTTTACACTTCTGGTGTTCTTACCTCAAATTGAACTATTCAACTTATGATAAGGAATTCATACCATTATTCAAGCATTAGAATGTTGCAGCCATTACTTGCTGCCAAAGAAGTTTGTTCTTCATTTGGACCATGAGGCCTTGAAGTTCATCAATAACAAGCTGAATAAGAGGCATGCTAAATGGGTTAAGTATCTTTAATCCTATTCTTTTGTGATCAAACACAAGTCTAGATATATGAATATTATGGCCAATGAGACATTCTTAATTGACCTGAATGGATTCCAAGCTAATTGAATTTGAGGTAATCAAGGACTCTATGTTAATGGTATAGATTTCAATGTTATATTAGCAGTATGCAAGAAAGGTGTGGTCGACCGTATTTAAAATGCTTTCCTCTTCAAGGACAAGAAGTTGTGCATTCCTCGAAGTTCCACTAAGGAGTTGTTGATTTGAGAAGTCCATGAAGGTGGTATTGCTGGTCACTTTGGAGTTGACAAGACTTTAGTTGTGCTGCAAGAACATTTTTATTGGCCAAAAATAATGAAAGATGTCCAAAGTATCCTTGAGCACCGTGTGACATGCCAAAAGGCCAAGAGCCATGTTCTTCTGCAAAGACTGTACTTGCCATTACCCATTCTCGATGTTCCATGGGAAACAATGAGTATGGATTTCATTCTTAGTTTACTAGGAACTCAACGTGAAAAGGATGCTATTAAGGTAGTCGTGGATCAATTCTTGACAATGGCTCATTTTGTGCCTTGCCACAAAATCGACGATGCTTCTCACGTTACGGACTTGCATCGTCCTTGAGGTCGTTCGACTCAATGGAGTTCCCCGTACCATTGTTTCAGAGTTAAAATAGCAAGTTCTTAAGCAGCTTTTGGAAGATTTTGTGAACTAAACTTGCACGAAACTTCTTTTTAGCATTCTTGCCACCCTCAGACCTATGGGCAAACGGAAGTTGTTGATCGCACCAAGGCAGCCATATTGAGAACTTTATTGTCCAAAAATTGGAAAGATTGGGATTTAAGGCTTGCTCATGCCAAGTTCGCCTCCAATTAAGCTGCTAATCGCACCACAAAGAGTTCTCCATTTGAAATTGTTTATGGAAACAATCCAGTCACTCCTATGGATTTGGTGCCCTTGCCAACCGAGGATTTGGTGCATCTCGAAACTAGTCAACAAGCTAAGGTAATGAAGGATTTCCGTGAAAAGATCAAATCTCAAAGTGACAAACAATTGAGATTTATTAGAAGAATGCCAATAGAAATTGAAGAGTTATTGTCTTTCAACTAGGAGACTTGGCTTGGATTCATTTGAGGAAGGAAAGATTTCCATCCAAGCGTAAGTTGAAGTTGATACCAAGAGCCAAAGGACCATTCAATGTGTTGGAAAGGATCAATGACAATGCCTACAAAATTGATCTACTAGGTGAATTTAATATTTCAGCAACATTTAATGTTAGTAATTTTTCTCCTTATGTGGAAGACAAAGATTATGAAGATTCAAGGGCAAATCTTTTCTAGCAAAGGGAGAATGATGCATTTCAGCCATGCTTGCGCGTCACTTATCATTATGCTCGCATGGAATTAATTTGGCACATGTCATGCTATTTGGAGAGAAGCGATGAAAAAATTTGGTCTAATATTGGAATAGTACGAATATATGAATAATGCAAATCTGGTTAAGAGTATTGGATGCTAAATGGTTGTTGCTAGTGGATTTTTGTTTTAAATGATTTCAAGTTTCTAAGTTAAATTTAGGAAAAATACCACAAAAAACCCCAAATTATACCCTCTGTGACACATTTACCCTTTTTTAAGACACAAAAAGCCTAGACTTATCTCATCGTGACGCATTTTTACTCTATATGTTTTTTTTGTGACATTAAAAACCTTGAACTTGTATTTTTATGACACTTTTATCTCTGATTTTTTTTTTCTTATTTTTATATATTTTTAAAAACCTAGTTCAGAGAACTGAGGTCGGTAAGGACCGATGGAGCTCCCTAGTCACTAGGCAAGGGTCGGTGGCCCCTCATTGGCCAAATTAGATGCCAAAAATAAAACGAAAGAAAAAAAATTATAGGATAAATGTGTCACGACGATACAAGTTTGGGGTTTTAGACATTACAAAAAAAGTTCAGGGTAAATGCACAATGGGATAAGTTCGGAATTATTTTTGTTACAAAAAAATTTGTGATAAATATGTTACATATACACAAATTTGGGGTTTCTGGTGTTACAAAAAAAAATATGATAAATGCTTCACAAATGATATAGTTTTGAGGTTTGGTGGTATTTTCTGTTAGATTTAATATCTCACGAAGTTTCCAAGACATGGAAAAAGTTGATCAAAGTTGATTGTGACTCATATGTAAATATTCTAGGACATCATTTTGAAGCAATCAACTTTTGAATGACGATTGAAAAATTTTCTATTGCATTTTCTTATCGTTTGTGTTATTTAATGAATTCTAAGTGTGGTGGACCTACTTGAGCATCTCTATACTTGTTTTGGTGGTGGTCCAACTTGTATCAAACTTGGCGGCGAGCCCGTCCAACCTTTTTGTTGTCTTATGTGCGCAATAAAACCTCTTTTCCCCATTTAGCTTATATTTTCACATTATTTGACTATGAAGCGAAAAAACTCAAACTTGTCATAGGTGTGAAATGAATTGGACACTGATTCATTAGGGCAATTGTTGAAAAAGTTCCATTTTTACAACTTTACCAATTTAGTCCTAAACTTTTTGCAACTTTTTGCCGATTCAGTTTTAAACCTTTTTATTTTTTCTAATTTAGTCATAAACCTTTTAAAATCTTGCCAATTCAGTCATAACTCTTGAAATTTCCAAGATCGAATTGGGAAGATTTTAGAATGTTTAGAACTGAATTGACAAGATTTTTAAATGTTGAGGACTAAATTGGCAAAAAAAAGATATATAATTAAATTGGTAAAATTACAGGAGGTTTAAAACTTTTTTGACAATTTTCCCGTGATTCATCTAATTAGCAAGAAAATTACATTGATATTCTTCAGCTGACTAAAGAGAACCTACACCTTTCGAGCAAGATCGTCTCACTATATGATAGAAATAGGATCATGTTCCACGAGCTGACCCATCTCGTGTCTCCTATTTATCAAAATTGCTGGATTCGCTCTGCCTAACTATTTAGTAACAATCAATAAAATAATACCATAATCACTCATCTCTCTCTCTCTCTCTCTCTCTCTCTCTCTCTCTCTCTCTATTAAATGCCCTAAACTATCGTTCTAATTTTTCAGCACAGTCACTTTGAGATTGTCTGCGGTAATTGGGTTGATAAATCATCAAAAAGTGTGGTATGATTAAATTGACAAATTATCAAAAAATTTATGATTAAATTATCATAATTAAAAGGTTTACTTAAAATTTATGGTAAAGGCATCGTGCGTGTGCCAAGCGGTTCATTGAGTCCAAATGAAAACCTCATGAGTCGATATTCATACGTTACGAAAGCTTTTTGGTCGTTTCGTAATAAAAGACATCACGAGGTATTTGCGAGATCCGAATAAGCTGGAAACGAGGAAACATTCAAATCAGAAAAGACATCCTAAAGTCCATGAACGGATGTGCTCGAACAGTCAAGATGGTGTGCAGTAAAAAATGTGAAAGGTCAGTGAGTGATCAGGAAGATCCGAAATTTGTTTCCTTAGAGGATCTTGCGATGAGTTTGACTTTTTCTCTACTTGAAATTTTCACATATATACAAATGACGACCGGTGACCTCATATATAGTTCTTCTTTCCATAATTTCGAAATTATTTGGAATTTTGGTGGAAAGCGATCTTTTTACTTTTTGAAAAAGATTAAAAAACAGTTTTTTGTTTTGTTTTTTTAAACAGATTCTCTGTCTCCAGAATTCTTGCTTTCTCAGAAGGAACAGCCCCGCCCGAGCCCGGCTCCCGCTCCGCCGTCGCCGGACGAAAAACGAAAGACTCTCTCCACCATCTTTCTTCCGGGGTCGCCGTCTCTCTCTCTCCCTCTATAAAGGCGCTGCTGCTGCTGAAAAAAGGGCAAGATGATCATGCTCGTTCGCCGTGAACGGAGCAGTCATAGAATCCAAACCCCAGAAGAAGGGCTCCGTAGGCGAAGGGAAGAAGACATCTCCGCTCTCATGCAGAGAGGTTCGCCTTCTTCTCCCACATCTCTTCAAGACCTCGAAGTCGCTCTTTTAATGGCCTCTGGTGTTCGAACTCTGGGCGTGCACCAACCGGTGGTAATGCGAGGGAGACTGGGTGGTGGCGTCGTGCGGTTTCAGTTTTAAAAGTTAAAAAAGAGAAAAGGGGTAAAAGAGTGTTCCCACCTTCCGCCGTGAAAGCAAGCCGATGGGAACAGGCCATGAGACCGGTTCTCCAGGTTGCGGTGGGGGTGAGGCGGTAGGGGATTGGACGGATGAGATCGATTCTCTCGACATCGGACGGCTGCTAGGGGTGGGCCCCACCGAGGAACTGATCCCCGACCGGGTCGTAGAAAATCTGGCGATTCTCTCTGCGTCATCCACAGCACTCACTCGGTCAGCTCTGACTCTCCCTCCCTCTCTCTCTCTCTCCCTCTCTCTCTCTCTCTTCGTCGCCCCATCGTAGGTAAAGCTCTCTTAGCTCGGCCATTCTTCTCCAATGGCCGTTAGGGTTTCTCTGCTCTGTGTTCGCCACGGCTTCGCCTGGTAATCCCCGACCCCTTCGATTCCCTCTGGTGCTCCTGCTATTGCTCGATGCTCTTGCCTACGGCAATCGCGCGGAGTTTCGCGGGACTCGCATCATCCACTGCGAGTTTTGCGATGCTCGGTCTCGTTTGTCTCTGTCTATTGTTAATACTGGATTGGAACTAGCTTTGATAGACTTGCTTCTTCGGATTCCCAGTGCTTTTCGTCGTCCGGCTTTTCCTGAGCTGTTCTTTCGTTGTCATAGATTTGATTTTCGGTTTTGGCTTTTTGGCCTTCTGCTCTTCTCTGCTTTGTCGGAGCTTTATGCCTGTAGTCGAGTGCAGAAGGTGAATTTGCAATGGCCGAGAGTTCGTCCCGTTGATGCTTTACCTGTTTTGAAGTGGCAGTTCCTACTTTCTAGACTACCTCGAATAGCTTTACTGTGCTAGGGAACCGTGCTTACCGGGTCGTCTGGGTGTTTTCATGACTTAATGTGGAGTGTATTACCATGATTTAACATGGGACTTTGTTTAAATGTGGCTGCTGTGAAGGCTTTAGGCGAAATTGAGGCGCGCTTTGGAGAAGAGGGGGGAGTACTTCTGAGTAGGAAATTATTCTTGTGGTGAGGGCGACCTGTTGCTCTTCAAGACGCAGCTTCCCATTTTGCAACAGTGCCTAATTTTACAGATAACCAACTCCAGGTAAAGCCTTCACCAACGACAAAAACCACAACTATAGCCAAATGAAAGCGTGGTTATATGAAAGTTTTGTAGTTGTGTTAAGAGTCACCCTGTATCACTCTGGGATAATCTGTTTTTGTTTCTGTGTTGTTGTTCAGGGAAACCTTGCTCAGCTCGGTGCATGGTAGAAATCAAAGTGAAAAGAGGTGATGAGGATACAACATCTGCAAACAATAGTGTGGAAATTTTCTGAAATTTTCCCTTTTGTTTTTCCTCTGCTTTGTGATTTTCTTACTCTCTTATGGTGATCTGTCCTTGGAGTTCTTTTCTACTAGCACAGTAGTTTACTAAATAGGGTTCTTATTAGATCAGGACTCGAGTTGGGGCTCTTGGCTATTTACAAAGAGGTAAGAAGAGGCCAAAGATACCAATGATGATGTAAATTGTGTATTCTGTCTACATACATACATGCATGCATCCATCTAAATACATATGTATGTATATGTATACATATGTGTGTGTCTATGTGTATATATATAGTGAAGTCTTTTCAAATTGAAGTAATTAGTACAATTGCTTTAAAGATTCTTAAGCTCTGAAGAAAAATGATGAGAGATCACATTGTATACATAAGAAGTGATTGATAATTGTATTCTTCTCATATATTCTTAGCATACACGTATCTGTTCGTATACACCCAAGTAATGTCTTTAATATTCACTCATTTTAATTGGTTGATGTGCTATGGTTTAGGCTTGTAGCCTCCCCTTTTAAATTAAGATTGGAACTCTTATGTTTAGATCTATTTATGTGATATGCATAGTAACCTATAAATTTTGGATAAAAACTATTTTTCTTCCCATTTTCAATATGGACTGTAACAATTTTGATTACTAAATTATCACATATCTGAAATAAATAGTAGGTCTCAGTTTTGAAGAAGCTTCTGACCAGTTTGTATTAGGACACCAAAGTTTTGTATGTTTAAGGACACACACTTTCCATATACTTTGTAATTTAAGATGGTATTAGGTGAATCTGATGCTTGATGGCTTGTATAGTTTGGGTTCAGTAGCTTCATTCTGGCGTTGCTCTTGTTCGGTGCTGAGATTACCGGTGGCCTCATACTAAGCTAGCATTTTAAGAATGCATGATGATATTGAACTCTAAATAGAAGGTAATACTTAGATTAGTTCAGTGGCTTTCTTCGTGTCTATTTGGTCTCTTAATTAGTGACTCTCCTTGTTCTTGGTCGTTGAGGATGGACAATGGACTGGGCCTCACTTAAGGAGTTGTACCTGAGATTTTGTCACTGGAACTGAGGCCGAGAGTTCATGTGGAACAATCAATTCATGGAGGTCTCACATGCATAAAATTAACAAAAAGTCAGCTGAGAGGCTGTAGATGTGGGCTTTACTGGTATTAGTTGATTTGTTTGTATACTAGTTAGCCTTCTGTTCAGATAGGGAAGTATTTTGTTAAGATGTTCATGTTAAATCTCACTTTTGGAAGAGAACTAAAATCAAAGATGGTTCAGGTCTGTTAGAATTGTTTTGTGATGTCTTATATGTTGTATACTCCTTGCTTCTGGCTGTAATATGTACCCCTGATTATATATCTCGGGTGGAAATCTCAGATGCATCATATTTGCTTCAAAGGTCCATGCATTAAATTTGGGTTTGGGGGTAAAGGCAAAAAAGAAAAACTTGAAAGGGAGAAAAAGAAGTGCCTCTTGGAACTTTCTGTTTCCCTGATGGAGTTTCAACTCTTTTAGAATGACTTTCTCTGTAGTAGAACTTCCTCTTGTCTGTAGCGACATGCCCCTAGGCAAACCGTATTAATTATCAGTGTATAGACAGTGCATTAGTTCTTCTGCTGATCTCCAGGTGACGTGGTGGAGATCTGTTTCATGTGAGCCAAGTTTGGAATTTATCTCTGAATTCTGTTTGTTCAATTCTGATGATTAACCATGTTCTTAGCTCAGTCTACCTCTAAATCTCTATGCATTATAGTTTTTGATTCAAGTACTGATCCTATGACAGTTTTTCTTACCAGAAATTAGCAGCATTTTCTTTCACTGCCTTCGAGAACTTATAAGCTTGGTGCTTGTTTCATCAGATACTCTAGACTGATGTAGATCGGTATACCGCTGGAACCACTTTTTGGCATGAATGGCATTGGTCGTGTGAGCCATCATCATCCCCTTGCGAAATGGGAATGGAAGAAACCTTGGAAGGTATCGCATATTCCCATATTATTAGCTTTTTTTTAGTTACTAGTGAAAGTGCATGTCATTTATAATACAGGAAAAATAGTTGTTGAATGTGGGATTCCTTTTTTCTCTAGACTTCATATAATGCTTTCCCTACTTTCTACGTTAATAATCTCCAAGACAGGATTTGCAACTTGCATCATATCTGTTTTTAAACATTGAGTTGCCCTTGTGAGTTGTGTCAATGCTGTTAATCTTTTAGTAGACTCTTGTTCTTCCCAGTTTTGCAACACATTAACAGTTCCCGATTTCCCTTTTGAGATCTGGAAATCTGCAGCCTCTGAAGCTATTTAAATTAGGTTGATTGAACCAATTTGACTTGGGGCTGGGCTGCTGGAGTATTCTTTTAACTTGGTGATAAACCCGAGCCGGACATGGATGATGGTGGGCATCGTGAAAATGGAAGACACAAAACAGATCAGTATAAAAGTGCTCAGAGCCAGGTATTAAAAGCAAACCTTCATGACACCTCTTTTATAATGAATTGTTCTTCTACCAAAACAAGGAAAAGGGCTTACAAGACTGGTGCTTCTACTCAGTCATCCGCTTTGCATTGCAGTGGTTGATGCAACATCAGCCTTCAATGAAGCAGATAATGGGTATTATGGCTGAGAGAGATGCAGCTATTCAAGAAAGGAATTTGGCCTTTTCTGAAAAAAAGGCGGCAATTGCAGAGCGGGACATAGCGTTTCATCAAAGAGATATTGCTATTGCTGAAAGAAATAATGCTATCTTAGAACGAGATAATGCTATTGCAACTCTTCAGTATCGAGAAAACTCCTTGACTAGTGGTAACATGTCCTCATGTCCCCCAGGATGTCAGATTTCTCGAGGTGTGAAGCACATGCACCATCCACAGCAGCAAGTGCATCATGTGTCTGGCATGGGTGACGCTGCTTATGGCACCAGAGATATGCACTCAAGTGATGCCCTCTCAATATCCCCAGTTGCGTCTGAGGTAACAAGGTCGCGGCAGACGAAACGGACTAAGGAGGCCAAGGCAATGTCAACTAGTAAGAAAGCTCCAAAAACTCCTAAGAAGGTTAAGAGGGAAACCGATGACCTGAATAAGCTCTTGAATGGAGACGATGGCTATAACAAACCATTTGGAGTGCCAAAGTCTGACTGGAAGGGTCAGGACCTAGGGCTGAACCAGGTAGCTTTTGATGATTCGACCATGCCTTCCCCTGTGTGCTCATGCACTGGAATTGCTAGGCAATGCTATAAATGGGGCAATGGGGGTTGGCAGTCTT
The DNA here is from genome assembly GCA_030064385.1 of Melaleuca quinquenervia. NCBI lineage: Eukaryota > Viridiplantae > Streptophyta > Magnoliopsida > Myrtales > Myrtaceae > Melaleuca > Melaleuca quinquenervia. The sequence goes on along the minus strand of CM057721.1, from coordinate 8,423,461 downwards.
CGTGTTGCACGACCACCATCTCTATGTATCCCCTGCCAGCTGTGCCAAACAAGCGCCATGCTCGAGTTGGTGGCCGGAAAATGAGTGGAAGTGCTTTTGGCAAGCTGCTGAGCCGCCTTGCAGCAGAAGGCTATGACCTCTCAAGTCCGGTGGATCTAAAGGACCACTGGGCCAAGCATGGAACAAACCGTTATATCACAATTAAGTAGCTGTTACTTAAGTCTCCAATTTGCAGGAAGAATAAAATGGTGGCACAACTGGTGAATAGGAGGTACATTCTCTTGGTCTTTCTTGTAAAGATATGTGGGGATTTGGTAATTAGTGATGGCCACTGGTGTGAAGCGTGACGATGGTTAGGCGACGCACAGATAGGACATAGTCGATTGTGTAACATGTTAGATGGAGTCTTTGTGGGGTACTTTATGATTGTTAAGCTTCTCTTCACCTCTCTCACCATTTACGAAACAGGATCATCGTAATGACGCAAGAAGAGGTTGCATCTCCCCTGGCCCCCAAATATCTCTTAGGCATGCAAAATATGCTCTGTAGTCGTCTGGGCTGTAGTTGTAAGATAACTGTAAAGAGTTGATTCTTATGGTTTCACTGGAACTTTGGAGTACAAGTGTTGGACTGCCATCTGTCAAACCGTGTGACGAGTTTGGCTTTGTCGGGTTTTGGTTGGGTGTAGCTCTGAATTTTTCTTAGTTGAGGTATGAACGGTGAAGTGACGACTCAGCTTAGGTGCTTGCCATGATACAGGATGTCATCGTCTGTGTTAGATATCTTCTTAAATCAGAGACTCCTTGGGATGTCTGTCTCCGTCTAAGGTAATAATTCTGAAGTCTTTTTGGTTTGGTGCCACTGTCTGAGTGGATGCAGAATTATCCTTTTCCATAGATGGATGGCGTTTGCATGCATGGAGAGAAAGCTGTTTTGCACTAAGGAGGGGTGTTGACTAAATGACCCTTTCTCATATTAAACTCATCGAATCTTATCTTACGTTCGCAACATCAAAAATGTCAGTTAATCGTTGTAAGCAGTTGATGATAATACAGTTAAATACTAAACATTACCCGATTCCACTTTTCAAGATTCTTTGTATGTCTCTTTGTTTTGCCAAACTTCTGTTAGTTTTATCTTCCAGGCGAACCTCTTGACCCTCCTATTGCTTTACTTCTGCACTTCATTTGCCTCCCTGGGAATTCTCTCACTGATAAATAGATCTCCTGCGAGAATAGTAATCGTCTATATTGCTTTTGTCAATTTTTTTAAACTTTGTTTCGATGATCTAATTTCATTGTCTTGGTGCCGTTATGTTATCTATCTCTGCTAATTTCCTCACTCCTGAGGCCCTTGCCTGTGGCCAGCAATGGTGTTGTTGGCCGTCGCCGGGGTCCCCTGCTGGAAATCCAATGAATGAAAAAAAAAGAAAATTTATATTTTTTAAATTGTGAAGATTGTCTATATCAACTTTAATGTTCATGTCGATTGACTAAGAAGAATTATTATCAAAATGTTTATGACTAAATTAATAATATTGAAAGGTTTAGAATTAAATTAATCATCATGCAATAAATTTAAAACTTTGATAGTAATTTCTCGATTGTGTTTGTGGACCTGACGTTGTGTGAGAAGTGTGAAGGTTATTCGCTATTGGCCTTTTCACTTTTGTTCTTGCCTCCATCGTGAGCGATGAAAAAGGTGAGTTTGGCTTTCTATCTACTTCATTGTTTGAATTGACGCATGAGTCGCGACACTCGTGCTATGCACATGCGCTCGGGTTTTCTTTCCTTTGTGTGCTAATCCTTACCCGCGTGCTAAGCAAGTGCTTGTTAACGACGGATTCTTTTGGCGTCAACGGCATCCTTTGGTCAAACCTGGTCAATTTGATCAGTCAACGTTCTTGTGACCAACAACTTTTTCTTCGTACTTGCTTTTCTTCCTTCTCCGGTACATTTTTCAATATACATGCGGAATGTTAATTGCAATCGAAATAGCACGATGTCCGAGAACTCATTGAGTATATATCTAAGGCTCTGTCCGTTAACAACGGAAAATAAATTTCAGGAAAATATTTTTTGGAATTATGCAGCGTTCATTTCACAAAAAATAAAATAATTAAGAAAAATGTTTTCCACAAATGGAAAAAAGTATATTCAAAAGTAAAGAAAATGTTGTCCTCTTTTTTGAAAGGTGAAAACATTTTTTATTTTCTTTGTTTACTTTTAAATATCGCGACTTTTAATAGTATGCTTCGATATCGCTTGAGACCGATAAGTCGGGGGCCTTTAATAAACGAATACCAGAAAATATTGTCATTTTTCTAAAAAATAATTTTTCGAAAAATATTTACCAGAAATACTATATTTTCAGTGAAACGGACGGAAACTAATTATAGGAATGTTATGCATAAGCTGTTTTCTTCTTGAACATATTTTTGTTTCACAAAAAGTAAATGATTTAAAAGATATCTTCTTACGAAAATTCACTTGTATGCTTGAAATTAACTATGCTTTTATTAACAGTAATAATTTATGTTTAAAATTTCTTGTGGACAAAGAGAATACTTCGTTCGTTCATTTTTAGAACTATACAAATGATCATTTTTAGAAAAAAAATATATTTCTACGTAATCATTTTGCATTAGCAAATGATGTTTATTTGCTTATTGCGTGGACAATATGGAGTTTCTATATAGATGAAGCAATGATATACCACAAATACTAACTTCCATGTGGGCGGAAAATCGATCTTCATAATCCATGTTTAAAAGGGTCACTACTTCCTTTCGGTTAAATACAGTTGTTGGATCACATTTAGGAGTCATTGCTTTTGTCGTGCAAGAAGATCCCAATATTCCCAACGTCCACATAACTTACGAAGTGGCATATGTCTTTTGGTTTCGCTGCACGGTTGCATTCCCATATGTAAACAAATAAGCATCTGACTCTATCCAAATAGCCCATAAAAAGCCCATGTAGCCTCGGCCCATCCAAATGATGTTCAGCGGTCTAAACACGAGTAGCTGTGGCCCATGATGATCCATGGTCTATGCAGGTCGGTTGGAAGTCCTCATAAAAATTCACTGTCTATTCAGGTCTGTCCAAGGCCTCGAGTCCATCGGCAGGGCATTTGGATTTGACACTTGAGAATGCCTTGTGATGGTGGAGGTTGGAGGTCTATCTTGCAATATGATTTATGATTTTCAAAACAATGAAGTTGTATTCTTATATTTTGGTATAATTATTTATTAGTTAAAAAAATAAATTTCTGTTGACTCATTTTTTTATGTAACTGAAGCGCTACATATATATAAATAAACATATATTTTTTTATAGTAAATTATTCTACCAAAAAGGAGCATAAATGTTATCAATATACGTCATGGACTATGCTTAACTTGTTAATGCTATCTTAGCCACTCCATATGTCGTTCTATGTAATAACTAGATAAGAATCTATCGAGTATTTACAAATGATTGATTGCGTGAGGTTAGTGGAAGATTGAAAATCGGCGAGTGATAATGAAGTGTTGAGACCTTCTAAAATTAGGAATTTTTTTTAACTGTCCTCATCTGGTGATAACTTTACACAGAAAATTCTAGAACCGAAAACCCTAAATATCTCCCTATTATCACAGCTTGTGATCATCTGGTGTGTTCGTGGGTCAAGGAGAGATGGAGAGAGTCCTACGAGGGGCAAAATGGGAAAACTTGGAAAGGGGAAACGGGAGAGGAGATGATAAAAAAAGAAAAGAATTTTAAGAAATAGCTTCTGAACAAATAATGCATCTTATTGAAGTATGTCATTGAAAGTACGTATCGCGTTCAAGGGCATGTCCCCATAAGAAGTGTAATATTTCAATGTTATCAATCACAAGGGAGTCCTTTAATTGCCTTTATTTGGAGGGACGACCACATGAATTGATCGATTTACATTGGCAATTCAACATTATATGTTCCACTTTTGTTCTTGCCCATGTGTTGCAACCTCTTCGAACAGTGTACCGCCTAGAGATTAGTTTATGGATTATTTGAATAAACCTAACTTGGGCTCTCGTGAGTACAAATCAATTTGGAACTTAGGGCTTAAGTTTTTAGCATGCAACTCGTTTTTCAATTAGGAATGGACACTAATCTATTTATGATGGGATTGATTGGAAACCCATGTAAAATATTGAGATCATACTTTACCACTATGAATTATAGATTTTGGGATTAGAAACTTGGTTAGCTAAGTTAATAAAACGCCCTTTCGGTGCCATTTTATTTCGTAATAATAAGTTCACAGATAGCTTGAATTGACTTTAATTCTAACTACTTGACACGTGAGGTGGTCATGCGGATGGCTAAACATTATTTAATGTTCAATAATGAAAGTGTTGAATAAATTGCAAAGATAAGGAGAGTGGACTTGCCTTGATAGCGATATAAGCATTTGCAATGTTAATTGAAAAATTAGACGGTAATGCTAATATGGTTTCTAGCAATACATGTTAGTAAACAATGATTCTTTTGGGGTTTTCACTTTGTGTAAAAGAAATGCAATGTGATGCATGCAGACATTATGCAATTATACTAAATAAAATTATGCTGATGATAGCATGTATATTATTCAAACTAATTTAAGATGAACAACATTTATTCGAATGCCCTATTTCAAATGGTGTGCAACATGAACATTCAATAATTAAATTTCATGCAACTTCTAATAAATTTAACTGTGACTTATATGACATGAAATTCTAAGTGATTTAATCAAATAGGCAATTCTTATATGATATGAAAGTTCACTTAAATTGACATCCAAATATTCTATGTGATTTGTGATTTGTTGATATAATGAACCTAGCACACCATTCTTAATATTCAGTTAAGCATGATCGACAGTATACTTGGTGAATTCAATGACATGTATATGACATTTTTTTGGGGTATTTTAATGGGGAAATTCAGAAAATAAATAAATAAGTTATTCAAGACGTACATTCTAAATTCAAATTACAATCTAACATAATCTAAGAAGACATCATTTGGGATAATTTTTACAGAAATTTAAAAATATTAAATAATCCATCCTAAGCATGCAATTTAAATGGATAAGAACACATATCTAACCATAGAATGATATTTTTATGAGATTTTATTTATGAAATTCGGAGTAAATATCTATCATAATTATGCAATCTCGATGAATTTGAAATATAATCTATCATATCCTAGCACTATGTCTAAATTTATTTAGAAACATTTACATTATCTCTAATATGCACTCTATTATAGATAATGACCTAATTTTTAAAGGAAAATATACTTTTGGGGTTTCATCTCTCGAGAATCAAACAAAATATAGCAATCTCTCATTAGCAATCAATATTAGACAATATTCACATTGTCCACAAAGGTTAAAAAAATTGGATTTGGATTAAAAAAAAATATCAATAGCTTGTTACACGGGGTAACGAAAGGTGCAAAAGATTTTTACTATACCATCACTGGTCAGATCTTTGGGTGGAGATTGATATGATGATTTGAAAGACATTATTGAATTAGGAATGCATATATTTTCATGCAAGATTTATGCAAGATATAGCTAGTGCAATCGGACCGAGTAAACCTTGTTCTCAAACCGGCTCACCCTAAAAATAGGGTCAAGAATAGGGTCCAATGCAAATAAGGTCGGGTACATGGTCCAAAAAAGGGGAACTGGTTAAAACATGGTTGGGTACATGGTAAGTCTATAACTTACCTTGAACCTAGGACCTTGAACTTGATCTTGATAAAATAAATTTTATTTAGTAAAAACTCCAATTTTGCAAGTAATTAAAATTTATTAAATTATAAATTTTGTATATGTCTATGGAACATAGTTTCTTGTTGATGTTTGTCGTGACCTACCCGAACTTTTCCCAATAAGAGAGACCATCCTAAGGTAGATTTAGAGGTATCACTCATAAAGAGATCCGAATCGACATTCTTAATAGACGGCTTAAAAGCGACATCTAATCAGTGATTCGATTTGGTTCAATCTTTACGAGCATGGGCTCTTCAGAGCCCATACCTCGCGTGACGTTTAGACGTTTTGATTTTAAAAGTTGTTTTAACAACTTAAAATATTTCTGGGAGTCGTCATTAGCCCATTAGGGTTAGCTAGAAACCGATCGAGACACGGGAGTGTCATCTCGATCCCTACGAAACTAGAAATTCTAAAGTTCGGGGACTTATCTACACTAATGTTTTTATTAGCGCCCTTTCAGTATCTAACTTGTTGGTTGTTTAATCTAAAGTGATCATGCATACTTGTTCATCATTTAGGCCCCTAAAGAGGTCATTCAAATTCACTAAGTGTTCATGCAATTATTTTTGTGGAGTCATTTCATGGAAGTCTAAACTAAGGCTAACTTAATTTAGAAAATGAGCATACAATCTATTAAAACGATAATGTGATAAATAAAACACTCAAGATATTAAGATGTGGTGCAATAAATAAACATTCAAGTAATTCAAAGCGATTATCTAATGACAAAAAAGTAAAACACGCAACTCGTCGGGCATTTAATAATACAATTTCATTAAACTAAGCACATGTTAAATAATAATATAGATATGTCTATCATGGGATAATCCTAATAGACTTAGACCAAAAATTTACATACATAAGACCGGAAGGGACATCGGTCTAATAACCTTGTCTCCATTTAAGTCACCGCCTCGTCATTACCACCAACCATAATTCAATGTGTCTCGATTTCGACATTCAAATGATCATATAATGCATTCAATCAAGAAAAATCATTAGCGTCAAATTAAATAAATGGCCCCATGATTAACATGAAATTTGCTCATGCAATTTAACCAATTCAAATCATTCCTTTAAGCTATCCAACCAAGTCATGCATAAAGTCTAACCACAAGGCCAAACATCCAATCAAGAATGGCTAGATAGACATGCAATTTAGTTAAGAAAAATAAGAAAATTGATAACATTAGCTGTTCATTCAAGACAACTTCTTTAATTGATTTTTAAGAAATTGATTAATTAATTAAACTAGGCCTATTCTAAAGCTAGAAATGTGATTTTCCAAACAAGAACATCTCCCCTAAACCAGACTAATATATATTTTTTAATTTTCGAAATTTTTTAGTAAAAAATATTATTTTTACTTTTTAATTATTTTTAATTCAAAAAGGGACCTCGGACTGGGTCGGGCAGACCCGATCCGAATCGATGGCCCGGACCCTAATGGTCTAGGTCGTGCATTCGAATTGGGCTAGACACAAGGCCCTGTTCAATTTTTTAGAAAATGGTTTTAAACTAAATTATTAAACCTGGCCCATTCTAAAACAATTGACACTTTTATTTTATCTTTTATTTTTTTCAAAAACTCTTCTCTGCAGATCGTCTTCTTCCTCAAGCCACGTTCTTCCGCCTTCAAAGAAGCTCCAATGACGTGGGGACTTCCAAACAAGAAAATCATTAATGCCCAGTCGTATGAAACACACATTTTAAGACCAAATCCACTGGCAGCTACGGCCTCTTAAACGCGAGCGACGTCAACGTGCGTAGATTGTTTCCAATTCCATGCCGTGCCCCCTGCTCGCCGGACGGTCAACGGTCGAGACTTGGATGGGCGGCGACGCGCGTCTCTCGCGAGCCTTAACTTCTTTATGAGTCCACCGTGACTCTCTAACCCGAATCAAAGACGTTCGTAACGGTTGAAAGCAAAAAGGAAAGGCATCCCACCTCGAAACACACATATCTTCACTCTGTTGGGGACTTGGTATCCCTAAAAGTATGAATGAGAAGTGAATGTGGGAGTCCACATTAGACAAGAAAGAGAGGAAGATAGAGTATATATATGGGTTCCTCACAATTGGGATTGGGCCCCAAGAGGCGCCCCACTTTTGTGGAGGAAAGAAGACCTACGCAAAGCCGGTAACTGCCACGTGCGTGTCATTGACCCAAATATTATAATAATAATTTTTTATTTCCTCTTTCTTTTTTTCTTCAACATTGGTGACTCTTCGTTGCACCATATCATTTTCCGGTCTTCGTGACCGTTCGAAAAGGCGCCTCCATCATGCATGTGGCTAAGTAACTGACCGAACTTCATAAATACAGTTGAGTTCGAACGGTTTTCTCTTGAAGTACCGCGAGAGAGAGACGAGGTTTGTTCTATCCTGGGAGACGTTTTGCCGGTGGCCTTGGTACGAGTTGAGGGGGCAAAAATCGTCTTAAGGACACGACGGCGTCGGGCTCGAACCTAAACTGCTCAAGCATTTTAGCGATTTTCGGCTTCAATCAACGCGAACGGATCAATCGCAACTTCCAGGTTTTCTTTTATCTTGCCAAGTTGCTGGTTAAAGGATTTGTTGCTTGTAATTGTCGTGACCGAACAATATATTGCTTTGTTCAATTTCTGTGTTGTTCGTTACTATTCCGAGTACCGCCCTGCAATTTTATCTAACAATCTTACGACGATTTTTTTCGTTTAATTTGCATTAGTGCTCGGTTTATACTCATTATGTTCGGTTCTGTAGGACTTTGTTTCGAATCAATTTTTTAACACGTCGTGTTGGTTCGGTTTTGTTCCTTTTGTCTTCGTTTCCGATTAGTATTCTATTTCGGGTTTTCGTTTGTTCGGTGGTTTTGTTTTCTTTCTTTCCTCTCGTGGACGGAATTGATAAATTATTTCGTTTGACATATCTTATTTGACGTAATTGTTCTTTTTTCGGAACCTCCAGTGAACTTTTGTTACGTTTGATGTTGTGGTTGTTCAGAACAATAATTTTTCTTTTTCACGTGGAAGACTTGCCCCTCACAGGGGGGTTTTTTTTTTTCCATTTCAACTTTCAACAAAACCTTCTGTGACTCTTTTGACCGAGGCATTTTGAGAGTTAATATTAATTGTTAACCGAAGGTTGAAGAAAGTAATCTGTAATTTTTTTTCCTTTTGGGATTGATTTCGGCAAACATTACAACATTACTTTATCGATTTCAATCATTCACACGTTGCTCTGCTGTTCTCAAGTTGAGTCGTTCTTCTTCCACTTGTCTTTCTTTGGAAGTATTCTGCGGTGTTTGGTCCACTAGAGAGGGATTTTCCATTTTCTCTTTTGAAGTTCGGTCCAATTAATGTGAACCGAGTTGACCTCCGTGTTTTAGACCGAAACTGTTCAAATTTGTTTAGTCTCTTTATTGCTTAGACTTGTCTTATTTGCTCTTGGTTTAGTGTTGGTTAAATTTGTGATTAAACAATCATATTGGTCACTAATTAGTGACAGACTTAGCTATGAACTAACTTTTGTCGTTAATTCGCGATATTTTTAAAATGTCCGTCTCAAAATATGTCGCAAATAGCGACGACCTTTTTTTGGTGGCTAATTAGCGATGGAATACTTTTGATCGTGGCTAAGTGGCGACAAAATTATTGAGTCGTTGCAAAATTGGTTGCAAATTACGACAGCTTTTCTTTTGTGGCAAAATTCCCATAGCTAATCGGCTGTTTTTTTTGTAGTGCAATGGAAGTAGTGCTACATAGGATGGCCGCCATCTATGTGATCGTTGATGGGCCAAAATTGGTTGAATTGACCGGATTGGCACAATCACAATGAGTATAAGACATTTTGGTAATATCCCCCACCACTCGATTGCAATCAACAATTGCGTCCAATAAGCCATGCCTCAACGTCAGTGTGTTTCTACTAATTCTGATTCCCATGAGCATCAGTGCGATCTTCATCTACTGGTATGGCTTCAGGGCCATCTCCAGTGGACGTTCTATTTGCACAAACCTCTCTCTCTCTCATCTTCTATCGGCATCTCACAAGAATGCAATGCAGAAAATTCTGGCTTCTGATACGATCGACGACATCTACTTCAAGAGAAACATTTGCTGCTTTCTCGAAATTAGTTTGATCATTGCCTTGTTGTCTGATCGGCTTTTCTCTTGACATGATCAACTGCTACGCCCGGTCTCTCTCTTTGTGTGTTTTATAACATCCCGCTATCGATAGGAAAGTTGTTAATGTTTTCTTGCATCGTTATGTGCCTTGTTATGGGAACGTGGACGATGGGAATGGGTTGATGTAGCGCAGGCAATGAGGCGGGAACATGGACGCAGTTGTGGGATGTGAACTAGTTTTGGGGACAGGCGACTGCAACTTCGTCCCCGCCTGCCATGATGCTTGTGGAAAGAATACGGGCTGCCTTGTTCCAGTCGAAGGACATGGCTTTGATGGCAGTTAGTCTTTGTTGTCGCCCCTGTCAATTTAAAGGTAAACCTTCTTTAAAAAAAATGGAAGGTATTTTCTTTAATTATTTTATTTTACATAATACGAACGTTCGGAAAATTTAAAAAATATTTTTCTGAAAGTTATTTTTAAATGTCAATGAAATCTCACTCTCTCTCATTTCCTCTCATTTCCTTGATGTGTTTAGCCTAGTTGTACTAAGGCAATTAGCGACAGAGCGAGGGGATGAACAGATAATTTATGTTAATAACTGCGACAAAATTCACAATAAAAAAATATCTTTCAAAGCCCAAATTTTCGATTCTATTTCTAAATAAAATAATTAAGAAGTTTTTGAAATTTTGGATGAATCGGTAAGTAAATTAACAAAAGGTACGAAGATTGGAGGTAAATCACTCATAGTCATGTCGATTGCAGGAAAGTGACTTCTTTCATTAAATGAGATTTTTTTACAATTTGTAGCTTTAGAAACAACTACTTTTGAATTTAAACAAATATAGAATAATAATTCTGGTTAAGGGAAGTTAATTTGTGCAACACATATTTACAATTATTGAACAACACTTATCCACAAGAAATTACAAAAATTCTGAGATAGCGGCAATAAACATAACCATCCAACATATATGATTCTATGTCAATTGTCCATTGTCAATTGACTTCCTAAGTCTTGATAAAGACCTTTGTCCATAACCCTAAATATATTATCAATGATTTCCTCAGCAAAATTGTTCATTTCCCTAACGTTGTTGATTGTTCAATTTATTTATCAACCAAACTCTATTTTCATTGACCAAGTCTGATACTTATTCATGAGAGCCAAAAGCTAGTCATTTCTAAGATCAAGAACTTCCTTGTTTTTAAAGTAGAGCGAATAAAATTTTACAGTTTTCATTAGTAATCACACAAGATAGATATCGTTTTTTATTCTTTGTAATTAGTATGCGTGGCATTTTAATTCTCTAAGGAGTTCGAGTTTCTATTTGATGCATGGGAAAATTATTTTGTAGCTTTAAGGTGCTTTGGTTGTGTTGACAATGATTTCTATGAAAATAATCTTTTAGTCCTTCTGAAATTTGGAACATAAGGGTTTATAGAGCATCACAATCCTGCTACGCGCCCTTGCATATTGGTGGCGCCACCACTCGTCGTCCCTCCAAGTGAAGGTCGACCGACCAATTATATGGTGGCCGCCCTCATTGAGACCCAAATGAAGATGGGGCGGTTGTCTCACCCCAACCGCTCCATCCAATCACATAAGCAAATCTGGATTGTACGAGAACTGAATTTGCCCGATTCAAAGAGTACAATGACGGAATAAACGTCAATCAAAAGTCCAGAGACTAGTTAAGTTTCAATAGGATAGATATCGACAATCGTCTGCACATGCATATTATCGTCTCACATGCAGCTAAATAGAATTAGAACTTGCAAACTTCATTGAGAACTCGTGCCAGTTAGAACCGAGCCTGGGCACACCAGCAACAAGGATAGCAACTCTTTTGGTGAAGATTTCTGAAAGCACGTTAGTCCCAGAAAACGTCGGCCCAAAATTAGAAAATCCGACATCTCCGTGTCAGCACAGAAGGGATGGCAGGACCGTCATGGTCTTGAGTGATCCCACAAGGGCAAACTTTTCGAAGCTGTAAGTGAAGTGGAGTAAGCCTGATTATGTATTGTTGATTCGATGCTATATGCTGTCTATGCTAGCGCTTAAAGAAAGAGACTCTCTTAGTGAAGGATCAGTTCGTATGCACGTACGTACACACATATCACACATATATATGAGGTTCATTGTTACGAATCTCTATTCCGGGTCATTACAATATGATTGCACGCACATTTATCTAAGGATTTTCACTTCATTCTCTTAATACCAATTGCCACATAGTTTAAACTAGTAACGCGAATTCATTACGCAGGACACAGTCCGCAAAACCTCCTTTAATTGCATAAATTAATCAAAGGCAAGGGGTAAACAACGCTAACACGTAGTTCAAGCCCGTAACTAGGCACATACTTCACGAGCTTTTACAAGATTGGCATCGCTGAATAGAGCGTTTGACAGAACTTCGAGAAAGTTGCTTTAATTAGAAGTCGAAAAATGACTGAACTCGCCGCAGGCCTCTAAAGCAAAGATCAGCTGGAAGCTGAAACAGTGAGAAACTCACAGCTAGTGCTTTTACGCTTTCTGCATGTCCAATCTTTACATTAAAAAGGATAATTTCCATCTTAATGATTTTTAAACACAACTAAAGATCAAAACTCATACCCTAGAAGAAAAACCAAACGTTCCCGTTTAGATGTGATGGCGCAGACCCGGATGACTGTATGGCCACTGAAAATCGTTAAATGAGCCAATTAAAGCCCGTTCACTGTACCAATCCATCATCTACCCTTCACAACTACTATTGTCACCATATCTTTTGTCAACTCCTGCTGCTTCGTCACTACTGCATCAGCTCTAGATCACACAACGAAAGAAACTCATCTATAACCTCCCGTAGAATCAGCAGCACATTGATGTTGATTTTTTGGAACAAAGAGGATAGATATAGTCATTGGGCTCAGAAGAGAATGCACAGAGAAAATAATGATTCAATGACTTTCCATTGCATCGACAAGATAAATGTTCTTTCTTTCCCCCTTTTTCTCAGTCTAGCTACTCAACAGAGAATGATACAACTCCAAGGAAAAGCACCTATTTTTCCATGCCAGTGTGAATAAATGGAAGAGTGAGAGACTCTTTACACACCTAGCTCAGACCCTTTTTTAGCTGTGTGAAACTTATTGCCTAGAGGCTTGCTAATGTTACACATTATTGCATATACTCTTCGTAGTAATCATCACTTATCACAGAGACAAACCTCTCCAGCCAAGGAAGCTGATGCAAATCTTTAATAGCATCTACGTATGAGTCTGTACAGCGAGGAGGGGATTGATATGGATGGTGATCACTGAGACTGAAGCCACCGGCAAGAAATCTTTGAATGAGCGCCAGTTGCGATCTCTCTTGATCTGAGTATGCATCCATTATCATGGGGAGCGAATTGAAAGTTTCCCAGGCCCATTGTTCTGATTCTTGAGCTGAATGTGAAACTGAATCCTCAGAATTGTCTTCGTCCCAGAATGCACATTGACAGGTCTGTTGGCCTTCTTGGTATTCAGCACCACAATTATAACAGAACTCATGGCCGCACCTGTTAGACAAAGAAAACAGAATTCAGGTCGAACTGATTATGCAGTCCAATGAGAAATGACATAGTACAACTAACAGGTGCCATATTTGGATAAGGGCAAAGCCAATACTCTAAAGCTGGTTTAAGAAATAATGTGCAAGTTTTACTTTGGTGTTTCAACCAGTGAGACTCATCAGCATTGTGATTGGTTTGTCTAAGCACCTAATTGACATAGTATTGAGTAAACAAATTTTAGTAAAGCTATTGATGTGTTCAGCATCCATTATATTGTGCAGTATGACAGCATTCATCACAGCTTGTTAAATGCAGGGACACTGCACCCGGTACATGTCTTGCATAGAGGATGCAAGAGCCTTCTAACTTACAGAAACCCCAGAATGACCTGATGATGGGAATCAATGGGACTGTACTTCCCATCTGTGACACCTACCTAGAATACAAATGATTCAAGTTCCATTAACAGTGAGGTAATTGTTGAAGAGCCGAGGGCTTCTACATTTCTAAAAAATCTACTCCATACTTCCATGTGCAAAAAGCCACTCTGATCTAAGTACCCTAATGTTCCAGAAGACCGAATAAAGCCTGACAATTTCAGGTAAGAGGTAAAGTTTTTCATGCCATTTCAGCCTTTTAGCCTGCATATTGGAAATTGTCATGACTTATACACAAACAAGTCCTCTTACCAGCATGTCATGTGGAAGCAACCCTGAGTGAGTTCAATCATCGTACGACACTGCTGGCAACGCCTCCATCTCTTGTTTGCTGCTAGGCGATGCAAAGTGATGTCTGCAGCATCTCTTTCCTCTGCTGGAAGATCTTGGTACTCTTCACAGGTCACTGAAGGGTGCCAGGGGACGCGACACTCCAAACAAATAAACCTCTGACAAACCGGACACTCAATGCAGCTATTCTCTGACTGACTTGAAGAACTTGCCCTGGCCGACAAGCATTCCTGAGGATCAAGCAGGACAGAACAATTTGGAAAGGGGCAATAGATTTTATCAGAGTGAATATTTGCTTCCCTGAGGACTCTCTCCAGAGATTCATATGAAGCAAGTGGAAGGAAAAACTTGCACTCAGCTGGGGATACATAGTATTTGCATTTCAACTGGGGACATCTGATAGGAACTTGAGAAGTTTTTACTTTTCCATCAACATAAGTTCTCATACATTGGGAACAGAACTTGTGTGAGCATTTCATGGTGATCATCATTGGTGATGGTTTATCCTCACAACATATAGAACAGTTGTCAAGAGTCTTCTCTCCATCGATAGGATATGAAACAATCCCAATAGCCACTTGGGCCAATCGGCATGCCCTCTCCAGCTCATTACTGGACACAACTTCCAAAACAAAGGTATCAAAATTAACTTTATGTTCCAGTATTCTCTGCCTCAATGCAACAAGGAGTGGAATCTCAAGCTCATCTTCATTCACTATCTGTCAAAAAGCAGCCATATTACATGACCAATTATCATAAATGCACTGCATATCTAACATGCAACCAACAAAGAGATAATTTCAACTACTCACAATATAATATCAAATAATAACAGATGCATCCTTCTTTTAGACAAGCTTACCTGATCATGTAAAATCTTTGAATCAGTAAAGGCATAAACATGACGGATGTTGTTCTGCGAAGCCTCCACTAGACCATCCATCAAAGCTAAATAATTGGCCACAGATTCCTCCACAAAGAAATCCAACTTTTTCTGCACCTGGATAATAGGAAGATCAGCTAACCGTTCCATGAACACCCCAATTCCAGAGAGCCCAATAGCACAATCGCCAGTCTCGTTGATCGAAATGCCCTTGAAGAACAATTTCACCGAGAATTCACCTAGAAGATACTTGGGCTCCTCCTTAACTGCTCCCTCAGACTCCCTCCATACTTCATCATCTTCACAACAACTGCGAAATTCTTCCTCATCTTCCTCCAGCTTAACTTCCCTAGCCATTTTTAGTGAGGAGCCGTCACAAGAAACTGCTCGTTCATCCATCTTCGACATCTTAGTTATGAAGAACACTATGTCCAAATGATTTTGCTTGAAAAGTCTGAACTTATCAGCCTTTAACAGCACAGTTCCAATTAACAGAGGAATCCATCTTCAACCATCAAATGGAAAATCCATGTTAGAGATAAATCAAAATCTGTATGACAATAAGACATGTGCATCTCCAAATTTCATTTTCCCACCCAATTACAGAGAAAGAATCTAACCAAATTCAATCACTTGTCTGACATATGCGAATATCAAGCTGAGGAATATTTAGCAACATAAAACTTTTCAATTTTCAAGGTGTTTCCGCAAATCAGACAATAATCCCATAGATTTCAAGTCCATACAGCAAACCAAAATGGGTAAAGTAGTGGTCTTCTAGGTTTCTTCATGCAAGTGAGGATCAACAAACTTGCTAATAAAGACTTCCAACTACCAATACATTCATACACTCAAGCTATACAAAATATTTGAACAAATAAAGCACACATATGAGGACATGATAAATCCATAGGCACCGACCACTAATCTTGCACCCAATTGCACTAGGGTTTCAGTTTCACACAACATAACTAGAAAGCTCCTTCTAACACAGAAAAATAGAAAAGAAAGAGAACTAGACAGCTATAGAGACTTCCAGCTCAGACAGAGAATCCTGCAATAAGCCTATCATCTGACAAGTGCTGCTTTACCCCCTATTCTCTATAATACTTCCATCTTTTCTAACTAGGAAGGTCAACTACCAGCACATTGTAAGTTAAGCTTTCTTTTACATGAATAAATTGCACAGGAATTGCTACTGAAATGCCAAAATATCCTCATTGTCTAGAATAGACATGATGGGCTGATACGATATGTCATTGACCAGGCTGCTGAATAGTGTGCGCTTCTTGTGCCATTATATGATATGAAGCCTATAATGCATGTTTTAGAAAAGATTTAGCGTTTTAGTGGCTTGATCCCTGCAGCCTACAGGAATCAATTGCTTGGTTTTAGACTTAACACCAGTTAACGCAAAAATGGGCACTAGAAAACTTCATGTACTACCACAAGCTTCTTGCTCTCCGGCTTTCCACAAAATTTGAGTTGCCGGCCATCCTTTCTGCAGTTTATCATACTACATATTACTACAGCAGTACTTACTTTGAAAGAACTCATGATTCAAACCTAGCTCCAAAAGACAAAACTATTATGAAATATTGCTTATGCTCACCAGTAGTTTCCACACCATAAGTGGATTATCACAAAATATTTTGACTTAGCTACCCTCCAAACAAAGAAAATACGCCCGAGCAAAAGATAAAATCCCTTTTCACTATGACCATCAACCATTAAAGCATAGATCTTTTGATTGCAAAGAGTACAAACGTGAGAATCAAACTCTTTCAAACTTTTGTGGGAGGAAGCAATGAAAAGTAGAAAGAAGTAGCAATTTCGCAACCTCTATATGCATCCAATTTCTCAGGAAAGCAACGAAAAGGGCCCAAGCAAAGCCAAAAAACAAGGAATACCAAGATCAGAACAATACGAAACTACTCAGGAAAGTAAGAAAAAAAATAAAGGATCTCCAATTTAAAACGACAAGGCAAAGTCAAATTCGCTAGAAGACATCAGATATCCGCACAGAGGAGCATCAAGCGTAACCACGAACTCACCAAACCACAAGAGCATACACAGCAGAACACCACAAACAAAAATCGCAATAAAAAGGACAGAAAAAGAAAGAAGAGAAAACGGAATACAGCACAAGCAAAAGGACTGCTCATGTCCAATTCAATCATTCTTGGGTCAGGCACAAAACACATGCCTTTTACTCTTCTTCAAAAATACCACCCGATCTATCAGATTTGTGGACAAACGCCGAAACAAATGACCAAGACTTCGAACTTCTCTTAGGAATTCGATTCAAGCAAGCTACAAAACAAGCAGGGTACATTGAGATTGCTCAGCATGTATACCCATGAAGCGTTCTTCGCACTCTCTGCCTCGGATCTCATCATTGATTCGCCTCCAACTCCGGATTCTCTTTTACACGGTCTCCGCCATTTCATATTGGGTTCCCCGAACCTCAGCGGAAGCTGCCAAACGCAGCAGGGTTGACTGCTAAGGAATTCGTCGTCAGGTTTTGCACACAGAGAGAGAGAGAGAAGAGGGAGGAGGGAGAAAAGCTACAGCAGAGGAGGAGGCTTCGTCAAGATTCCATCAACAACTTGTGTTTACTTTCTTTTAAATTAAGCAAAACTGAAAAAATGAAAAATGACAAAGGAGCAAGACCCCTCTTTTTCTACACGCAACCTTGACGACCTAATGCGGATCATACGGTGTCGTTTAAGCTGAACGAGCCACGCGCTGCGACTGCGTTTCCATCGCTACTCTCAGCGCTGTGATAAGAGACGTCCGATCCAGCGGCAGCGATTGTTCACGAGAAGGGCATATATTTGGTAAAAACGTACTTATATTTTCTGCAACAAAAAAAAAATTGTGTTCTGAGAAATTAAAAAGAAAATAGAAACACATTTATTTACACTTTTTCGAGAAAAAAAACAGATTTGAAACATAAACAAAAAATAAAAAAAACTTGTTTCTTATTCTCGGTAACACTTTTTAAGAAACAAAAAAATAAAAACTCAAAACTTGTTTCTTTTGAATACTTGGCTAGCTATTACTAAAGAGCATTTTTTAAGAAAAACTCAACATTTTTAAGAAACAAACAAAAAATAAATATGTTAGATATTACCAAACGCGTTTTTCTGTTCAAAAATTGTTCTCGAGAGAAAAAACTATTTATCTTCAAAAATTGTTCCCCGGAATAGAAACATTACTAAATGCGCCCTAAAACCCTGTTTATTTTAAAAAGAAATAAAATAAATTAGAAAAAAATTTCTCTAAAAATGATTATTTGTATCTTTGAAAATACTTAATCAATAAAAAAATTTTATTACCAACTATAAGTTTTTGAGAAAGTAAATGATAGAAAAATATTTAATTCGTTCACGTTCATAAGTGATGCAAATAACCATTTTAGAAAAAAAAAATTCGAATCATTCATTTTTAATAAAACAAATAAATCTTTAGTCTAAAAAAAAAACCAATAATTTCAAGAAAAGTAGCTCTACGAAGATTGTATAGTCATTTCCAATATTAATTTATATTTTATTCTCTAGACCTCACTAATTGATTTTCCTTCTTGGAATCATTAACTTTGCACGCCATAATATTATACTTTAGATTATTTTCATCCTTCAGGTGGAGCTACTTTCCACTCCACATTATCGAGTCCATCCAATTCTCATTAAAGAGAACTAATAAACCCCCGATTTATTTCCTTTCACTTTTTTTTTTGGTTACTTTCACAATTTCATGTAGAATCTAATTATATAATTATGAATATCACATATTATTTCTCAGTGGGTATTATCACAAACGAAGCCAAAAGAAAGTCAACCTCAAAATAGTATTAACAACATGCAAAACGCGTAGCCTTTTGCTTTCAATACATGTTCTCATTCTATTGATCCGGTGCACGTTATTCTTTCGAGATCGTATACATATTAATTTATCATGAAGCTGAATTCTATTTTAAGTATATGAATTCCGACCTCCTAAAATACATGGCCACCTTCTTGAATACGTATCAAAGTCGTATGTACCGGAAGTGATGAATTATAGTTATTTGAGACAAGGAATTAAGGAAAGAGAGACAAAGGGAATCATGGGTTGCTGTGGGTGCGGGTGGCCTAGGACAAAAAGTGAGGTTCGTTTTGCTGGCATTAGTTCTTCCTCGACTTTCATATGGTCACCAAGGCGAACCGTACTGTCCCAATTGCTCGCACCGAACCCACCAAGTTTAATTCTTTCTTTTTTCCAGGTTTGTAATAGAGAGATGTAGGGATGGAGGCCCAACTATCTAAAGACCGTAATATAACTCACAAGCTTCATCCATCGATTAAGTTCAGACTCTTCGGTTATAAAAATAGCATCGAGATAAAAGATTCTTTTATATGTTTATAATATATTTCGAATAGATTGTCTCTCAGTTATGGATTGGAAATCTTCTCACGTCCTTATCGATCACTTTGAATCTGGAAAAGGAGGAGACTAACCATTTTTTATGTTCATGTTCGATTCCTTTTGTGTGATGTCAAGCATATGAAGAACGTAAGTGAAAGGACAAAAAGAAGGAAGCAAGATTCGGACATCGTAGTCATCGAGGGTGAGAGGAAAAAGAGTTGGTGATCAGAAAAGCATGTAGTGTTAAATCAATGTTAAAAGAAATCTTCTGTCAAATTGATTATGGGAAAAGCATTAGCATGATAACACTTCCTATCAAAATCACTACCACGCCCTACATCAATACTAATAATATCATTGAACACCGCGTCTTATCTCGTATGAAAAATTATGTTTCATATAATTTTCACATGCGCAAGGCAGGTATAAAAATGGACTAGATAGACACTCTTGGTGTACTGTCTCCTCACTCTACTAAGGGCAAAGGATTCCACATTGGGCGATGGTTGAAGTTTGGTTGGTATTTTACCCATTCACGAGATTAATGTCATATCTTATGAGTTTACCGGTCATTATAGAGTGCGATTTTCAAAATGAAAAAAAAAATAGTTCTTAGTTAATCGATGGAGCAAATTTAGCTTGAAATAGGAAATTTGATCGATCAACAAAATGAAATCTCTAGTTTCATCTGTGGTGCATATGTTTCCGAGAGCTTCAGTCGTCTCAAATCATTTTCTTAATCAATTTACCAACGGGATCATATGACTTTCAGTTAAACAGGGTCATACGACTTTCAGTTGTTTCTTTAAATAGTCTCATTGGCAAACCAACTTGTCAGCCTCGAACAAGGGTTATCCAAACAAGACTAGGCACATGGGTTTTTGTCCTTTTCATGCAGAAAAATGTGCATTTGCTTTGACTTTTCAAAGCCCTAGTTGTTCCCAAATGGATGACAGTTCTGTAAAAGAACCTGTTGCCCCGTTTTAATAATTAGACCATAATGATTAGCCACCGGCCCCAAGGAACAAAACTATAGTCTAGGGCATCTTTTAATGTTGCAAGAGCTGTCAGTTTCGACAGGGATCGGATGGTAATCAAACTTGTCGAGACAAGCTAGACCATGGAATTCATCGTGTATTTGTAATATCTTGCCTTATAATCCAATCAATTTAGACAAGCTCATAGATCTGATGGTGGTAATACACTCGATCTCACGTCATTGTGTGATTGAAGTCATTGTGTGATTGAAGCACGCCAAACTCCAACATTGATTCTTATAGATTTTAGGGTTTGTTTTTATATGCACTGAGTCCCTTGATCTCATTAATATACTCCGCTATATATACTTAGCTAATTGAGAACTTATAAATATGATATATATATATCTATAGTTTTGGTTCATGAATGGAGCAAATTAGATAAGCTATCAACGCGAATATTGGTTTAGAGGCTTAATTGTATAATTCTGCCTATGTCTAGATCGAATATGTGAGACTAATAAAATAACAATCTTAAACATATAATAGTTTTTAAATAAAAAGTAGTATTTGAATCGTCTGAGTACGGAACATAAGTAACTTTTTAAATTTTGTGCATTGCACAAGTTCATTTATTCAATATTTATTTTCTCCTGTAATGACTTACATTCGCTTCACCTACCTTAAAGTATTATTCAAATGATTTTTAACAGTTTTTATTTTTTGGGGTACAGATTGATATTGCCCCATTTTAAGATTGCTTAATTCCACATTTTTAAATCAGCACTGAGTAAAAAATTTAAGAACTGATATTAATGTATCATTAATTTCCGCATATGTGATCTGAAAATTGTACAACTTATTTACATTTGCAATCATCTTCATATTTTATTCAGAAGGTGAATATAAGATTTATGATGATGATAATATCCTCAATCGAGTTGAAGGTTTGGATGTTTAATTTCATCCTATAAATAATTATAGGAAGAAGAACCCTTAGTTTATTCGTTTTTTTTTTATGGCTGACAGAGTGTATATATTAATTGATTTTACAATGAAAATTTTCCTTTGCTTTTTCATGGCCAACATGGTTCCAGATATTTTATTTCTCTTGTATGTCTCTCATTTTTTTTTATTACTTTTGTGATTATAAGAATAGATTCCAACGGAGTTCATGCTTTTTTTAAGTAATCAGTTAATTGTACAATTACAAATTTATTTAGTCCTTTCAAAAGTATAAGATTCTTGGCCAACATCGTACCCAATATTTCTGTTTGATATTTTTTTTTTCAGTCAAATCTTCAATTTGATATTGAGTATCTCATTTTCAGTGCTTTTTGTGATTTTTCCGTGAAGCATTTGACATCAAATTATCAACAAGGGTTCAACTATCCCCCCCTGTATAAATAAATAAATAAAAAACTATCCCCCCCTCCCCCCTGTCAGAGTTCGTCGCCTAACACACAAAAAAAAAGTCATTCGTTGTTAAAATAAATTGGAAAGTTAAAAAAGAACTGAAAATTAGAAAGGGGGAGGGCCCCCCAGTCTCATTATTCTCTCTCTCTCCCTCTCTCTCCCTCTCTGCTTTTCTTTTTCTTTTTCTTTTTATTGTTTTAGCCTTTTTAAATATTTTTTCTTTTTTTTATTATTGGCACTTAATTGACGTCACTCTTGTACTGCTTGTGCGACAAATAAAAAGAAATTAATAAAGAATGGTATACATCCTTCATTCATTAAAAAGCTAACTGATTTGGAGAATGACCTCAACTTTTAAGATTTAAATACACGGAATGAAAATGATAAATGACAACATTAAGTGCGGCATTGACATGAGTTTTTAAGATTCCCAATTACATCGTTGCATAAAAGTTTGCACGAGAAAACTCCCACAATCGATTCTAAATTCATTGTGTATATATCAATTCAATCATAAAATTCTTAATTTTGCTCAAAATTTAGTCATAACATCTTTAAGTGAAATTTTAATATAATCATTCTAGTCAATTTTCGCCAAAGATCATTGACACCAGTCAAGTCATCATTGATCGTTTTATGTGGCACACTGCCATCGCCAGAAGGATAATGTTAGAATTTTTATACAAAGGTGTAGTACTAAATCGACCATATTAAAAAGTTTCATACGGTCAATTCAAGATTGATTAGATAGATTTTCCCAATATTTCCCACGCATCGACGAGAGGTGCGGGGAAGGTTGATGAGCCACTCGCGATGCAGACAAACTAATGCGGCTAATATTCTCAAAAGTAACAATTATTAAATCAAAGTCCAGCGCCAGACAAAAAAACAGAACAAAAATCCAAAGCCAGTTGTTATAAGGTAGCTAGGGTTGGTGGAAAGCAGGTGATCTTGTTGGAACATTGCATCCAAGCCCCCGTGAAGAGGACCAAGAACGAGGGGCTTCGAGTCACATAATAGTTAGTACCACCAATCAAGCCATTCAAATTAGATGGAGCCAATCATAATGAGCACACTTGATCCTTCGAGCTGGATTAACATGGGAGGCAATGTCGGATCCCATGTGCCTGTCATAATGTTTCGAGATTACCAGAAGAAACAGAGAATGTGACATTTGCTTGCCGGCTCGAGAGCTAATCAAAGAATGCCTGGCTAGTTTGGATCTTCTGTACCGTATGGTGTCTCATTTAATTTGTTGAGAAAATAACACACAAAAATTCCCTAAATTTTGATTAAATGTGCAATGAATGTGATTCTTGAACTTTAGCATAATGTGTAATGTGGTATGTGAACTTTCGGTCTATTCAAATTATTCCTTAGACTATATAAAAATATTCTATGTGATCCTTAAATCAATGGAAGGACAACGTTTTTATATAGTATAGAGACTAACTTAAGAATATAAATTTTTTTAGGGATAACATTGAATAAATCGAAAGTTCATGGATCACATTGCACATTATGTTAAAGTTCATGGATCATATCACACATTTTATCAATATTGACATCCCTAATTTCCCCCCCTCAGTTCGGATGCTTGGTATACTTTTTTTATGGGGAAAAAAAACAATTCGGTTTTAAATTTATTATGTGGATATCAATTTATTTTTAAAAAATTAAAATTTTGCATGTTCAAAAATCTAAGCTATGAGATGAACGCATAATTCAATATTTAAATGTTTTAACACTCTCCCCTCACGAATAGAGACTTTGGTTTAAGGGGAAGATTGTCCAAAAAAAATCTTAAATCTATTGTATGACGACTAATTCAAACTTTAAGCCTTTCATTTGAGTCAATGTACTCTTAAATCTTTTGACGATTTGCTAATGTAGACCTTTTGGCCAAATATTCGAATAAATGATTTAAAACTAAATTAGCAAAATTGAAAGGTTTTAAGACTAAATTGGCCTCTATATAATAAGCGTATGATTTTTTGGATAATTATCCCTTTGTTTGGCCTGAAGCGTAGAAATATTTAATCGGGAAACAAAAAGGGAGCTTTGAAGATCTAAATCCAAGAGTTCCAGTTTTCGTATCCTGTTAGAAAGTCCAATATCCAAAAGCTTAAACTTTTATAATAATTAATAGTAGTTCCACAAAATCTTAATGCCTTACTTTAACACTTTTAGTGTTAAAAATGACGATTTGTTAATGTAGTTCTTTTGACCATAATTTGTTGATGTAACTAGTCTTTCTAGCTAATTTTTAAAACTAAATTGGCTGTCTTATAATAGATCTATGATTTTTTAGATAATTATCTCGCGGAATAAATAGTCAAAATTCTGCTGGAAATACAAACAAAAATAGACTAAAATATTTTCAACTCCTGAAAAACAACTTACATATCTTTGAAAGAAGACTTTCGGTCAGGGCACCTCACGAAACTACAAATTCATGACAAAAACAAAAAGAAAACAAAACGTCGACTTGGAGTATGCCAAGAGAACAACGGAAAACGACCTCACAAAAGTCAAGTAGCGAAGGAAGTTGCGTCCCGCATTGAAATAACTACGGTTGCGCAAATCTTGGTGCACAAGATATAACTACGGTTGTCGATAGTTTAAAAAGTCGAAACCTGTTTTTACACGATGAGATCACTTTCAAATCAGTCGAAACTCGTTTTTACATAGTGAGACCACTTTCAAATGAGTCGAAACCCGTTTTTACGCGGTGAGACTTTTCATATAAGTCGAAACCTGTTTTTACTCGGTGAGACCCTTTTAAATCAGTCAAACCTCGTTTCTACCATGGTGGGACTTAAAACCGGTTGAAACCCATCTTACATGGTGAGATTTTTTTGAGACTAATATATCCAATGAGACCTACCTCCCTTAACAGAGAAGTCTCACCAGACTTTTTTCGCAATATCGGATAAGTATTTTTTATCTAAAAAAATCAGGAAAATATAATAAATAAAAAAATAACCACAAAATGAAAATGTTTTACTGCCATTTGCTGGCAAATTTTAGGTGTCTCTTATCTTTGAATGAAACCTCTTCGAGCTCCCTCTCAAAGAGGGGCAACTGTTGACACCTAATTTTTGCCGATCTGGTAATCCACTTTTGGTTTAGTTTTTAGTAAAATTGTTATTAATTAGAAATTAGAAGTTTCTTTTATTTTTTGAAAAAAGAAGAAGAAATATTCAAAAAAGAAAAAAAACAAAAGGAAAGGAAATAAATCAACCTTGGACTGGGCCTTAGCCACTCGGCCCGATTCACGGTCGCGTGGGCTTCGCCCACCCGATCTCCACCCGTTTCCCTTGGGCCCGCGAGCTCTATGTCCTTCCTTCTAAGCCCATGCACTCTCCCTGGCCCAATTCGCAAGCTCCACCCCCATTTTCTTTCTTTCGCGGCTAAGGACCACGAACGAGCAGCCCTCTTTCTCTCTCTCTCTCTCTCTCTCGCGTCTCCCTGATCAGCACGCCCCAGCCCCAACGTTTTGCTCCCGACCTTTTTCCCCCTGTTCAGTCTACGTTGTTTCTCACGTAGGTCCTCAAACTCCGATCCGTTTCTTTTCCCCGAGGATCACGGTGTGGGCGTCTAGTGACTTTGCTTAGACTTGGTTCGAGCCACTCCTTTCCGAGCGTGTCCGACGGTCATCGCTCCTAACCGAGTAGGGGATCCTTTGCCTCCGTACATTTCTTGTTTTCCCTCATGTAGCTGCTTCTCCTCGCGCGCTGCTTGTTTGATGAATTGCCTAAACGGGTGCCAAGTTGGTTTTCTAAGTTGTTGTTGTTCTTTATTTGTTTTGGTTGCTGTGGCGTTTTCGGCCAGGATCGGCTTTGCGGGCGTTTGGACGGCGGCCCGAATCTCGCTCCCAGACGCGTCGCGCCGCCTGCTCGGCCCCGGTCGCCGTCTAGTTCGCCAGCAGAGGGGCGTCTGTCCGGCGAGGTCCGAGTTTGTCTCGGCCCCGCGAGCTCCCATGCTGGGCTCCGTTTAGTCTGGTTGGGCTGACTGTTAGGGAGTGGGCAGGCGTCCTTTTTGGGAAGATAAGGGCTTTGGGCTAGTTCATTTTAGTTTTTTTTTTGTTTTGTGTGTTTTGGGCCCTTTTCTTCTGCTTGCTAGAGAGCCCCACAAGACGCGGGCCTAAGTCTGGATTATTGACCTGCGGATTTGGGCCTTTGACTTCGGATCCACGCGTTCGGGTTAGGCCCGAACCAGACCCGGTTCGCAGCCCGGCCCGGTTTTAATATAAAATAAAATAAATATTTTAATATTAAAAAATAAAAAATATTTTCCGAAAAATAAATATATTGCAGTTTGGTTTGGAAGAGCCAGTCTTGCTTGAAAAATCACGTTTTGAGCATTATAGTAGGCCTTTTCTAATTAATTAACACCCTTTTTTTTTGGAAAAAATTGAGGATGTTGTCTTTGATGAACAATTATGTGTTTCTTGTGGTTCTCAACGTTTTGTAGCTTGATCGGATGCATTATTTAAGCTTCGCATTTGGATGCTTAGATGCTTGTTTATGTTTCACACAAATTGATGCGTCTCATGAATATTTAGATGCATGATTAGGTTTGATGTGATTTGATATATTTTCTGGATGGTTTAGATGGATGTTAGATTATTGAAATTCACGTATGAATTGTTGATTGGTGTGCACGAAATTGGTGGTGATAGATCGATGTCCCATCCGATCTTACTTTTTGTAAGGGCTTAGCCAAATGAAAGTGTATTATTACTCCCCGACGAGTTGCTGATTTTACATCATCGTCATTAGATGGTTGCATTTAATTATCTGAATGTTTATTATTGCATTGTACCTTAATACCTTGGGTGTTTATTTTTTGTACCGTCCTTCAATAAATTGCGTGTTAATTTCTTTTCTAAATTAAGTTAGCATTGGTTTAGAGTTGCATGAAAAAAATAACCCCGTAAAAACTATTGCATGGACACTTAGTGGTTTTGGACGACCTTTTAGGATTTAAAAAGATGAGCAAGAGTGTGTGACCACTTTAGATTAAAACAACTAACTAGTTAGGTATCGAAAAGGCGCTAATAGAAATGTTAGCGTAAACAAGTCCCCGAACTTAGAATCTCTGGTTCCGTAGAGATGGAGACGACACTCCCGCCTTTCGATCAGTTTCTAGCCGACCCTAATAGGCTAGTGACGACTCCTAAATATATTTTAGGTTGTTAAACAACTTTTGAAATTAAAAGGCCTAAACGTCACACGAGATATGAACTTGGGAAAGTCGTGCTCGTAAGGATTTGATCACCAATTAGATGCTGCTTTTAAGTTGTCTTTTAGGAATGCCAATCAGGATCTCCTAAGGAGCGATACCTCTAAATCTACCGAGAAACGTCCCCACATCGATGGGAAAATTCGGGTAGGTTGCGACAATGGGACAAGCAGAAGCGCTTTTATGATGATTTTTTAGCTAGTTACGTGGTCAAGGATCTCACAGCCATGCTAGCCATTCTCTTTGAATTCACGTTTTGATCCCAACATTGCAGTTGATGGAGACATTTGTTAGCTTTATCTTCTTTCTCCAAGGTCTTCAAGTTAGTCATAAAATATTACAAGGACATCCATTGGGCTTTTGCTTTTGCTCATAGCCTTAAAGATGTTGTGAAATTGATTTCGACTTTATTCATATGCTTTGCAAGTCTAAAGAAGAAGTCAAAGTCCTCTTGTGGTCATAATTTATTGAGCTTAGTCTCATTTCAGTTGGCATGTATGACCCTTTGGTTATATCAACATTCGAATATAGCTCAGTCTCATTTTAGTTGCCCCTCCTTATTAAATTTTCTCTTTTGAATGTTGCCAATGGTAAGTGGGTTTTCTGATCATTCAGTTTTTCAATGTCATATTACAGATTTCTCTAGCATGTTGCTACCGCATAGGGCTAGCAATAGGAAGTATCTGTTTTACCAGACTAGGGAAAAGTAGCTGAATTTCATTGTATGTTTGCTCCTTCTCAGTATTCGAGTGATTTTGCGATTGGATAGCCAGTGGCCCTAATCGTATTGGAAGATGGGGTATTGATTGGAACTCAAGGAGGTATTGACAAGACTGTGACAAGTTGGCTTAATAGCAAGAATCCATCAGTGTGGTTGTTGACCTCGGTTTGCCTTGACCTTGGCTTTTAGCCAAAGAAAAGGAGGCTAGGTAGAAGTCAATGGAACCCGAAGGGGTGTTGATAGGACTGTGATGAGTCGGCATGATTGATTGGTTGGACCACTGTGGTCGATGACCCTCGTATATCACTGAGGATTGCTTTACGCTAATGAAATTAGTTATTGTCTTAGGTTGGTCGTGGACAACCTTATTTACTTTAATTGCAAATTTATGTATGCCTTAATTAGTTCTATTGCACTTGAGGCTAATTTTATTGACAAGTGTTGGGTTTAGTGCTAAGTCCCAGTCATAAATCGATTTACTCATAGATAGATATTTGTTGATTGTGGCACGATATGACAAGTTGAATGGCTTTGGGCCGAGTCTTCGTCGTGAACCGGTTTACTGATTGGTCTCACTCATGAGCGTGGTTGATCTGAGGATGTGGGTTAGAAAGGCTAAGTGTGGGATTAATTAATGAGTGAAGAGAGATTATTGGGAAGATTGAAAGAGAATTTCGGGGTGATTAATAGAGTTGAGAGAATTAGGAGTGATTAAACTCGGGGTGAGATATAAGTGATAGGAGTTTGACTAGAGGTGACTGTTTGAAAGGTGATAAGTGAATAGGGAACCTAGGGCAATATTGTTACTAGTTCTAGTATAGGGATGAACTCACTGAGATATCATCATATCTCACCCCATCATTCCCAACTCCCTTTTCAGGTACATGGTGAAGATTGATTTTGGAGGCGAGTCCTGTGGGAGTTGTCCAAGTTTGTTGTACTAAAGGCTAGTGATGACTCCTCGGACGTCGCCACTTAATGGCCGAAGTGAAGGAAGGATGTTGGGGACTGTCGCGTGCTCGGGAATCGGGGCATGACATAATCAATTTCTTTTGAATTTGATAATGTTGTACTTTTTGGGTGAGATGAATTGTTTGTGCTTAAAATCAATAAGCTCAAAATGCTCATATTTGCTGAAGAAAAAACAGATTTTGCATGATGGCTTTGCTTGTTTCATCCATCAATCTCATTGAAGATTGCAAAAATAAAACAATTTGATTAGTAATGCAGAATTGATTGAGAATGCTAAATGTTGTACTTTTTGGGTGAGATGAATTGTTTGTGCTTAAAATCAATAAGCTCAAAATGCTCATATTTGCTGAAGAAAAAACAGATTTTGCATGATGGCTTTGCTTGTTTCATCCATCAATCTCATTGAAGATTGCAAAAATAAAACAATTTGATTAGTAATGCAGAATTGATTGAGAATGCTAAATGAGATGTATTGGGATAACGAAAGGCAAACTCTGTTCATACACGATCCTATATTTATACACTTGTGAGATGAGCGTATAAAATTCCATTTCCGCAAGGTAAAGAGTTCTTTTACGAAAGGTACGATAATCAAAGTGATGAGGGGTATTCATTTCTTCATCTCAAACACTACATGAAATCCATTGATTACCTATTTTGAATTCAAACACTTGTGAAATTTCTATTTATATTACCCCTGTCAAGAACCACCCTACATCAAGGCAAACTAGAGGTACATTTGCATCATTGGTGACAAAAGGTGAAAAAAAATATATAAATTTATTACTTTCACTTGCATCAATCTTTGAGTGTTACTATTACATATAAGATCAAACGGTAAATCAAGCACCTTAGGGATGGAGAGCGTTCATTTCTCTATCATAAACACTCTTATCCATTGCTAACCACTTTGAGCCTATAATTTCATTTCAATTAAACCTACGTTGGTGATCATCTCTTATTCTGAGGCATGGCAAAAGTTAATACCGTAAAAAATAGTAGAATACAAGCAAGATGCGACAGTCCAATTTAGTCCATAGGTCAAGTAAAGAAAAAACGAGAAAGGGGTATGACAAAGCAGTGTGCCTGGTAAAAGGAAGGCTAATGCCCAAATCTAAAAGAAGTGAAAGAACCTAGGGGCAAGAAAAAGTAATGTGCCTAACAAGGCTGATGCCAATGGAAGTCGGAGCCAAAGACTCAAGTTTGTAAAAGTCAACCCTTAATATGTTCGGGTTCTCCAAAAATGCTGAATGAGGCAATCTTGTAAATAATCCCCTGTGGATTTGACATCATATAGCATCCCTAATGGAGCAAAGTTGGAAAGTTGAACCTGAGAAGCAAGTCCCCAATAAAAGAAGTTCAATGACAATTGAGTTGATCATCAATTTTTCATCCTATACACATCTTTGAGCCCTATCTAATCATTTCTCACCCTTAAACTAAGCATGCATGACAACCCTTTAAAGTCTCTTCTGATTAAAGCACTTAAAATTAACGTAGGATTCAAATGTTTTAAGCTTTGTTGGAAGGAGTGCAAACAAGATCATTTCTATTTATTTTTGCAGGGTTCTTGATTTGTAAACTCGAAGATGCTCATTGAAAAAATTTCTTTCCAAGCCTTGACTCAAGAAGTCTCCTTTACTTAGCCGTTGACCAAACCTACATTAAGGCCGTGATAAAGACCTCTCTCACTAGTAAAATCGTAATGTTTGCGAGAGTACTCAAACCCCTGTCGACATGATTATGGTGAGATAGAGTGACTCTCAAATAGTCTTTATCCAATGGGAGTGAGTAAAATTCATTTCTAATCGAAAATATCTCATTTGTCATTCTTAAGAAATTCGCGCTATAAGTGAAAATAATCTTGATTGATGATCTTCTCCAGTGACAATTTGATGATGTAAACATGGTGAAACCATCACTATAAATACTTGATTGACATGTATGCTTTAATGAATGCATATGTTATTTTGCTTTAATTGTGTCTGACAGGTAATGTTTCCTTGAAGACTAAAGAGTTATGAATGCTCAAGTTGCTATTTGAAGCATCATATTTGTCTAAATGTTTCAGAATGGCCAATTGGAGTTTCAGGCATCTTATTCAATAATTTGAATGGGTAAAATTACCCGATAGAAGTGTCATGTATCTTTCTTGAAAATCTGAAGGGAATGTTTGATCTTGTATAATGCTTGATTGGAGTTTCAAGCATATTTTTCTTGAAAGCCTGAAGACAATTTTCGAGTTTATTATTTGATTGGAGTTTCACGTATCTTTTTAGAAAATCTGAAGGAAATTTTCGATCTCATTAATTATCCAATTGAGGTTTCATGTATAACGCTTGATTGGAGTTTCAAGCATGGGATTTTTGGGTTCATTACTTGATTTGAGTTTCGAGTACTTTTTTCAAAAGTTCGAAGGGAATTTTTGAGTCTATTAGCTGATTACAGTTTCAGTTATCTTTTAAAAAAATCCGAAGGGAATTTTCTATCTTATTGAAATACTTGATTGAAGTTTCATGTATTAGCTTTTACGAAAATTTGAAGGGAATTTTCAAACCAATGTAGGCATCTAATTACAGTTTCAAGTATCTTTGTGAAAATCTAAAGGGAATTTTCTAAATATTTGTCTAAAACAATTTTGTACTCGAAGTTTACTTCCTCAAGTGCTAAGGTAAGTAGCTACAGGTGTGATTTCTATCTCTACAATTGCATAACATTGAAGAAAATGAGTGTTAACTCATTAAGTTTGCATTTCCAAAAAAAACATCATATTGCATATAAAAATGGGACTCACAGTCTTGACAAAAATATCATTCCTGACATTCACATAATTAAAATTTAGGTATCATTTTCCCTTTGAATGTAATCTCTGCGAGCTCACCTTTAAAGAGGGGTAGCTATTGACACCTAAATTTTGATCTTTAGGAGGATATATGCATCAATTTTGTGGATTTTTAGAAAAATTCAGCCGATATTATATGTGAGAAAGACATGACAAATATGTGGGTTGATGTTGGAGGTTTTAGGTTAAAGAAAGTAGAGAGTATTTTGTTGTTTGGAGTATTGCACCAAAATGTGTCAAGTTTAGAACGCTCAATAGTGTTACCTCAAGTGTAGGAAACCGTAGAGTTAGTATAAAGCTATTGGGCTCCATCTCATATGCGCCTAAATAACCATGTTTTTATCAATTGTGTTTGTATGTGAACATATTATTTAGGTTATATATTAGGAATATATCCAACAATCTACTCTCTTTAACCTAAAACCTCCAACATCAAGTGTTACCTCAAGTGTAGGAAACCGTAGAGTTAGTATAAAGCTATTGGGCTCCATCTCATATGCGCCTAAATAACCATGTTTTTATCAATTGTGTTTGTATGTGAACATATTATTTAGGTTATATATTAGGAATATATCCAACAATCTACTCCTATATTCATCATACAAAACAATCCAATATGATTAACAAAGTAATGTTTAAAATATAAATATTCATTATTATGAATCTATTTTGAGATTAGATACTAAAATAAATATCACGAGTTTTAGATTTCGTCCAAAGTCATTCAAATTTCAACAAGTAAAATATATCTAAGAATTAGTTCACAATTAACATTTGCATAATAGTCAAGTATAAATAGACAACTCAAAATAATCTAAGGCCTTACAAATATGAGAAATAACAACGTTCACTAATAAATATAGTAAAATGTAAGTCTCAAGTATATGGACTTCATCAAAATGGACAATCATAGATGGACTGTCAAGTCCCCTTACACTCTAAATGCCACATTTATTCATCAAGTAGGTCGTCCTGGTCAAGTTCTCACGTATTAAGCTTCTCCTTCATCTTTACAATCCATTGTAGAATATCAAATATGAATGTCATATTATTGTAAATTCAATTATTTGAATAATTTATTAAAATGTTTAGTTCTATTAAAGAAATTAACATTATAACATCAAGTAGAGAAAAACAAATATTGATGTCATAAAGAATCATTATATCTTGTTCATAAGCATCAAGCTAATTTCATAAACATTGTGAATAAAATCTATACAATTTGATTTGTAAAGAGTCATAAACTTAAGTTTATTTGTAAGAGAATAACTATTATCAAGCTTCAAAGAACAAGATCAATAGTCAAGTCACTTAGGTGCTGCATGATACGCTGCTGTTTCTCGTCCAGAACTGGTTCTGGACCAAAAAAACCAGTTCTGGACGAGAAACGCGTTTGCTTCAACATTTTGTGAAAACCGGTTCTGAACCAATTTTCTTGGCCAGAACCGGTTTTCATCTTAGAATGAGAAAGCAAAAAAAACCAATTTCTGGTTTTCTCCTCTCCCATTAGAACTAGTTCTTTCTTTCCCCTCCCCCATTCTGTTTCTCCCCTGCAGAGCACCGAACCAGCCGCTCCCTCCTCCTCCCCTGCAGCAGCTCGCCGCCTCCAGCTCCCCTGCACCGCTGCCTGCAGCTCGCCGCCGCCGCCGCCGCCGCCTCCAGCTCGCCGCCACCGCCGCCTCCAGCTCGCTCGCCTCCGCCGCCTGCAGCAGCTCGCCCCAGCCACCACAGCTCGCCCCAGCCGCCCCAGCTCGCCCCCAGCCGCCCCCAGCTCGCCCCGCCGCCGCCCCCAGCCGCCCAGATCTGCCCCCAGCTCAACCCCAGCCGCGCCCAGCTCGCCCCCGTCGCCCCCAGCTCGCCCCAGCTCGCCCCCGCCGCGCCCAGCCGCCCCCAGCTCGCCCCGCCGCCCCCAGCCGCCCCCAGCCGCCCAGATCTGCCCCCAGCTCGCCCCCAGCCGCGCCCCAGCTCGCCCCGCCGCCGCCCCCAGCCGCCCAGATCTGCCCCCAGCTCAACCCTAGCCGCGCCCCAGCTCGCCCCCAGCTCGCCCCAGCTCGCCCCCGCCGTGCCCAGCCGCCCCCAGCCGCCCAGATCTGCCCCCAGCCGCCCAGATCTGCCCCCAGCTCGCCCCCAGCCGCGCCCCAGCCGCCCCTAGCCGCCCCCAGCTCGCCCCGCCGCCCCCAGCTCGCCCCCAGCCGCTCGCCGCCGCCCCCAGCTCGCCCCAGCCGCCCCCAGCCGCCCAGATCTGCCCCCAGCTCGCCCCCCAGCCGCCCCCAGCTCGCCCCGCCGCCCCCAGCAGCCCCCAGCTCGCCCCAGCCGCCCCCAGCCGCCCAGATCTGCCCCCAGCTCGCCCCCCAGCCGCGCCCCAGCCGCCCCCAGCTCGCCCCGCCGCCCCCAGCCGCCCGCCGCCGCCCCCAAAATTAATTTGATGACCATTGGCGATCCATCCGTGAAGAAGGGGAATGAAATAAAGAAAAATAAAAAATAACTAAAAAATTTAAATTTAGTAGTGATTCCCCTCATCCCGTGAAAATCAAATTATATTTTTCATACCAAACATATAGAAAATATTTTCTAGTTCATTTTTAAGTATAGCCAAACACAAAAATATATATATTGTATTTTCCTGAA
This sequence comes from Melaleuca quinquenervia, assembly GCA_030064385.1. Classification (NCBI taxonomy): domain Eukaryota; kingdom Viridiplantae; phylum Streptophyta; class Magnoliopsida; order Myrtales; family Myrtaceae; genus Melaleuca; species Melaleuca quinquenervia. The sequence continues at coordinate 8,389,190 of CM057721.1, read as the reverse complement.
AAACATATTCTACAAACAAATAGACCTTTAAAGGAGTTTTTCAAAATGTAAACTGTATTTTCTAAATTGTAACTTAAAACTCCATTGTAAAGAAACTTTGAATAAAATTGTATTTAGAAAAATTATTATTGCAAATAACTTTTCTTATTTTTATTAAAAAAGAAAAAAACTCAACCACTTTGTCAAAACTAAATTATTCAAATTGCCAGCGATTTACATTCGGCGCCGGCTACCATTTTCTAAGGTTACATGAGCAAAGGCTACGTCCTTAGACAACACCCCGCCATCACTTGGAACATCTTATGAGATTTTTCATGCATTTTCGAGATCTCAATGGTAGAAGATCGTTTATGGTTGCCTACGTGGATTTTATCTTTTTTAAATTTAGAATATTACAAATGTTTAATGCAATTAAAGTGATTTTTCAATTTTAGAGTAAATTACAATAAATTGTGAAAAAAATATCAAATTTCCTTATTTTTATTAATATGAACATCTTCCAATATCCTAAATCATATATTTTAAAAAATGAAACAGAATCAGAAATAGAAATTTTTTTGTCATATCAAACAGCTTTCTCTTTCTGAAACAGAAATTGTATGTCCATATCAAACGCGTTTTTTTCGTCAGAAACTCATTCTGAACCAGAAATAGAAAAAACTCATTCTCGACAGAACTCATTCTTAGAAACAGAATGAGTATCATGCAGCACCTTATAATAACCTATCATGTAAAATCAATTTTCAATTAAGAACAAGACAATATGCTTTTTATGCAAACAACTATTTCTATGTTTCAATTTTGAATGTCACAATTATTCATTCCTCAAAGTCAACTAATCTATCATCAAGTTTGGAATAAGATCATTTAACCAAAAGGATGGTCCAACCTGTTTGGATTGTATCATCAAACTTAGAATGACAGAAATTTCTTGGACAAAACCTTTGAATCAGGTTAAAGTCATTATCATCAATTTTGGAATGAGACAACTTTCCTTTTTCAAATTAGTCAACAATCACGAACATCGATGAAACATATAAAATGTGCTTATCATTTTGGCCAACAAAAGAAATTCGATAATTCAAAACACATAGCAACAAGGTAAGCAAATAGAAGTTAAGACTTGTCTATATAGTCTTTAAACTCATTTCCCTATGGTTTTGAATAATCGATTTTTAGGTAGAGTTTTTGTGAGAGCATCAGCCATGTTATCCTTCGATCTCACATCGATCGAGGTGATAAGTCATTGTTCTCTCAGATAATTCAACAACGCATGTCCCAGTCTCACATGTCCTCTTTTTGAATAAAAGAGAGTATTTTTGACCACTTGGTCATCTGTTCGATTATCATAGAACATATTTAAAGAATTAATCTTTAGTCAAGTTAAAAGAATATCCATAATCAAATACTTTATCAATTTCGCTTCTTTCAGATTCGGCTTCAATAAGCAAATGCTTTGTTTGTGAAGAAAAAGATGAGAGCCTGGAAAATAAGAGAACATATAGCTCTCTGATTCAGCTTCCTTGTATGCAAGGAATCAAGAATAGATCTGGATTGATTTGGATGGTTGATGCGTGAAGCCGGAACTCTATAGTAATGGTTTAGCATAAGTAGTTAGTCCCAATTCTGATAATGCAATTTGTGTTACTTCTGTTTTTCTATTAGGGAATGGATTTGCAGAACTGCTTTTCTAAAGCATGCCAGTTTTTTGATTCCTTGTGTTTTGCCAAAATCGTTCATTTTCTTTTTACAATAGAACTTGTTTGATTGATACAATATGCATTGTGTCAGCCATCAATTCTAACCAATTGGAAATCACAAGCACGTAACATCATGTCCTCATAAAGGAGAGTACTACAGTTTAAGACCAAAATGAACAATACTCATTTCATTATTATGATGGACATAATCCCACGCAAGTGATATCAATGACAATGCTCTCCATGTCTGAAGAGAAGACTCACATTCTTCGCCTCCTCTTGGTCCCTCGTTCCTCACCTAATCCTTTTCCAAGCGTCCAATGACCGAATCTCCACAAACAATGGCCTCTATATCATGGCGAAGATTGTTGGCACATACCTGAACATAGCTTGGCCGAGCATGGCGATGCTGAGCGAAGTTCACCTTGAGAGTTCATCTGTGGCTTTCAAGAGGAACGGATACAATGTTTTGTCTTTGACCCTAAAGCTCCCTTGGCCATCTTCTTAGACTTTTTCCTTGGCCAAACCCTTTTTCGGGCTGACAAGATTAGCTTCCACTAGTTCTATTGGATCGTTTGGGAACTAGAATGGGTTCGGTCCTAAGACAAGCTGATTTGGTTCCCAATTCTAAAGAATAGAGATTGATCAACTCTTAGTTTCAAATAACCAAGAGCTACACTGTTCTTGGAATCAATCACCTCTAAAGGTTACTTATATTGTTTCTGATTCCGAAAAAGGTGAAATAGGTCTTGTGCGATTGGATTATCTTTTCTTGGGTGAGAACCAAAGTGGGAGTTGATGAACCGAACCTAAATTATCCTAAATTCTCTTTTTGCTCAACAAACACCACCTCTCTATTTGGATACAAATTTTCTTGATGAGAAGATTATCATCCGTAAATAGAGTTTATGATTTAGAAGTAATATGAACATATGTAGTGAAGTTTCTAATAAAATTATTTTAGTATAATTAATAGTATAATTTAAAACTATGATTAACTATATTTGTAAGTTTTTTTATTTAAAATGGTTAGAATTTGAAGAATTTTTTTACAGATGATTGAGGCTGAAGTTCTATAATTTAGGTTTTACGTCACATCTTTTGGACTTTCCATTGTTTATTTTAATTTACATGTTGATCTTTTTTTTTTTTTTGGTAAGGTACATGTTGATCTTTTATGAATTGTTGTTATTAATATAGGATTTTATTAATTGTGTTCACTTTCAATTTGCTACCTCAAAAAAATGAAGAGAAAGTAAAGAGAGAGAAGAAATTGACCGGTTCCCGATTAGACCTTGGGATTGATCTTGGAACGAATTGACAGGATAGGTTTCGGGTTGCGGGATATCTGGGGTTGATGCCATGTTCCTAAAGTGTGGAATCAATTTCGGCATGATGGATTTCATGTTTCAAGTGGATCAACTTTTGAATTGCTTGTCTCTATAACGTAATCAACTCTGACCTAATTTTCGTATGAAAGTTATTAAGCACAGGGAGAATTTGCCATCTATTAATAGGCCGAAAGTTAATTTTCCTCTTAGAAAGTTAGAATTTGCATTAAAATATAGCTGGTTGTTATTACATACATACTCGCCTTACAACGTCGTGTCTGACTGACGACCAGGTCTAGTAATCTACTATGAAATGATATTAATTGATTACATTTTTGTCGGTCAAATGATCTTTATTACCGACAACGACCAGTTAATCAATCACGCTTACTCATCGGTTTTCCATTAGTGGGAGACGTGATATTGGGGGGCATTAATTGACTTGAAGTCAACATCTACAGAGCCATCCAGCTGGACCCATCGTCCATCCCACAACACACGCACTTGTATGGACCCAAGTCAAATAACCTGTGCAACGAATGTGAACATCTTGACTAATCAAGCTGACAGCACTAAAGAAAATGCACAACTCCGCGTGAAGTGACAATGATAGAGCTATCAATAGGAGGAACACCACGCATGGTTTATGGTAGCAATCTCATCGCATTACATAATCGTACCTTATCTCCACTCACCTTCTGATTTTGATTACATACTCTTAGACGAATAGAGATCCCGCGAAATTGTCAAGTTCCTATGGAGTTTCTAGAAGAGACTCATGTCCATACTCACCTGACATTTCCAAATGCATGACTGAAGTTCTTGATTTAATGAGTAATGACCATGATGCCTTCCTTTCTATTACGATCTGTGTTCTATCCCATTGCCTTTTTCCTTTTGAGCATGAGGCAGAAACTTCGGCGATGATGCATCAAATAGTGTCTTTTACTTTTCTTTTGCCTCTAAGCTAGAACCGATCTCGATCTAATTTGGGCAAAAAACATAGAGATGGAGACACCATAATGACATTCACTCGCTTTTCTGAATTTTGCTACTGAGTTTCCTGTCAGGGCTTGCAAAGGGACAGATTGATGACCTCCAAGCATAGGCTTGGTTTTGAAGGACTATACCTCGTTTCTCGCCTCGTCGAAAACTCGGCAAAATTTATAATAGCATGTAAGAATTTAAATTTAAAATGTTAAACTAGTATCGTTCACGCGAGTTGCCCAAGGGAAGCTTGACTGAATGACAAGTTGTGGGAAGGGTTTTAAAAAGGTGCCTGACACCAATTTACCTTTATGAGCTTGGATTTTCAGGTGCACGAAAATCATTCTAGCCAGGAAAATCCAATTGTTATTTATTAGCATCTATTAATTCAAGAGTTCTTGCTAAGACATATCTGGTTAACCAGATGTGTTCACGGAGAATGTTGTCTTGACAGAAGAGAATTATCTAATGAGGTTGAAGTATTAAAAAACTAATTTTCCAAGTAAAAAACATAGGCGGGGAAGCAGGAGCTTAGCGACCAACTTTGAGCTAGCTTTTGATTCGAAAGCCTAATCATCAAGTTTCATGTATCTTAGGATGCGGTTGTACTTTGATTTTAACCACCCCACATATTGAATTTTCAACATATGCAACTAATGTCTCTTGATAGGAGTTATGCACAAGAAAATACAGACACGACTGCCAGGTGTCATAGAGTCTAAGGGTGCGTTTGGTTGGGCTTTGGGAAAGCCCTTTGGGATCCTAAAGCCCTTTCAAGCAAATGCTGGGATGTTTGGCAAACACTTCCAAAGAGCTTTGAGATAAAAGTTAGCTTTAGGAATGCTGAAAGTCCAAAGTTATTTGAAGGAGCTTTTAGCTTTCAGCTTTTTTTGGAATGCTGATGGCTAGAATTAATGATATTTTTTTTAGTTTCCTTTTTTGCCCTCAATAACTTAAGAGAAACCCAACTTTGCCCCTTTTCAAAACAAACCCTAAGCGAAAACGCACCCAGAGCGAGAGGGTGGAGGGAAGGCTCCCTTCATCACTCAGCCTTGGTGGCGCTGCTTGGCATACCCTCTCCGCCGCACCGGCGACCGTAAGAGGAGACGATTGGCATCCCCTCAGTCTCGGTCTCAGTCTCAGTGCTTCTCATCGTGCTGATCGACAGTTCTCTCCTTTGTCTATGGACTCCTGCTGAAAAAAGGACCTGAAAAGCTCTGATCCGATGGAGGATGCAAGGGTTTTCCCCGAGCCTTGTCACTGAGGATTCAGCAAACCCTATGGGGGATGCAAGGGTTTTCCCAGACCTTAAGGTACGTACTATGCCTCCTCTATCTATTGTTCTGTAAAGCTGCTTGACTAAGTTTTGACTTTCTTCTTGTTATTCATTCCCAACTGAAACGACAAAAGGTGAACAAGAGAAAAAGAAGGGAAGCAATTGATTCTCCGATACTAGCCAAGCCCCATAGACAAGCAATGTGTGATACTTTAACAATGATGATTGTTGAAAAGAGAGGGCGACGCTACTCGGCGGAGCTCCTCCCGAGCCAGAGAAGATGGAGGGCATCGGCAGCTGGGACGTCCTTAAATGGACTAAGATCGAGGTCGGTCCTTCTTTTTCTTCCCGTGGCTGTGATTTTCCAGTTGATGCAGTGGTGCTTGCCTGAGATTGAATTTGCAGTTTTTTTTTTGGATCGATTGGCGTGTTTTTTTTTGGCAGCCAATTTCGTGGCCCTTAAACTGCGATTTCTTGCTCAAGGCCAAAGAAGTTGTTGTGAAGGTAAGTCAATTTGTTTTCCTGTGATGTAGAAATTGATTATTGTGGGGATTTTTTTAGCATTGTTTTCTATTGAATAGGACTCTGGTTTTGAGCTCCAGGCTAGGATTTTCTATGTACTTGTTGGTGCATCTTGCCTAAATCGAAGGGCGCCTCGGAGCTGTACAAGAACGTGTTCTTGGTCATGCCCCTTCGCTTATGTCTCATGTCAAAGCAAGAAGAAGAGTTGCTGATGAAGATTGCCTTTGGGTTTTTGAGAAGTTGCTGACCATGGCAAAACTATCCAAAAGATGAGAAGATCCTTGGTTGAGTTTTTGAGGTGTAAGAGGCAGGTCTTGATCAAACTGAGCAGGGTATCTACTTGGCAAGCTCTTAGAAATGGTCGTTTAATGAAAACTCAATTGGTACTAGTGCTGCAGATATTGATATGTCCAAAGCTGCTATTGTTGTAGTTGCAGGATTGGAGCTTATTGGGGGTACAAACGCAGAGATATATGCAGATTGTTTGGATATTGATTGGCCTTTGCTGTTCATGAAGCTTTAGAAGTAGCTTGAAATGTCAGTTCTTTGCTTGTGATTGGAGGGCTTTACCATGGATTTTGGAGGCAAGATGCTGTAGCATTTCTTTCAACTTGGTCCAGTTGAATCTTGTGGGTGGACAATTTAATGCATGCGCTAATTGGCACATTCAAGCTTGTTCTGCCCTCACAGGCAAAGGGCTTTTTGATGTCCTTGGATGGATTGCTCAAAGGGTCACCAGTAAGGCCCCAAGTTGAAAAACGAAGAGGAATCTCAATTTTTCTCATGTATTTGCTGGAGTTGGATAAGGAACTCTCTTTTGTAATGATAACAAATTTGTAGATTGATCCTCTTTGTTTTGCCTACTCTACCTTGAAATGATAAGTTTGTTTCATCAAATATTTATCGTGAAGAAAATTTGCTAAATGTTGCTCACGTTTGCCAAGAGCTATCAAATATACGTGAATGATTCACATTTTGCAATAATATATTTGAATTAACTTATACACCATGGATTCATACATTGTAAATGAGAAGAATAGTGTTTCAAATGATGATACAACATTTAACATGACAATACAACATTTGACATGACACGTTTACGTAATCATATGGCTATAAATTAAGAAAATGTTTAAGAATGTTTGTAATTTTTAAGGATGGTGAATTTTTTTCGACACGGCACATGTTACAACATGTAGGTTATAATGAAAGCAATATTTGTAGATTGAATTATTTAGCTATAAATAATTTTTATTTTAAAACAAAATTATTTACATGATGTCTTTTGACATTATTACGAAAATCTAAAATTAAGAAAGTTCCAAACATAATTTTTTAATTTTTCGACAAAAAAAAGAATAAGTTAATTATTCAAATGGGTTTTTCAAATGTGTTCTCTACCAAACAACATTTCTCTCAAAATTGCTTTTCAGAGTAGAATTTACCAAACAGTCTTTGCATTTCCTTCAAAGCCCATTTGCCAAAAAAATTGCATTTGCCCTAAAGTCTATTTGCAAAGTTGAACCAAACGCACCCTAAGTGGACACCCCACATTCTTTTTTTCCTTTCCGCTTTTGAGCTTACATAGACTGAACGCCAATGTCGTACACTTGTCATGCCGACTCGAGTATGAAAATTACAAATTACAGTGCAGAAAAATATAAAAATTGCAGGAAAATAGTAAATCTGTTTGTTTGTGCAGAGGCACTCCAGTAAGTAATCGATGATATCTATGGTAATTATTTTATTACCATCTCTCAGTTGTTTTCCTATGCCTGTAGCCTGTCTCCTCATCTTCGAAAATCTTGTGTCCGTACTCTCACGATGCCATAATCTTGTCTCTCGGCAGTTGCTCCTTTAAAAACGTATTCTAGATTCTCCAGGGCTTCCATTATTTCAATCTCCAAAGACTTCAAATTCGCAATCACATCTCAATGCCCCATTTAACTTCCTCTTGACGTCTCAATTGTTAATATGTTGTTTTTACTAATTGATATCTTTGTCAAGTATCGTTAACCATCTGCCGTCAAATAGCAATGGCTGATCCAGTAGTTATCATCGATGTGCGTTGGTATCGATAATACTTTCTACAGTCATCGATAATGACCCACGTGTTTAATCAACGACCCACGTTATGGTTAAGTGCCTATTCATGTTGACGACTTGATCAAATTTTTGGCCAAGACAGTTTCGTTCTAAACATGTCTGAAGACAAACTCGATCTTGTAGACTGTTTATTTATTTATTACATCTTCATATGTATATAGTGTACATTTCATCTCCTCGGAGATGTCCATCGACGTAAATTAATTGCTAGTAAATATTACTACTACGCGATTCTTTTTCCGTTATTTACTCGACTCGTTGATGATTTAAATATGGCGAAAAGGAGCTAAATTATATGCTAGAGGACTAGGGAACGTCGGGTTAATGGAAGAAGACAGCTGGAACACTTAATTCGGTGTATTCCGGTAGATAATATATAAGGCCGACCGGAGACTAGCAATATTTAAATATAGAGGAAAACATACAGCACCATCGTAATCATAATCCAATGTATAATCTTTCTGTGTTAATCTTTCTGTGTTAATCTTTCTGTGCACCTTTCTCGATTAGCTGTGTAAATGCTTTTCAGATTAGACATCTTGAGGGATTCACATGGGAAACACATGTCAAATCAAGAACACACGGCACGCCTTCTGGAATCTCTTTCTTTGGCCGTTCCTCAGATTGGCCAAATCGGCGGCGATGACCTTGAAATTAAGGGTCTTCCCAAAAAGTCTTGCGTAAATAGCGCGTGTGATCTCTATGGATTTTCCATCATTTGTACGGGTACTAATCAACTGTTTCCCCCATAGAAACTTTACGTTTAGTCCCTCTTCTTTAAGTTGGTGTTCATGTTGAAAACTTTTGCTATTGTGATCCCAGAAGGAAAAAAAAAAGGAGACCTAAATTTCTTTTATATATATTTTCTATTTGTGGAAAAAAAAGTCGATGAGAATAATGGAGATGTTGAAAATCATATATGCATTTTAAGGTAAAAGAGAATTACATTCTTTGAGGTTAAACGAAAGCTTGCTTTCCTTATTTTCATTCAAATATTGTTTATAGACATCTCCTTTTCCTATTTTTTTTACCATTATTTTCTTACACAGCAGTGAAGGCAGAAATTTTGTCAATTCTCACAAACCAAATATATCTATACCTGATGTTGGTTTATACTTGCAGAGTTTTCACTACAAAAAAACCATAATTTAGCTACGTATTTTGCGACGACAAAACCGAGAAAAGTTGTCGCTACAAGCATTTAGCGACAATATAGCGACTACATGAAAGTCGTTGTTAATAAAGCGTCGCTAAATTTCACGACAACGTGAAAACAAGCAGTCGCTAATTGGCAACTACCAATTCGTTGCCAAATAGCGACTAAAAAGACTCGTCATAGAAATTGTCCTTAATTAGCGACAATACCAAAACAATTATAGTTAACATAGTCGCTAATAAGTGACTCCAAATTATTATTCAGCGACTACGGATGTCGTCGCTAGTTTGCGACCAAACACAAGTAATCGCTAATAAGTGATTACCAACAAGGTAGTCGCACTTTGGCGACGTCTAGCATAATGCGTAGTTGCTATTCAGCGATTAATGCAGATGCCTCGTCGCTAAAATCGACAGAATGCTTTGGTCAAATGATGTTGAACCATTCTGTGGATTTTGGTGATGGTCCAGCGTATGTAGTGGCTAACTGGCGACACCCGTCGCTTTGTAGTTGCTATTGAGCGACTAGGAGTAACGCCTCGTCGCTATAATCCATAGAATGCTAGCCAGACGATGTTGAAGCATTCTGTGGATTTTAGCGACATCATGGCGCCACTCGTTCTAATGGGTGACGAATATCCTGATGTAGTCGCTATGCCGCGACGAGATGTCGTTGTAGTCGCTATTTAGCGATTAAGGTATATGTGTTGAGCATTCTGTTTGAGAGCATTCTATGGATTTTAACGACTATGATTGGTGTTGGTCGCTATTTGGCGACTAGTTTTTCTTGTCGTAGCGAATGGGCAATGAGTTGGCGACGACGTTGTTCTTATAGTCGATAATTAGCGACTACTTTTTGTTTGTAGTCACTATGTAGTGACGACTTTATGTCTTGTAGTCGCTAAAACCCACATAATGTTAAAAAAAAAAGACTGACTATGTCAATCCCATAGCGCACGACCTAATGTCAATTGATAAAACAATATATATAGACCAACATGAATCGAAATTTCCAAAATATATTGCATATTTACATCCAATTTACACCCTCAAAAGTTTCTTTTGGCCATTGTTGACACCTAATTTTTCGCACATTATTTTGCATCTTTATTTATTTATTTATTTTATTATTAGCATATAGTTCATAGGGATATTTTGCGTATCAAAGAAATCTTGGGCATACATTGAGCATATCTTGGGCATATATTGGGCTGAATATATTTTGTTTCAAAATAAGAAATAAGGACAAGGAGGAAACAAAATAAAAAGGAAATAAGAACAAAAAGAGAAGTCAAGAAGTGAACCCAAATATTTGGTCAAACCTGTGAAGGATTTGACTGAATATTTCGGTGACCCTTGCCTGAAATACACAGGATGAAGAGGCAAATAAAAAAAAAATATGGACTTTGGGGAGGGGGGCTCTCCACGATCTTGAGAAGAAAAAACACAAGGAGGAAGGCACACGCAGGAGGGGAGACTTTTTCGGCAAAAAGAGACACGGTGGGAGGACTTCTTCTGACGAGAGAGAGGAGACTTTTTCGGTCAAAAAGGCATAGGGAGGAGGATTTCTCTTTTACGCAGACAGTGAGGGAGAGGGAAAAAAAAGAAAGAGAGAAAAGGTGAAAAAAAAAGAAAAGAAAAAACACAAGGGTCTCTTTTCCCCTTCCTCCGCGAGCCGCCCCAAAGCTTCAACTCCGTCACCCACGATTGATTTGTGGCTCCGTCGATGCGGCCACGTTCTTCTTAGTTCGGCCTTTTCTTTTCTTTGGGGAGTTTTAATTATGAGTGCTCCATCCGTGGCTCTCCCGAGGATCATGGCCAAGTGACCTTCACGGATGACAAAGGGTTTGGCTCAAGTTTGCTCGAGCGCACCCATTCACCGTGGTCCTTGAGCCGTGTAGGGAGCTTGGTGTTATTTTTTCTTTCTCGTGAGCTCTCCATTATTTGGTCTTGCTGTGTTTTTGAAACCGAGATGAAATGTGTTTGATTTGACCATTTTTTTAAAAAGCTTCCATGATGCATTCTTACCCCCGTGATAATGCCGAGTGTCCTTAGTTCCTCTTGATTTTGTGTTGATTTGAGCCTATCCCTGTGATTATTTGCTGCTCGTTTGTGTGACATGCCGCTGTCGAAGAGAAGCAGTCCACGGTGGTTTTCTGCAGGTTGTTGGACTCGCATCCGCGCGAGGAAGAAGAAGACTCATGGAGCTTGGGCCGAGCTTGTTCATCGCCAGGGTGTCTCACGCGCAAGAGAGATTGGACCGAAATTGATTTGGACTGGTTTTGGTTCGGGCCGGGTTTTTTGTTGCTTGTTGCGCGTGGGCTACGCATAGAAGGAAAATCAAAGAAGCTGGACTGGGCCCCTTGCGAGCCCAGCCCAGTCTCTTCGTTTGTCTCTGGCCCCCAGCGCGGGTCGGGGACCGAACCGACCCGGTTCGGTTCTCGACCCGATTTCTTTTATTTTTATTTTTTTAATTTTCGTTTATTTTTAATTAAAAATAAAAAAATAAAAAAATCATTTTTTTTCAGAATTCAATTTTTGAGTGTTTGATTTCTTATTTTCTGTTTAATTTCCTTTTTGTGCATATTTAGATAATTTTGCATGTTTGAATTGATTGCGTTGCATTACGTGCATATTAAAATAATTGCATATTTAGGTTAGTTGCATAGTTAGGTTATTTGCATGTTTAGATTTAAAATTGCATCTTTAGATTATTTTCATGTTTAAATTTTAAATTGCATGTTTAGATTAATTGCATGTTTATTTTAACAATTGCATGATTAGGTAGATTTGCACGTGTAGGTAAATTTGCATAATTAGTTTAGATTGCATATTAGATATTTTTGTTAGGATGATTTTAGCTAGATTGCATTCTAGGATATTATTCTTGGTTGAGTATATTTTAGTTTAAATTAGGAATTAATATATATTGTTTCTTAATTTAGATTATATGATATTCAGTCATGGATAATTAGCTAATTAATTCATAAAAAAATTCCAAAATAATTGCATTTCATATATTGCATTTGATATTTGATTATATTTGATTTTATTTGATATTTCATTAGATTAGATTAGATTAGATTAGATTAGATTTTATTTAATATTTGATTAGATTATATTTTATTAGATTAGATTTTATTTGATATTTGATTTCATTAGATTTGATTGGATTTGATTTGATGCATGATATATCCTAGTTTGATTTTGTGATTTGTTTTGGATTTTCATTCCTTTCTTGTTATTGATTGAGTTTACGTGTGGTTACCATTGCATGTTAGGAATAGATTTAAAATTAATCCAAACTGCCTGCCGATTTTTGAAAATAATGAAAAGGTATCGAAAGGGTGTTAGATCAATCTAGCATAACCAAGTCCCCGTTCCCTTAGATCTCTGGTTCGCAGGAGTAAAGCATAGCTCCCGATACTTTACATGGGTTTCTAATCGACCCACCATAAATATATTAGTGGCGACTCCAAATTGAAAATACTTTTGCATTATACAAAGTGAAACCTAAATCGCGAATTGGTATGAGCTTGTGAGAGGTTGAGTTAGGTAAATCTTAGCAATCAATTAGCCGAACCCTAGGTGGTGCACCTTCGGGGAGGTCGCAACAGCTTGACGACTCCACTGGGGATTCGAAAACTTTTAGTGGACTTAGGCCAATTTCATTGTTTTCAAAAATTTGTTTGGCAGCGAGGATTCCAGATACGCCCCTAACTCGTGTGTTGAATATTTTTGCAGGGTTGTTTGAATGCTTTTATTTGAAGTGTTGATTGATTTAAATTGCTGTGCATGCTTTAATTGTTTTAGTACTACACTTTAGCACACACAACTTGCCGCCGGACTTGGGCCGCATATGATCACTTAGGATGGTGTTGAGATAGATGTCACTCCAACCGCATGCCCGCGGCCTGAGTCGCCTATCTCAACCCTGAAATTTCATTCTTCCTAGTCTGCAAGCTTGTGACTCGGGTCGACTCTTCGACTGTGTCGGAGTCATAAGGACCTGACTTAGTACGCGCGCCTGCGGCTAGTCCGATCATCCTTATGGCTCCACTTTGCTAAGCCTTTAGAATAGAAATCAAGCTGCACTTTTCATGCGCATGTCTATTTGATTGCCCCTGATCTACTTGCGAAGTAAGCTTTCTATCCCTATTCTTTGAATTTCATTTACATTTTTTATGCTTTCAGTCGGTCCATGATAAATTTAGGTCAGTAATGTCTTCTTGATGCTTTTTGAGTAGAAATAATTCTTTCATCAAATTAAAAAAAAAGCTCAATTTTTTTTTTAATTTTTAAGTGGGTCACATGTCACCATTTTCTCAAGCAAATCAATCTTTCGTTAAAGAAGAAATTTTTTTTTAAAAAAGTGTTAGTCGAATTGAGTCATGGACCTTCTCCTCCTTTTTACGCATTATGCTTATTTGTCATTTCTTTTTTGTTTAGGTGATCACGGAGCGTCCTCGTTCACCTATTCTCACGCAGTCAAGAGCTAAAATGTCGGATCAAATCGAACTCCGTGAGCATGTCACTAGCATCGAAGAGCAAATGAAAGAATTTTCTGCTATGATGCAAGAGATGACAGCTGAACTCAAGGCAGCCCGACTAGGCTCAACCTCGGTAGCACCAAAACAGAAGGAGGAAGATAACATTGTTGTGGAGTTTGATGAGGAAATTCCTCCCTTGAAAGATGATCCCATTATCACTCATATGCGAAGGACCAATGCTGATGACTTGCTTAAAAAAGAGTATGAAAAACGCTTCGAGAAGTTGGAGGAGAAACTGAAGCAAGTGCAAGGTCTACAAGACTCGTCTCTAACAGACCTCTCAATCTATTCCAAAGTGAAAATGCCGAAGAAGTTTAAGATGCCCGAATTCAAGAAGTATGATGGCACAACATTTCTAAGGGCTCATCTACAGATGTACTTGGTGTGGATAACTCCGTATGTTGATAACATTCCTTTAATGGTCCAATCATTTCAGGCTAGTCTGACAGGCCCTGCTCTGAGGTGGTATATCACGAAAGGTGTAAACCTCTTCAAAACTTGGGATGAAGTGTGCGAAGCTTTTCTGAAACAATACAAATTCATAATGGACATTATTCCTTCCCGTGAGGATCTCGAACGTGCTGAAAAGAAAAGAACCAAGTCGTTTAAGGAGTATGCGATCCAGTGGAGAAATCTAGCTGCCCAAGTTGATCCCGAACCAACTGATGTGGAGTTAAGGAAGATGTTCATCAAGACTCTCCCACACGAATACCGCATTCGGATGATAGCCATAACTGTTGATACATTTAATCAACTCATTTCGGTGGGGGAGCAAATTGAGATCGGGCTGAGGGATGGATGGTTCAATGAGCCAGTTAGAAGGTTTAATGTGAGAAAGGAAAAAGAGATTGAAGCTGAAGTTAACATGACCAGTGCACAACATGTTGGCATGCAAAAAGGTCCAAGCCGCCAACGACGTGGTAGGAGACAATTCACGTCTCTCCCTGCACCTTTGTCTAAAGTTTTACTGGTCCTCCAGAAGAAAGGTTTGCTTTCCCATGAACCAAAGCGACCTAATGCTGAGAAGTTCTCCAACTTTGATCCGTCGAAGAAATGTGATTATCATATGGGAGAAGTTGATCATTCTACTGATGATTGCTATGCTTTGAAGCATAAAGTGCAGGATTTCTTGGACACAAAGGCACTTTCTTTCAACACTGGCCAATCAAATGTCCAGCATAATCCATTACCCAACCATGATGGAAATGCAGATGGAGTCACTGAGTAGAGAATTTCATTTGAGGAGTCTTTTGTTGCTTTCTATATTTTCAATTTTGTTTGAATTTTGAGCAGTTGCATTTTCTATTCCAATAATGTAATTCATTTGATTAATGAAATTACAAGTTTGTTTTTATTTTGAGGACATGTTGAAATACACCAAACCAGCTCGGTGATGATATCCAACTAAAAAATCATCCATGGAGAATTTTGAGGGCTGGGTTTCTTCATGTTTTTTCTTTTATAGAAAATTCTTAGAAAAAGTTTGAAAAAAAAGTTTTTTTTTCTTTCAGAAAAGGTGCATATTGGATAAACTTTGTTTGTTTTTCTAACCCATTCACTTCATGTGTTAGAGCCTAGCTCCTCTTGTCTGATTGAGAATTGACACTTTCCAAGGAAAATAATTTGCAAAGATTAACATGCAAAACTGTGGGGCATTTTTCCAATTTGGCGGAGACACTGCATTGATGGGTGATACAAATTTCTCCAATTTTAGATTACATTTGTTTAGAGCCATATTCATGCACGTTCTTTTGATGCAGGGGGCAAGAACGAAAAATGCGGCGTCAAAGACTGAGTTTCCATGGCGATAATCTGTGTTCACACCCAAGAGCAACCGATGGACTTTCATTTTTGATCACTTTCTCTTGCATATGATATCATGTTCACGTTATGCTTGGATATTATTTTTGAGAAAAATGAATTGTTTGAAATAAGCTTAAAGTGCCCACATTTGATAAAATGATTATGCATAATGGTTTTTGAATTCACTGAATATTGCCAATATTAAACCATTTGACGAGTAATGTCGATTTGATTGAGAGTGCTAAATGGGATTCGTTGGGATGACGAAAGGCAAGCCATGTCCATACACATTCCCATTCTTATACACTTGTGAGATAAGCATACGGAATTCCATGTTTGCATGGTAAAGAGTATTCTCGCGAAAGGTACAATGACCGAAATGATGAGAGGAAGTTCATTTCTCTATCCCAAATACTATAATGATCCATTGGTTATCCCATTTGAGCTAAACACTTGTGAAGTTTCATACTATCCCTGTTAAGAACCACCCCACACTGGGGCAAATTGGAGGTACACTTGCGTTATTGGTGTTAAAAGACGCAAAATGGGTAGAAACTTTCTTACTTTCACTTGCATCAATCTTTGAGTGTTGCTATTACACGTGAAATCAAATGTCAAATCAAGTGCCTTAGGATGACGAAGAGCATTCATTTTTCTATCCTAAACACTCTTATCCTTTGCTAGCCACTTTGAGCCTATGATCTTTATTTCAAATTAAACCCGCATTGGTGGTGATCAAAACTTACATTGGGGCATGAAAAAGTTCAAATTTATTCGAAATAGCAGAGTACAAGAGTCACATCATGGGACTTGAGCCAAAGATGTCATACTACTCATATTTCTCAGTCAATCTAGCAGTAAAAAAAAAGTGAAAATGGGGCAGAAAAAGCAGTGTGCCTGGTAAAAGCAAGGCCAAAGCCCAAGTTCAAAAGAGAAAGTGAAAAGACTTAGGGGTAAGAAAAAATAGTGTGCCTGGTAAAAGTAAGGCCGATGCCCATAGAAGTCAGAGCCAAAGGCTCAAATCCGCAAAAGTCTGCCCTCAAGGTGGTCGGGCTTTCCAAAAAGTGTTAAATAAGGCAATTTTGCAAAAATCATGTGTCATCCCCTGTGAAGTAATATTTGAAGCTCGAAATTTGAGCCTGAGAAGATTTCTCGATGATTGATCACCAGCTTTCATACACATCTGAGCCTACTTATCCATTTATTTCTCACCCTTGAGCCAAGCCTACATTACATCCCTTTAAAGTCTCTTCTGATTAGAGCACTTGAATTAATGTGAGGTTTCTAATGTTTTCAGCTTAGCTCGAAGAAGTGCGAACAAGACTGTTTCTATTGCATTTACTAGGTTCTTGACTTGTAAACCTGGAGATATTTATTGAGAAGGCATTCTTTCTAAGCCTTGACTCAAAAAGTCCCCTTTGCTTAGCCGTTGACCAAGCCCAAATTATGGTCCTACTAAAGACCTCTCTAATTGGTAAACTTGTACCGCTTGCGAGAATGCTCGAACCTTTGTTGACATGATGATGGTGAGATCGAGTGATACAGTTTTTCCCGTATTAATGGCCGGGACAAAAGCCTTCCAACGAGATCGAGTGAAAGTCCTTTCTGACTACATTTCATTTGACATTCTTGAGAAATTCACTTATTTGAATGGAAATCATCTTGTTTAATAATTCATCTCAGTGGAAAATAAATGATGCAAAAACCGATGTGCACGATTGTGAACTTTGAATTTTGTCTATGCACACACATCTCTCTTAATAGACAAATTTTTTTCTAATCACTAGAGAGTTCATGATAATCAAGTTGTTTTCTGAAACTTTGAGTATTTTTGGAGTATTCTTGAGTTGTTTTTCTTACAGAGAATCAATCTGGCATGCTTCCATAGCCCGGAGCATTTCTCAGCAACACGGCATGCTTCCGTAGCCCGTTGTCATTTCTCAGCAACACGGCGTGCTTCCGTAGCCCGGAGTCATTTCTCAGTGACACGGCGTGCTTCTGTAGCCCGGAGTCCCTTCATTGACACGGCGTGCTTTCGTAGCCCGTGTGCTTTCGTAGCCCGTAGTCTCTTCATCGACACGGTGTGCTTCCTATAGCCCGGAGTCTCTCAACTTGGCGTGCTTTCGTAGCCCAAGCCTCATTTGAATAGACACGGCATGCTTCTCGTAGCCCGGAGTCAATTTTTACTGACGCGACATGCTTTTGTAGCCCGTAGTCTCTTCATCGACACGGCGTGCTTCCCGTAGCCTGGAGTCACTTAACTTGGCGTGCTTTCGTAGCCCAAGCCTCATTTGAATAGACACGGCGTGCTTTTGTAGCCCGTGGTCTCTTTTCACTTAACCGACCCGGTTCGGTTCCCGACCCGATTTCTTTTATTATTTTATTTTATTTTATTTTTAATTAAAAATAAAAAAATAAAAAAATCATTTTTTTTTCAGAATTCAAATTTTGAGTGTTTGATTTCTTATTTTCTGTTTAATTTCCTTTTTGTGCATATTTAGATAATTTTGCATGTTTGAACTGATTGCGTTGCATTACGTGCATATTAAAATAATTGCATATTTAGGTTAGTTGCATAGTTAGGTTATTTGCATGTTTAGATTTAAAATTGCATCTTTAGATTAATTTCATGTTTAAATTTTAAATTGCATGTTTAGATTAATTGCACGTTTATTTTAACAATTGCATGATTAGGTAGATTTGCACGTGTATGTAAATTTGCATAATTAGTTTAGATTGCATATTAGATATTTTTGTTAGGATGATTTTAGCTAGATTGCATTCTAGGATATTATTCTTGGTTGAGTAGATTTTAGTTTAAATTAGGAATTAATATATATGGTTTCTTAATTTAGATTATATGATATTCAGTCATGTATAATTAGCTAATTAATTCATAAAAAAATTCCAAAAAAATTGCATTTCATATATTGCATTTGATATTTGATTAGATTAGATTTTGTTTGATATTTCATTAGATTAGATTAGATTAGATTAGATTATATTTAATATTTGATTAAATTATATTTTATTAGATTAGATTTTATTTGATATTTGATTTCATTAGATTCGATTGGATTTGATTTGATGCATGATATATCCTAGTATGACTTTGTGATTTGGTTTGGATTTTCATTCCTTTCTTGTTATTGATTGAGTTTACGTGTGGTCACCATTGCATGTTAGGGATAGATTTAAAATTAATCCAAACTGCTTGCCGATTTTTGAAAATAATGAAAAGGTACCGAAAGGGTATTAAATCAATCTAGCATAACCAAGTCCCCATTCCCTTAGATCTCTGGTTCGCAGGAGTAAAGCATAGCTCTCGATGCTTTACATGTGTTCCTAATTGACCCACCATAAATAGATTAGTGGCGACTCCAAATTGAAAATGCTTTTGCATGATAAAAAGTGAAACCTAAATTGCGAATTGGTATGTGCTTGGGAGAGCTCGAGCTAGGTAAATCTTAGCAATCCATTAGCCGAACCCTAGGTGGTGCACCTTCGGGGAGTTCGTGACAGCCATGCAATAAGAAAAGCTACAATCAAAGTAGCGCATTTCTCAGAAGCGCTATGCAAAACAGATGACCCACTCGGTAATAAACTAATCAAAACAGAACATATGTACACAGAACTCCCTGGAAATCACCTACGGGGTCTCCTCCATGCCATCATCATCATCATATTCTTCATCCTCGAGGCCGGCGTCACCTACAGATGTAGGTATATGTACAGGTGGTGGGGCTGGGGCAGGTGTTGGGGCTCAAGCTGGGGCAGGTGCAGGTCCAAGTCCATAGGGATTTTACGCCACCTGCTTGGTGTCCAAATGTCGCATGACCTTAGCCATATTCATTTGCAGATTTCTTATTTCATCGTTCTTCTAGGCTAGCTGTTCTTTCAACTCTGCAACATCTGAGGCCGATGCCGTATCCTGTTGACTCCACCTCGAACCTGGTCCTCTTGATGATGATGCGCCCACAGACTTTGCGCATTCCCTTCCCAGATTTCCCAGACCAAACACCTTGCCGTGTTTCACCCCACCTGATGCCTCCACCCATAACTTCACCTACTCAGTTGGCGACGGTTCAGGTATCGCCAACTCCCCTTGTTCACCCCCTTCTTCACTCCTGCTTTTACTGGCCAACATCAGTTTATCAAATTTTTCCTACGTTAAGCATTGAGGGCAATAAATAACACAATTTGGCAACTATAACCATATATTAGTAAAACTATCTAGTTATCCAAATTTAACCAACCTTAACGGCTCGGGCTTTATCGCTAACAAACGTCTTATCCTTCTTCATGAATGTGCACTCGAAGGTCTGAGAGAATGATGGCTCATTCCTCAATTCCCTCGCCTAGCAACAATAACAAACATTGCATTAGATACTATATATAATTCACTTAATTAAAAAGACACAAAAGTAACTGACCATTCGTCGTTTGTGCTCTCCTATGTTGATGGAGCCGCCCGCATATATCGCTGTCCCACCTCCTCTTGAACTGGAAGCTCGATTAAGCTTATTTCTTTCGCTCGCCTTCTTATGCTCCTCCGATCCCCAAATCCTCAAGATGTCTGCCCAATTGTCGCTCGATATCTATTGCGGCCTCTTTTGCCTCGTGTGCGCTTTATTCATGATATTTCGCATGTGATCACCAACTTTCTTGTCAAAAATCTGTTTAATTACGCCATCATGATTCTCAGCCCACCATCCGCTGCAAATCAACAGAACACCGATTACCAAGAATCCGGTAACAAAATAAACAAGAAAGTATGCAGTAACAAAATTTTACTATCGGACCATAGAACTTCACATTACACTTACCGAGAATTCACGCCATCACACATTTTTTCGCACTTTGTGGGGCGCTGCTAAATGTTGCATATGGCCCTCTCCAATACATATTGACGATTTCATTCAACTCTCGGACCACGGCATTGGCATTCTCGAATCTATAAATCGTGAACACATATGTATATATACTTATACATATAGAGAAATACTTAAATTCAAATTGCAAACAAATTTTGGCCAAACAATGAACGTTCTAACCTTTTACTTACGAGTCTCCATTTGGTGAGATGAGCTTCCTGCCTTGGTCATCTAGGACCCAATTCGATTCACCTGTGAGTGTTGGCCCTCCCGATGTCGACGGTTGTCCTACACTTGGCCCTTCCGTCTGTCTATGATAAACTTGGCCTCCATGTGGGTTGACTGGACTCTCCTACATCTCTGGAGGTTGGGTCTCCGACCCTACGCCAGCAACTTCATCAGCATCTCTAGGTGGGGGGGGGGGGGGCTGCACTAGAGTCGTGGGGGACACCTCCTCATCCTGCTGTGCTGTCCCGTCGATCGGAGACGGGGATGAGGCCACTGCCAGGGTAGGGGGGAATCGAACAACCTGGTCCCTTGTACAGGCCTTCGGCCTCCACGACCACCCCGCCTACCTCCACGCGGATACTGAAAAATTAAACAAGTAAATGAGATAAATATACAAGATTATTATATTTATTAACCAACCCTAAAATATGATGTACCTTATTTACTACTTACCATGGCGACGATTAATGTGGAAGCTTGCTGATTACTGTCCTTAAAACATGCCACGAATCGTCTTCTATTCTGAAATGAGCTATTTTGCATCGACAAACGATGTGATTATATATTCAAATATAACTGGAAGACCTAACCATGACAAAGGACGTCACCAATTTTCATGACAAAGTGACTCAAAATGCCTACCTCTTGAAGCCAACATGTCTCTATTCATAGCTAATACAAACTTATATTGATAGATAAAAAACTGACATATAAATCTAGACATTGCTATTGTGCCATTGCATCTCTGCGATTAATGGGATTCATTGGAGATGATTGTTTGTCTAATGCATATCTAAGGTCACTACTCAATTGGAGCTTGCAGGTTAGATATTCAAACTTGTCGGCTACATATTGGATTATTCCTGAAGCTGCATCTTAAAACTTTCTATAAATGAATTGAAATGATGCCTAATTAGATCCCCCAACCCCTAATCAGATCCTAATTACAATAAACCCTAATCAATCGTCGACCTAAAACCCTAATTTGCGAAAAATGATGCCTAATCAGATCCCCAACCCCTAATCAGATCCTAATTACAATAAGCCCTAATCAATCGTCGACCTAAAATGCTAATTTGCAAAAAATGATGCCTAATTAGATCCCCCAACCCCTAATCAGATCCTAATTACACAAACCCTAATCAATCGTCGACCTAAAACCCTAATTTGCACTGGACGAACCCTAATTTTCGACAAAACCCTAGTCGTTGTAAATTGAAATTCCTAATCCCCCAATCAAACTCCTAATCACCTCCCCTAACCCTAATCAATCGGATTTATCGCAAACCTTAAAGAAGCTTGCAAACCCTAAATGGCCGCGAGGGGGAAAATCGCGATTACCTCTCTTCGGCGTGGACGACCGGCGGTCAAAGTGTCACCACAGGGACCAGGGCTTGACGACTGGCTTGGCGTAGCTCGGTGTGGCTCGGCGACGGGATGGAATGCACCTTGCAGACGTCACCTCCTCCGTCTCAGAAACCCTAGCAGAGAACGGAAAATAGCTTGTGCGTTTGTGTCGTTTACGGGGAAAAAGAAGGCCCATGGCGATTTTGACTTAACAGTTTAGTGATGAGTACGGGTAAGTACTTACTCGTCGCTATATCGCGACAAGTATATACTTACCCGTCGCCTTATAGCGATTCCATGTACTAGAACGTAGCCAATTAGTGACTACATGAAAATAAGTAGTGGCTAATTAGAGACTACATACACCCGTTCGTCGCTAAAGTTCACAGATTGTTAAACATGACTACTATTCGAGCATTATGTGGATTTTAGCGACTACCACATCTATGTCGTCACCAAATGGCGATGCCACAATGACCTAGTGGCTAAGTAGCGACCACCATATCATACAGCGTCGCCATTTTGGCAACGCCTACTAAAGCACGACGTCGCCAAAGTGCGACACGATAAAGTTGCGTAGTCGCCAAATTTCACAGTATGCTTTACGCGAGACGCGTAAAGTGTCATTCTATGGACTTTAGTGACTACCATTTTCTTAGGCGTCGCCAATCGGCGACGTGAGTCCGATGTAGTCTCTAATTAGAGACTACATATTCGTGTCTCGTCGTTGACTGGCGACGTCACTCCCTTGTTGTGGCTAAATAAAGACTACCATGTCGTTCTGCGTCGCCAACTGGAGACGGCTTTCGGACGTAGTCTCTACGGCTTTCGGACGTAGTCTCTATGGCTTTCGGACGTAGTCTCTAATTAGAGACTACGTTACAGTTAGATGTCACCAACTGACGACTTCGATGATACTTGGTGGCTAATTAGAGAAGACGTGGTACACCTCATGGCGATTTCGCGACGCGATAGGGTTTGTAGTCGCTAAAGTTCACAGTAAGTTAAACACAACTATAATTGGAGCACTCTGTGGATTTTAGCGACTACCATGTCAGCTGACGTTGCCAACTGGCGACGCCACCTCTTCTCGTGGCCAATTAGATACAACATGTACTTTTTCGTCGGTAATTGTCGTCGACTTTTTGCATTGTTGTAGCTGAGTGGCGACATCGTTTGTATTGTACGATCACTAAATGTCTAGTTGCTTCGACTCTTCCTTTTTTGTTTTGGTAATTCGCATAATCGCCTGATATAACAATTCAATAAATGTGATACGCTGTGGAACATAATGCAATATATATTAAGTTCATATATACAATCATTCGTACAGCAGATAACTAGTTCGTCTAAAAAATATTCATCTTCATCTTCGTCTTCCTCATCTTCCTCTGCACCTTTAGGCCCATTGTTGGATTGTTGATACACGTCCTCGTCCTCGTCCTCGTCCTCATACTCAGTATCATATTCACCTATCTGAAATTCAGCTTCTTCATCAATACTGTAATGTTCCATTGTTTGGCCAAATTCACTTGCATCCACATTTACATTGTCCCATGTGGGTCTCGTAAAGTTGAAATATCATATTCCTCTAGATCAACCGTGTTCTCTAGGGTCTCTTGCTGATATGCTGCATCAGTCTAGTGTTCTTCGATTTTGCTTCATGCTTTTGTCTTACAAACAACCAACCAACTACTTTTATCCCGTTTCAAACTAGGATATGATGTATAGTACACTTGAATTGCTTGTTGTCCCAACACAAATGGGTCATATTTCGTGTACTTTTTATTGTGGTTAATTTCAACCAACGGGAACTTCGAATGCACCATCATTCCTTTCACAGGGTCGAAGCATGTGCACTTAAATAACACCATGCGCAATATTGATCAGTGGTACTTTATCTCTAAGATTTCATCCAACAATCCATAAAAATCATCGCTTAAACTAGAACCGGACTGCGCACACACACTGCTATTCATGGTGGACTTGCCCATCCCATACTCTTGAGTTTGAAAATTATACCCATTTATGAAATATGCTGGCCATGTTCTTGCTCTTACTTTTGGACCCAATGACAGATGATATATCAGCCATTCCTCTTCGACGAGTTCAAAAGTACTTTCCACCTAGTAGCAGGAACGCATAATGTAACCAAATGGCTTTCAGCATTATCATGCATAATTAAATATGACATACTCCAAAATGACACATCATGACGAACTTACAAAATTTTTCAACCATGCAGTGAAATGTTGATTGCACAAGCTATCAAACTCATCATCCGGTTGTCCAGACATTGAAGTACGAAACATCCTGTTCGAATTGATACCAGGAAATGAGAGGCAATAGACTTGAATTTTATACGCTAGAGCAAATCCATCAGGCAAACTATAAATGTACACTTACTCGAAATATGGCTCGACATCTGGACAATTCAATACAATGTAGGTATGCGCTGCATCTCATTCTTTGCCTGTTAAGTAACGCACCTTACATACGCCGCTTGGTTGACTAAGATAATTGAAAATTGATAATGGAATGCAATTTATGTCAATGAGGCCCTCGTCGTTCCGTCCCGGTCTTCGTTTATTGCACTGGACGTGCGGTTCAAAATAATATGAAACAAACGTACTCACTTCTTCCATAATGTATGCCTTACAAATTGATGCTTCAACACGTGACTTATTCTTAATCTTTTTCTTCAAATGAAATAAAAACCTAAAATGAAAAAAACAGTGATATTGTCAATTCATAATATATCCAAAACCTATTAATGTGATGTATATATGTTAAGCAATGCATACCTCTCAAAGGGGTACATCTATCGGAATTGTACGGGACCTGCAACTTTTGCCTCATAAGGCAAATGAACAAGTAGATGCTCCATTGAATTAAAAAACGACGAGGGAAATATCCATTCCAAGTTGCAAATGATAATTGAAATCTTTCTCTAGTTTCTCAATATGTGATGTTTTTAACACTGTCGAGTAAATATCATGAAGGAAATTACTCAATTCAGTAACGGCGCCCCAGACAAAGTTGGGTAGAAATTCCTTCGTTGCTATTGGAAGTAGTCGCTCGATAAATATGTGACAATCATGACTCTTCATGCCCATCAACCTACATGCATTCAAATCCACACATCTCCGATGTGAGACGCATACCCATCAGGAAAGCGCAAAGTCTTGCACCATTGACACAAAGCACGTTACTGCTCCTTGGACAATTTGTACACTACTTTAGGTTTTGGGCCACAGCTGCCTGGAGTTACATCCAGTGTTGGCCGATGCAAATGTTTCTCATATCTTTTCGAGTATTGAGGTTATCTTTTGTCTTCCCGGGAACATCCATCAACTTATCTATGACATTCTCAAAAACATTCTTCTTTATATGCATGACGTCAATATTATGCTGAATGATATGACTCTTCCAATATATACGCATAAGTGCTGCCACGCGGGTTTTCAACAACGCTATCAAATGGAAGCACTCGCTCCCATAGTTGTTCATCGGTCAATCGTAATGGTGGAGTTATTTTGTCAATTCTATTTTTGATGAATTCTTTTTTATTCTTTCTGAATGGATGATTTGTCGGCAAAAATTGTCTGTGGCAATCGAAATAGCTCGTCTTCTTGTCATGTTTTAATCTGAATGACTTAGATCTCTCCATATATATTGGACAGCCGAAGAGCCTAGCTGTGCTCCACCCGGATAACATTCCATAAGTCGGAAAGTCATTTATCGTCCAAAGGACCGCTTTCATAACGAATGTTTGATCGGTGCAAATATCATATACGTTGGAACACCCTCGTTCCATAGCAGTTGTAACTCTTCAATCAATGGTTGCATATAAACGTCAATAAACTTTTTCGGATTATTTGGACCGGGCACAATCAATGTGTGTCTTCATGCACTTACCAGGGGGGAGATTGTACGGTGTTAAGATGACCGGCCAACATGAATACTTCTTCCTTGATTTCTCAAATGGGGCAAATCCATCAGCACACAGACCTAGCCTGATGTTTCGCGGCTCAACACTAAATGCAGGGTATGTTCGGTCAAAATGTTTCCATGCAAATGAATTGGATGGATGGCACATTTTGTCCTCTTCTATTTGATGGTTCGCATGCCAAGTCATGTGTTCTGCAGTGGCTTCAGACACATACAACCTTTGCAATATGGGGATTAATGGCAAATAAAACATTTCTTTCATTGGTCTACGTTTCCCATGCTGACCCTGCCTCTTTTGAACCTTGTACCTAGGTTCGTTTGTAGAATTTGCAAGACTCTGTTGCTTCATCAGCTCTCCAATATAACATACAACTATTAGTACATACATGGATAATCTTAACTAGAAGACCTAAGTTATGAACTAGTTTTTTCATGTCATAAAAATCACGTGGCATGATATTATCAGGAGGCAATGTTTCACGCATTAACTGATCGAAAGAGTTGAAGCACTTCTCTGACACATTATGTTCGGCTTTAATATTTAGCAATCTTGCCGTCATGGATAACTTTGTGTGGTTAGTACAACCTCCTCATAATTGTTCATCTACTGCGCTCAATACTTCACGAAACTAATTACAGACATGGTCATCAAATGTTCTGTCATCCATATAATGCCCATGTGATGTATGACTATAACTCCTTGCTTCGTGTGTGCTTTCATGGTTAGGTTCCCAAGTTGCAAAATTATGACCAGCTACATTAATGACCATATGCTGTATGGATTCAACTGGGGAAAGTTAGAGCCACATTCTTCCCTAACAGAAAATGTGTGAGTTTGCCGATATTCCTCGTCAGACATAAACGGTTCCCCATGACAAGTCCAGTTGTAGTAGTTCGGAGTAAAGCTGAATCTGCATAGATGCTCTCCAACTATATTAACATCTTGAAATCTATAATTATTGCACTTCCTACATGGACATCTCATCGTACTCCCGTCCATGTACTCAACGTTTCAAGTAGCAAACTCCATAAACATTTGCAACCCAGCATGAAACTCTTCGGTCAATCC
This sequence comes from Melaleuca quinquenervia, assembly GCA_030064385.1. NCBI lineage: Eukaryota > Viridiplantae > Streptophyta > Magnoliopsida > Myrtales > Myrtaceae > Melaleuca > Melaleuca quinquenervia. The sequence continues at coordinate 8,362,291 of CM057721.1, read as the reverse complement.
TCCACGTCTAGGTAAGTTCTTATTATACATCCAAGACCTGTCTCTTTCCATTATGTCTGAATTCTACTACGATGATAAACAACAATGTCACATTTATCACAAAATTACACCCTCATAAATAGTAAATAAATAACATTAAACTTCGTTCTAAGTAAAACAGTAGATGTTTTTTTACAACAAAACCAAACATGGCTTTACTGATTCAACGGAAGCAGCATTCCACAACATCAAATGACTATAAGATTCACCAATTTTTTTTTTTGCATTACGCATATTTAACGAATGATGGGATGCAAACACAAATAATATCCATCATCGGGATGCAACTACAGTAGATCTGGATGAATGTGAGCTTCTCTCATCATTACATAAGCTCAAAATAGTGGAGGCCGCTAAACAACTGTCTAGAAATCATTTTGTTAACTCCGCCGAACAAACCCATTTTTCGCACAAATCAATCAAACCCAATCCTCCATGAGCCAATGAGTAATCATGTCTATGTATATATATGCGTTCACAATGAGTTAAAAAAGAGAAAATGGGACTAACTTGATTTAGGGTTTTGCTGCAGGTGGAGATAGGGCACCGTTCGGGGAGAAGAAAGTGAGAAACTGCGAGATGCAGATTATATTTATATGCGGACATTAGCCACGACAAAAAAACGTCGGCGCCAAATTTGTTGAAAATTGGCGACGACCAAACATAGTCGCCAATTAGCTACTACATTAGAGACAAAGCACTGCATATCGTCGCTGAATAGCAACTCATTTTACATCTCGTCGCTAAGTAGAGACAAAATTGGCCACAAAGTCCACTTATCATCGCTAATTTACGACGCTAGAAATAGTTTCGTTGGCAGTGAACGATGTATTTGACCTTTCGTCGTTGATTAGCGACTACTTTTGTCGCTAATTAGACACAACCTCCATATGTAGTAGCTAAATTTGTCATCGGTAGCTTTTAGTCGCAACTTTTGTTTTGTCGTCGCAAATTGCTGATGAATTTTAGTAATCATCGCTAGAATGGTGGCTATCAGTGACGACGTTTTATGTATGGCGTAACTAAAAAACTGTTTTTTTTTTTGGTAGTGTTTGCTAGTATGAACAGTTATTAGGTATAGGAAAATAGATCTACCTCTAATGTCTTATGCAATTAACATTTATGGACTTTTTGCCGTGTTGTGGGCTAAATCACAACACAGTTATTATTCTCAATCAACGATATTTTATCTGGTGCAAGAAATAGATAAATTATTCCTCCCAAACTTAATGTCAATTCCCCAAAGAAAATAAATTATCCGGACCACATGCGTTGGTGCTTCTCATTAGCTTAATGACATATGAATCCCTTGTGAATCCGACATCCAAATGACTGCATATTAACGAGTGACTTTCCCACCAAAAAGTCAAACTCTCTTTTGTTTGAATTTACAATCCCAACTTTTCTATAATTTCTTCAGTTCATATTAAGACTTAAGCGCATTTAGTTAAGCTTTCCTAATGGGTTTTGAGCCTCTAAAACCCATTGGAGAAAATATTAGGTGTTTGACGGTCATTCACAAAAATTTTTGAGGTGGAAAATTGGCCTTGGGTAATGCTGAAAGTTGAAAGAAAATTCTACTAGCTTTTAACATTTCCACAAAACCTATTTTCAAAGCTGAACCTAACCCACCCTTAGAAAGTTAGAACTAGACTTTCGTGTTCAACACTATCTTTTTTTTTCTTTCCCTTTTCAATAGTTTGCGTGCCAAAGTAGCATAAATGACTATTTCATATCAAGGAAAAAAAATGCCGAGCAAAATAGTTGACAATTATTGCCATAGTTTTCTTTTCTTTTTGTGGTTTCATATTAGTGTGACGTTATTTTCTGATCAAATTTCATCCATTGCAGTGGTTCTACATCTTGATTCCTCTTTGTCATGGAAATCTTTTCTCTGGCTTTTTATGATTTTTTTACTAAAAAAAGTCATAGAGAAGTTTGTCCATTTCTGTATCGACATCATAATAATGTCTTAAATTTTTCTTCCATACCAAATGTAGGAAGGAGAGTTGTGATGACAACTTTTGCGAAGAAATTACGCAAATCAATCTCTTAGAATTGTATTTCATGGGATTCCACAGTTGATAATGAAGGTTCTTTAATTAGTTCTAAATTGCAAAACTATTTAAATATATGATATCTTGAAGGAAAAAAAGTTCGTTTGCAAGGTCCTGAGATAGTAAAAGCATAATACACTCATTTGGTATATTTCCTTTATATTTTGTAATTTATAATAACTGCATTTTTACCACATTTTCCATGGATCATGATGAAAGTGAAGATCAAGGTTGCGGTATGCATTTTCTGTTCCTAAATTCTTTTTCTTTCTTTGAATGTAATGGGGATTTGCTCATTTCAACAAGTGAAAAAGCGATAATTCAGGATTACACAATTTACAATTGCCATAACTATGTACTTTTCTATTTACTCACATCGAACATTTTCACACTTTCCCTATCAACCAAATTGATGATGAAGGACATCCAATGAAGAGCAAGCAAGGTGGAAAGAGCCCAGCCGATGTCGGTGTGCTTCTGGGTAGCTTGAAGTTGGGTCATGCTTCTTTGCAATATGAGTGTTCAGTTTGCTGTATGCGAAGTACTTCAGAAAGGGGAGTGGAGATCATGGAAGGATCTTGCCTGTGCTTTGTCCATGGAGCGTGGAGATTCATTGGCGTAACACCATCTGATCATGTAAGGTTAATTTTTTTTTTCTTTTGTAATGACTTTACCATGTACCAAAATGGGAGCCTCTTGAGTCTCCTTTATATATCACAAAGTATTAGGCTCCATATTATTCCCAACCAGTCAAGATTCTCCAGCATCTCCACCCGTCGTACGGGCAATGTTCTTGTTCAAATTCCATAAACTGCGTCCGGTCATCACCATCGAGTTGTGCGTTATTGATAGATTTTCGGACAATACCATGATCATGGCATTGTCAGTAGGTAAGGCTCCCCATCGCATCCTTTTTAGAAACTTATTAATAAGTGAACGAGGAATTTCTCTTTAATTTGCAGGGGGGCAGAACTTTTTCTTTTTTGATTTCTTTTTGTTCTTTACCGAGTACAAAAAATAAAAGAAGAAAAGAAAAGGAAGAAAAGCCAGAATTCCACCCCACGCATCAAAAAGAAAAAGCGCTTCTAATGACCAGCAAGTAAATAAAAGAAAAAGAAAAAAAAGAAAAGAACGCGGTTCCGTGAGTACCGGGTTAAAAAGAAAAGTAAAAAAAAAAAAGGAAGAAAAGCGCCTAAAGAAGCTGTCTAATAAAAATTGACACATCCTTATAAATCTCCAGAGTTCCCATCAGCACCCATCCTGCCTCTTGTTTCTTCTTGTCCTTGCTTTCGTATGCTTACCTGCTTCTTGGGGCTTTGAGTGGTGAAACTTGCCAGCATGAGTGTTGCAGAGTTTCAACCATGCCATTTGCTTCTTCTCCTCACTCTTCCATTGTGCTTTAGCCAAGTCTCGCCCACCACCAATGAGACAGACAGACTCGCACTGCTCGCATTTAAGGACAGCATAACTGAAGATCCTTTCGGCGTGCTCAACTCATGGAACAGTAGCATGGCGTTTTGCCAATAAATCTCTCCTCATGTTGGGAATCTTAGCTTCTTAAGGCAAATGTGGCTCTATAACAATAGTCTCCATCATGGAATCCCTCCGCAAGTCAGCCAGCTGCGCCGCCTTCGTTACTTAAACCTAGACAACAATTCATTGGTCGGTGAAATTCCCAAAAACATATCGGGCTGCTCTAACATTGCCGATCTCTTTCTTCAAAAGAACCGACTAAATGGAGAGATTCCTAGAGAGCTCGGTTCACTATCGAAGCTACAGAGGTTTGCTTTGTTTGATAATTATTTGACTGGGAGCGTGCCTTCCTCCATTGGAAACTTGGCTTCATTGAAGGTCCTTTATTTATGCAAGAACAACTTGAGTGGGAGCATTCCCCAATTTCTTGGCCACCTGACAAACTTGCAAGAATTCGCCCTCCCAAAAAACAGATTTTCAGGTATAATTCCATCTTCCTTACTCAATCTCTCTTCGATGATTCTATTTGAAGTAATTGTCAATCGGATAGAGGATACTCTTCTAGAAGGCATAGGCCTCGAACTCCCACATCTTGAATATTTCAGTGTTGCCGAGAACCAACTTGAGGGGCCAATTCCTCCCTCAATATCAAATTGCACAAAGCTAAATGTGTTCCAACTTAGTGAGAACAAATTTTCTGGGAATGTACCTTTTTTGGAAAATTTGTATGAGCTTCGTGATCTTCGAATCCATGATAATAAGCTTGGAAAGGGAAAGCATGAAGACTTGAGCTTCCTTTGCTCGTTAACTAACAACTCCAAGTTAGAGGAAGTGAATATTGGCCAAAACGAGTTTGGTGGGGTGTTACCTAAATGCATGGGTAATTTATCCACCACTCTCAGCGGATTTACCTCAACGGAAAATCAAATTTCCGGTGAAATTCCAGAAGTAATTGGGAATTTGGTCGACCTAGAAGTATTGTTTATGAATGTTAATAAGCTTTCAGGTATTATCCCCTCAAATTTGGGGAATCTACAAAATCTAGCGAAGCTGGTCTTAAGTGATAATAGCCTCGGAGGTATTGTTCCATTTTCTTTGGGAAATCTGACCAAGTTGATTCTTCTAGCTCTTGGTGGAAACAACTTTCATGGTCAAAATTCCTTCCCATCTGTCGAATTGTCGGTCTCTTGATTTTCTTCAACTATTTTATAACAATTTCAGTGGTACAATACGCCCACAACTTATAGGCCTTTCATCACTAGCTATCCTTTTGGACTTGTCTCATAACCACTTGACTGGAGTTCTACCCATAGAAGTAGGCAACTTGAGAACTTTGACTACATTGGACATCTCGGACAATTTGCTAGGAGGTGAAATCCCTAGTAGTATAGGCGATTGCATTTCATTGACAGTGCTGAGGATGGGGGACAACCTCTTCCATGGATCGATTCCTCAATCAATCAGATCATTAGGAGGCATTGAAGAACTAGATCTCTCACGGAACAATTTATCAGGTCAAATTCTAGACTTCTTAGCAGTATTTCCTTCTTTGAAATTGTTGAATTTGTCGTACAATAACTTTGAAGGCATGGTACCGCGTGAAGGAGTTTTTAAGAATGCTACCGGTGTTTTTATTATTGGGAACAATAAGCTTTGTGGTGGATTGCTAGAATTTCACCTCCCCAACTGTGTCTCCAAAAGCTCTAAGAGGAGAACAATCAATGTAGTGACATTGACCGCGTCCCTTGTTTTTGGAGTTCTTGGGATAGCTCTTATTCTAGCGTTTATCTATCTTCATTGTTTGAAAAAGAAAGTAAAGGAACTGGTTTCAAGTTCAATGGATAATTCACGTCCTCGCATATCTTGTAGAGCACTGATAAAAGCAACCGATGGTTTTTCCTCAACGAATTTGATTGGTGTCGGAAGCTTTGGCTCTGTTTACAAGGGGACTCTTGAGGACAATGGAACTGCTGTTGCCGTGAAGGTGCTTAATTTAGTTCATCATGGTGCTCTAAAGAGCTTTATGGTCGAGTGCGAGGCATTAAAGAATATCAAACTGACGGAATACGTAATTTCATTAAGTGTTCGAATAAATCTGAAGAACGCAGCGGAAATAAACACCCTAACTTGTATCACTGATCTAATGTACAATCACGACTCCGAATCGTACCTTTAGTCCACAGAAGATCTGTTGCTCTCGATGAGGAAATCGAAGTTGCCCGAAGAAGCATCTCTCGGAGGAAACTCAAGAACGTACAATCGTTCTTCTTAGAGAGAGAGAGAAAGATAGAAATCTTGGGGAGAATCGATTGGCGGTTACCAAATCTTCTTCTAAAGAAGATTTAAAATTACCTTGGGTTATGGGCCAGGTTCGGCCCATCTTGGGCGGCCCACTTCATAATAAAACCCAACAATCTCCTACTCGCCCACGATGGACTGAACACTTCATTAATCTCTCGTCGACTTTCATATTGATAGATAATCCGTGCGACCAGCATACTCTGAGAGCTCTAATTTGCCATACATCCGTTGGGAGTGTACAGCTACTCAAAAATTCAGGCTTAGAGTAGATATAGTATGCAGTACCCTAGATCAAAGACAGGCGCATTTGCATTGCTCTCTCACGATCTCTTATCAATGCTGTATTGTATTCACAATTATGATTAACTCATCAATCATAAATTGACCGGTCTGTGAACACAATCTCTATAATGTGACACTAAGTTGATATTCCTCTTTTCTCAAACCTCTTAATCCCAGTCCAACTCGCTTTTCTAGAGATGTCCTATTAGATCGAATCACACATGACCATTGGCAACATTCTAAGATAGCGACCATCGAATAGGAATCTTGAGAATGGGTTAGAGTCTTAAGGGGACTAGTTGAGAAACGTTTTCCATTAGAGTCTCACACGGCACAAGAAGTTGAGATCAAAACTTCTGCCATCTCTTTTTGGTCGACTATGCATACGTCATATGAAAAACGTATTATGGTATTCTCTCCTTTCCCATGGAGTGTATGTCTTTCCTTATAATACTGTACATATGATATTTTAGATATACACAATATCTAAAATTGAGTTCACTTTATACTCTTTCAAAATTTCCATCTGAACTCACATCTGGCATAAAAACAGACAAAGTGAACCACGTGGTCAATGTCACTTTCGGTCACAAATGAAATGTGACCTCATCTTAACTATTTTGTTAAGGCGACAATCTGGTTTAAGCTTGGGCTCTCATTTATCACCTAGATAACAAGCTTAAACTGTCTCATCTCTATTCAACGTATTTAAATAGAGGCGATCACCCATGTGAGTAGGTCGATCTCATCTGTCCGACATACTTTCTTTAACACACCAAATGTTATCTTAACACACAAAGTGTTAACTTGCATAAACATCGTACCAATCACATTAAGATTAGTAATGAAGACAACATTCTTATTCATTGTGAATATTTTGGGAAATACATACACTCAGTACATCATCCTCTACGCAGACCTAGAGATTTTACATGACCATTAAAAACATCTCTAGTCGTCGGCTTTGTCAAAGGATCCGCAATCATTCTATGCGTAGATATGTATTGTACATTCACAATCCCTTGTGCTACCAAGTCTTTGACAAAATTGTATTTGATATCTATGTGTTTGGTTTTTCCATGATACTTGGGATCCTTTATGTAGGAGATCGCTGCTTGGTTATCACAATGAACCAACAATGGTTCTGTAGCTCTCTTACTGACTCCTAGATGATCCAAGAATCTCCTCAACCAAACACCCTCTTGTACTGTTGCTGATAAAGCCACGAATTCAGCTTCCATCGTGGATTGGGCTATACATGTCTGCTTCTTACGACTCCATGATATGGCGCCATTGTTTAGTAAGAATGCGTATCCAGAGGTAGATATTCTTGCATCTAAGTCTCCTCCCCAATCAGCATCACTATAGCCTTCAAGGAGCAGATCTCTTCCTTGATAGCACAGTGAGTAGTCCACAGTACCCTTTAGATATCAGAGAATCCTCTTGACGGCGGTCCAATATGCTTGACCTGGATTGGATTGGTATCTATTAACCATTCCAACCACATGACAAATGTCGGGCCTTTTACATGTCATAACGTACATCAAACTTCCGACAGCAGGTCTATATGGAACTTTCATCATTTGTTCCATCTCTTTAGAAGTCTCAGGACAAAGCCACTTGCTCAATTTAACGCCTTTTGCAATAGGAGTGTCTATGGGTTTGCAATCTTGCATGCGAAATTGTTCAAGAACTTTCTTTATATATGTCTCTTGCGAAAGAGACAACAACCTCTTCGAACGATCTCTTGAAATCTTAACTCCAAGGATGTATGCAGCTTCATCCATATCTTTCATCTCAAAATTGGTACTCAACCAATCTTTGACCATTTTAACAAACTCCAAATTGCTTCCGGCAAGCAGTATATCATCAACGTATAATGATATGATCACAAATTGATCCTTGGATCTCTTGATATATATGCAATGATCCTCATCTATCATTGAGAAATCATATGCCGCTATGGCATTATGAAAATATATATACCACTGTCTTGATGACTGCTTAAGGCCATATATCGATCTCAAAAGCTGACATACCTTTTGTTCTTGGCCTTCTGATATGAAACCAGTAGGTTGTTTCATATAGATTTCTTCTTTCAATTCTCCATTAAGAAAAGCAGTCTTTACATCCATCTGATGTAATTCGAGATCCATACTTGCCACTATCGCTAATATAAGGCGAATAGAGGTAAATCTCACTACAGGGGAAAACGTCTCATCGTAATCTATTCCTTCCTGTTGAGTAAACCCTTTCGCCACAAGGCAGGCCTTATACCTCTCAATTGAGCCATCGACTGTTCGTTTTATCTTGAGAACCCATTTGTTCTCAACAGCTTTTCGTCCTTTAGGGAGATTAACCAATTCCCACACTTGGTTTGATCTCATAGACTTCATCTCCTCTTCCATTGCTTTCATCCATTCATCCTTGTCAGGGCCGTTTAGAGCCTCATTTACATTCCTTGGCTCTCTTTCATATTGTGGAGCTACCATGAAAGTTTCTCCCTCAACATCGAAATGTCGATGGGGAACTCTCTGATGACTTGTTCGTCTTATTAGGGGCGAATCCCTCAATATCGTGTTGCTCCCACTCGGATCAGATGACAGTGTCATTGTCATATCAAGTGGTTCCATTTGAGATTGTTCGGGAACTAATTCCTTTCTGCTCATTTCACTCCCACTTGGAATCATACCCATGTTTCTGTCATCAATATCCAAGATCTCAAATAGGGAAACATTCTAACCTATTTCGCCCTTTTTAGGAAAATCATTCTCTAAGAATGTGACGTCCCTTGATTCGATCTCAGTTACTCTCCCACTTTCTTGCTCGCCTATAAACACATATCCTTTTGAGTGCTCTGAGTATCTTATAAAGATACCCTTCTTAACTCTAGGACCTAACTTGTCATATTTATGAGATGGCTTGTGAATATAAGCGGCACAACCCCAGGGTTTCATAAAACCTAAGTTGGGTTTCTGTCATGTCCATAACTCATATGGAGTGGAAGCAACTGATTTTGAAGGCACTCGATTAAGTATAAAGGCAGCAGTCAGCAAAGCATCACCCCAAAAGGTGATCGGGAGCTTAGCCTGTGCCATCATATACCTAACCATCTCTAAAAGGGTTATGTTTCTCCTTTCTGCAACACTGTTCTGTTGCGAAGTATAGGGAATAGACAACTGTCTATCTATCCATTTTTCATCACAAAACTTTCTGAACTCATCAGATAAGTATTCTCGTCCTCGATCGGATCTTAAGGCCTTCACTTTCTTGTCTAATTGATTTTCTACCAAATTCAAGAATTTCACGAAGTAACCAAAAGCTTCGGACTTATGGGCAATCAAATAGACATATCTAAATCGGGTAAAGTCATCTATAAATGTGTGAAATAAACAGCCCCATGCCTCGCCCTAACATTCATAGGACCATAGACATCTGAATGGATTAATTGCAATGGAAGTTCAGCTCTAGTTCCTTTTCCAAATGGCTTACGTATTATTTTTCCAGATAGGTAATGCTCGTAAAGATGCAAATCGACATTTTCAATATTGCCTAATAAGCCTTCTTTGACTAATCTGTTCATTCTCTGCTGGCCAATGTGACCAAGCCTAGCATGCCACACATTCACATCATCAACGTTAGAGTTAAGGGACGTTAATAAGGAATAACACACATTCACACTATGGTGTTCAACATCCAAAACTATGAAGCCATTGAGTAAATATCCAGAGCTATACAAGTTTGTTCCTAAGAACAAATCCACACCACGATCATGAAAATTCACACTGAAACCAAGTTTAACTAGAACCAACACAAAAACCAAATTCCGACGTATCTCAGGAGCATACAATACATCATGTAGAAACAAAATGCGACCACTACGCATTTGTAGCTGATAGGTGCCAATTCCTTTCACCTCAGCTCTGGAGTTGTTTCCTACGTATATGTACTTCGCTCCGTGTGGGAGTCGTTGGAACTCCACGAAGGCCCCTCTTTCCTTCGCTACATGGTCCATGGCTCCCGAATCTATTAGTCCACAAAGGATGAGATTCAGATAGAAAAACGGAACTAGATACATAAGTGACACTTTCACATGTATCAAGGGTTACCTTTTTGGGCTCTGCGCAGTCGCGAGCAAAGTGACCCTTCTTGCCACAGTTGAAACACTTCACCCTTGAAATGTTCAGCTTTTTCTTGGGATGCTTCCCATCCTTCTGTTGATCCTCTCTCGGTTTCTTCTCTGACGGATTCGTCTTCTTCCTCGGCCACCTTCTGAACCTACATTGACGCTTGTGCTTGAAACCCGAAGCTCCCTGTGAGCTTGTTCCAGCATAGTAAATATCGGATTTGGGTTTGGCTGCCAAGAGGCGGTCCTCTTCCAGCTCTAGATGGCGCATATCATCCTTAAAAGTCTTGATGCTCTCATTGTGGGTCAGATGCACCTTCATGTGCTCCAGGCTACGAGGAAGCGAACGAATTACTGCCTGCACTTACTGCTCGTCTGTCAGGATGTGGCCTGCATCTTTCAACTCACATATCATATTGGCCGTATGCCTCAGATGCTGCCTTATGGACAGATCATGTGACATATTGTACGAATCAAAACGTACAGTGAGCTGCCTGAGTCTGGTGACCGACGTCTGACCAAACCTCTGTGCCAATGCACTCCATACATCCTTAGCGTTCTCAAAACGCCCAAATTCTCGCATCAGATCATTCTCCATGCCGCTCAACAGCGTAATGCGAGCCGTATAATTTTTCTTTTTCCAATCAGCAAATGCATCCTTATCCCTCTTGTGTTGGGCAGTATTTCCGTCCTCAGGTTCTTGCATGATCATGTTTATAGCCTCTAAGACTTCCTGCTCTTCCAGCATATATTGGATTTTTATCTTCCAAATCTCAAAATTATCGCCATTCAATTTTTCTCCGTTGTTCAATTCAGCAGCTATGTTCTTTGATGCTGATGCCATTATCTGAACACGAAGTCCAGTAGACACATAAGCACAAGTATTTTATTTGTCTTCATTTATGTAATTATCTCACACTAGTTAACTATATTAGTAATAATTTCACCTTAGGTTTAGAACTCGAAAGGACACTTTTGTATCCAATCATCATTACAAAATCCTAATTTGAAACCATCACTAATATAATCACCTAGGCAAGATTTCCAGTTCTATCTAGTTACTTATAACTAGGAGAACATACCACATAATTGTGTCATAACACAATATGTAAACATCCATAAAGGCATGATATGTATAGAGAAAAAAAACTGTATTCACAATGCCAAGATTAACATAAATTTGTCCTTGAATTAAAAAAATTTTCAACTAACAAGGAAAAGAAAAATAACTGGTAAACAGTATCAACTGAACAAACCAAACAAACTGGAATCAGAAAAACATAACTAGCCTCGTAGCCACACTAGAGACTAAGCATCCATGCCAAACTCTACTTATGTGTGCCACATCTTAATGAGAACAGGTAAGGACTTCCCAATCAGATAATCTAGGAATATCCGACACTTAGGAACCCTTCTCGGATAACGTCCCCGCCTCATGGACTTGGTGCCTAGGGTCTCATCCTCTCTCAGCCTGTACTCCCTCAGGAACTCCAAGACCAATCTCTCATAACGACTCACTGAGGTCATGGCCCAGACAACCTCCTTGACCTCGTCAAGGACCTTCCTCCACACAAGAGGAAGCTTGGAGCGAAACGCAATCGCCATGTTGTTGTCCTAAGCCATTTCGATGTCACCCATCCAAATGATCTGTTGGATAAGCCCGTTGACCTTAATTATGTGATCCTCAATCGTCCCCTTTCTCCAGCGAGACTTTCTCAACTTTTCCTTACTCTCTAGTAAATTCTCCAATTGCCTGAGAGTTCGTACAATGTGGGGTGTACGAATGAACCGAGGCATCCTTCCTGCAACACATGCAGAAAAAATTAGGGATTCACAAATCCACATATCTATAGCACTCATGATCACTAGTTGATCAAAGGATTTCACAAATCCATATAATAATCACATATGACACACAGTCAATCAATCGATTACATAAACCCAAGGTTTCAAAAAAAGTTTTTTTTGGTCAACGGTCAATGGTCAATGGTCAACTGGGTCGGCGGGAGCGGGTCGGACGGAACATATCGGGTCAGGTAGAGCGGACTGGGTCGGGTGGGCTGGACTCGGCCAAGCTGAACCGGCCGGACCAGATGAATCGGTCTGGCTGGACCGGCGAGCCAGGCCTGGCTCGCGTGCCCCTGGCCCGTGGGCTGTGGGCCGCGCGAGCTTGGCCCACTCGGTTGCCCTCTTTCTTTTTTTTTTCTTTTTCTCTTGGCCCACGAACTGGGTCTACAGCCCACATCGCCCACGCCCACAAAATCCAGCCCAACTTCGACAGTTTATAAACTGCCCTTCGGCAGTTCGCCAGTGTCGGTGTCGGAGCTATTCCGGCGGCCTTCCTAGCCTCCGTTCGGGGTGTACGACCACTCGAAATGCTTGTCTCTTCGAGTACTACGCAATAACGTAATAAAAATCCAATTTTTCCGAACCAAAAATTCCAGAAAAGGCCTAGAACCTACTGACCTCTCCTAGACATGCCTTAATTAGAAAAATTCCATAAAAAATAACATGTATATACGATAAACAGCGTCTAATCATCAGGAATACAAGTAATTTAGGCTCTGATATCAATGACAGAATACGTAATTCCATTAAGTCTTCAAACAAATCCGAAAAATGTAGTGGAAATAAACACCCTAACTTGTATCACTGATCTAAGGTACAATCACGACTCCGAATCGTACCTTTAGTCCACAGAAGATCTGTCGCTCTCGACGAGGAAATCGAATTGCCCGAAGAAGCGTCTCTCGGAGGAAACTCTAGAACGTACGTTCGTTCTTCTTGGAGAGAGAGAGAGAGAGAAATCTTGGGGAGAATCGATTGGCGGTTACCAAATCTTCTTCTAAAGAAGATTTAAAATTACCTTGGGTTATGGGCCGGGTTTGGCCCATCTTGGGCAGCCCACTTCAGAATAAAACCCAACACAAAGATTGAAATCTTTTGAAGATACAAACTATTTGCTCGGGTAGTGATTATGATGGGAATGATTTTAAGGCCTTAGTCTATCAATTCATGGATAATGGAAGCCTAAAACATTGGGTACACTCAAACACAATAGTATCTCATCGTAACGAGCTTCCTAGAAAGTTGAATTTTATTCGCAAAATAAATATTGCTATTGATGTTGCTTCTGTATTGGATTATCTTCATCATTAGTGCCCTATCATTCATTGTGATATAAAGCCAAGCAATATTCTCTTAGATGCTGAGATGGTTGCATATGTTGGTGACTTTGGATTGGCAAAATTTCTTCTTGGATCATCCCTTGATACCATAGCTAATCAAATGAGCTCGTTGGGTCTAAGAGGGACAATTGGTTATGCTCCACTAGGTAATCTCTCTACTGTTTATTCTAATGATCCGAGCCCCACATTCTTTTTGGTGATTAGTACTCCTAACTTAATTTACATTATGATGAAAATGTGCGACATAATATGCCATGGGATATGAGGTCTCGAGAGAAGGTGATGTCTATAGTTACGACATTCTTTTACTAGAGATGTTCACGGGATTGAGTCCTATTAACGAGAGGTTTGTAGTCAATTTGACTCTCCATAATTTTGTAACAGTAGCTTTGCCTGAACAAACATTGGAAATTACATATCACATTCTACTACTGAAAAGAGAGAGTCGTGTCGACCCCAATAGTCCTCAGCATTGGCGTTTCGAAAGTAATGTCATATTTCAAGAATGTTTGGTTATGATATATAATATTGGAGTGGCTTGTTCCAATAAAGTGCCAGGAAGACGGATGAGCATTGGTAGGGTTGCAAATCAACTGCAAAAGATCAAAAGAAAGCTGTTTGCATTAGGTCTACATGAACAAGATGAGCTAGCACAGGTGATATGATTGCTTCTTGACCTCTCCCTTGTGTTGAATATTTAGTTTTGCACATGATAGTGCAAACATATATTTAATATGTGTAGCAGAATGGAAAGTGGATCATGCATTTTCGGTAGAAGGTAATAGTTGATTGTCATTCCTTATTTGAACATGCATATGCCTTGAAGTGCAAGGTTCTTCAAGTAACATCTGTCAAAATTTGTCTTGAGTTTGAGAACATACACGAAACTTGATCCTCATCAAAGTGCAGGAAAGTTAGGCCTTATAAAGAAAGTCAATACTGGACTTTTGAAAATGTATAACTAGAGAGAAGTAGTAGTTTCCATTAGGAGATAACCGCACTAATGTTGCACTAGCATATGGAACATGGCGCACAATCTTGAGCATTGCTATGATAATTTAAAAAACCAATTTGAGAAAATTTTCAATTCTTTTAGCGGTTGGAAGCTCACTTAGACATAATAAAAATTAATTAACCATCGGCTACTTTCAATTGATATCCACAATTAACCTTTCTCCAATGAATGAAAAGTTTTTCTTAGGAGTTCCTTCCTAAGTAGTGACATTGTGGGGTTTCACTCACGTAAATCCCAAATTGTCTCATATCTTATTGGAAATTTATCTTTTCCCCTTGGTCCAAGCTTCTTAACTCAAAGGATCACTTGGTTTCTTTATACAGCTTCACTAGGAATCACTACCCGTTGCCGAAGTTATGCAGAAAGTTGGAAATGAGTGATTTTGCGGTCAAGCCAAGTATCTCCTTTAGATTCGGCTTAAATAAGCAAATGCTCTGTTTGTGAAGAAAAAGATGAGAGCCTGGAAAAGAAGAGAATATATAGCTCTTTGATTTAGCTTCCTTGTATGCAAGGAATCAAGAACATATCGGGACTGATCTGGATGGTTAATGCGTGAAACCGAAACTCTACAATAATGATTTAGTATAAATAATGTATCCCGATTCTGATAATGTAATTTGTGTTAATTGTGTTTTTTTATTGGGGAATGGATCTCCAAAATTCCTATTTTCTAAATCATGCCAGTTTGATTCCTTGTGTTTTGCCCAAATCGCTCATTTTCTTTTTACAATAGAACTTGTTTGATTGATACAAAATGCATTGTGTTTGCCATCAATTCTAACCAACTGGAAATCACCAGCATGTAACATCATGTCCTTATAAAGGAGAGTACTAATTGGGTCAAGAACAAAACGAACAATACCCATTTCATTATTATGATGGACATAATCCCATGCATGTGATATTTGTAAGTACTAGTATAAACACCTAGAGGGGGGATGAATTGGTCATAAAATAATTTTTCGCGGAATAAAGACAATGTAACTCTTTTGAATGCTTGGTGAGAGGAACAAGATGAAACAATTTAGATGAAAGCAATGAATAGGTTTAAGGAATAGAGAAATGACACGGAGTTTATAGTAATTTGGCTTAGATCAAGCCTATGTCTACTCTCTTCGTGGACAGCCGATTGGCTAGATTTCACTATTGATCAAAAGAGAATTACAATATGCTTACAACTTTTCAGTGATGAGTAATCACAACTCTCACAAAACTATTCTAAGAATCTCTCTTTTGAGTATAATGTTTGAGCTCAGTAAGAAATGACAAGTGAAATGTAAGCTTTCAGACTTATGATTTTTCTTTCAATCACCAGTTCCTCGAGAAACAAGAGAGCGCCCTTGTAATACTCCTCCATGCTTATATGACCGTTGGCACTATCTGAAGGAATTCTTCCAACATGCTGTTAGATAGAATCCAAGACATCTCAAGCTAATAGAGGATCGTGAGGGAAAGTCTGTCAATCCTGTTTTCTTATACAATCAGGATCTTGGTTTTCATAAGTTGTCGTCGTCCAGATCTACTTGCCTTTTTGAGATCGGTCACATCCATATCCATACTAGGAATAGTCAATCTTTAATCCAAACAGAGAGTTCATCTTTGAGTCAATGGATATAAATCCTTAAAAGGAAAACACTAAGATATCTTATCTTAGTTTCCATAAATGATTCAGTTTGAAAGTTGTTGTACTTTGACCTTTGAGTCTGATGTACATCTCTATTTGGTACATCTTCAAATGGAAACATTTGCATCCGATATAGTTTGAGTATGGTCAAACTTTAGTTTGATAGATTATGAGTATGATATGTCTGACAATATTTGTGTCTGATAGAAACTTTGTTTGATAGGATATGTGGCTTGTCCATCTTGTGTATGGTTGTATCTAGAAACTGATTATATCTAGACTACGCCTTTCAAGTCTGACTCTCTTCAGACTTAGTTGTGTTTTGTCTTCCAAGTCTGACTTTCTTCATACTAGAACATGCTTTGTCATCTTTAAAATATTAACGGAGTTTTCTCTAACAATATTGATGACAATGCTCTCCATCTCCGAAGAGAAGACTCATATTCTTCACCTCTTATCGTCCCTTGTTCCTCACCCAATCCTTTTCCAAGCTTCCAATGACCGAAACTCCACAAACAACGACCTCTATATTGCGGCCGATATTGTTGGCACATACCTAAACAGAGCTTGATTGAGCATGGCAACGTTGACCAAAATTCACCTCGAAAGTTCATTTGTGGCTTTCAATAGGAACATACATGATGGTTTGCCTTTGACCCCGAATCTCCCTTGGCCATCTTCTTGGATTTCTGTTGAAGGATATACTTATCCAAGTTATTTTGAAAATGACAAAACATGTCAGTTTGAAAACAGTCTGGAAGTTATCATATCTTGGATGGTCTGGTTTGTTTACACAGTCTGTTTTGTTTTGGATTTCTTATCCCACAGTATTTCAAGAAGTTTCTTTTGATCAAGACAAGACTCTCTAGATTACTTTGGCAACAATTGATCTAATCAGAAGTCGAACACTTTAAGCAAGTATCTTCTTATGGATTCTGGAGATATTGATTGTATGGACAATCGAGATTGATAGGATCTGCTCTTTCCTTATTCTATTTATGGTTAGAAGATCTATTGAGCTATTATGTCCAATGGTTTGATTGGAAGAACTCCTTTAGTAGGTGCCAATGGTCAAGAATGCTAAAAGGAGTATTTAAGGGAGGTTTCTCTAGTCACAAAACAAACACATGAAAGACAACAATTCAGTAAGTAATCATTTGTTCAGTCTGATCCTTGAGAGAAAAGCACACTCATTGTAATCAAAAGAGAGTATCATAAGAGCTTCGTGAAGTGAGTACGAGTGTAGCTCTAGACTTGAGATTGTAACTCTTTTTGATTCATAGTGGACTCCGGCCGATAGATTGTCATTACAGGAGAATGGACGTAGGCTTGATCTAAGCCTATCCACTATACATCTTGTGTTCATTTTTCTTCTCTACTCTCTGTTTATATTCTCTATTGTTTGAAATGATTCAAGTATTGAAAGTCTAAGTTGTTATTAGACTTTGCTCTATTTTTTTTAGAACATACTATTCTTGCTTGCACTGGTTATTTCAATTGGTATCAGAGCTGGGTTACTTGTTTTTTTGAAGTGATTTAACTTTTGAGTAAAAAGATCTATGGCTAGTGCTTTTGTTCTAGGGTTGATGGAAGGGTAAAGTCACACCAGACCTCCATATTTTGATGGGAAAGACTAGTGTTTGGAAGATCAAAATGAAAGCCTTTCTAAGAGCCAAGGATCTTTAGGAATGGGAAGTGGTGGATCAAGGAATCAATCCGAGAGCTGATTCTAACTTTGATGAAGCTAGAGTGTTGCCTCAAGTAGAAATCATTAGAAGACAAAATCTTGATGCTAAGGCTATTTACTCTTTGTATTGTGCTTTATCTCTTACTGAGTATAACTGTGTTTCTTCTTGTGAGATAGCGAAAGATGACTGGGATATACTGAATGTTACTTATGAGGGAACAAATAGTGTCAATGAGACAAGAACAAATATACTGCTTGGGCAATATGAAGCTTTCAAGATGAGGAATGGTGAAAACATTTCAAATATGTTTAGCAGGTTCACTGAAATAGTAAATGGTCTGGCTTACCAGGGTCATCCCATTGATGGAACCATGAAGGTCAACAAGTTACTGCGTGGGCTATCTCATGAGTGGACTCACTTAAAAACTTCATTCAGAGAAACATAAAGGATTCAATCACTGACTATAGATAAACTTGTTGAAACACTTCAGTCTTATAAAGTGGAAAAACTTGATGTAGATGAAGATTAGAAAGGTAAGAAATCTATAGCTTTAAAATCTAATGCTGATTCTGACGTTGCAGGTTCAGATTACTATTTAGATGATGAAGAAATGGCTCTTTTTATCAAGAAGTTCAATAGGAATGGGAGAAGAAACTCAAATTCACAGAATTTTCAGAAGAGACAGCCTGATGATGATGAGTTGTACAGTGAAGTGACTTGTTTCAAATGCAAAAAAAAGGACATATTAAACCAGATTGTCTTTCACTCAAAGAAAAGAAGGGAAGGAATCAAAAGTATAAATAAGCACTCAAAGCGGAGACTTGTAGTGACACATAGTATGAACACAGTGATGATGAACCGGCTAGTGTTTATCTTATGGAAAATTGAGATTCTGACTTAGACTTAGATTCAGATTCAAACTCATATGAAAGTAGAAATAATTAGGTAAGCAAACTCGGAATTCCTATCAAAGTTGCTAAGTATATTAATGAGTTATGTCATGATCTTGAATCTTCTCTCAAAGAAGTTTTTGAGCTAAAAGAAGGAGAACTTGAAGCTCAAACAAAAGGGTGCTGTTTGGAAAGAAAAAGTAGATGTTTTGGAAAAGGATTGTTGCGACCTTCCCGAAGGTGCACCACCTAGGGTTTAAGCTAATGGACTGCTAAGATTAAAGCTAGCTTAAGTTGTCCCAAACTCATACCAATTCACAACATTATGTTTCACTTGTTTAACATGCCAAATATTTTCAACTTGGAGTCACCATTAATCTATTTATGGTGGGTTGATTAGGAACCCATGTAAAGTATTGGGAGTTGTGCTTTACTCCTACGAACCAGAGATCTAAGGGTATGGGGACTTGATTACGCTAGACTACTCTAACGCCCTTCCGGTACCTTTCATTTATTTTCAAAAATCAGTAGGTAGCTTGAATCAATTTTAAATCTACTCCTTAGCATGCAATGATGACCACACGGGTATGTAAATATTAACGTAAAACACTTAGAGAAATAATAAGCAAAAATAAACCAACAAAACAAATCAAAAGATCCTTTTGGGATTTTCGCAATAATATGCAATACATGAAAACCTAACCATAAATGCAACTAATTCAATGCAATAAATGAAATGCAATCTTTTTTGTATTTTCCATGAATTAATTAACTAATGATCTAATTATCCATAACTAAATAACATATAATCCAAATTAGGAAACAAGATATATTAATTCCTAGTTGAAATTAAAATCTTACTTAACCAAGAATAATATCCTAGAATGCAAAATCTAGCTAAAAATATTCTAAAAAAATATCTAATATGCAACCTAAATAAAATATGCAAATTAATCTAAATATGAAAATTAAACTAAACATGCAATTATTTAAATGTGCAATTTTAAATTTAAACATAAAATTTATAATGTAAACGTGCAATTATCTAAATATGTAAGTAATCTAAACATGCAAATAAGGTAAAATAAAATCAAACCAAATAAAATCAAATCAAATCAAACAAATCAATTTCAATAGAACCAAGATTCACCAACAAAAGTTCACGCATAAAAAACGATAAATTAATCCTAAGCCTTAAAGATCAAAATATCAATTTTATAGATTCCCACTCAATTAATTATTTCATCTAAAGCCTTATAGATAGAATAAAAAATTATGTGTAGTTGTGAATCGGAAAACAAATTCCAATTGATCATGCATATCACCCAAAACAAGCAAATCAAGCAACAATATGCTACTAATCAAATATTCAAATCAACTTGAAAAAAAAGAAATTTTTACAAAATCTTTGGGATCATTTCTCCAAATTAAAATCGATTGGATCAGATAAGTGCGACGGCTAGGAGTGACGCACGGCAGTGAAGTGGCCAGTCAGGCGGCTTGAGCGAAAAGCTGCGAGAAAACAACGAATTCCAATCAATTCTGGTTAGCTTGATGAACAAACAACAAAATTAAGGAAAATCACAAGTGATCTATAAGTGCTTATTTTTTTAGGACAAAAACTTGCCACTTTGGCTGAGGGGAATCCCAACGGAGATTTGACCATTGCGAGAACAAACCACCAAAGGAACATCCAAAGATTGGAAACTGCCAAGTGCACCAAAAGAAAACACTGTCAAGGAAAGGCGTCTACAAGAAAACGAAAACGGACAATAAGAATAGAGGTCTTCCCTGAGTTCAATGTCGTCTTCCCTCTTATCTGTGAAGGTGTGCCCCTTTTTCTTTTGCTTCAATCTCTGAGTCCTTCTTAATGTTTTCTTTTCCCTGCTTTCTTGCGTGGCCGAATATCCATCTCCCTTTTGTTTTCTCTTGCTTGCGAGAGCCGAATGCTCCCACTTTCTCAACGTGGCTGTGTATTCAATGTGTGGCCTCCCCTTTTTGATCGTTAATGAGGCCTCATTTTATAGTATTCGGAGACCAAATTTTGATCAATGAATGAAATATATTCTTTGATTTTCTCTCGATCAAGCGAGATTGATTTTTATTTCTTCCTTTTCTTTTCTGATTCTCTTTCTAAAATCAAACATCTTCACCGATTTCTTATAATTGGATCTTTTCTTGCCAAAATTCACATGTAATCAAATAAAAAAGTCTCCTAAGATATTTCGTAATCTTGATTGAAATCCACAAAATTGATGAACATATATTCTCTCAAAGATTTTTTTTGATTATTTATTAATGTGACAAAAATTTAGGTGTCAAGAAGGATTTTGAGATTTCTAAACAAAAATCAATTTCCCTTGAAAATGAAAATATTTGTTTGAAAGCATATATTTCCAATATTTCAAACAAGTTTTCTATTGGTACTGAAGAGTTGGAGAAGTTACTCTCAGTTCAAAGACCTTATTTTGAAAAGGCTGGATTGGGGATGACTCCTGAGATTGTTCTTTTGATTGATTTTCCTAATGTTAAAGAGAGACTCAAGCAAAAACTGTCCAAAATGGATTATGAAAATCACTTCAAAAGGATATTTGTTAAACCTGTCAGAAGAGATTCTCTTAAATGCTCCATTTGTAATAGCTCTTAACATCTTGAGAGTGATTGTTCCAAAGTTTGGAAACCGGTTAAAAGAAACTAGGAGAAGTCTTTATTTTGTGCTAATTTTAGCGAACTTAAGAAAATCTGGGTACTAAAGAAAACTTAAGTATTTTTTTCTCTCGCAGATTTCTTTCTAGAACAAGAAGAAATGGTATCTGGATAGTGGTTGTTCTAGACACATGACTGGAGATTCGGAATGTTTTACAAGTCTAGCTTAAACAAATGGTGAAAAAGTATCTTTTGGAGGGAAGAGCAAAGGAAAGATAGTTGGTCTTGGAATTTCAATAGTGGCTCTCTAGTAAAAGGTCTAAATTACAATCTATTGAGTATTAGTTAACTTTGTGATGATGGATACAAGATTAACTTCCAAGAAGGTATTTGTCATGGAATAAGCAAGGACAACTCACAATATTTCACTGGATGTTGGCATAGTAATATCTATCTTTTAGATGTGAATTTGGACAATTCACATTGTCTCATTTATCTACAGGATGAAGCAATTCTTTGGCATAGAAAACTTGGTCATGCCAACATGAAGCAAATTGCTAAGATTTCCTCAAAGAAGCTTGTACGTGGACTTCTTAAATTAGATTTTCGGAAGACATACTTCTATGCTCCTTATGCTTTGGGTAAGCAAGTTAAAAGTTCTTTCAAATCTATTAATCAAGTATCTACCACTTGAGTTTTGTAGCTCCTTCACTTAGACCTTTTTGGACCTACTTGAGCTTAGAGTATTGGAGGTAAGAGATTCTGTTTGGTGATAGTTGATGATTATTCTCGATTTACCTAGGTTAACTTCTTGGCAAATAAGTCAGACATCTTCTCATATTTCTCAAAGTTTGCTAAGAAGGTTCATAATGAAAAAGGATATGTTATATCATCTATTCATTCAGATCATGGAGGCGAATTTGAGAACCATGATTTTGTTAAGTTCTGTGATGATTTTGGTATTCATCATATGTTTTTGTCTCCTTACACTCCCCAACAGAATGGAATAGTTGAAAGGAAGAACAGGTCTTTGCAAGAAATGGCCAAAACGTTGCTAATTGGGAGCAACATTTCTTCTCGTTTTTGGGCAGAAATAGTATCTACAGCTTGTTACATTATTAATAGGGTCTTTCTGACCTATCTTGGATAGGACTCCATATGAAGTGTACAAGGAAAATAAACCTGATGTTTTTTATTTCATGTATTTGGTTGTAAGTGCTTTATTCTAAAAAACTCAAGTGATCTTGCTAGAAAGTTTGATGAAAAATCTGAAAAAGGTATTTTCCTGGGTTATTCATCCTCTAGAAAATCATTCCGAGTCTACAAAAAAAGATCACAGACAGTTAAGGAATCTGTACATGTGAAGTTTAAGAGACTGAAAATATTTCATTTAATCAAAATCATCTTGAAGAGTCATAATCTTTTTCAAATGATGTACAGTCTGATTTTCCTACGAAGGCACATATCTTCTCAGACTAGCTTCAAACAGAGGAAGCCAGTACTTCTCGTGTTTTAAGAGATGGAAAACACAAATCTAGTCATCTAGCTAATTTGATTATTGGAGATCTTGAAGAAGGAGCGCGAACCAGATCAAAATGTTTAGTTATGCCTGAAGAAAAATAAGAATCAAGTGCAATAGCTTTAGTATTAGAAATTGAGCCAAAGAAGGTAGATGAAGCTTTTTCTGATGTCTACTGGATAGAGGCTATGCAAGATGATCTTAGACAGTTTACTATCCATGATGTTTGGAAATTGGTTCTAAGACCCAAAGACAAGTCTATTATTGGAACTAAATGGGTGTTTAGAAACATAGTTGATGAAGAAGGCATTGTGATCAGAAACAGAGAAAGATTGGTTGCAAAATGATATACTTAAGAAGAAGGAATAGACTATGATGAAACTTATGCTCCTATAGCAAGGTTAGAAGCCATTTGTCTATTACTTGCATTTGTTTGTTTTCATAATTTCAAGTTATATCAAATGGACGTCAAGAGTGCCTTCCTCAATAGATTCATTCAAGAAGAAGTCTATGTTGAACAGCTACCAAGATTTGAAGATCCTAAATATTCAAATCATGTATACATATTAAAGAAGGTTTTATATGGTTTGAAGTAAGCGCCTCGTGCATCGTATGACAAGTGAAGTTCCTTCTTAATTCAGAGTGGCTTTGAAAAAGGTAAAGTTGATACTACTCTGTTCATCAAGAAGGCTGGTAAAGATTTTCTTTTAGTTTAAATTTATATTGATGACATTATTTTTGGATCTTCTAATGATTCTCTTTGTAAGAATTTTTCTAAAGACAAAATGAGTTTGAGATGAGCATGATAGGTGAGTTGACCTCCTTCCTTGGACTTCAATTGAAGCAAAACAAACTTGGCATTTTTACTCATCAAGAAAAGTATGCTAGAGATGTTGTGAAGAAGTTTGGAATGGAGAACTGTAATAAAGTTGAAACTCTCATGGCAACCACTTCCAAACTTGAAAATGATGTACATAAGCATGATAGGATCTCTTTTATATCTAACTGCTTATCCTCCTTCTCCTATCATTCCATAGACAGGGGGAGTTCCACCTTTTGAAGCACCTCCTGATTAGACCTTGCCATCTACTGCTGACATTCCTCAGTTTTCTGTTCTACCTGCTGATTCCCCAAATCGGTATGTGCCGCCACCTATGTTTATGGAGCTTCTCACTGATATTAAGGCTCAACAAGTTCAAATACTGCAGACAGTGAATCACCGCTTTGATCGGATGAGGGCTGAGATTCAACAAGAGATTAACCAAGTGGTGTAGACTGTGCAGTCTTTAGAGTCTTTTACTCTTGTTCATTTTCCTCCTCCGTCTTAGAGTTGTTTTGATGTTGTCAAAAAGGGGAAGAAGGGCAGCTTTGCAGATTTGGTAGTTTTGTTGTTTTGTTTTGAACTTTTGGTTGTTGCGTTTTGGTTTATGTCTAAACTATGTTGTTTGACTTGGGTTCATCTTGGTTGTTTATTCCAGTATGATTTTCTAGTAACTTTATTCTTACATTGCTTTGGTTCTTAATTTTAATCTAACTTTGCATTGTGAATTAAGTTTGTGTTATAGGTTATTTCAAATATGCAGGATGGTTTTGTTATCATAAAAAAGGGGGAGATTGTTGAAGGATATACTTATTCGTGTTATTTTGAAGATGACAAAACATGTTAGACTGAAGACAATCTAGAAGTTATCAGACCTTAGATGGTCCGGTTTGTTTACATAGTCTTTTTTGTTTCTGATCTATTATCTCGCAGTATTTCAGGAAGTTTCTTTGGATCATGACAAGACTTCCGATTCTCTGGATTACTTTGGCAACTATTGATCTAATCAGAAGTCGAACACTTTAAGCAAGTATCTTCTTATGGAAACTGGAGATCTTGATTGTATGGACAATCATGATTGATAGGATATGCTCTTTCTTTATTCTATCTATGGCTAGAAGATCTCTTGAGCTATTTTGTCCAACGGTTTGATTGGAAGAACTCCTTAATAGGTGCTAATGGTCAAGAAGGCTTAAAAGAGTATTTAAGGGAGATTTCCTTAGTTGTAAAACAAAACGTATGAAAGAGAGCAATTTCTATAAGCAATCATTTGTTCAGTCTGGCCCTTGAGAGAAAAGCACACTCATTGTAATCAAAAGAGAGTATCATAAGAGCTTCGTGAAGTGAGAATGACAGTAGCTCTAGACTTGAGATTTTAACTCTTTTTGATTCACAATGGACTCCAGCCGATAGGCTGTCACCGCGGGAGAGTGGACATATGCTTGATCTG
Source organism: Melaleuca quinquenervia (assembly GCA_030064385.1). Taxonomy (NCBI): domain Eukaryota; kingdom Viridiplantae; phylum Streptophyta; class Magnoliopsida; order Myrtales; family Myrtaceae; genus Melaleuca; species Melaleuca quinquenervia. Next base: position 8,337,173 of record CM057721.1, on the reverse strand, counting down.
AGGCGAACCACTATACATTTTGTGTTCATTTTATCACTTAATTGAATAAGAGAAATTACTTATATAATATAAAGCAATTGCATACATACATATGTAAAGAGAGAAATATATTTTGAGATTTGAATTTGTTGTCTACAATATTAAAAGGATTCAAAGTAAGATGTATATATTTATTCATTGACAGAGTGTTATATTAAATTACTATTTGAGATTTTTTTTGTAAGAAAACCTTAAAGTGAGAAGTCCTCTTTAGTTTACTTTATACCGCAATTAGCAAGATTGGCAGGCATAAACTACATATTCATGCGATTGGTAGAGATAATGTATGATTAGCAAACCATCATTTGATCGCCTACGTATTCGTTTCAAAATGTTATGTCTAAAATAAAGAAACAAAGTGACATTTTCTGGTAGTTTTGTTTGTGACCCAATGTTTCTAGACTCGAAAGTAGGTAGCAACTTCAGGAATATATTGTATTTCGCCGATCATTTTAAAAAATCACAAGTTTCCAAGCACATTGAACATCAAATATATAATTCATCCACTATTGTGCTTTTGTGATCGTTAACCATAAGGCTAAAGAGGCACAAAAAGAGAAAATTTCTTTGGGAAGAATCCAATAGAAAAATTATAATTCTTTCATCATCTTTATTTTACATATTTAGTGCACTACAGAGTAGGATAGCTCTCAATGGGCAGGCTCAATTCGTGACCGCAACGCACTGCTTCCAGGTGTTATTGCTCCTTCTCCATAGATCGGTTGTTGTTCCCCTGATCGGCCTGTGGGTCGAGAGGATCAACTTCATGTATTGGTTTTGGCAGTTCTTCCCCGCCTTAACGAGCTCGTGACAACATTCCTTGGTAGGTGTAAATGTTTTGGCAAAGACTATGGTTTGAAAGAATTTAGACCCGCAAGTGGCAATCATTCCCCTTGCACAGCTGGGGTTTCGACCTATGGCAAAGGTAGCCCAAGGAAGTAATGCCACGTTGACGACCAACTAGATCATGAGAGTAGAAAAGTTCTTGAGCATTGCCATGGTAGCCTTTTAGGGACAAAATGATTAGAAAATTGTCTGAGATTGTTGATTGTTTGATGATGTAGTTGATCTAGAGACGCAAACTTATATAGCTTGAGGGAAGTAGTGCATTAATGAAATGGATTCATCTGTTATGATTCAGAAATTTATATAGGAAACATCTTCAATTATTTCTCTTGCAATAAATTCTTCTTAGGTTTTATTGTTCTAGAAGGATTGAGAGCCTTGTCATCTCACTATGTTTGTAATTCAATCATTTGGCATAATTAAGTTTTAGGATTAATCTAAAATAGACCCTAAGACACATGAGGTTACATTTGGTTGCAACCAACTTAGGGAAGTTCCAAATGAACCAAAAAAGTGTTGCATGCCCATTGACCAAACCTAAATCCGATTATGGGTTAGCACGAGTAAAAGCAATTACGGCTTGGGAATTTCCAATCTCCAAGTGAGTAAAGTTTATCTCAAGGTAGCTAATGACCGCCTCCCTTGTACGTTATGCAACGTTAATAAGGATTCAATCTACACTTTCAACAGAAATAATCAATGAAAATGGCAAACATAAACAGTCAAGAACGAGTTATGATTGGTTTTTAAGGCTAAAGACCCAGATAAATCGATGTTCTCGAAATTTTAGCACGAATCAACAAGTAAAAGTTGCGTAATCACCAAATCCATTAAACTGTTCGAAACAAACCTGCCGGTCATATAGTTTTTCCTCAAAGGAGCACTTCTCTGTTGGTCGCCATCTTTATGGGATAAACTCAAGAGTAATGTATCATTATTCCAAGTTGAAATTTCCGACACCCTTCGACGTTGAACCAACGCGCTCATTGACTTCATCAGATTGCGCATCGGAATTGAAATATTCATCGATGTTGAACCAACCAGCCATCTTTCTCTCTATTACCCCTACACGTTTGAACGAGAGTTCCTCCCTTTATAGAGCCAAGAGGACTGTGGACAACTACGAAATCACATGGGTTCGGGTTCCTTCAAAATCGAATTTGTTTCGCACATCAATTAAGATCTAATCCCTCGAATTCTCAGCCAGATTTAGACTCTATCTCAGGCGCGTTCTTCAATCAGATCAGATGGAGTTTGTTGCCATGAATTAATGGGGTTGTTGGGATCGTAAGATATGCATGGATTTGGAAACCTCCGAGTTAGAGCAAGAAACTAACTAGAGATAGGAGACATCGTCATAATCCCCAAACTAAATGACCTTAGATATCTAGATGAAGAAATGACGCGTTAAATGAAAATTTCTCTTTCTTTGCAGCGATAAACTTCAGGAAATGTAATCCCAATTTTTGAAACTCTACTAAATACTCATGAAATGAGATAATGAAAAAGTTTAATATGCAAAACACTATTATTGCCGGGAAACAACTTCCAATATTCTTGCAGAAATAGATGAAGATAACACATGCTAAAAAAACTTTGGACATTAACACTGGTCACGTCTTGTAGTAATAATGTCCTAAGACGTAATAACCTTGAAGGTAAATTGCTAAAAGAAAAAGGTAAGCATGCTTTCACTCCCTATTTCAGATGCCTAAGTAAAACGGATATTAACTTTGCTTTATATGCATATATGATATATAATGGGAAATTTTTTATACTTACGACCAGAACTTATGTAATGTATTGTATTTGTTTGAATACTATTTAAAAATTGTAAATACTAGTGCTAGTATAAAGAAGCATGTGTATAGTAATTAAAACTTGTGCGATCTCGTGAGAGGCTAATTGTAAAAACTTTATTATGCTTTGGCATGATAATATAATTACGATGCATAATCAGAGTGGGCAGGTGTCGCATATGTCATTGTAGGTCGTCATAGCATTTTTGGCATCAGAGTGAGCTTATCTATAGATTATTAAGGTGCGCCTACCAATTGGAATCTTGTCCATAGTAAGGAAACAGTCAAATTCCTTAATACATTAAACGAAGATACTTAATGAATATTTTCCTAGAAATTTCTTTGTCTGTCAAATTTTATTTATGCAGAAGTAAAGTCTAAAAAAAAAGAAAACAAAATGCCTCTAATATACATGAAATACCCACAATAAACAAGAACGAATCATGTGAAATGCTTTATTATGAGAAATAGATTCTAAATAAAAGAGAAAACATATCAAACATTGAATGAATGGGGTCACCATTTTAAATTGCAGTTGAGTAATTGTAAGCAATTTTATCTTTTATCTTGCAATTGAGTGGAAGCTTGCCCCCCTCCCCCCCCCCCCTAAAAAAAAAAAAACACACACACACACCTTACTTACAACACTAAATTAGATATTAACTTTCTCTAGAAGTTCTAAAAGTTGAGTCAATCGTCTTAACAATCGACATCTCATTTTCACCTTATGATTAGTCACATGGCAAGATGCGCGGCATGATCTTGCAACGCAACCTCTTGAGCTTCTATGGTTATTGATTGTCATATCAAATTTTTATTAGATATCATTGAGTTCAAGTTTCATAGTTCATCCAATTACTCTTAAGACTATTTAGTGTTATGATTTGGCTCACAAATATAACAAAGTAAAAAGTGAAAATGTGACATCCTAAATGTTGACCCTGTTCAAAGTAAAATGAAATGGGCTTTTCACCGGCGCACCTATGGTCCTTTTCTCGGAGCTGATTACTCTCGAGTTAACTAACCTATTAGGTGAAGCTGTTAAGGGATATAATTGCGATAAAATCCCTAAAAGCTACTCGATAAGTTGGATTGTACTAGAATCGCGTTCGGTTAATTTTAACCATGAAATTGAACTTAGATTCATGAATCGAACGTTTGAGCGTGTCATGATTTATTTTTAGAACCCCGTTTCATCTGTTGGGAAAATTCTGTCGAGCTAGAAGTTTTGTGGAAATATTCAAATTCAGCAAAATTGAATCAAGAAATTCAGAGGGGCCTCTTTATTTGGATTTTTGGGCTACCAAATGGAATTAATAGGTGGAAAAATAGTGGAAATTCGTAGGGGCTGGTCAAGGGAATTATTTGACATCCAAAAAGACTTTATTTTGTGAAGAAATGAGAAGAAATTAGCCATTGGATGACCCATTGACTTTAGGGGTATAAGACTTTATGGCATTGCACTTGAGTGCATGAGATATTTGTAGAAGATAGCCATTGGCCACAGGATAAACTTGCTCAGCAAGTTGTCTCCCCCCTTTTCCATCCTCCCATGCGTAGCTTCCCCCTCAAGATAAAAAAAATCTCCTCCTTCCTCCTCATTTTCTTCCCTCCATCTGCTACTCACGCCCACTCCCTTGCTGCTCAAACTCCACTGCCGGACTAGCTAGCCGTGCCCCAACGCTTGCCTTTGTGCCGCCATCGCTGTGAACTAATTTATTTGCTGAATCGGTGAGTCTGTTTCCTAATAGTTTCTTAGGTTGTAATTACAATTAGGTGGTTAGATGAGTGTAACTTAGCTTGATTAGATTAGTGTTTTGTTGGGTTAACACTAGTGAAGGTGATTTACTATAGTTCAGTGGTTTTCTCTTGAATCTGTTTACTAGACCCTCATTGTTTTCCAATTTTGTGGAACGATATTTGCTGGGATTTGAGATGGATTCCTTCTTGAGAAATGTTTTAGACATCCTCATCTATAACATATATTTTACCCAAGATTTTATAGATTTAAAAGGATAATATTTCAACTTCGTTTGGAACAAAACAGAACCCATGTTTTTTGTTGGAATTTGCGATCTTTTGGTGTTCAATGAATTTTTATCAACTCTTAGGGATCGAATTTCAAAATAGTTCCTTCCAAAAAGTTGTTTATTATAGCTTCTAGTTTAACATAGTCTAATTTCAGAGCAAACAGATAAGTTTTGGATGTCAAACCAAGCTGGTTTTGAAGGACGTGACTTCTGTAAACGGGCACAGTTCTTATAGCGATTTGAGCGATTTATTGTTCTCAATACAGAAGGATCTGGGTCAATGTGTCTTCATAAAAATGTTCATTTAAGTGTTCTTATGACATCTTCAAGTTTGGGAATTGTACGAACTCGTTTGATTGAGTTTATGGATTTAAACTTGGAGACACGCGAGTTGTCTTGTTTCTACTGATCGGGACCGATATTGATATTGTGGTTGTTCTTGATGTCGTGCTTGCTGGACAGTGTATATGTGATGATATGTGATTAAGTGATGGCTATTTGATTGTGTTGAGCTAATTTTGAGGTGTGAACTTATACGCGGGGTTTAGTTGAGTTTGACGAGGCCAATTGTCGCACACCTGAGGCATGACCTTCTAAGCAGGTTGTGGTGAGTTGCACACCTGAGGCATGAACTACTACGCGGGTCGTGGCAAGGACCTGAGGCGGTGTTTATGCACGTCGAGAAACATCGCAATTCAGCTTGATTGTGAATTGAACCATTGATTTGCTGCGCCTTATTATGGAACGAAATTGTGTGACTTGGAAAGGGACGTGTCATAATGATTTGGCCTTATAATTGAGACCTTTTTGAGTGTTTGATGATTGATGTGTAGTGTTCCAATCATTGGACATGCTTGCTATCTGCATATGTTTATGAGCTGTATTGATATGCAAGGAGGTGCTAAGACGATGTAAGGATTGTTTGATGTGTGTTAGGCCACCTCTAAATGAATTCCTTCCTAATCGAGGCTAGGGGTAGACTTGTTGAGACGTTGTCTCAACTGAACATTATTTTGGAAGTCCGTAGATGGAGGTATGTCGCGTACTATAGGAGGTCCCACAGGTGATGATTTTTGGAGCACACCTTTGGATATACCTAGAGACCAATAGTTTTGTAAAGCAACCAATAGTTTTGTAAAGCATTTTCAGTTTGGTCTTTTGTGTATTTAAACCCGAGGTTATTTATAAAATAAGGTTTATGGAAATTGGTAGTCCTGCTATTCTATCCCATGTTTGATTATTGTCTGGGATTATTTAATTCGCTTCCACATGTACATCGATTGGGTCGGCAATGCGTCTAGGGAATTTTGCAATTTAGTTGACCATTGAGCAGTGCACGTGCTCTTGAGATTTGGGACGTGATAGAAAACGAGGAAGATAAATCAATCAATAAGGCATATTCTGGTTCACACTTAAATAAGGGCAACTTCTGGCATATGATTCCGTTATAAGTAGCACATTGTAGTTCTCTATTACAGCTTGCAATTATAAGAGAATGAGACTATATATACTCAATAATTATTCATGAGCTTAAACTCAAATCACAAATAAATTATGGGTCCAAACCATTAAAACTCTTTGCCTTCATAAAGACGTTTCCCCCTATGACCTTTGTCGGGGTGGCCCTCATGGACCCTCGAGCCTTCCAATTGTTAGGGAGTATGAATCAAACCCCAACATTTAGTTATATTCATCATACAATAAATTGCTTGTAACATTAAGTTTTATTTATGAAAAACAACATCAAATAATTTCATTCAAACATTTTTAATTGACTGAATGAAAGCCAAAGATAATACTCAAATGTGCTCCAAATGATCGATAAATAAATGTGATCTTGAACTTAATTTAGCCAAAAGAGCTTAAATTTAACTATTTAGCAAATAGAGGGTAAGTTATTACTTGTTGGCATATGACTGCAACTCAAACAAGGATGAGAAAATTATGTCTTTGCAAAGCAATCGTTTCTAACAAATACATGAGCAAATATTATCAAATGAATGAGGTGCACTTCGTTTCTTCAAATTTTCCTTTTTATTTTAGCTTCTCACATTCCTTGCGAATATGTCAAAAAATAAGACAATTGATAGGAAACGGTTGTCCACAATATATAAATATATATATATAAACAAACACCAGTTAGGCAAATTATAAAAAATATGATGCATATAAAAAGTAAGAAAAAGATAATAGAGATAGAGCAATTCGGACAACTATGAGTGATTTTCACAATTAATCCACCAAGGACTAAATAACACGGTTTTCTCCCATGAATTGTGTCAATGGATTTATTTGATGGAAAACTTGATATATTGGCTGCAATCCGAGAAAAAAGAAAAAAAAAAGAAGGATTCATTAGTGGTTGTTCGAGAAGGTAAAGAACCATTGGAACTTTTATTTCATATCTTGGAAGTCAGTTTATTTATTAATAATAAACATGATAAGAGATGAGCCATACTCAAAATAGAAAGGAGGTTAGGGTAGCCAAAGCAAAAACGGAGAGGGTTCGGGTCCAAATCAGCAACTCCTCCACCTCTAGAGATCATTAGAGACTTGCCCAATCCCTAAAACTTAGGACCACGTACAAAGGTCGGTATATAATAAATTCAACTCTACTATACAAATAGAGAACACTCATTCAAAAAGTATTTCTCACACAAGTTCAATCCTACAAGAGTTCAAATTTCATGAGCTTAGTTTAGAGAATTCGTAAATGCTACAGATATAAATTTCAATAATCATTGACATATTTGAGTGAATTTTTTAGTGATTTAAATTAGGGAAGATTACCAAAGCAATTCTAAATATATTACACTTATACCAATTTAGTCTTGAATTTTTATTTCCAATTTTGGTCATTTGGCCAATTTTGACTGAATCACACTGATGGGAAAATTTATAATAGGGGCTTATATCGATCATTGATTTCTATGCAACAATTGACTTAGTGGTTGTCAAAATTTAGGTATCAACATAGCTAGATATATGGGCGGGACTTTCTATTCATTATTAAAAATCTATTAAAACTTGCGATGGTCAATAGGTTTTGTTAATGAAGAGGAGCCAAGTTGATGATTATGACGAGGATAGTCATTATCGTCATCATCTTCTGGACCAAGCAACATGCATTCATTTCGTTTGGGCTGACTAAATTAAACCTACTCTTCCATAATAACATGGTCCGACTTATTATGAAATCGTTTTACATAAGATGTTGGGCCCTCCATATATCTTAATTCTCCATAATTATAAAACCTCCTTAAATGTTCAAAAGTCAAGTTCATATAGTGCATGACTTGCAAAAGTGCACACGCATCCCTGCGTGAACAATTAATTAATATTTAAAAGATTTTGCTGCATTTTCTAAGTACAAACTATTTGAATTATCACTTAATTGAAATAAAATTACTTATATAATATAAGGCAAGTGTATACAGACATATGTAAAGAGAGAAATATATTTAGAGATTTGAATTTGTTGCCTACAATATTGAAAGGATTCAAAGTAAGATCTATACATCTATTAGTGTTATATTAAATTACTATTTCAATATATATATTTTTAAAGAAAACCTTAAAGTGAGAAGTCCCTCTTTAATTTACTTTATGTCACAATTAGCTAGATTGGCCAGCATTAACTTCATATTCATGTGATTGGTAGAAATAATGTATAATTAGCAAACCATCATTTGATCGCCTAGGTATTCATTTCGTAAAGTTATGTCTAAAATAAAGAAACAAAGTGACATTTTCTGGTAGTTTTGTTTGTGACCCTATGTTTCTAGACTCGAAAGTAGGTAGCAACTTCAGGAATAGATTGTATTTTGCTTATCATTTAAAAAAAATCACAAGTTTCTAAGCACATTGAACATCAAAGATATAATTCATATGCTATTGTGCTTTGTTGATTGTTAAATATAAGGCTTCAGAGGCACAAAAAGAGAAAATTTCTTTGGGGGAGAATCCAATAGAAAAATTGCAATTCTTTCGTCGTCTTTATTTTACATATTTAGTGCACTACAGAGTAGGATAGCTCCTAACAGCCAGGCTCAATTGGTAACTGCAACGCACTGCCTCCATGTCTTATTGCTCCTCCTCCACAGATCGGTTGTTGTCCCCCTAATCGGTCTGTGGGTCGAGAGGATCAACTTCACGTATTGGTTTTGGCAGTTCTTCCCCGCCTTAACGAGCTGGTGACAACATTCCTTAGTGGGTGTAAATGTTCTAGCAAAGACTATGGTTTGAAACAATTTAGACCCGCAAGTGGCAGTCATTCCCCTTGCACAGCTGGGGTTTCGACCTATGGCAAAGGTAGCCGAAGGAAATAATGCCACGCTGACGACCAATAAGATCATGAGAGTAGAAAAGTTCTTGAGCATTGCCATGGTAGGCTTTTGTGGACGGAACGATTAGAAAATTATCTGAGATTGTTGATTGTTTGATGATGCAGTTGATCTAGAGACGTGAACTTATATTGCTTCAGGGAAGTACTGCATTAATGAAATAAATTCATCGGTTATGATTCAGAAATTTATGTAGGAAACATCTTCAACTATTTCTCTTGCAATAAATTCTTCTTTGGTTTCATTGTTCTTAAAGGATTGAGAGCCTTGTCATCTCACTAGGTTTATAATTCAATCATTTGACATAATTAAGTTTTAGGATTAATCTAAAATAGACCCTAAGACACGAGAGGATACATTTGGTTGCAACCAACTTAGGCTTATTCTAAATGAACCAAAAAAGTGTTGTATGCCCATTGACCAGACCTAAATCCGGTTATAGGGTAGCACGAGTAAAAGCAATTACGGCTTGGGAATTTCCAATCTCCAAGTGAGTCAATTTTAACTCATGGTAGATAATGACTGGCTCCCTTGTACGTTATGCAATCAATAAATTGCTTGCAACATTAACTTTTTTTTTTATGAAAAACAACAACAAATAATTTCATTCAAATATTTGTAATTGACTGAATGAAAGCCAAAGATAATACTCAAATGTTCTCCAAATGATTGATAAATAGATATGATCTTGAACTGAATTTAGCCAAAAGAACTTAAATTTAACTAATTAGTGAATAGAGGGTAAGTTATTACTTGTTGGCATATGACTACAACTCAAATAAGGATGAGAAAATTATGTCATTTGCAAAGCAATCACTACCAACAGATACATAAGCAAATATTATCAAATGAATGTGGTGCACTTTGTTCCTTTAAATTTTTCTTTTTATTTTAGCTTTTCACACTCCTTGCGAATATGACAAAAAATAAAACAAATGATAGAAAATGGTATATATATATATATATAACGCATGCTATGATATCTTATATTTGTAAACAAATACCGGTTAGGCAAATTATCAAAAAATATTATATGCATATAGAAAGTAAAAAAATATAATAGAGATAGAGTAATCCTTAGTAGGACAACAATGAGCCATTTGAACGATTAATCCTCTAAGGTCTATATAACACAGTTTTCTCCCATGAACTCTTTGTGTCAATGGATTTATTTAATGAAAAACTTGTTATAATGTCTGCAATCCGAGAAAAAAGAAAAAAGAAGGATTCATAAGTGGTTGTTCGGGAAGGTAAAGAACCATTGGAACTTTTATTTCATATGTTGGAAGTCCATTTATTGATTAATAATAAACAGGACGAGATGAGGTATACTCAAAATAAAAAGGAGGTTAGGGCAGTCAAAGCAAAAATGGAGAAGGTTTGGCTCAAAATCAACAACTCCTCCACCTCTAGAGGTTGTTAGAGAGTTATGCCCAATCCACTAAAACTTGGAGCCTCATACAAATGTCGGTAGATAATGTTAGGGTCCTGTCACGCCCCACTCCCAAGCGCGTGGCAATCCCCGATTTCCTTTATTCGCTTCGTCCATTAAGTGGCGACGACCCAGGAACTCATCACAAGCCTCCAACACAAGGGGACTTGGACCACTCCCATCTTAACTCGTCTCCAAAACAACCTTTAATCACATACCTGAAAAATGATTAATAACAATGGGATGAGATATAAATATCTCAGTGAGTTTATCCCTATACCAAAATTAGAAACATTATCGCCCTACTCACTTCTTGCCCTCCAATTGTCACTTTCCCAAGTGCAACTGTCATCATTATTTTACTCGATCAATCATCTATTTGCACCTCGATACTCATCTTCTTTCTTTCCTCGAGATATATCAATTCATATTCCCTCAAATCCATTAATCATCCTGAAATTCTCTTTCACTCTCCCAAGCTAACCCTACACTTAGCCTTGAGTTCATTCCCATATTCTCATATCAATCACACTAGTAAGTTAGATCCGGCAGTCAACCGGTCCGCGACCAGTATTCGGCCTAATGTTGTTCAACTCGTGACATCATGACTACAATCAGTAAATATCCTTGAATTGGCATTTGGTTCTACCATAGCCACTGACCAGCCCTCAATCGACTCGACTCCCTTATGATAACAGACGAACATCATAATTCCTTGAACGGTTCCATTGTTTCATCACATAGTCCACCTGAATCTCTTTCTTTGCTAACCAAGTCTACCTATGAGTCAATTGGTCCATGACCGAGACCTGACACTAAGCCCAATACTTGTCAAGCCAAGGTCAGCCACAATAATCACATACATCATTAAATAAATAATTAACCAATAAATAAATAAATAAATTTAATAATTAAATATGCATTAAGACTGTTCACCATCGGCCTGAGACCCTAACTAAACCTTCCTGGCTCGTTGTCATTTTCCAAATTCATTGGTTCCCTAATACCATCTTACCAGCAAATTGGGCTCATCGGCCACACCACCGATCCGTTGAGTCGCCAAGTCCATGGCACTATTCAGCCACCAAATCCATGGCACCATATCCCAAATCACAACCAACCTTAAACATCCAATTAATAAGTAGGGCCCACTGTTCTATTTCCTCTGCTAAAAGCCAAAATAAAAAAGAACCGAGGTCAATGACTACTCCGGTCGACTGGAAAGATAAAAATGCTCGTCACGGTCCTGTTGACACCTAATTGGGTTTTGTCGACTTCCTATTTGATTAAGGCACATTGGCCTCCTAATCATCCGAAGAAGTATTAAATAGTATTAATAATATCCATAAATCCTTAATAATTTCTCATCGTCATTTTCATAGCTCAGCTGCCACCAATTACTATCCTGTTGACCATTAACCCTTGATTAGGCCCCTTAGGCACATAATCAATCCACTCCCTTGCCACTTCATTAATGCCGTGTACCTGCTCATAATCGGCCCCATCCATCTGTTCACACCATCTAGGCACCCATTGAATGCCATCAACCTTAAATCGGTAATTAGGGCCAGGCCACATAATCGATCATTCCGATGCCAACACCATTATACTACGTACACGGCCATAACCAATCTCGTGTACCTAATCACATACTCAGAACATCGAAACAATTATAATATTTCTACTAAAGCGAGAAATGCGTCTAATCAAAGTATATAGAGTCCACTCATTATTGGCTTGGGCAGCTCATGGCAACGCGCTTCTAGCACTTCCAATTGCGTTAGGCTTGGTGCGCCTTTCCAAATCTCAGCCCGACACCATGGATGGAACGCAAACAAGTTAAAGTCTCCAGGTATGCTATCCTGCACTTGTGAGCAACCGCGCTCAAGCCTTCAAGGGACTGCCTTTTAGGAGATGAACAGCTTGCTTGAATTAAAAGACACAAAATCGCTAACCTTGTGCGTCATGCGAATGAAAGAAGCTGCAGTTCCTAGAAACGTATACCGGGCTAAGAAGAAGAAATAGAGAATTTAGAGAGACATGGCTTTTGGATTCGTCCGAGATGAACTTTTCTTTGGAAACTCTTATTCAGCACACTCATACTACATGCTTTTTTATAGGCAAAGTTACATTTCCTTACGACAAATAACATTTAACACTCTTACCTAACTTTTCTAACATATTCGCAGATGATAGCATTATGAGAAGATTTAACACTAGGATACGTACTTTACTCGCCTAACATGTGCCACACGTGCCTAACACTCGCTTAATTTTTTGAGTCTTCGGACGAAGAGATCGCTTCACAATAGATTTTACGGCACCATTATTACACAAGACATTTATTACAAGACACGTGCTATTTTTTCTAGTCTTTATACTGATGATTGATGGGCTTTTCGATGTTAGTCTTCTTCTGAGTTATCGGTGGATTTTAGCAAGTCATCCTCATCTCGTGCTATTCTTGACATGTCATGACTTGCAGTGGCTGAGCTGAAGATATGCTCCCAAAAAGAGAGATATGTTGGTGTGTCTCGAGATGGATCAATAAGATTGGAATTTATCGCTTTTGGCTATGCATTGCTACGTTGCATGTCCGTATTGATCTATGACAGAGAAAGATTAGTTTATTCTACTTGCGTAAAGGATTCGCCAAAATAAAGTGGACCGTCCTTTTGTCTTCTAAAATTCCTGATGATGGCTTCAAGTTGGTCTGCCGCGATATATACCTCATATTGAGAACTAGCATAAAATGGATCAGCAAATGGTCCTTCTCTATATACTGTCCATGGGTCTTGAGAGTTTAGGAATTACGTGAGAGGATACTCTTGTTGAGTACCTGAGGAGGAGGATGGAAAATCTTTTGGATGTTCAAGCCGATAAATTCTCAGGGCTTCTTGGATAGATTCTTTTGAAGAATAAAAATCCCACGAGACATTGTTTGAATGTAAGTGCCATGCTTCTGGAGGGATAACTCTATTTGCTTTACAAAGGATACGCTAGAGTTCTCAGTGGGACGGGAGGTTTGATGCAATATTTCTTGAAAAAGTCCTATACACAACATATTTTTACAAATGATTTTGAGGTTTATACATACTTGTACCCACAAATGCCGGGTACGTAAAATGATTTCTAGAGGGGTGAATGAATGTCCATGGCCAATGGAAAATGATGACAGTATGTCTTTTTGGTTCTAGACAAACATTTTCCTGTTCATTTCGGAATAGTACACAACATAAACTAAGTGGTTGGAACCAAGTGAGAAATGAGAACATATATTTAAGTCTGTGGCTTTGGTGATCATTTGCCCAAAGAGTTTGAACAAGGGCTTGATGGATTTGTTTTGTGAGAAACTGAATGGCTATGGTATAAGAATTGAACAAATACCAAAATAACCATTTTAACTCTTCTAGGAAATCTTTCATTTGGATTCCAAGTGAGTAGATGAATAAAGAGATAGTTAGGACAGAGCCTAGTAGTTTTCAGAAGTAATCCCCCATAATTAGCGAAGATGCTATATTCACAGGATTGGAGGAATTCTAAAAGTTTTTCCAATCACCTATTTTCTTTAATGGCAGCTTGAATTTCAGGAGGATAATTAAGATTGGGCCAATTGAGAGGCATGTTTTAGGTTCTGCACGTGTCTCATCGGGGATTTTTCTTTATATACATGTTAATTTATATAATGGCTTTTGGTCTGGAAAGAAAACCTACAATAACATTTTTCTTTTCGGCAATGTATTTGATTTCAAAAGAGTATTTAGAAAATTATTCTGATCACCTCAAAATTTGTGGATGAGGAACTTGCTTTTGCTTGAATTTCATCATGTGAGGAATAGAAGCCATATCCATTTCAACCAAGAAATGATGGCCGATAAAATGGAGCTCGAGTTTCTTGATTCCATACTTAATTGTCAATATTTCTTTGAATATGGAATGATAATGAAGCTTAGCTGGAGAGAACTTACCACTTTTGTAAGCGTGTATATGACACTTACCATCAATTTCCTCAAATAAGATTGTTGCCCAATATTCATCACTAACATATGTTTGGAGGATTCTTTTCCCTTGAGAAGGAATCTGGAGAGGGGGAAAATCCTGCATAAGCTCCTTAAGCTTAGTAACTGCTTCTGTCTGTTCCTTGCCCCAAGGGGAAGCATCTTTTTTCAACATTTTCTGCAAAGGAATGAGAAGCTTGGAAATGTGAGGAACAAAATCTCTAAGATAATGGATTATCCTGAGAAATGTTTGAATCTGCTTCATAGTGAGTTGCTTGTCTAGGAACTTGAGCAATTCCTTGGCAATATGTGGACTGAGCTTGTATGTTCCCTGGTCAAGAGTCATGCTAAGAAATTCAATTTTCGTTTGGGCAATAACAATTTTCTTTTGAGATAGCATGATACCATACTTTTGAACAATGTCTACAAACTTCTGGAGAAGTTTACCATGTCATTGCTCATTAGGACTGTAGAGCAAAATGTCATCAATATAGATAGTAGCGCTATCCAAGATTGGACTGAAAATTTGGCACATGATTTTCTGAAAAAGAGACGGAGTTGTCTTTAATACAAAAGAGAGAACTTTCCATTGACAATGTTGGTTCGGGATACAGAATCCAATTTTGGATCTGTCATCGAGATGGATGCCAAGTTGCCAAAAGCATGCTTTGAGGTCAAATTTAAAATAAATTATGGCTTTGTTTAAGCTAGAAAAGAGGGAGTTTTTGGATGGTAAAGGGAATTTGTCATCTCTGAGAAAATGTTAAGGGGTTGGTAATTAATTACTAAACACAATTTTTCTCTAGTTTACTCTGCACGCTTATTGACATAAAAGGCTTGACAAACCCATTGGAAATCAGAAATCTTAACGAGTTATTGCTGTAAAAGCTCAAGGCATTCTTTTTGGGTAAGAGCAAGATGTTCAGGATTTATACTCGAATGACTGGCTTTTGTCGGGTTGATATCCTCATTGCTCTTAAATGGAAGATAAATAAAGAACTAAGAATTTTGCCACAAATGGTGTTAGCATTTCTGAAAAAATATAGAATGATTGTTCGCACAGGAATTCAAAAGATTTTGCATGATATGGTCAAGTATGCTCGTTTTAATAAAAAGGAACCTTTTGAATGCTGATAAATTCCTTGAAAGAATCTTTGAATTTTAGGCCTTTTTCACTGATGAATCTGAGTTTGGGAAGCTGGGATAAAATATTCCATCCTATGATGATATCTTTATCTAGAAGAGGACAACCGAGAATTTTGGTGATGATAGAACACTGAGGAAAGATTTAGATAGAGATGGGTTTAGAATGAACATTGGCTGAAAAAGTATCTCCATAGGCTAAAGTAAAATATCGGATATGGGGTTTCTAATATTTTACTGGGAGAATATTAGGATCAAGGAGAGAGGCATGAGCATTAGTGTCTATCAAAGCTATGACAGAAATTGACTTAAAAATTTAGACAAAAGGATTTTAATAGGGACATATGGAGGAAGATAACATGATTCTTGAGCTAAGATTTGAGAGGTAAAATGAAAAAGATCTTGGTCAGCTTCATTATCACTAGATGAAGGGTAATATGTAATGGGACAAAGAGTCCATCTAAAGGGTCTTCTTCAATAGAGAACAATGATTCAATATCATCATCCTAAAGAAAAACACCAATTTGATGTTTTACATGCTAGATGATATTGACATTATTCCACTTTGCCTAAGGACAATTTTTTGTAAAATGTCCTTTCTTATTGCAAATAAAGCAACGCTGGATTTTTTCTGCCTTCCAGTAGATCCAGAGGAAGAATTTTTGTGTCGCTTTCACCAAAGAAATCTCATTTTCCTAAAACGATGAAACTGGGGCCTATCATCATGAAGACGATATTTCCTAAAATTCTTTTTTTTCTTGGACGGTCGGCAATCTCTACAGTCACAAGTTTTTCCACCAGGGTACTCGATTTTCAAATAATTTCTTGAACATACTTTATCTAGGTGACGACTTTCCTTGAGGAATTCTTGGAAAGCATTCTTCCTATAACACAAGTCATCCAGGCTCATGTGAATTTCTTGTTGAAGTTGGCCAATACTGACTTCTGCAATTGTAACCTTTTTGTTGAGAAGTGATTTCTCAACTAGCTGGAATGGAATTTAGGAAGACTAAAAGAGTTGCTTCAGGTTTGGATCTCCTCTTAAAACATAAAAGAGTTTTAAGCATCTTCTGGAAATGATGATTCAGATCTCTTTGCCTTAAAGAGCAGCATTTTCTTTCAAAGAACTCTCGCCATTGAAGTTCTAAAATATCTATAGGATTTTCACAGAAGAATAGATGGATGACATAAATGTTGTCTTTGAAGTTTGTTGACACCAGGAATTTGACTTGATCTGCTTCAGGGATTGTTTGCCACCAATTTTTAAAGCTGTTGGTAAACTTAGAAACAAATTCCAAGAGAATATTATAGTTGATGTCCCTGGTAAGTTTTTGAGTAATAAGCCATGCATGAAACTCTTGGAGTCTGTTAGGCCATTTGACATATGGGATGTCATCAAGAGTGAAAAAACTTTGACCATAGCTGGCTGAGGATGACAAAGTTGGATCATCAAGATACACAACTTCAGGTTGAGAAGGAGTTTCTTCATACATGGGTTCAAGAGGATCAACCATCATAAGAGGAACAATACTAGATTGGCTGGAAGAAGAGGAAGATGAAGACTCATCAATAGTGATATCTAGTTCAGATTCAACACTATATGGAGGAGAGTCAAAAGCTACTATTACGGGAGTAGGAAGAATAGAAAAGGAGGGATCAAAAGCTTATGTGGCCAAAGTTTTAAAATGATTCCAAAGGATTTGAAATCATCATTTGCTGAGAAGGATTTGGGTCAGGTTTGATGTCATCAGAAGAGGATTTTGCTTTTACTTTTCCCTTTTCATTGCTATGGTTTTCTATCTAACGGATGATGCTTCTGAGTCTAGTTGGATTAGATCGATCTTTTAGAAGACATGGAAAATGGTGATGAAAAAAATTTTGTGGCTGTGATGGTTCTCGAGTACAGAAATCAAGGGGAGAGCTTAACTTTGCACTAACAGAAGAAGTACCACCCTCTTCAAGAAAAGCTATCTGGTCTCTATTTTTGGCCTGGTGTCTTCAAGATAAGAGGATAGGTGTCTTCCTTCTTCAAGGTCTGAAAGCCTTTTCTTGAAATCATGAAGCGTCTTTTGAATAGTATCATGATGAAGTTTAAGATCATGATGAACATTATCGATCTTAGCATTAATAGTCTAAAAATGCTTCATTTTGAGACAATAAGGCTTCAGTCTGCCAACTCAGAATTGCTTTAGTAGCAATGGTCTTTTTTGGCCTTCCATGTTCATCTACTTTAATAGGTGTGTTTATTTTAGGCATATGATGGTATCTACGATTCACATTTGTAAATTCCTGTGGCTTAGGAAATTTAAGACGTGTATTTCCTCTAGTATTCAGGGGAGGAAAATTATCAGGTTGAAACATGCAGATACTGGGAAGATGTTGAGAGGAAGGTTTTTTTGGTTTAGTATTAATAGAACAGGCAGTTCGAAGGACTAATGGGTAAGAAATGCTTCTTAACCCATTTCTAGATTAGTTTATAAAAAAGGTGAAACAACAGGTTTTGAAGGTTTTTAGGTTGTGGTGGTAATGAAGGTGCATATAATTGAAGTGGGTCATTCGGTGTTTAGGTGGTGTATAAACATGAAAGTGGAGTATAGGATAACATAAATTGGTAACCTTTTTCCATCACTAAGAGGACCAACATGAGGATCTTTATTAAGATACCTTTGGAAAAAGATGATCTTTTTGTTTGGGCTTTCGACGAGGTTTTGCTGTCGGATCAACTTCGTTAAGAGAATTGAGGTGGTATGAACATTGGCACTAAAGTTCCAAAAAACAATGGCTAGAGGGATCTTTATAATGATGAATTAGATGTCCGTCGGATTTAAAAAACTCAACAAGCTTTTTAGGATCACCTTCTTCAGGTACTAGATTTGCAACACATGGCTCGATCATAAAAAGGGTAGGAAAAATAGGAGAAGAGGCTTCTTCTTTTCCCTTGGAAAACTTTATATGGACCATGCCATCTCTTTTCTGAATAAACTCGGAATCTGTGGAGTGAGCTGGCTTATTGTTTTGATGGAGCTGCTCATAGTTAGTTATCCAAGTCTCTGGTAGAAGCTTGGCTAACTTTTCTTTTGGGATCTGGTGAGGGATGTGGATGCATAAAGCTTGATTATTTTCAAGAGAGATAAACAGAGCATCTTGGTTACCATGAAAATTTAGATCAAGAGCATGATTATGAACTCGATATACCATCTGGTAATTGAGTGTGGCTGCAATCGAGTCAGAAACTTGTGGGGCTCATGTGAGCTAAAGTTGGACTTTGAGAAAAGAGATTAATTGAGGATCAGAAAGAGTAATATTGAAATTTGGATAGAGAGTTACAAAGACTGTCCCAACATTTAAGGTTGTTTGAACTATGCCTATGCAAGCATGCTTAAATTCTAAGAATCTCATATCCAAGAGTGCCATATGAGCACTAATAGGAAGACCTTTTTGTTTGTGAAACGTAACAGCCAAACGAACTGCACCATAGTAGATATCAGTATAATTGGCGCAGAAACTCAGGAGGTATGTGAAGGGTAACAAAATATTCTTGCTCGGTAGTAGGAATAGGATACTAGTCAAACTTTGAAGACTGGACATATTTTTTGACCTAGAGTTGTGTATGACGGATGAGCTGTTTGATGGAGCGGATTAAGGAAAATGAAGAAGATGGTTTGGCAAAGGCAGAGTAAGGATTCATGAGAGGAAATTGAGTTTCAGAAATTTTTGTTTCCTTTGTCTCAATGACTTCATAGAGGAAATTTATCTTAGAAGCATTTGAAACTCAGAACTCAGAAAGAGACGAAGACGAAGACAGAGACGAAGATGAAGACTGAAGAGAAACAGGAGCATCAAGAACACCTACTAGGAGGATAACTCATGTTGAAAGGATTCTTCTTCTTCGTACTGGATAGTTCCAACTAGAAACACCTACTAGGCGCATGAATTCAATCATCGACTAAGCACAAGACAACCACTCTGATACCAATTAACACAAACAAGCTAAAGTCTTCGGTGAAGCTTCGACGAGGCTTTGACGACGCTCTAGCGGTGGTCCTTGGTCGTGGGAGGCTGACCAAGCTCGTTAGCGGTGGTCGATGGTAAAGAAACAACTTCAATCGCACCGATTTTCAATGAACAAACTCGGCTAGGTCAATCGGGTCAGTAATCGGTTTAGTAGGGGAGGCAGTCGGGTCATAGCTCAATTCACCTTCCTTGGACCAAATTTGTGATAGGGACAGGTTGGGCTTTGAAGACGACTCCCTCACGAGGCTTTTTCGATAGGTGGTGGAAACGGAGGTGGGCAAAGGAGGGAGAAATAGCTTGGACAAATGGCTAGTCATGGTTTTGGGTTTCCAAGGGAGGGGTAGCACTTCTGGGCCAGATCCCGGCGAATAGCGCGGTGCCGACAGCAATGGCTGGTATATTTATGCTCTTGGGACTCTCAGCTTTCCATTGCAGGTGATGGTGGTAGCTGGGTCTTGCCAAAACGCCTATGGTGGCCGTGCATAGTGACGCCGATGAGAACTAGGTCTCATCGTGGTTCAGGGGCGGTTTGGCAACTTTGGAGGAAAACCGATAGCAACGGCGGCCTTTGTGAGGTCAAAGGGATTCCTAGGGACACGTTAAAGGCGACCGGCGAGCTCCACTAAAACAGGGTTGAACAATGTCATAGGGGCATCTTTCGAGGGATTACAGCGGCAACGATGGTGGAGACAGGGGCGATAGTTGGTTGGGGCTGAAAGGTGGTGTCATAGGGAAGCTAATGCTAGCGACGGCAGGCGGAATGGAGGTCGAAGGGGGAGACGAGCAACGAGAAGGGAGGTGTCTGCTCATTCATCTAACGGCCGGGAGGCACGCCGATGGGTGCCTACGATGTCTAGCAAGTGTAGCCTGTAGCCGATCAGCCACTAGGCGCGTGGTGCATGCCACCCACTTGGTAAAATGTCGGAGAGAGAGGGAGAGAGGAGGAAGGGGGTTGGGCCGGGTCTATTCCGGGTGGGCCGATCCACGCGATAGCTGACCAGTCCATTGACTCGGTCTGAGTTGACCATTAACTGGTCAACGGAATTGCTTGAAACAAAAATTAGTGGTTTAATCGGGGCAAACAGTGCATTAACTTGAACTCGAAAAAGGGGCTAGAAGTAGGCTGTTACAATTCTTCCCCCTTAAAAGAATTTCATCCTCGAAATTTGCCCTATCCAATTTCTCATGATTTATCTACTCGGATCATTTCTCTTGATTGGTTTGCCACAACAAATGATGCTTCGTCATTACCTTGAACTCCTCAAAACCCAACACCAAGGACAATTTAGTCCACACTTTCCATTCTTAACTCCAAGATTCTTGCCCCATGGTGATTTTCTCCAAGTCAGTTCTTCTACTGACATGTTATTTGTATTATCACAAAACTCTAGCAACCTTCCTCGAGCAATCCAATTTGTCTCGCATTTTCATAACATCGAGCATCAACCACACTTCCCCTTCACCATTCTGATTTCTATTGTCCAAATTTGGACACTCGCAAACCATTCTGATTTCTATTCCATCAATAATATGGTATTAGGCTTGAGTATATCTTCGTATAGCTTACTCTCGCACGTTTCAAGTAGGATATCTTACTTACGCGCTATAACACGAGGCACACGGAGCCCTTCTCAAGGTTTGGGTATCCCATCCTCTGACACTTGGAAGTGTTGCATCTACTCCTCTGACAGATAGGGTCTATTGGTTACCATACCTTGATCCTCTACTAGGCTTGAGTTTCATCTCATAGGGTGATCATCGGACGAACAATGTGTTGTACCTCAAATTTAAATTTAGGAAATCCTGATCCTTCCCAAATATGTCACTTTCTGACCACTAGCCTTACCACAAAATACTATTTGTCTCATTTTTTATTCCTTTTGAGAAAAAAAGTACTTGAGACTTTACTGGTTGATACAAATGATAAACTCCTTTCCCTAAATATAGTAATTCCAATTCATTAGGCCTCAACTGCCTAAATGAATAAGCTGATACCTGCCCCTCCTGCGTCAGGACTTACCCTTGTCCTTAATAAGATGTTTCACCGTTAATCTCATATCCACCAGGACCTAACGATTTCACCGAGACTTATCCATTCATTCTAACCTCACATATTTCTTCCGAAGTTTTGTTGACGACATCATTATACTCGAGGGCCTTTCCATGAAGCAATAATAATTGTTAGTTAGACCCAAAAACTTCAAATCTAGGTTTATGTCGTGGGTCTCGGTCAATCCATGACTGCTCCTATATGGGCAAGGTCCACCAAAATCTCTTCGCCTTAGATCACGTGATCCAATCCCACCAGGTCAAGCCAAAACCCACACTTACTAGACTCATGATAGTGCTTGTTCTTGAAGAGTCACTACCATTGCCCTTAAGTGTTTATCATGTCCTTCTAGACTCTTTGAATACTTCAAACATTAATAGGGTGGCTTGGAAATTGGTTTAATACCATGAATTAGTTCGATCACGAGCTCAATCTCTTTCTTTGAAGGCAATATTGGCAGTCCCTTCGAAAACATTTCCAAGAACTTTCTCGAAATTCGCTCTAATATCCAAAATCCATACCAGAAGACTCTCGCAAATCTTCTTGAGTAGTCTCAAGATACACAATTAGGAGTATTTAACACCCTCCTTGATGCTTTACAAATTCTCAACTTAAATTACCGTATAGTCGAAATCATATAACTCAACTCGGACCATCCATGGCCGAAACTGCAACATCACATAGAAATCATCAACCATGATTCCTTTCTTTCTCAGCTAGTCCATTCTGATGATTTCATCACGTCACATAAAGCATGACCATTACCGCCAAATCTTTTCCAACTTTCCCTTTACTCACCACTAATTCATACTCCTTATTCCCCATTATCGATAACACTCTATCATTCATGGGGTCAAAATACTTAAGACCGTGTCCGATGGTTCCAATTCCAACCTAATTGGATGATCTGCGTATTACAGCAGTTATACGCCATCAAACTTTTCCACAGTGGTCCTTTTGGCCACACTCGAAACAAGCTTTGGTCCTCGAGGTTTAGTACTAATTCCATGGTACCTTTTGTAATGGCGACCCTTAACATCCAGACGTGGCATTCTTCTAACAAAATCACCTCTTCCACTCTGAGGGGTACGACACTTACTTTCCGATATCAGCCTTTTCTTTGGCAAGCGGTTTTCTCAACTCGCGACAAGCTGCGATTCAAAAGTAGCGGCTTCTCTGCCAAGTCTCCTTTCAATCATTGAGACTTTACTTGACACCTCATTATAAGCACACAATTAAAGGTTTTCAATCCAACTCAGGACTTGATCATCCGATCAACAGGATCCTCCATGATCTTTTTGCCATACTTAGACACTTGGTGAATTTCATTCCATACTCATTTAGCCAAACATTCTCTCAATAGCGATCCAAATTTGTTCTATCACTAAGAAACTTCTTCAAAAACTAGGGAGGTTTCACTCTCCGAAACTAGTCTTCCCAACTTTCGTACCTTTTCGTACGTCCTACTAATCATATCATACTAGTCTATCATGACCTTGCATGTATTGACTACGTACCCAGTACTATATTAATTTTCCAAATCGGTGGTTCCACAGGCACTTCGGCTAGACTACCATGCCATCAACTACAACAACTTAAGTTACCTTACAAGCGCTCATACGCGTCTCCCATCGATACCTCATTAGGTTATCGACCACTATATATATATATATATATATATATAAATGGGTATCACTTTAGGTGCCACGCATACTTGCCATTCTGACAATATCACAAGCTCTCAAGCTCGATATGCATGTACTTCAATCAATGGTACACAGCTTGTCTACTTCTACGAGCTAACAATCTCAGTTCCAATATTTCAATTATTTGGGAACCAAAATAATTCCTAATCGAGGAAAGCAAGTAACACCCATTGAAGTTTATATCATGCGTACAACACACAAGTATCACTATGCTACCGACGCGCAATACATAACCATGCTTTCCTAAGGGATAGGACATGCTACATGTCCTTCCGAGGCGCGGTTACACCGCTATGATCATTAGGGCACGATCACACTACCATGATTGCTAGTTACACGTCACACCCTATGATCGTTGGTTGCGTGATCACACCGCCATGAATGACGTTATAACGACGTGGCCTTTTTGAGGCACGGATACAACGCTATAAAGACGTTTTGGTTACATGCCTTTTGCAAGAGTTTTATTAGTAGGGCGCGGTCACACCACCATGAATAACGTACCTACGATGTGTTGTGGTCACACCACCGTGAAGAACGTCTCAACGACGTCTCGCGATCACACCATCTGAAGAATTCTGGAAACATGCCTCTCCCACTAAACCAACAGGGTTAAATGTCCAGTCTTGTTACACACGTCTCATTCTGTGCTAACTAGGCTAAACAAGACCATAGCCATCAGCCCATGCTGCGCCTTGTTGTGCATGTCTCATATCTTACCAATATTGCTAAACAAAAGACATCTAGCAATCGTCAAATGTTTAGCCTTGTTACACATGTCTCATTCAGTGCCAACGCGACTAAATAAATGACACTAATCCTAAGGTTCATTAGTAATTTAATCTCTAGATCCTGTAACCTCAAATTGTCATCCAATAACCACGAATAACAAAGCAACTCTCCACTTGCTCTCCCGTAGAGCGCAACTCAACCTTATCATTCCAAGCTATATCTAAGGCTTAGCCTTCCAATAAGTGATCTAATCTTGTCACCAAACCCATCTTATCATTCATATCGTCCTCAACATTGATCACTTTTATCCTAATAACATCTATCGATCGTATACTCTGATCACAAATCCTAGCAAGTTATCATCAACGATGCATTCCATTCTTATCACTCCATGCACCTAGTCTTCCCTAGTCCTAACCATGCTATGATACCAACATTGTCAAGGCCCAGTCCAGCCCCATACCCGAGTGCGCGGCAGTCCCCAATTTCCTTCCTTCGCTTTGACCATTGAGTGGCGACGACCCAAGAACTCGTCACAAGCCTCCAATGCAAGCGGACTTGGACCACTCCCAACTTAACTCATCTCACGTACCTCAAAATGGTTAATAACTACGGAGTGAGATATAAATATCTTAGTGAGATTATCCTTATACCAAAATTTGAAACATTATTGCCGTAAGGTCCCTACTCACTTCTCGCCCTCCAACTGTCACTTCCCTAAGTGCAACTAGAATCAGTATTTCACTCGATTAATCATTTATTTGCACCTCGATACTCATCTTCTTTCTTTTGTTGAGATAAATCAATTGCTATTAGCTCAAATCCATTAACCACCCTGAAATTCTCTTTCACTCACATGAGTTAACCCTACACTTAGCCTTGAGTTCATTCCCCATTCTCTTATCAATCATACTAGTGAGCTATATTCGTCAATCAACTGGTCCACGATCGGTACATAGCCCAAAGTCATTTAACTCGTCACATTGTGACCACAATCAGTAAATATCCTCAAATCGGCATCTAGTGCTACCATAGCCATGACCAGTCCTCAATCAGCTTGACTACCTTATGATAATAGACCAACATCATATTCCTAATTTTTTGAACGGTTCCATTGTTTCATCACACTATCCACCTGAATCTCTCCCTTTACTAACCAAGTCTACCTATGAGTTAATCGGTCCATGACCAAGACTTGGCATTAAGCCCCACACCTGTCAGGCCAAGGTCACCCACAATAATCACATACATCATTAAATAAATAATTAGCCAGTGACTAAATAAATAAATAACTAAATAAATTTCATAATTAAATATGCATTAAGACCGTTCACCACCGGTCTGAAACCCTAACTAAGTCTTCTCGGCTCATCGTCATTTTCCAAATTCACTCATTCCCTAACACAATCTTACCAACAAATTGGGCTCATCGACCGCACCACTGATCTATTGAGCCGCCAAGTCCATGGCACCATTCAGTCGCCAAATCCATGGCACCATATCTCAAATCATGATCAACCTTAATCGTTCAATCAATGATCACGTCTCATTGTCATATTTTCTTGGCTAAAACCCAATCACAATGAACTGGAGTAAAAGGCCACTCCGGTTGACTCGTCAGATCAGAACAGATCGTCGTAGTCTTGTCGACATCCAATCGGGCCCCGTCGACTTCCTATTTGATTAGGGCACATTAGCCTCCTAATTGGCCGAATAAATATTAAATAATAATAATATCAAAAAATCCTTAATAATTTCTCCTCGTCACTTTTGTAGCTCAACTGCCATCAATTACTATCCCGTTGACCATTAACCCTTGATTAGGTCTCTTGGCCACATAATTGATCCATTTCCTTGCCACTTCATTAATATCGTGTACCTTGCCATAATTGGCCCCATCCATCCATTTATACCATATAGGCGCCCATTAAATCCCATCATCCTTAAATATGTTATTAGGGCTTATAGGCCACCTAATCAATCATTCCAAACCAGCCTTATGTAGTCAATCACATACTCAGGCCATCCAAAAACTTCTAATATTTCTACTAAAGCGATAAATGTGTCTAATCAAAGTATAGAAAGTCCACTCACTATTGGCCCATGCATCCTAAGCGGAGGCTCACGGCAATGCACTTCTTGCACTTCCGATTGGGCTCGGGCTTGGTGCCTCTTTCCAAACCACAGATCGAAACCATGGATGGGACGGTTCAGCTCCAAGATATCTTCTACGCGGCTCCGGCTACGTCCAGCAACGCTTCGGCGAGCCCTCCGGTGGTAGTCCTTAGCCATGGGAGGCTGATAGTGCTCGTTGGTGGTGATCGCTAGCGAAGAAATAGCTTCGATCGCACCGATTTTCGGCAAATAGACTCGACATGCTCAATCAGTCGAGAATTGGGTTGACGGGGGAGGCAGCCGGGTCACAGCTTGGGCCAAATCGATGACGGCGACCGACTGGGCTTTGAAGACGACTCCCTCACGAGTCTTTTCTGAATCATGGTGGAAGATGAGATGGCTGGAGGAGGAAGAAACAATTCGAAGAAGTGGCTGGTTACGGTTTTAGGTTTCTAGGGGAGGGGCGATGCTTCTGGGCCAGATCCAAGCGAACAACGCGGTGTCGGCGTCAATGGCTAATAGATTTGTGCTCCTAGGACTCTCATATTTCCATTGTAGGTGGTGGCGACTGCTAGGTCTTGCCAAAATGTTGGCCGTTCACAGCAACGTTAGTGTTAACTAGGTCTCATTGTGGTTCAAGGGCGGTTGGGTGACTTGGGGGGCAAAGTGGCGGCAACAGCGGCGATTTGGCCTGGGCGTCGCTAGAGTAGCCCAAATCTAGCAAGATTCATTTTTGTAACAAGATGAACAATGTCATGGGGGCTTATTTCAGGGCCTTCCAACGGCAATGACGGTGAAGATAAGGGTGGCGGTTAGTCAGAGCTGGAAGGCGGTGTCACAGGGAAGCCAATGCCATTAACGACGAGTGGAACAGAGGTTGGAGGGGGGGAGAATGAGAGGCGAGAAAGGAGATGTCCGCTCAGGTGAAAGGGAAGAGAGTTGGCTTGGGGCAACTGGTGGCCATCTAAAGTCTGAGAGGCACGTTGATGGGACGCCTACAGCATCTGGCAGGTATAGCTTGCAACTGGTTGGCCACTGGCCGCACAGTGGCTTTGTGCGCACGTGCACGCCACTCGCTTGGCAAAATGCTAGAGAAAGGGAGAGAGGAGGAAGGGGCCTGGCCTGGGCTTTAGGCTGGGCTGGGCTGGTCTTCACAGGTTAGGCCGGGTCTACTCTGAGTGGGCTGGTCCACGCAGCAGCTGACCAATCCATTGACCCGATCCAAGTTAACAGTTGATTGGTCAATGGTCAATTTTTATGAAGATTTTCCAAAATTGCCAGTAGGCCTAAATTTTGCTCTTTTTGGGGCCAAAACGCAATTATCTAAAAGTCGAGGGACCAAAATGCGATTTTCGGATGTCCGGAATCGCCCGAAACGAAAATTTGTGGTTTAGTTGGAGGCACTACTGAGGCCGATAGGCCATTGACTAAACTTGAAAATTCGCACCATTGGACCTCGAAAAAGGGGCTGGGAGCGGGCTGTTATGGATAATGAATTCAACTCTACTTTACAAAAAGAGAGCACTCATTCACAATGTATTTCTCACACATGTTCAATCTTCCAAGAGTTCAAATTGCAAAGTGTGTACAAGAGCTTTTAGCAAGTGCATGTTCAGTTCACTGCTTGGCTAGCATATTAGACCATTGAGACTTCCCCGTATCCTACTAAAAAAGGCTCGGACACCCATTGCAGTGGGCAGACTAAAATCAAATTTAGATTGCATGAGCTTGGTGTCAAGAGATGAAGTTGCCCTGTATATGGATGGCTAAATTGCCGACCATTACTCGATTTGGTACCTAGTCCTACTCTTCAGAGAGGAGACGTTTTTTTTTCCTCATTGGCAACCCCACAAAAAGTGCGTAAATGCTACAGATATAAATCCTAATAATTAATAACATATTTGAGTGAATACTTTTAGTGATCTAAATTATGGAAGATTACCAAAGCAATTCTAAATATATTATAGTTATACCAATTTAGTCTTGAATTTTTATTTTCAATTTAATTCATTTGGCCAATTTTGACTTATTGGCACTCACTGGACAATTTCTAAGAAGGGCTTGGATCGATCCTTGATTTCTATGCAACAAATGATTAAGTGGTTGTCAAAATTTAGGTATCAACCTTAGCTAGATATATGAGTGGGACTTACTTTTCTTTATTAAAAAACTATTAAAACTTGTGATGGTCAACATGTTTTGTTAATGAAGAGGAGCCAAGTTGGTGATTATGATGAGGTTAGTCATCATCGTCATCATCTTCTGGACCAACAGTAACTGCATATTCATGTGATTGGTAGAGATAATGTATAATTAACAAACCATCATTTTGATCACCTAAGTATTCGTTTCAAAACGTCATGTTTAAAATAAAGAAACAAAGTGACATTTTCTGGTAGTTTTGTTTGTGACCCTATGTTTCTAGACTCGAAAGTAGGTAGAAACTTCAAGAGTAGATTGTATTTTGCCTATCATTTTAAAAAATCACAAGTTTCTAAGCACATTGAACATCAATGATATAATTCATAAGCTATTGTGCTTTTGTCATCGCTAACTATAAGGCTTAAGAGGAACAAAAAGAGAAAGATTATAATTCTTTCATCATCTTTATTATACATATTTAGTGCACTACAGAGTAGGATAGCTCTAAATGGGCAGGCTCAATTGGTAGCCGCAACGCACTGCCTCCAGGTCTTATTGCTCCGCCTCCACAGATCGGTTGTTGTCCCCCTGATCGGTCTGTGGGTCGAGAGGATCAACTTCACGTATTGGTTTTGGCAGTTCTTCCCCGCCTTAACGAGCTGGTGACAACATTCCTTGGTGGGTGTAAATGTTCTGGCAAAGACTATGGTTTGAAACAATTTAGATCCGCAAGTGGCAGTCATTCCCCTTGCACAGCTGGGGTTTCGACCTATGGCAAAGGTAGCCCAAGGAAGTATTGCTACATTTACGACGAGCAAGATCATGAGCGCAGAAAAGTTCTTGAGCATTGCCATGGCAGACTTTTGGGTAGGGAACGATTAGAAGCTTGTGTGAGATTGTTGATTGTTTGATGTAGTTGATCTAGAGACGCGAACTTATACAGCTTGAGGGAAGTAGTGCATTAATGAAATTGATTCATCAGTTATGATTCAGAAATTAATGTAGGAAACATCTTCAATTATTTCTCTTCAACTATTTCTCTTGCAATAAATTCTTCTTACGTTGTATTGTTCTAAAAGGATTGAGAGCCTTGCCATCTCACTATGTTTGTAATTCAATCAATTGACATAATTAAGTTTTAGGATTAATCTAAAATAGATGCTAAGACACATGAGGGTACATTTGGTTGCAACCAACCTTTTCTAAATGAACCAAAAAAGTGCTGTATGCCCATTGACCAAACCTAAATCCGGTTATAGGGTAGCACGAGTAAAAGCAATTATGGCTTGGGAATTTCCAACCTCCAAGTGAGTAAAGTTTTTCTCATGGTAGATAATGGCCGGCTCCCTTGTACGTTATGCATCGTTAAAAAGGATCCATTGTACACATTCAAAAAAAATCCAAGAAAATAACAAACGCAAATAGTTAAGAACGAGTCGTAATTGGTTTTTCAGGCTAAAGACCCATATGTATTGATGTTCTCGAAATTTTAGCACGAATCAACAAGTAAAAGTTGCGTAATCACCAAATCCATAAAACTGTTCGAAATGAACCTGACGGTCATGTAGTTTTTCCTCAAAGGAGCACTTCTCTGTTGGTCGCCATCTTTATGGGACAAACTCAAGAGTAATGTGTCATTATACCAAGTTGAAATTTCCGACACATTTCGACGTCGAATCAACACGCTCATCGACTTCATGAGATTGTGCATCGGAATTGAAATATTCATCGACATTGAACCAACGCGCCATCTTTCTCTCTATTACCCTTACACATTTGAACGAGAGTTCCTCCCTTTACAGAGCCGAGGGGACTGTTGACAACTATGAAATCACACGGATTCGGGTTCCTTCAAAATCGAATTTGTTTCACTGATCAAATTAAGATCTAATCCCTCTAGTTTTCAGCCAGATTTTGACTCAATCAGATCAGAAAGAGTTTGTTGCCATGAATTGATGGGATTGTTGGGATCATAAGACATGCATGGATTTGGAAACCTCCGAGTTTGAACAAGAATCTAACTACAGATACGAGACATCGTCATGATCTCTAAACTAAATGACCTTAGATATCTAGATGGAGAAATGACGTGTTAAATGAAAAATTCTCTTTCTTTGCAGCGATAAACTTCAAGAAATGTAATCTCAATTTTTGAAACTCTACTAAATACTTATAAAATGCGAGAATGAAAGAGTTTAATATGCAAAACATTAGTTTTGCAGGGAAACAACTTCCAATATTCTTGCAAAAATAGATGAAGATAACACACGCTAAAAAAACTTTGGACATTAACAATGGTCATGTCTTGTAGTAACAATGTCCTAGGAAGTGATAACCTTGAAGGTAAATTACGAAAAAAAAAAGGTAAGTATGCTTTCAGTCCCTATTTCAGATGCCCATATAAAACGAGTGTTAACTTTTCTTTATATGCATATATGATATATAATGGGAAATTTTTATATTCACGATGAGAACTTATGTAATGTAATGTATTTGTTTGAATACTTTTTAAAAATTGTAACTACTAGTGCTAATATAAAAGAGCATGCGTACAGTAACTAAAACTTTTGCGATCTCTTGTGAGGCTAATTGTAAAATTTTTATTATGCTTTTGCATGATAATATAATTACGATGTACAATCAGCGAAGGCAGATATCGCATTTGACATTGTTCGTCGTCATAGCATGTTTGGCATCAGAGCAAGCTTACCTATGGATTTTTAAGGTGTGCCTACTAATTGAAATCTTGTCGATACTAAGGAAAAGGCCACATTCTTTACTACGGTAAATGAAGATACTCGATGAATATTTTCCTAGCAATTTCTTTATTTGGAAAATTTATTTATACAGAAGTAAAATCTAAACAATTTAAAAAGAAAACACAATGCCTCTATTATACATGAAATACCCACAGTAGACAAAAACGATTCATGTGAAATGCTTTACTATGAGAACTAGATTCTAAATGAAAGAGAAAATATTTCATGAAACGAATGAATGGAGCCACCATTTTAAATTGCAGTTGAGTAATCGTAAGCTAATTAATATTTTTTATCTTGCAATTCAGTGGAAGCACCCCCCATCCCCCCCCCCCCCCCCAAAAAAAAAACACACCTTACTTGTAATCAGTAAGTTAGATATTAACTTTCTCTAGAGGTTCTAAAAGTTGAGTTAAGAGTTTTAACAGTCGATACCTCATTTTCACCTTATGCTTAGTCACATGGCAACATGCGCCGCATGACAACGCAACCTCTTGAGCTCTATGGTTATTTATTGTAATCTCAAGTATTTATTAGATATCATTGAGTTCAAGTTTCATAGTTCATCCAATTACTCTTAAGACTATTTAGTGTTATGATTTGGCACACGAATATAACAAAATAAAGAGTGAAAACAAGGAAGATAAATCAATGGATAAGGCAACTTTTATTTCATATGTTGTAAGTCCGTTTATTGATTAATAATAAATAGGACAAGAGATAAGGTATACTCAAAATAAAAAGGAGGTTAGGGTAGTCAAAGCAAAAATGGAGAGGGTTCGGCTCCAAATCAGCAACTCCTCCACCTACAAAGATCGTTAGAGAGTTATGCCTAATCCCCTAAAACTTGGAACCTCATAGAAAGGCCGGTAGATAATGTCAAGAAAGGAGATGTCCGCTCGGGTGAAAGGGCAGAGGGTTGGCTTGGGGTAGCTGGTGGCCATCCAAAGTCCGAGAGGCACACTAATGGGACGCCTACAGCATCTGGCAGGTATAGCTTGCAACTGGTTGGCCACTGGCCGCACGGTGGCCTTGTGCGCACGTGCACGCCACTCGCTTCGCAAAATGCTAGAGAAAGGGAGAGAGGAGGAAGGGGCCTGGCCTCGGCTGGTCTTCACAGGTTAGGTCGGGTCTACTCTGGGTGGGCTAGTCCACGTAGCAGCTGACCAATCCATTGACCTGATCTGAGTTAACAGTTGATTGGTCAACGGTCAATTTTTCTGAAGATTTTCCAAAATCGCCAGTAGGCCTAAAATTTGCTCTTTTTGGGGCCAAAACGCAATTATCTAAAAGTCGAGGGATCAAAACGCGATTTTCGGATGTCCGGAATCGCCCGAAACGAAAATTTGTGGTTTAGTTGGAGGCACTACCGAGGCCAATAGGCCATTGACTAAACTTGAAAATTCGCACCATTGGACCTCGAAAAAGGGGCTGGGAGCGGGCTGTTATGGATAATGAATTCAACTCTACTTTACAAAAAGAGAGCACTCATTCACAATGTATTTCTCACACATGTTCAATCTTCCAAGAGTTCAAATTGCAAAGTGTGTACAAGAGCTTTTAGCAAGTGCATGTCCAGTTCACTGCTTGGCTAGCATATTAGACCATTGAGACTTCCCCGTATCCTACTAAAAAAGGCTCGGACACCCATTGCAGTGGGCAGACTAAAATCAAATTTAGATTGCATGAGCTTGGTGTCAAGAGATGAAGTTGCCCTGTATATGGATGGCTAAATTGCCGACCATTACTTGATTTGGTACCTGGTCCTACTCTTCAGAGAGGAGACGTTTTTTTTTCCTCATTGGCAACCCCACAAAAAGTGCGTAAATGCTACAGATATAAATCCTAATAATTAATAACATATTTGAGTGAATACTTTTAGTGATCTAAATTATGGAAGATTACCAAAGCAATTCTAAATATATTATAGTTATACCAATTTAGTCTTGAATTTTTATTTTCAATTTAATTCATTTGGCCAATTTTGACTTATTGGCACTCACTGGACAATTTCTAAGAAGGGCTTGGATCGATCCTTGATTTCTATGCAACAAATGATTAAGTGGTTGTCAAAATTTAGGTATCAACCTTAGCTAGATATATGAGTGGGACTTACTTTTCTTTATTAAAAAACTATTAAAACTTGTGATGGTCAACATGTTTTGTTAATGAAGAGGAGCCAAGTTGGTGATTATGATGAGGTTAGTCATCATCGTCATCATCTTCTAGACCAGCAGTAACTGTATATTCATGTGATTGGTAGAGATAATGTATAATTAACAAACCATCATTTGATCACCTAAGTATTCGTTTCAAAACGTCATGTTTAAAATAAAGAAACAAAGTGACATTTTCTGGTAGTTTTGTTTGTGACCCTATGTTTCTAGACTCGAAAGTAAGTAGCAACTTCAGGAGTAGATTGTATTTTGCCCATCATTTTAAAAAATCACAAGTTTCTAAGCACATTGAACATCAATGATATAATTCATAAGCTATTGTGCTTTTGTCATCACTAACTATAAGGCTTAAAAGGAACAAAAAGAGAAAAATTATAATTCTTTCATCATCTTTATTATACATATTTAGTGCACTACAGAGTAGGATAGCTCTAAACGGGCAGGCTCAATTGGTAGCCGCAACGCACTGCCTCCAGGTCTTATTGCTCCGCCTCCACAGATCGGTTGTTGTCCCCCTGATCGGTCTGTGGGTCGAGAGGATCAACTTCACGTATTGGTTTTGGCAGTTCTTCCCCGCCTTAACGAGCTGGTGACAACATTCTTTGGTGGGTGTAAATGTTCTGGCAAAGACTATGGTTTGAAACAATTTAGATCCGCAAGTGGCAGTCATTCCCCTTGCACAGCTGGGGTTTCGACCTATGGCAAAGGTAGCCCAAGGAAGTATTGCTACATTTACGACGAGCAAGATCATGAGCGCAGAAAAGTTCTTGAGCATTGCCATGGCAGACTTTTGGGTAGGGAACGATTAGAAACTTGTGTGAGATTGTTGATTGTTTGATGATGTAGTTGATCTAGAGATGCGAACTTATACAGCTTGAGGGAAGTAGTGCATTAATGAAATTGATTCATCAGTTATGATTCAGAAATTAATGTAGGAAACATCTTCAATTATTTCTCTTCAACTATTTCTCTTGCAATTAATTCTTCTTACGTTGTATTGTTCTAAAAGGATTGAGAGCCTTTCCATCTCACTATGTTTGTAATTCAATCATTTGACATAATTAAGTTTTAGGATTAATCTAAAATAGATGCTAAGACACATGAGGGTACATTTGGTTGCAACCAACTTATTCTAAATGAACCAAAAAAGTGATGTATGCCCATTGACAACCTAAATCCGGTTATAGGGTAGCACGAGTAAAAGCAATTATGGCTTGGGAATTTCCAACCTCCAAGTGAGTAAAGTTTTTCTCATGGTAGATAATGGCCGGCTCCCTTGTACGTTATGCATCGTTAAAAAGGATCCATTGTACACATTCAAAAAAAAATCCAAGAAAATAACAAACGCAAATAGTTAAGAACGAGTCGTAATTGGTTTTTCAGGCTAAAGACCCAGATGTATTGATGTTCTCGAAATTTTAGCACGAATCAACAAGTAAAAGTTGCGTAATCACCAAATCCATAAAACTGTTCGAAATGAACCTGACGGTCATGTAGTTTTTCCTCAAAGGAGCACTTCTCTGTTGGTCGCCATCTTTATGGGACAAACTCAAGAGTAATGTGTCATTATACCAAGTTGAAATTTCCGACACATTTCGACGTCGAATCAACACGCTCATTGACTTCATGAGATTGTGCATCGGAATTGAAATATTCATCGACATTGAACCAACGCGCCATCTTTCTCTCTATTACCCTTACACATTTGAACGAGAGTTCCTCCCATTATAGAGCCGAGGGGACTGTTGACAACTATGAAATCACACGTTCGGGTTCCTTCAAAATCGAATTTGTTTCACTGATCAAATTAAGATCTAATCCCTCTAATTTTCAGCCAGATTTTGACTCAATCAGATCAGAAAGAGTTTGTTGCCATGAATTGATGGGATTGTTGGGATCATAAGAGATGCATGGATTTGGAAACCTCCGAGTTTGAACAAGAATCTAACTACAGATACGAGACATCGTCATGATCCCTAAACTAAATGACCTTAGATATCTAGATGGAGAAATGACGTGTTAAATGAAAATTTCTCTTTCTTCGCAGCGATAAACTTCAAGAAATGTAATCCCAATTTTTGAAACTCTACTAATTACTTATAAAATGCGAGAATGAAAGAGTTTAATATGCAAAACATTGGTTTTGCAGGGAAACAGCTTCCAATATTCTTGCAAAAATAGATGAAGATAACAAACGCTAAAAAAAACTTTGGACATTAACAATGGTCATGTCTTGTAGTAACAATGTCCTAGGAAGTGATAACCTTGAAGGCAAATTACAAAAAAAAAAAAAAAAAGGTAAGTACGCTTTCAATCAGTATTTCAGATGCCCAAATGAAACGAGTGTTAACTTTGCTTTATATGCATATATGATATATAATGGGAAATTTTTTATATTCACGATCAGAACTTATGTAATGTAATGTATTTGTTTGAATAAATTTTAAAAATTGTAACTACTAGTGCTAATATAAAAGAGCATGTGTACAGTAATGAAAACTCGTGCGATCTCTTGCGAGGCTAATTGTAAAATTTTTATTATGCTTTTGCATGATAATATAATTACGATGTACAATCAGCGAAGGCAGATATCGCATATGACATTGTTCGTCGTCATATCATGTTTGGCATCAGAGCAAGCTTACCTATGGATTTTTAAGGTGTGCCTACTAATTGGAATCTTGTCGATACCAAGGAAAAGGTCACATTCTTTAATACGGTAAAATGAAGATACTCGATGAATATTTTCCTAGCAATTTCTTTATTTGGAAAATTTATTTATACAGAAGTAAATTCTAAACAATTTAAAAAGAAAACACAATGCCTCTATTATACATGAAATACCCACAGTAGACAAAAACGATTCATGTGAAATGCTTTACTATGAGAACTAGATTCTAAATGAAAGAGAAAATATATCATGAAAGGAATGAAAGGAGCCACCATTTTAAAATTGCAGTTGAGTAATCGTAAGCTAATTAATATTTTTTATCTTGCAATTCAGTGGAAGCACCCCCCATCCCCCCCCCCCCCCCCCCCAAAAAAAACACACCTTACTTGTAATCAGTAAGTTAGATATTAACTTTCTCTAGAGGTTCTAAAAGTTGAGTTAAGAGTTTTAACAGTCGATACCTCATTTTCACCTTATGCTTAGTCACATGGCAACATGCGCCGCATGACAACGCAACCTCTTGAGCTCTATGGTTATTTATTGTAATCTCAAGTATTTATTAGATATCATTGAGTTCAAGTTTCATAGTTCATCCAATTACTCTTAAGACTATTTAGTGTTATGATTTGGCACACGAATATAACAAAATAAAGAGTGAAAACAAGGAAGATAAATCAATGGATAAGGCATATTTTGGTTCACCCTTAATTAATGTCTGCTTTTAGCAAATGATTCCATTATAAGTAGCACATTGCAATCTCTATAACATCTCGCAATTATAAGAGAAAGAGAATATATATATACTTAATAATTATTCACGAGCTTAAACCAAAATCACAAATAAGATATGGGTCCAAAGCATTAAAACTCTCTACATTCAGAGAGACACTTCCCCACTATGCCCTTTATCGAGGTGGCCCTCTTGGACCCTTGAGCCTTCCAATAGTCAGGGAGTATAAATCACACCCCAACATTTAGTTATAATCAACATACAATAAATTGCTTGCAAACATTAAACTATGTTCATGAAAAACAACATCAAATAATTGCATTCAAAAATTTTTAATTGACTAAATGAAAGCCAAAGATAATACTCAAATGTGCTCCAAATGATCAATAAATAGATATAATCTTGAACTGACTTTAGCCAAAAGAACTTCAATTTAACTAATTAGCGAATAGAGGGTAAGTTATTACTTGTTGGCATATGACTACAACTCAAATAAGGATGAGAAAATTATGTCGTGTGCAAAGCAATCACTTCCAACAAATACATGAGCAAATATTATCAAATGAATGTGGTGCACTTCGTTCCTTTAAACTTTTCTTTTTATTTTAGCTTTTCACATTCCTTGCAAATTTGTCAAAAAAATAAAACAATTGATAGGAAACTCTCTGATATCATATATTTGTAAATAAACACAAGTTAAGCAAATTATCAAAAAAATATCATATGCATATAAAAAGTAAAAAAATGATAATAGAGTTAGAGTAATCCTTAGTCAGACAACAATGAGCCATTTGAACTATTAATCCTCCAAGGTCTAAATAACACAGTTTTCTCCATGAACTCTTTGTGTCAATGGGTTTATTTGATGGAAAACTTGTTATAATGGCTGAAATCCGAGAAACAAGAAAAAAAAAAAAGAAGGATTCATAAGTGGTTATTAGGGAAGGTAAAGAACCATTGCAACTTTTATTTCATATGTTGTAAGTCCGTTTATTGATTAATAATAAATAGGACAAGAGATGAGGTATACTCAAAACAAAAAGGAGGTTAGGGTAGTCAAAGCAAAAATGGAGAGGGTTCGGCTCCAAATCAGCAACTCCTCCACCTACAAAGATCGTTAGAGAGTTATGCCTAATCCCCTAAAACTTGGAACCTCATAGAAAGGTCGGTAGATAATGGCAAGGCCCTGTCATGCCTCGCTCCCGAGCGTGGAGCAGTCCTCGATTTCCTTCATTTGCTTCGACCACTGAGTGGTGAGGGCTCTAAAGCAAGTGGACTTGGACCACTCCCAACTTAACTCATCTCCAAAACAACCTTAATTACAAACTTGAAAATGGTTAATAACAATGGGGTGAGAAATAAATATCTCAGTGAGTTTATTGATATATCAAAATTACAAACACTATCGCCCTAGAATCACTACTCACTTTTCGCCCTCCAACTGTCACTTCCCCAAGTGCAACTGGCATCAGTATTTCACTCGATTAATCATATATTCACACCTTGATACTCATCTTCTTTCTTCCTTCGAGATAAAGCAATTCCTATTCCCTCAAATCCATTAACCACCCTGAAATTCTCTATCACTCTCCCGGGCCAACCCTACACTTAGCCTTGAGTTCATGCCCACATTCTCATATCAATCACACTAGTCAGTTAGATACATCAGTCAACCGGTCCATGATTGGTACTCGGTCTAATGTCGTTCAACTCGTCACATCGTGACTACAATCAGTAAATATCCTTGAATCGGCATCCAATGCTACCATAGCCACTGACCAGCCCTCAATTGGCTCGACTCGCTTATGATAACAGGCCAACTTCATATTCCTAATTTTTCGAACGATTCCATTGTTTTATCACACAGTCCACCGAAATCTCTCTATTTGCTAATCAAGTTTACTTATGAGTCAATCGGTCCATGACCGAGACTTAGCACTAATCCTAACACCTATCAAGCCAAGCTCAGCCACAGTAATCACATATATCATTAAATAAATAATTAACCAATGAACGAATGAATAAATAATTAATTAAATATGAATTAAGACCGTTCACCACCGACCTGGGACCCTAACTAAGCCTTCTCGGCTCATCGTCATTTTCCAAATTCACTCGTTCCCCAACACCACCTAACTAAGCCTTCTCGGCTCATCGTCATTTTCCAAATTCACTCGTTCCCCAACACCATCTTACCAGCAAATTGGGCTCATCGGCCACACCACGGATCCATTGAGTAGCCAAGTCCATAGAACCATTCAGTCGCCAAATCCATGGCACCATATCTCAAATCACGATCAACCTTAATCGTTCAATCAATGATTAGGGCCCACTACCCTATTTTCTTGGCTGAAAGCCAAAATCAAAACGAACCGGAGTCAAAGACCACTTCGGTTGACTCGTGAGATCAAAACGGCTCGTCACAGTCCTATTGACATCCAATCGGGTCCCGTTGACTTCCAATTTGATTAGGGCACATTGGGCTCCTAATCGGCCAAATAAATATTAAATAATAATAATAATATCTAGGAATCATTAATAATTTATTCTCGTCACTTTTGCAGCTCAGCTGCCATCAATTACTATCTCGTTGACCATTAACCCTCGATTAGGCCCTTTAGGCACATAATCGATCCATTTCCGTGCCACTTCATTAATGTTATGTATTCTGCCATAATCAGCCCCATCCATCCGTTTACACCATCGAGGCACCCATTGAATCCCATCAACCTTAAAGCAGTACTTAAGGCTCAGGCCACCTAATTGATCATTGTGATGCCTACACCATTATACTACGTACACGACCATAACCGACCCCCTGTACCCAATCACATACTCAAGCCATCCAAAAATTTCTAATATTTCTACAAAAGCGATAAATGCGTGTAATCGAAGTATAGAAGTCCACATACTTTTGGCTTGTGAATCCTAAGCGGAGGCTCATGGCGACATGCTTCTTGCACTTTCGATTACGCTCAGGCTTGCTGCAGCTTTCCAAAGCTTGGCTGACACCATATATGAGATGGTCCAGCTCCAAGACAGCTTCTAGGCGGCTCTAGCTAGCTCCGAGGAGCCCTCCAGTGGTGGTCCTTGGTCGTGGGAGGCTATCCGAGCTCGTTAGTAGTGGTCATTGTCAAAGAAACAGTTCCGATTGCACCAATTTCCGACGAATAGACCCGACTGGGTCAATCGGGTTGAGAACCGAGTTGGTAGGGGAGGCAGTCGGGTCGCAGCTCGATTTGCCCTCCCTAGGCCAAATCGACAACGATGACTGGCTGGGCTTTGAAGACGACTCCCTCACGAGTCTTTTTCAAATGATGGTGGAAGATGAGGTGGCCAAAGGAGGAAGAAACATCTTGGAGAAGTGGCTGGTCGTGATTTTGGGTTTCCAGGGGAGGGGCAGTGCTTCTGGGCCAGATCTCGGTGAACGGCGCGGTGCCGGCTACAATGGATGGTAAATCTATGCTCTTGGGCCTCTCAACT
Source organism: Melaleuca quinquenervia (assembly GCA_030064385.1). Taxonomy (NCBI): domain Eukaryota; kingdom Viridiplantae; phylum Streptophyta; class Magnoliopsida; order Myrtales; family Myrtaceae; genus Melaleuca; species Melaleuca quinquenervia. The sequence goes on along the minus strand of CM057721.1, from coordinate 8,296,964 downwards.
TTCCATTGTAGGTGGAGGTGGCAGCAGGGTCTTGTCAGAACGCCGCGGTGACCGTGCACAGCAACACTAGTGAGAACTGGGTCTCATTGTGGTTCAAGGGCGGTTGGATGACTTCAGGGGAAATCCAACAACATTAACGGTATTTGTGAGGTCGAGGGGACTCCTAAGGAAACGTTGGAGGCAGCGGTTTGGCCTGGCCATCACCAGAATGGTCCAAATCCAACAAGCTCTATTTTGGCAACAAGGATGACTAGTGTCGCGAGGGCTTCTTTCGAGGGCTTTCGGCAGCAACGACGGTGGTGACAGGGATGGTGATTAGTCAGGGCTGAAAGGCTGTGCCAACACCATCGACGATGGGCGGAACAGAGGTTGGAGGGGGGAGAACCAACGGCTAGAATGGAGGTGTTCGCTCGAGTGAAAAGGCAAGGGGTCAGCTTAGGACAACTGGTGGCCATCCAAAGGCCGGAAGGCACGCCGCCGGGACGCTCGACGGGATGCCTATGGCGTCTGGCTAGCGTAGCCTGTAACCGGTCGGCCACTGGCCGCACGGTGGGCCTTGTGCGGTGTGCACGCCACTCGCTTGGCAAAATGCCAAAGAGAGAGGGAGATAAAAGCAAAGGGCCTGGACTAGGCTCTAGGTTGGGTTGCTTTTTACGGGCCAGGCTAGATCTACTCCAGGTGGAGTGGTCCACACGATAGCTGACCAGTCCAGTGACTCGGTCTGAGTCAACCGTTGACTGGTCAATGGTCAACATTGACCAAAAGTCAAATTTTTGAAGATTTTCCAAAACTGCCCGTAGGCACAAAATTCACTTATTTTGGGCCACAATGTAATTATCTAAAAGTAGGGGGGACCAAAATGCAAATTCTGGAAGTTTGGAATCACCCGAAATGAAAATTCATGATTTAGTCCGGGGCACTACCAGGGCTGACAGGCCACTGACTAAACCCGAAAATTCACACCATTGGACCTCGAAAAAGGGCCAGGAGCGGGCTGTTACGGATAATGAATTCAACTCTACTTTACAAAGAGCACTCATTCACAATGCATTTCTCACATAAGTTCAATCTTTCAAGAGTTCATATTGCAAAGAGTGTACAAGAGCTTTTAGCAAGTGCATGTCCTGCCAAAAAAGGCTTGGACACCCATTGCAGTGGGCAGATTAAAATCAAATTTAGATTGCATGAGCTTGGTGTCAAGAGATGAAGTTGCCTTGTATATCGATGGCTAAATTGCTGACCACTATATGGTTTGGTACCTAGTTCTACTGTTCAGAGAGGAGACGATTTTTTTTCCTCATTTGCAACCCCGCAGAATGTCCATAAATGCCATAGATATAAATCCCAATAATCAATAACATATTTGAGTGAATTTTTTAGTGATCTAAATTAGGGAAAGTTACCAAAGCAATTCTAAATATATTACAATTATACCAATTTAGTCCAAAATTTTTATTTCCAATTTAATTCATTTAGCCAATTTTAACTTATTGGCACTGACTGGACAATTTCTAAGAAGGGCTTGGATCGATCCTTGATTTTTATGCTACAAATGACTAAGTGGTTGTCAAAATTTAGGTATCAACATTAGCTAGATATATGGGCGGGACTTTCTTTTCTTTATTAAAGACTATTAAAACTTGTGATGGTCAACATGTCTTGTTAATGAAGAGGAGCCACGCTGGTGATTGTGATGAGGACCAAACAACATGCATTCATTTCGTTTGGGCTGACTAAATTAAACCTCCTCTTCCGTAATAACATGATCCAACTTATTATGAACTCATTTTATATAAGATGTTGGGCCCTCCATATATCTCAATTCTCGATAATTATAAAACTTCTTTAAATGTTGAAAAGTCAAGTTCATATAGTTCATGACTAGCAAAAGTGCACAAGCATCCCTGCGTGAACAATTAATTAATATTTAAAAGATTTTGCTGAATTGTCTAAGTACAAACTATTTGAATTATCACTTAATTGAAAGAAAAAAATTAATATATATTATATAATTCAATTGTATACATACATATGTAAAGAGAGAAATATATTTAGTGATTTGAATTTGTTGTCTACAATATTATAAATATTCAATGTAAGATGTATACATTTATTCATTGATAGAGTGTTATATTAAATTACTATTTCAGATTTTTTTTTTTGGGTAAGAAAACCTTAAAGTGAGAAGTCCTCTTCAGTTTACTTTATACCACAATTAGCTTGACTGGCCAGCATTAACTGCATATTCATGTGATTGGTAGAGATAATGTATAATTAGCAAACCATCATTTGATCGCCTAGGTATTCGTTTCAAAATGTCATGTCTAAAATAAAGAAACAAAGTGACATTTTCTGGAAGTTTTGTTTGTGACCCTATGTTTTATTAGATTCGAAAGTAGGTAGCAACTTCAGGAATAGATTGTATTTTGCCCATCATTTTAAAAAATCATAAGTTTCTAAGCACATTGAACTTCAAAGATATAATTCATCCGCTATTATGCTTTTGTGATCATTAACTATAAGGCTTAAGAGGCACAAAAAGAGAAAAGAATCCAATTGAAAAATTATAATTCTTTCATCATATTTATTATACATATTTAGTGCACTACAGAGTAGGATAGCTCTTGATGGGCAGGCTCAATTGGTAACCGCAATGCACTGCCTCCAAGTCTTATTGCTCCTCCTCCACAGATCGGTTGTTGTCCCCCTGATCGGTCTGTGGGTCGAGAGGATCAACTTCACGTATTGGTTTTGGCAGTTCTTCCCTGCCTTAACGAGCTGGTGACAACATTCCTTGGTGGGTGTAAATGTTCTGGCAAAGACTATGGTTTGAAACAACTTAGACCCGCAAGTGGCAGTCATTCCCCTTGCACAGCTGGGGTTTCGACCTATGGCAAAGGTAGCCCAAGGAAGTATTGCCACGTTTACGACCAACAAGATCATGAGCGCAGAAAAGTTCTTGAGCATTGCCATGGTAGACTTTTGGGTAGGGAACGATTAGAAAATTTCTGAGATTGTTGATTGTTTGATGATGTAGTTGATCTAGAGACGCGAACTTATACAGCTTGAGGGAAGTAGTGCATTAATGAAATTGATTCATCAGTTATGATTCGGAATTAATGTAGGAAACATCTTCAATTATTTCTCTTCAACTATTTCTCTTGCAATAAATTCTTCTTACGTTGTATTGTTCTAAAAGGATTGAGAGCCTTGCCATCTCACTATGTTTGTAATTCAATCATTTGACATAATTAAGTTTTAGGATTAATCTAAAATAGACCCTAAGACAAATGAGGGTACATTTGGTTGCAACCAACTTTGGGAAGTTCTAAATGAACCAAAAAAGTGTTGTATGCCCATTGACTTACCTAAATTCGGTTATAGGTTAGCACGAGCAAAAGCAAAGCAAATATCGTCTGGGAATTTCCAATCTCCAAGTGAGTAAAGTTTATCTCATAGCAGATAATGACCGGCTCCCTTGTACGTTATGCAACGTTAAAAAGGATCCAATGTACACTTTCAACAGAAATAATCCATGAAAATGACAAACACAAACAGTTAAGAACGAGTCATAATTGGTTTTTTAGGCTAAAGACCCAGATGTATAGATGTTCTCGAAATTTTAGCACGAATCAACTAGTAAAAGTTGCGTAATCACCAAATCCATAAAACTGTTCGAAATAAACCTGAAGTTCTTGTAGTTTTACCTCAAAGAAGCACTTCTCTGTTGGTCGCCATCTTTATGGGACAAACTCAAGAGTAATGTATCATTATACCAAGTTAAAATTTCCGACACCCTTCGACGTTGAACCAATGCGCTCATCGACTTCATGAGATTGCGCATCGGAATTGAAATTCTTTCAACATGTTTTGACTGAGCGTTCCTCCCTTTAGAGAGCCAAGGGGACTGTGGACAACTACGAAATCACATGGATTTGGGCTCCTTCAAAATCGAATTTGTTTCGCACATCAAATTAAGATCTAATCCCTCGAATTCTCAGCCAAATTTTGACTCTATCTCAGGCGCATTCTTCAATCAGATACGATGGAGTTTATTGCCATGAATTAATGGGGTTGTTGGGATCATAAGATATGCATGGATTTGGAAACCTCCGAATTTGAACAAGAATCTAACTACAGATAGGAGACATTGTCATGATCCCCAAACTAAATTATCTTAGATATCTAGATGAAGAAATGACGCCTTAAATGAATATTTCTGTTCCGGTGCAGCGATAAACTTCAAGAAATGCAGTCCCAATTTTTGGAACTATACTAAATACTTATAAAATGCGAGAATGAAAAAGTTTAATATGCAAAACATTGTTTTTGCAGGGAAACAACTTCCAATATTCTTGCAAAAATAGATGAAGATAACACGTGCTGAAAAAACTTTGGTACAACGTCCTAGGACGTAATAACCATGAAAGTAAATTCAAAAAAAAAAAAAAAAGGTAAGTATGCTTTCAATCCCTATTTCAGATGCCCAAATAAAACAGTGTTAACTTTGCTTTATATGCTTATATGATATATAATGGGAAATTTTTATTATTCACGACCAGAACTTATGTAATGTAATGTATTTGTTTGAATACTTTTTAAAAATTGTAACTAATAGTGCTAATATAAAAAAGCACGTGTGTACTAATTAAAACTTGTGCGATCTCATGTGAGGCTAATTGTAAAAAAATTTATTATGCGTTTGCATGATAATATAATTACGATAAACAATCAGAGAAGGCAGACGTTGCATATGACATTGTAGGTTGTCATAGCACATCATAGCAAGCTTACCTATGGATTATTACGGTGTGCCTACTAATTGGAATCTTGTCAATAGTAAGGAAAAGGTCACATTCTTTAATACGGTAAATCAACATACTTGATGAATATTTTCCTAGCAATTTCTTTATTTGGAAAATTTTATTTATACATAAGTAATATCTAAAAAATTGAAAAAGAAAACGCAATGCCTCTAATATACATGAAAAACCCACAATAGACAAAAACGGATCATGTGAAATGCTTTATTATGAGAACTAGATTCTAAATGAAAGAGAAAATATATCAAGAAATGAATGAATGGAGCCACCATTTTTAATTGCAGTTGAGTAATTGTAATTGAAGTTGAAAGAAAAAATATTATGAACTTTCTCTAGAGGTTCTAAAAATTCAGTCAAGAGTCTTAACAGTCGACACCTCATTTTCACCTTATGCTTACTCATATGCATGGCAACATGCGCGGCATGACAACGCAACCTCTTGAGCTTCTATGGTTATTTATTGTCATCTCAAATTTTAATTAGCTATCACTGAGTTCAAGTTTCATAGTTCGTCCAATTACTCTTAAGACTATTTTTTTTTGGTCTGACTCTTAAGACTATTTAGTGTTACGATTTGGCACACCAATATAACAAAATAAAGAGTGAAAACAAGGAAGATAAATCAAGTGATAAGGCATATTTTGGTTCACACTTAAATAAGGGCAACTTTTATGGATGATTCCATTATAAGTAGCACATTTTAATCTCTATGACAGCTCGCAAATTTAATAGAAAGAGAATATATATACTCAATAATTATTCATGAGCTTTAACCCAAATCACTAATAAAATATGGGTCCAAACCATTAAAATTCTCTGCCTTCACACTAATGCTTCCCCATATGACCTTTGTCGTGGTGGCCCTCTTGGACCCCCGAGCCTTCCAATTGTTAGGGAGTATAAGTCACACCCCAACATTTAGTTATATTCAACATACAATAAATTTCTTGCAACATTAAATTTTATTTATGAAAAACAACATCAAATAATTTCATTCAAACATTTTTAATTGACTGAATGAAATCCAAAGATAATACTCAAATGTTCTCCAAATGATCGATAAAGAGATATGATCTTGAACTTAATTTAGCCAAAAGAACTTAAAATTTAACTAATTAGCAAATAGAGGGTAAGTTGTTACTTGTTCGCATATGACTACAACTCAAACAAGGATGAGAAAATTATGTCGTTTGCAAAGCAATCACTTCCAAAAAATTACATGAGCAAATATTATCAAATGAATGAGGTGCACTTCGTTTCTTCAAATTTTTCCTTTTATTTTAGCTTTTTACATTCCTTGCGAATATGGCAAAAAATAAAATAATTGATAGCAAACGGTTGTCCACTATATGTAATGCATGCTATAATATCATATATTTATAAACAAACACCAGTTAGGCAAATCATCAAAAAATATGATTTGCATATAGAAAGTAAAAAAAGATAATAGAGATAGAGTAATGCTTAGTAGGGGTGATCAGTTCCCAAGGCGGTTCCCTCTTATTTAGAACCGGGAACTGGACTAAATCGAATTGGGTGGTCCAGTCCGGTTCCTAGGTGGGTAATTCTAACTATCCCCCCGATTCGACTTTGGCTTGCGGCAACGTAGCTTGGGCACCATCGCGTCCACATGAGCACCCCTATGAAAATTTTCTGACGTTATTATCTCCAAATCTTGCATGAGTCCATTTCACTGCGTACAACAAGGTAATAACATCACGAGGGCAACCTCCATTTGACCTTCAATTTTCTTTCCCAGGCATATCTTCTAACAGAGAGGAAAGAGGGGCCTGAATCCATGAAAGTTGTGTATTCTTGAGTTGAGGATGAGGAAAGATGCATTCAACAGACAAGTGAAGGCATAAGCTTGATTCTTGAATAGAAAGGGAGGGAAGATATTACCTCTAATTCAAAGATTTAGGAAAGAGAAGAGGCAAAAGGAAAACAAAATCTGTTGGCGATCTTTGAGAACTTGGGTTTCAAGTAAACTCCAAAACCCTCTGACCCAATCAACCCTCCAAAATCAAAGTGAAAAACTGTTTGGTGTTACGACAAGCTGCCTGAGCAGAGCAATCCCTATAGCCAAATTTTGAATTTGGTAACAAACAGAATGGAGATCATCGACTTCATAAACAATCATAATGCATAGATGTTCGAATAAACCAGCCACAAAGCTCAAACCCCACATCAAGAACTCTCTGCATCCGTCAATGAAAGCATTATGAACTCTCTATTGCATAGATCTTCCCTCTCTCTCTATATTTTTTAAAATTTTATTTTTTTAATTAATAAAAATATTTCGATCTGGGTAGGCGGTTCCACCTCGGAACCAGGAACGAATCGGGAACTGGACCGGAAGTTTCCTATTCCATTTATGTGGAATGGGGAACCAGACAATTATCTTTTAGAACTGCCCAGAACTGACCAGTCCAGGCGGTTCTCGGGCGGGTGGGCTCACCCCTAATGCTTAGTCAGACAACATTGAGCAATTTGCACAATTAATCCTCCAAGGTCTAAATAACACAGTTTTCTCCCATGAACTATTTGTGTCAATGGATTTATTTGATGGAAAACTTGATATAATGGCTGCAATCCGAGAAAAAAGAAAAAAAGAAGGATTCATAGATTCATAAATGGTTGTTCCGGAAGGTAAAGAACCGATGGAACTTTTATTTTATATGTTGGAAGTCCGTTTATTGACTAATAATAAACATGACAAGAGATTTGGTATACTCAAAATAAAAAGGAGGTTAGGGTAGTCAAAGCAAAAACGGAGAGGGTTTGGCTCCAATCAGCAACTCCTCCACCTCCAGAGATCATTAGAGAGTTACTCCCCAATCCCCTAAAACTTGAAACCTCGTACAAAGGTCGGTATATAATGAATTCAACTCTACTTTACAAATAGAGAGCACTCATTCACAATGCATTTCCCACACAAGTTCAATCTTTCAAGCGTTCAAATTGCAAAGTGTGTACAAGAGCTTTTTGCAAGTGCATGTCATGTTCGCTGCTTGGCTAGCAGATTAGACCGTCGAGACTTCCTCGTATCCTGCCAAAAAAGGCTCGGACACCCATTGCACTGAGCAGACTAAAATCAAATTTAGATTGCATCATGAGCTTGGTGTCGAGAGATGAAGTTGCCCGGTATATGGATTGCTAAATTGTTGGCCATTACTTGGTTGGCTACCTAGACCTACTCTTCAGAGTAACGACGATTTTTTTTTACTCTTTTGAAATCCCGCAGAAAATCCATAAATGCTACAGATATAAATCTCAATAATCAATAACATATTTGAGTAAACTTTTTATGATTTAAATTGGGAAAGACTACCAAAGCAATTCTAAATACATTACAATTATACCAATTTAGTCATGAATTTTGATTTCCAATTTAGTTCATTTGGCCAATGTTGACCGATTGGCACTGACCGGAGAATTTCTAATAAGGGCTTGGATCGATCCTTGATTTCGATGCAACAAATGGCTAAGTGATTGTCAAAATTTAGGTATCAACATTGGCTAGATATGTGGGTAGGACTGTCTTTTCATTGTTAAAAACTATTAAAGCATGTGATGGTCAATAGGTTTTGTTAATGAAGAGGAGCCACGTTGATGATTATGATGAGGATAGTCATCATCGTCATCATCTTCTGCACCAACCAACATGCATTCGTTTCGTTTGGGTTGACTAAATTAAACCTACTCTTCCACAATAACATGGTCCGACTTCTTACAAACTCATTTTACATAAAATGTTGGGCCCTCCATATATCTCAATTCTCGATAATTATAAAACCTCTTTAAATGTTCAAAAGTCAAGTTCATACAGTGCATGGCTAGCAAAAGTGCACACGCATCCCTGCGTGAACAATTAATTAATATTTAAAAGATTTTGCTGAATTGTCCAAGTACAAACAATTTGAATTATCACTTAATTGAAAGAAAGAAATTACTTGTATAATATAAAGCAATCGTATGCATACATATGTAAAGAGAGAAATCTGTCTAGAGATTCGAATTTGTCGTCTTCAATATCAAAAGGATTCAAACTAAGATGTATACATTTATTCATTGATAGAGTGTTATATCAAATTACCATTTGAGATTTTTTTCTGTGAGAAAAGCAAAAAGTGAGAAGGCCTGTTCAGTTTACTTTATACCACAATTAGCTTGATTGCCCAGCATTCACTACATATTCATGTGATTGGTAGAGATAATGTATAATTAGCAAACCATCATTTGATCGCCTAGGTATTCGTTTCAAAAAGTTATGTCTAAAATAAAGAAACAAAGTAACATTTTCTGGTAGTTTTGCTTGGAGCCCTATGTTTCCAGACTCGAAAGTAGGTAGCAACTTCAGGAATAGATTGTATTTTGCTGATCATTTTAAAAAATCCCAAGTTTCTAAGCACATTGAACATCAAACATATAATTCATCCGCTATTGTGCTTTTGTGATCGTTAACTATAAGGCTAAAGAGGCACAAAAAGATAAAATTTCTTTGGGGAGAGTTCAATAGAAAATTTAAAATTCTTTCATCGTCTTTATTTTACATATTTAGTGCACTACATAGTAGGATAGCTCTTAATGGGAAGGCTCAATTGATAGCTGCAACGCACTGCCTCCAAGTCTTATTGCTCCTCCTCCACAGATCGGTTGTTGTCCCCCTGATCGGTCTGTGGGTCGAGAGGATCAACTTCACATATTGATTTTGGCAGTTCTTCCCCGCCTTAACGAGCTGGTGACAACATTCCTTGGTAGGTGTAAATGTTCTGGCAAAGACTATAGTTTGAAACAATTTAGACCCGCAAGAGGCAGTCATTCCCCTTGCACAGCTGGGGTTTCGACCGATGGCAAAGGTAGCCCAAGGAAGTAATGCCACATTGACGACCAACAAGATCATGAGACCAGAAAAGTTCTTGAGCGTTGCCATGGTAGGCTTTTGGGGATGGAATGATTAGAAAATGTTATGAGATTGTTGATTGTTTGATGACGTAGTTGATCTAGAGACGCTAACTTATATAGCATGAGGGAAGTACTGCATTAATGAAATGGATTCATCCGTTATGATTCAGAAATTTATGTTGGAAACATCTTCAATTAGTTCTCTTGCAATAAATTCTTCTTAAGTTTTTTTGTTCTAAAAGGATTGAGAGCCTCATCATCTCAGTATGTTTGTAATTCAATCATTTGACATAATTAAGTTAGGATTAATCTAAAATAGACCGTAAGACACATGAGGGTACATTTGGTTGCAACCAACTTAGGGAAGTTGTAAATTAACCAAAATTTGAGGATCCGGATCATCTAACATAGCTTCACGTGACTTAGTGAGATCTAACGGTTGAGAAAGGGGTGTACCCCCTTTAAATAGGGGATAAAAGTTTGATGGATAGTTAGATGGGGTCAAGTTACTCCTTTTCAAGTTGCTAAATACATTTCCAAAAATTGCTGTATGTCCATTGACCAAACCTAAATCCAGTAATAGGTTAGCACGAGTAAAAGCAATTACAGCTTGGGAATTTCCAATCTCCATGTGAGTAAAATTTATCCCATGGTAGATAATGACCGGCTCCCATGTACGTTATGCAACGTTAAAAAGGATCCAATGTACACTTTCAATAGATATAATCCATGAAAATGTCAAACACAAACAGTTATGAACGAGTTGTAATTGGATTTTCAGGCTAAAGACCGAGATGTATAGATGTTCGCGAAACTTTAACACGAATCAACGAGTAAAAGTTGCTTAAAACTGTTCGAAGTAAACCTGAAGGTAATGCGTTTTTCCTCGAAGGAGCACTTCTCTGTTGGTAATGCGTTTATGGGCCAAGCTCATGCGTAATGTCTCATTAATACCAAGTTGAAATTTCCGACACCCTCCTACATTGAACCACGCGCTCGTCGACTTTATGAAAATGGGCATCGGAATTGAAATATTCATTGACGTTGAACGAACGCGCCATCTTTCTCTCTATTACCCCTACACGTTTGAAAGAGAGTTCCTCCCTTTAGAAAGCCAAGGGGACTGTGGACAACTACAAAATCACACGGATTCGGGTTCCTTCAAAATCGAATTTGTTTCACAGATCAAATTAAGATTTAATCCCTCGAATTCTCAGCCAGATTTAGACTCTATCTCGGGCGCATTCTTCAATCAGATCAGATGGAGTTTGTTGGCATGAATTAATGGGGTTGTTGGGATCATAAGATATGCGTGGATTTGGAAACCTCCTAATTTGAACAAGAATCTAACTAGAGGTATGAGACATCGTCATGATCCCCTAACTAAATGACCTTAGATATCTAGATGAAGAAATGACGCGTTAAATGAAAATTTCACTTTCTTTGCAGAGATAAACTTTAAGAAATGTAATTCCAAATTTTGGAACTCTACAAAATAAATGTGAGAATGAAAAAGTTTAATATGCAAAAGTTGTTTTTGCAAGGAAACAACTTCCAATATTCTTCCAGTAATAGATGGAGATAACACATGATAAAAACTTTGGATATTAACAATGGTCATGTCTTGTAGCTAGTAACAATATCCTAGGACGTAATAACCTTGAAGGTAAATTACAAAAAAAAAAGGTGAGTATGCTTTCACACCCTATTTCAGATGCCCAAATAAAACCAATATTAACTTTGCTTCATATACATATATGATATATAATGGGAAATTTTTTATATTTACAACCCGAACTTATGTAATGCATTATATTTGTTTGAATACTATTTAAAAATTGTAACTACTAGTGCTAATTAAAAAAAAAAAGCACGTGTGTACTAATTAAAACTTGTGCGATCTCTTGTGAGGCAAATTGTAAAAATTTTATTATGCTTCCGCATGATAATATAATTATGATGTACATTCAGAGAGAGCAGATGTCGCATATGACATTGTAGGTCGTCATAGCATGTTTGGCATCAGAGCAAGCTTACCTATGGATTATTAAGGTGCGCCTACTAATTGGAATCTTGTCAATAGTAAGGAAAAAGTCAAATTCTTTAATACGGTAAATGAAGATACTTTATGCATATTTTCCTAGCAATTTCTTTATCTGGAAAATTTTATTTATACATAAGTAAAATCTAAAAAATTAGAAAGAAACCACAATGTCTTTAATATAAATGAAATACCCTCAATAGACAAAAACGAATCATGTGAAATGGTTTATTATGAGAACTAGATTCTAAATGAAAGAGAAAATATATCAAGAAATGAATGAATGGGGTCACCATTTTAAATTACAATTGAGTAATTGTAAGCAATTTTATCTTTTCATCTTGCAAGTGAGTGACCCCCCCCCCCCAAAAAAAAAAAAAACACACGCACCTTACTTGCAATGAGTAAGTTAGATATTAACTTTCTCTAGAGGTTCTAAAAGTTGAGTCAATGGTCTTAGCAGTCGACACCTCATTTTCACCTTATGCTTAGTCACATGGCAAGATGCTCGGTATGATCTTGCAACGCAACCTATTGAGCTTCTATAGTTATTTATTGTCATCTCAAATTTTTATTGGATATATATTGAGTTCAAGTTTCATAGTTCATCCAATTACTCTTAAGACTATTTAGTGGTATGATTTGGCACACAAATATAACAAAATAAAGTGTGAAAACAAGTAAAATAAACTAATAAATAAGACATATTTTGGTTCACGCTTAAACAAGAGCTATTTCTAGCAGATGATTCCATTATAAGTACCACATTGCACTTCTCTATTATAGCTCGCAATTATAAGAGAAAAGAATGTATATACTCAATAATTATTCCTGAGCTTAAACCCAAATCACAAATAAAATATGGGTCCAAACCATTAAAACTCCCTACATTCAGAGAGACGCTTCCCACTATGACCTTTGTTGAGGTGGCCCTATTGGACCCCCGAGCCTTCCAATCGTTAGGGAGTATAAATCACACCCCAACATTTAGTTATATTTAACATACAATAAATTGCTTGCAACATTAAATTTTACTTATGAAAAACAACATCAAATAATTTCATTCAAACATTTTTAATTGACAGAATGAAATCCATAGATAATACTCAAATGTGCCCAAATGATTGATAAAGAGATATGATATTGAACTTGATTTAGCCAAAAGAACTTAAACTTAACTAATTAGCAAATAGAGGGTATGTTATTACTTGTGGCATATGACTACAACTCAAACAAGGATGAGAAAATTATGTCGTTTGCAAAGCCATCACTCCCAACAAATACATGAGCAAATATTATCGAATGAATGAGGTGCACTTCGCTTCTTCAAATTTTTCTTTTTATTTTTGCTTTTTTCATTCCTTGCAAATATGTCAAAAAATAAAACAATTGATAGAAAACTATTGTCCACAATATATATATCATCTATTCCCAAGGATTGAAGAGAGTGTGTAACGACCTCATTCCATATACCACTTATATAACGTACTCAATTATTTTAATTAAGTACAAGGGTTCGTTATGTCAAAGTTATCACGTCCCAGTCCGTTGGGCACGTGATAAGTCCTAACATTTACGTTTCCTTGCAACAATGTTAACTCGTAATCCAATTGTCGACTTTTCATCTTTACTCTATAATTAAGCGGAAGTATCCTTGACAAACAATGGTAGTTGAATAGGCAAGTCACATAATCATGCATCACAACATCACACACTTCATTATAATAATGATCACTATCAACAAAATTATAACACAAATGTGATCATTACAACAAGATGCGCCAAAAGCACATTTCATCACGAGTTGACTAAGATCGGTGGTTGGTTATCCCTAACTCCTCTAATCTAATCTCTCAACAAAAGATGGGGTTCGATCACCGTCTTGACTTCCACCGTCATGTCGAGTGGAGCACCAAAGAGAACTATGTAGATTACCCTCATGCGACCCTGAAAAATCTTATTAACCATGGGGTGAGATAAATTGGTAAGTAGAAATCATAAACCTCACTTAGGAGGTGGCCTCGCAATCAACATGCAAAGGTTTGAAAACCCAAGTTTAAAGGAATCGTAAAATAGCTTCTCAAACCTCACTTTTTCTCAAAAGAACACCCTTTATGGATTTTCAAAGCAACTCTCCCATAAAATCAATATTAACAACGAAAGGATTTCACACACATCACATGTATTTACTATTATCTCATCTTAATGCGTATTGGAAGGGCAGAGGCGCGAACGCATCGCCATTCCTCTCCCAAACCAATACATTGTCCTCTTTAGTTGTACACACGCTCACATCAAAAGTGTATAGCGTTGCCTCGTCCTCAAGGTGTTACTTCCTTCGCCCGTATGCTTAGAGTACGTCTCTTGGACTACAGCCCAAGCTATGCCTAGCCCCGTCTAGCACGTCTACCGACTCAAAAGTCGAACATACCCCGTAGAGCGCAACTCCTCTGAAGTCCATCCAACAATGAGGCAAATTCCACCAGAAATTCATCCAAGCATATCATCATGCCTAGCCTCGTCTAGTGTGTCTATTGACTCAAAAGCCAAGCATACCCTGTAGGGCACAACTCCTCCGAAGTCCATCCGACGAGGAGGCCAATGCATTGCACACAATCAAAAATATTTTCAAAAAAAAATCATTTCTTTCACCTTGCTCTTGAAATCAAAGACATCATTTTTTTTTTTTGCAAAAGAGGGAAATATTTGTCTTCACGAAGATAGCAATAAACTTTAAAAACAACCGGCAACATTTCAACAAGACTGATAAGACTAAAGCACAAAGATAATTTAAGAAAAATCACTTCACAAGTTAACTACGTAATGTCACGCCCTACCCGAGGGTTAGAAATTCTACTTACCTAATGTAGATACTAGAAATATGGAAGAGAAGTCAAGAAAATGAAGAAACAAGTGAAACAGTGTAGCTGTTGGGATCGCCCATGCTGGAGAATGGTGGCCATACGTCTTACTTCCGGCAGCTCTACGGCGGTAATGGCTGAACGTATGGGGGTTTGGTTGGATGTGTTGTAAAGATGTGGATGTTACAAAGAGAATGGATGTGGTTTCACTCAATTTGGAGGTCGTTTGGTCAGTCAAGGAAGGCCAAACAAAAAGGTCGACGGTGCAGTATTTCGGTACAGGAGGTCTGCACCTTCTAGGGTCATTTCAGGAGCAACCAGAGCTCCTTTGGGGCTGAAATTTTGTATGAGGGATAGTCTAAGGGTGTACAAGGGGTTGGTGAAGGGTTTTGATGAAGAAAATGGTTGTGGGTTAGTATATGAAGGCAAAACAGTGGCTGGTCACCAGTAATCCGAACTGGTGGATTGGAGAGGTGACTTGGGAAAAGGTTCAAATGAAGAACTCTCTACCTCTATTTATAAGCAAGGAGGCTTGGGGACCAAGCCAATCATTAATGACCTATGACTAGACCTATAGACTAGCAAAACTTGGGGCCCAAGTTTACTTGAGGCTCAAGTCCATCATTAAATGCTTGTAAGCTAATTTGGCTAGTCTAGGACTTGTAGGCTTACTTGGCTAATCTCGGTAAGCTTACTTGGCTAGTCTAGGATTTATTGACTTATGGCCAAAGTAAGAATATTCTCATAATATTCTACTTTATCAAACTTGAGGTCCAAGTTAAGGAATAATCCCATAATATTCCCCCTCATTAATTAAGCGCATTTAATGACCCAAGCTTTCTTATCTTCTAAACCCCTTGCTTGCATCATCTTGATTTTATAGCCATCCTAGGCTTCATGATTATTCCAAGTAACCAATCTTATTGGTCCATTTGTCTTGCCTCATCTAATAGCCTAAGATTTACTAATATTCTCTTAGGCACAAATGGGCCAATCATCTCTCATTCCTTGGCCATCAAGTTAGAAAGAACATTCTAGACATTAATACCCTAGATATGGTCATCATGGCCTAAGATTTCTTCTTATCCATTAGCATTTAATGCATATATCTTCTAAGATTCATACTTATCCATTAAGCATTTAATGCCTAGTTTTGATCATCATGAGTTATAGATCTCATTAATTAATGCTAGTGCCAAATGGTCTAACAATATGTCAGGAGAAGTCAGAACCTCACATCCTAAGCCATGTGTCCCACGAGGTCAAACCTTAAGGTCATGAGTTGTTCCAATGTAATAACTTTCATTAAATGTACTAAGGACACTTGACCTCATATGATTGGCTAGTAGACTCACCCATACCGCATTGAGCTCCTTCGGTCCTTAGAGAATTTCCTCGATCAACATGTAATCGGCGAGATGTCGTTCTAATCACATAATTGTACCGATAACTCCAAGGTTGGTTCAAGATTAATTATTGCCACTCATGACTTGGCAATAATCATCCACTAAACATGTCTTTGAGTCGTCGCATAACAACTGTGTTAGTACCAACCATCTTGCCCGATCCTTTTGGTCAAGTAATTACAATGTAGCCGAATACTCTAAATAATCAAGCTTGTTGACCCCACATTGTCCTCATTGAAGGATTTAGTGGGCTAATTACCCCGCTTCACTATTTGAGTCAAGACACTTTAAACCTTTGTTATCAATCAGGGCCTCAAATCAAGGTTGTTACAGAGTGAGTTAGATACTGAGGGTTAGATGTAAAGGGGAAAGCGGAAGGCAACGGAAAATGAGAAAAAAAATGAGAAGGGCAAAAAGGAAATAAAATGTATTAAACAAAAGCTTGGATGTTAAGCAAAATATGGAAAGCTATTGCAATATATGCTATGAGAACAAAAATAACTGCAGCATATAAGAACAACATTAGGGAGCTCAGCCTGCCAATGTAAAATTAAATAGATTGCGAAAAATTAAAGACTACCAACGAAGTGCTTTGCACTTGTGGATCTGTACGGAAGTAAAGTGTAGTATGCAGAGCAAGCACTAAAGTCACAAATCACAGTATAATCATGTGATTATGGGTTTGTGCTGTAGATGTAAGATAGGAAAGCATAATTTTTTTTGGTAAATTAAGTATATTGATCTACTAGGCCAACTGTACAAAGCAAATAAACGTGGTGCCACAGGGGAGCTCACACTTAGTAACTGAAGAGACTAAGTGTAAGAGTACCATGGTTTACAATTCTCAAAAGGAAAGGGCTTACAACATGAAAAAAATAACCCACATAACAAGTTACAAACCAATCACAAAAAATCAAGGCATCAATTCCCCAATTACATTGTACCTATATATTCTTGGGGATGTCCAAATATGATGGAAAGTCAAAGCCTTATCTTTAACCATTTTGGAGAGCATCGTCTTCATAACCGGCAAAAAGAGGTTCTTGTTACAGAACAAGATATTGTTGCGAGTCATCCAAATGATGTGGCACAAGGCCTCTAAGGCAAACCTCGCAATTATTTGATGGAAGTGGTTGCCTAAAATACATGATGTCGCCCATAAAAGAGTTTTGGTCCATGAGTGAAATGACAAGTTTAAATTGTAGTTTGAGGTCCAAAATAAAGCAAGCTACAACTTAGCCAGACATTAAAAGAAAATATGGTTTACCGAGTCTGGTGTTATATGATAGAAGGCGCACGAACCCTCTTGGATCCTCCCATGTGACAGAAGTTGTACATGAGTGGACAATCTATTCGAAGTCATAAGCCAAAGAAAGAATTGATGTCTTGGGATAATATGATTATCCCAAATGAATCTATGCCATACCACCTTTTACCTTAGAGTTAATGATATCCCAAGCACCAGCTATAGAGAAAGATCCCCGCTGATTACCCAACCACAATAAGCGGTCAGCGTCACTCGAAGCCATCAAGAATGGCTCTCCCCAGTCAATCAACAAACCCCTCAGATTTAATGGTTATTCTCTTCACAGAAGGTAGTCCCTTAATGGGGCGTGGTGTGCGAAGCCCGATCTATAGATCTGGCGGTCAGTGACCAGCAAGTGTAGCGGTCCTCTGTTGTGCCAATTGTCGAACCAAAGTGAGATGTGGGAGCCATCTCCCACCCGCCACTTGAAGAGGTGCTAGAATTCTTTCCCCAGTTTGAATACCTTCTTCCAAGACCAAGAACAAAACGTCAGTCTCCTTGCTACCCAAAAACTCCAGTTTTTAAGGAAGTTTGAATGAATCCAAATGCACCAAAGTGATTCTCTGTCCGTAAATAAGTTCCACATATGTTTGAGCATGGAAGTCTTATTACTTTATTTTAGTTTTCTGACTCCAAGTCATCCTTCCTCATTTAGGTGGCACATGTCATTCCATGCCACCTTGGCTCCACCTTACCCAAGGCCAGGACCTTTCCATAAAAATTGCCTCTGATTTTCTCGATGCTTTTAATGACTGACATAGGCAAGATGAAAAAAATGGACCAATATATTTGAATGGCATAAAGTACCAACTTGATTAGGTGAACTCTTCCCGCAAAGGATAGGAATCTTTGCATCCATGAATGAGCTCTCCTTGTAATAGCCTTCACAAGAGAAGTGTAGTCTGTTTGCCTCAGTTTCGACACAATAATTCGAAATACCCAAATATCCGAATGGGAGGGACCTCAAACGGAATCCCAACAACTCCCGAATAGCTGATTGAGTGTCATCAGAGCCACCCACAAGAAACATGTCACTTTTGTTTTCATTCAGGATCAGTCCCGACCAACTAGAAAATGTAGGATAGCTCTCTTCATGGAAGGCACAATTATCGGGTTTGCTTCACAAAAAAGAAGTACATCATTGGCAAAGAAAAGATGTGTCAACCCCATAGATTTACATCTCCAATAAAACTTAAAGCCTAGCTCAAACGAACGCTGTTGTAATAAGACTAGAAAAGACTTCCATAATCAAAGTGAACAAATATGGAGAGATGGGGTCACCTATCTGATTCACCTAGAACTAGGAAAGAAACCCTGTAAATATCCATTTATGGAGATAGAAACATTAAGGGTTCTTACACAGTATATAATCAATTTAATCATCATCCCATAGAAGCCAAAAGCATATAGAGTCGCTTCCAAGAAGCCCCAATCGACCGTGTCGTAAGCTTTTCTGAAATCAACTTTAGTGGCACATTTGGGTGAATAAGTTTTATGATGGAAACCACAGAAGAGCTCCTGAGCCAACAAGATGTTGTCACTGATTCTTCTCCCTTTGACAAATGCCGTTTGTGAAGGACTAATCACATCCGAAAGAACAACCATCAATTGATTAGCCAACAGTTTGGTGATGCACTTGTAGATAGTATTATAACAAGCTATCGGTCTATAATCATGGACAGAGGTAGCATTTATGACTTTATGGACTAAAGTGAGAATAGTTGTGTTTACATATCTTAGGAGATTACCAAACCGAAGAAACTCCAAGATCGCTGCAAAAAGAAGGGGGCCAACGATATCCCAAGTCTTTCTAAAGAAATCCATATTACAGCCATCGGGCCCAAGTGCCTTTCCTAGGGCCAAAGAAAATAGAGTGTTTTCAATTTCAGCTTCTAAGAAAGGGGATGATAGATCAAGCACTTGAGTCTCCATAAGTGTACATCTCAAGCAAGAGCGAATGACCTGTACACTTGGGCACGTCACTATAGGAACAAATGGAGTGTTCAGATCAATCGGGCTCGAAACAGTAGGAGCAACAAATAAACTCTGGAAATGATCAATTAAGACTTGGTTAATGCTTGCTTGGGAGGAAAACATAGTACCCAAATCATCAACTAATAAAAGGATCTATTACTGAGTTGATGCTTTTTGATCGAACGATGAAAGAAATTTGTATTTTGATCCCCTTCTTTTAACCACCTAATTCGTGATTTTTGCATATAGAAGGATTCCTCCTGCCTCCTTAGAGTCATAAATGCTTTAGTAGCCAATCCCTCTTGACAGGCTAGCTCTACATTGAAAGGGTTTAGCAGTAGCAATTCCTGGGCCTATTTGAGTGATCTTTGGGCATAAGACGTACAAGTCGAGATATCTAAGAATGAGTCCATATTGAGTTGCTTAAGTTGAGCTTTAAGAAGTTTTTACTTGGAACATCATTGGAACATCATTGAACCAGCAATTCTTTGTTCCCAAACTGAAGCCACAATCATCATAAAATCTAGGTGGTCCATCCATAAATTGAAAATTTTGAAAGGCTGACGAACTTGGATAGGTGGTATAATGCATATCAACATGGGCGAGTGATCCAAGATGCTTGGATGAAGGAAGTTTTCCTTAAAGAAGGAAAAATCACTGCCCATCTCGCATTAACCAAAACTATCTTTATTTTCCTTAATTTATGGTTTTCCCCCTCCAAAATTGACCAAGTGAACCTATTTCCAACAAATCTGAGATCCTTCAACCCAGCATTCACCAAGCAATTATACAGATCATCAAAGGATGGTATCCACTGCTTAGATCCTCCCAGGCGATCAGACACATTACATATTGCATTGAAATCTCCCATAACAACCCAAGGAACGTCCATAAGCAGGTTACTCCTAGCCACAAGGTCAGCCCAAAGTGTCCGCCTATCAACAAGATTATGGGCCCCATATACAACTAAGAAAGCTAGGAGGGTCGGAGAATCCAGCTTTCTGACGATGCCATGTATACCTTGGGATGTTTAATAAGACACATGAAAATCAACACAAGAGGGGTTCCATCCAACCCAAATTCTTCCTAACCTGGAATTGTCATAGTTCTCACACCAAATCCAACTAGGGATAAGGTTAGGCGTTACTTCACAAAAAACAGTCTTCCACACTCTGGTCTCTAAATTACCAACACAATAGAGGTTGTAAGTTCTAACCAAAAATTTGATTTTAGCCCATCTAATTGGGTCCACAAGGCCCCTCATATTCCAGACACTAATGAACATATTTACAAAGTGGAAGGAGTACCCATCACCTCTTTTTTGGTAGTCGGCCTCTCATTTTAGAGGTAGACTTCCTACTCTTTGTGGATTGTGATGGTGAGGCTGAGGGAGTAGGCTCCCTTTGACCAACCACCCCTTTTCCACCCTTTGTCTCAGTAATCGTTCCACTAGGAAGAGCAAAAGTTCCTTATTTCCCACTTGGAAGAGGTCATGAGAGGAGTTTGTTGAGGTATCTTCATCGGAGCTTCTAAGTAGGTCATCCTATTCCAGTTGATACTCATCTGAAATAGAGGAAGTAACATCCTGTCTATGAGGCAAAATGTGTGAGTCATTGACCTTCTTGGTCATATTCATATCATCCAGCATAGGCTTGGAAGAGGTCCCTTCAGCTTGGACTTGAACAATTTCATTTTTCCTTTTTGATTAGACCGCCACCAAATCATATTGATGAGGAATAGAGGTAGACGGGGCAATTGGCCTATTTCAAGAGGTGCCCCTCACCAGGTCAATAGCAACAACTTCATTCATATGGAAACCATGCGGAACATCCACCACAGGTGAAGTACATATGCGTTCAAAGGATCTACAAGTATCACAAGTCACCAGCTTCCATTCATAGTCAATAGAGACCATCCTCTCTTCCCTTTCCTAGAAGACCGATATTGAGTCATACATAGGCTTCTTTGCATCGATCTCAACACAGACTCGAACAAAGGAAATCATACGTCGGTGTTACGTGTGTTGGTCCACATGTAATAGCTTGCCAAAGGCACTAGCAATGGCACTGATGCCTATTGAAGACCAAGCCACATAAGGGACATTTTTCAGTCTAATCCATACAGAGGCTTTATCATGTTTAGCTTTCTTAAGTTCCAACATGGGGTGCCATTGCTGAAGAATAAGAGGAATTCTTGCAATGGTGAAAGGGCCCTTCTACAGAATTTTCCTTCTAAAATCCACATCCGGGATGTGGAAGAAATAGAATCCATCATCATTATCCATCATGTCCTATAAGTGGACTCCCCAAAGTTGTTTCAAATACGCCTCAATCAGCTTAAATGGAAGTTTTTTCCCAATAAAGTAACCCACTAGTGAATCATGCCAGACCTTATCAGTGGCCTGTAGAATCTCCTTTGATATATGAACACACGGTTTATTATTTACCATTAGTGGTGGAATGAATGATAGGTCGTACCCTAGTGCTGCAATGGATTGTGCGACATTCACCCAAGTACGGGCTTGAGATGTACCCACATTAGGGTCTTTTGTAAGGACATCTCCAATGCCACTTCTAGTGCCCACCACATTCTACGAATTAGGGAGAGGAGGGCCTACCCATTTCCTTGTGCTTCTACTTCTACCTCTATGACTAGTTGAGCGATTACGTCATATATCCCTTTCTTTTGGAACATTTGGTATAATAGACTCCCCAGATTATTTGAGTTTTCCTTGGGTCACCTAATCAGCTACCGCAAGATTTTTATTTTTTCCCTTGGCAAAAGTCTAGGGTGTGGACTTACCCATCTCCAAGTTATCTCTAACTGAAATACCTATTATAGAGGGAATGTGGTCTTTAACACCCCCACAACTAGAGCTCCATGCTCCATTGCTCCTAGTAGCAATGTCAAGTTCATCACCAATAGAAGACGTGCCCTCAACCAGATTTAATTTTGATCCTATAGGGATCAACCAATTCATTCATATTTGTACATGTATGGGTAAAAGAAAACTGCCACAAGTCACCCCACAGCTTCCAGCACAAAAAACAGATTCAACAGAAGAACCTAGGAAAAAACCTAGCAATCTTCAATGAATAGTACTCTGTGAAGAATTGAGATCACCAAAGAATTAAGAGAGAGACGTAGTGTTAGGGCTAAAGATGTCAAAAGAAGCCAATCCTAGTTTATTCAATCCATTAACCAGCCAACAGAATCCACCGAATATCACAAACAAGCAATCTTCAATGAACAGTCCCCATCTTCAATCTACAATGCCAATGAATCCATAAAATTCGTGCTAGGCAACAAATACAAACTGAACCCAACATCAAGGAGTTGTGTCAAGTAAAAACAAACTTCCTATTCATATATCGATCTAGTAAAGAGACAAAGCAGATGGGATTCACAGAATGAGGCGAAACAACACCCTAGAATGGACCAGATCCACTCATCGATCACTCAAGATTAAATCTACGTGGCGGATGTGAAGATTAGTGGATAATCAGCCTACCTTCCAAATTTTAGTCCGAAAGGATCGTCCAACCGAAAGACCGAGCAGAATACAGAAGAGGTGGATGCATGCACGAGCTACCCGTGGAGAGCATTTTGTGAATATTACAATTTCTTATTTCTTTTAGACATTTTGATAGGAAATCATATTCATATGTCATAAATTGTAAATTACTAAATTTACATAATAAAGCAAGGTTCTTGCTTTTCATGGTAATGGCAAAACTGGATCTAATTTCAGATCTAGGTTAACAAAAAAATTACTCTGGTTTAGAGGAGGTTCTATGTGTTTGCTTTGTTGAAGGTGAGCTAAAAAGGAGTTCAATTCTTGTTGAGGCTCGAAGGCGATGGATCCCTATGACTCCAGGGTTTTAAAAAGGAGGGAGAGGTATGTTAAAGAAGCTTGAGGAGAGAGGGGAGAATGTTCTCAGAGGCTCTCTTTTATTTTCAATCATTTCACGTTTCATCTTCTTTTATCAATTTTTACATTTCCTTGACTTGAAGCCAAAAATTTCGAACCTAAAGGTATTCTTCTGCTCCTGAAGTAGTCGAGAGTATGTCAAGTATGGAAAATATTGAAAAGCTCAAATTCCACATCTTCGAAGTGAGTGGAAATAATCATCTCTCTTGGTGCCTTGACATGGAAATGCACCTCCAAGGGCAAGGTATCACCAATACAATTACAAAGGACGGAAATAAAGCAAATGCATTAATTTTTATTCGTCATTATTTACATGAGAGCATGAAGTCATACCCTGTGAAAGAGGTTGAAGGATTTGTATGATCATAAAAAATATTTATCCTCCCTCAAGTACAATATAATTGACAGAATCTCAAACTGCAAGATTTTAAATCAGTGTTTAAGTATAATTCTGTTTTATTTTATATAGTTTATCGGCTTAAGTTATGCGGTATCAAACTCACCGATGCGGAATTATTAGAGAAAACTTTCTCTACCTTTCATGCCACAAATATTGTATGGCAACAACAATACCGACAACGTCAATTTGCCACATACTCTGAGTTGATTTATGTGCTTCTCACTACTAAGCAAATTGATGAATTGCTGCTGAAAAATCATCATCTTAGATCTACTGGCTTAAAAGCATTGCTTGAAGCACATGCTAACTTTGAGAATAATATTGGCCATCTCAAGGGCTATAAGCGCAGACAAGAGCACAATTCTCAAAAAGGTGGTAGAAAATTTAATTGCCCTGTAAAATTTAACTTAGGGCTAAATAATGGCAAATGAAAGAAGCAAATGAAAGTGGCTAATGAAAGTACTTGCCATCATTGTGGCATGACTGGGCATTGGTCACGTACCCGTTGACCTATAATAGGCATCTTTAAACAATACAGGCATGCATCGTGAGTCTCATGCTATTACAACAATTCTACTGTCATAACCTCTGCTGAGACCAACAATATCTCTGTTGGTGGGACTCCTCTTGCTCATGAAGTAGCAAATGCATCTCTTGCTCCTGAAATAGAAAATGCATCTTTGGATGTCTTTGATTCCTTTGAGGAATTTTTATTGGTTTGGTAAGGCATAAATCTTGTGAATGACACTTTAGATTTAGAAATTTATGATTTACTTTTATAATTATTCTTTTATTTAAATTTATTACATTTTATATGTTTATGCTTCTGAATCTTATATAATATATTGAAATTTTATAACTAACTACAACTTTTATGATACTTGACACTTAAAATTGTCAATATAAATGCAAATGGCATATACTAAGAATATGGAAGATGTTTGTTTGATTGACAGTGCATCAACCCACAATATATTTCATAATAGGCACTTTTTCTCAAGTATGAGATTGCGTAAGGCACACGTCCATGCAATATCATTTCCTATTCCAATTATTGATGGTTTGGGAAGGCCAATTGTTTTGCCAAATGGCATCATCCTACATATTAAGGATGCATTTTTAAGCAGCAAATCAAAAAGAAATTTGCTTAGTTTCAAAAATGTATATCGTAATTGATACCATATTAAGGCTATCTATAGGAAAAACAAATAATATATTGGCATTACCTCTTATAAGATGGGTCTGAAGATCATTTATGAGAAATTACAAGCTTCTCCTATGGGTTTATATCCTATTAAGATTAAAGCTGTTGAAACCTACACAATTATATCCTGGAGATTGGTAAACCCTTATCAATTTGGTTTGTGGCATGATTGCTTTGGTCATCCTAGTGCTCAATGATATATAGAATGATTCAAAATATAAAAGGACACCATCTAATGGGTACAAAGATATTGTTATCTAAGAATTATAGTTGTGAAGTTTGTTCACAAAGAAAGCTCATAATAAAACCTTCAATAACAAAGTTTAATCATGAATCTCCTGTATTTCTACAAAGAATTTAAGGTGATATTTGTGGACCAATAGAGCCACCAAGCAGACCGTTTTGATACTTTATGGTACTTGTGGAGGCATCTATGTTTGCCTATTATCGTCTCGTAATGTCGTCTTTACATGATTACTTGCACAGATTATCAAGCTCCAGGCATAATTCTCTTATTATCCAATTAAAAGCATAATGATAGATAATGCTAGTGAATTTACATCAATGAATTTTGATGCGTATTGTGCTTCACTCAAAATTGAGGTTGAGCACTCGATGGTATATGTCCATACTCAAAATGGATTTACAGAATCATTTATCAAACGTACTCAAATCATTACCCAAACTCTATTATTGAGAACAAATCTCAGAGATACAGCATAGGGTTATGCAGTTTTGCATGCTGGGGCCTTAATAAAATTGCACCCCACTGCTAGTCTATAACAATATCCCCTTTAAATGGTTCTTGATTATGAACATGATATTTCACAATTGCACACATTTGGTTGTGCAGTTCAGGTGCCTATAACACCACCAAAAAGAACAAAAATGGGTCCCCAACGCCGTTTGGGCATTTATGTCAGGTTTAATTCATCATCTATCGTTAGGTTCTTGGAACCAATTATTAGTGATCTTTTTACAGTAAAATTTGCATATTGTTATTTTGATGAAATTGAGTTTCCATTAATTGGGACACCTGCAACTTCAACGGTTGCAAAGTAGATACCAGTCAAGTTTTTCTCATGGGATGAGAAAAATTTATCTCAATTAGACCCAGCAACTTCTGAGTATGAAAATGAGGTACAATGTATAATCCATTTACAGGCCATGGTCGATAGACTTCCTGATGCATTTAATGATGTTGTTAAGGTAGCAAAGTATCATATTACAACTGTCAATGCTCTAGCTTGAATAGTTATTCCTAAAGGACATACTAAAATGGATCAGAATCCCCCGTGCTTGAAGTGTGGTAGACCGATATGATCAAAAGATATTGTTTCTCATAAACAAAAGGGAAAGAAGCATGATTCAGCTCTAGAAGAGCTTTCTCCTGAAGAGCGTATTACTCCTAAAGAGACACAAGCCCCTAAAGAAGTTGCTCTTGAAGAGCTTATTGCCCCTGAAGAGGCACAAATCCATGAAAAGATCAACCTTGGAAATACTGACAATTCCATTACATATTATAATGAGATTTATGATCGGAATGAAATCATCATTGATGATATTTTTGCATTCCTAGTT
Source organism: Melaleuca quinquenervia (assembly GCA_030064385.1). Lineage (NCBI taxonomy): Eukaryota > Viridiplantae > Streptophyta > Magnoliopsida > Myrtales > Myrtaceae > Melaleuca > Melaleuca quinquenervia. The sequence continues at coordinate 8,270,532 of CM057721.1, read as the reverse complement.
GTTCATCAAATATAATTGATAATTATGAGCCACAATCTATTATTGAATGCCGTTAAAGCAGGATTGGCCTAAGTGGGAGGAAGCAATTAAGGTTGAATTAGCTTCCCTATCTAAATAAGAGGTTTTTGGACCTATAACTCGAATCTCCAACAATGTAAAACCCATTGGATATAAATTGGTATTTGTTCGAAAATGAACTGATAAAAATGAGATTGTCAAGTATAAAGCCCAACTCATTGCTCAAGGATTCTCCTAGAGACCTATGATTGATTATGATGAAACATATTCACCTGTGATGGATATGATTACATTTTGTTTTCTAATTAGCTTGGCCATCTCTGAAAAGTGGACGTTGTGACGGCATATCTATATGGCTCATTGAACTCTAATATTTATATGAAAATTCTCGAGGAATTCAAAATGCCTGAAGCATACACTCCATGCAATTTGTTCTCAATCAAATTGCAAAGATCTTTATATGGGTAAAAGCAATCTGATCGCATGTGGTATCAACGCCTAAGCGAGTACCTTATTAAGGAACGATACATAAATGATCTTATATGCCCATGTATGTTTATGAAGAAATTAGACACTAGATTTGTTATAGCAGCAGTTTATATCAACGATATAAACTTAATTGACACTCTATAATAGTTAACCAAAACTGCTGACTATTGACAAAAGAAGTTTGAAATTAAAAATTTGAGTATAGCCAAACTTTATCTTGGTCTAAAGCTTGAGTATAAATCAAGTGGAATAATTGTCTATCAATCAGCGTGTATCGAACAATTACTTAAACGTTTCAATATGGACAAGGCTTACCCATTGAGTACCCCTATGATCGTACAGTCTCTAGATCCACGAAAAGATCCATTTCGTCCCAAAGAATCTGATGAAGAGATATTTGGTCCCGAAGTACCATATTTTAATGCAATTGGGGTATTAATGTACTTGGCACAATGTACGAGACTTGATATCATTTTTGCGATAAATTTATTGGCTCATTTCTGAGCAAACTTAGAAACATTGGTTGATTCAACTACCTCTAGTTTAGTTGGATATGCTTATGTTAGGTATAGATCTGATCCACATAAGGCTCACTCTCAAACAGGTTATTTGTTTTGTTATAACGACACCGCTATTTCTTGGCGTTCTATGAAGCAACCGCTCATTGTCATATCACTTTATATGAAGTTGGAAGAGTGTGTTAGGTTAAAATCCGTTATAACACATATTCACGACTCATCTTGTTTGACACCGGTTACGAATTCTCCCACTATAATTTATGAAGATAATGCTGCTTGTATTGCACAAGTTAAGGGAGGATATATCAAAGATGATGGGATCAAGCATATATCACCAAAATGTTTCTATATCCATGAACTTCAAGAAAGTCGACAAATTAGTGTCAAACAAATTCGATCAATAAATAATCTTGCATATCTTTTTACCAAGTCATTGCCAACGTCAACTTTTGAGAAACTAGTATGGTGAGTTTATAAGATGCAAGATTGATTAACTCTAGAAGTATCCATATGGTTTTATTGAGGGGGAGATATTATGGCTATGTATTGTACTCTTTTTCCCTTTAGTTCGGTTTTTGTCCCACTAGGTTTTTTCGGCATAAGGTTTTTAATGAGGCAATTAATGCATCCATAAAAGGGGGAGATCATGACATTTGTGCTCTGTAATCTTTTTCCCTTTCGTTCGGTTTTTGTCCCACTGTGTTTTTCCGGCTTAAGATTTTTAATGAGGTAGTATTTTGCACATTTTGATCCAATGAATATTCAAGGGGGAGTGTTATGAAATACGTACGATACATACGTTCCTGAATATTCATTAATGTTAGACATTGTGTAATTAATGTCAAACGTTGCAATAATATTTATGATTATTTATTATGACAGTTTTATTTCCATATTCCTATAAATAGGAGTTTAGTTATGTTTATTGTAACGATAAGAATGATAAGAACAATAATAATTATAAAGAGAGAGCTTTATACTACCTTCAGTATTTATCTATTTCCTCTACTTTATCTTTCTCTTCTTATCTTTTTTGCTTCTCTTGATTATATACTTGAAATACATATTTCTACAACAGGTGGGACTTTCTTTTCTTTATTTAAAAAATATTAAAACTTGTGATGGTCAATAAGTTTTGTTAATGAAGAGGAGCCAAGTTGATGATTATGATGAGGATATCATCATCGTCATCATCTTTTGGACCAAGCAACATGCATTCATATCGTTTGGGCTAACTTAAACCTACTCTTCCATAATAACATGGTCCGACTTATTATGAACTCATTTTACATAAGATGTTGGGCCCTCTATATATCTTAATTCTCGATAATAATAAAACCTCTTTAATGTTCAAAAGTCAAGTTTATATAGTGCATGACTAGCAAAAGTGCACACGCATCCCTGCATGAACAATTAATAAATATTTAAAAGATTTTGCTGAATTGTCTAAGTACAAACTATTTGAATTATCACTTCATTGAAAGAAAGAGAATACTTATATAATATAAAGCAATTGTATACATACATAAGTAAAGAGAGAAATATATTTTGAGATTTGAATTTGTTGTCTATAATATTAAAAGGATTCAAAGTAAGATGTATACATTTATTCATTGATAGAGTGTCATGTTAAATTACTATTTGAGATTTTTTTTGTAAGAAAACCTTAAAGTGAGAAGTCCTCTTTAGTTTATTTTATACCGCAATTAGCTAGATTGGCTAGCATTAACTACATATTCATGTGATTGGTAGCGATAATGTATATAATTAGCAAACCATCATTTGATCGCCTAGGTATTTGTTTCAAAAAGTTATGTCTAAAATAAAGAAACAAAGTGACATTTCTGGTAGTTTTGTTTTTGACCCTATGTTTCTAGACTCGAAAGTAGGTAGCAACTTCAGGAATAGATTGTATCTTGCCGATCATTTTAAAAAATCACAAGTTTCTAAGCACATTGAACATCAAAGATATAATTCATCCACTATTGTGCTTTTGTGATCGTTAACTACAAGGCTAAGAGGCAAAAAACAGAAATTTTCTTCAAGAAGAATCCAATAGAAAAATTATAATTCTTTCATCGTCTTTATTTTACACATTTAGTGCACTACAGAGTATGATAGCTCTCAACAGGTAGGCTCAATTGGTAACCGCAAGGCACTGCCGCCAGGTCTTATTGCTCCTCCTCCACAGATCGATTGTAGTCCCCCTAATTGGTCTATGGGTCGAGAGGATCAACTTCACGTATTGGTTTTGGCAGTTCTTCCCCGCCTTAACGAGCTGGTGACAACAATCCTTGGTGGGTGTAAATGTTCTGGCAAAGACTATGGTTTGAAACAATTTAGACCCGCAAGTGGCAGTCATTCCCCTTGCACAGCTGGGGTTTCGACCTATGGCAAAGGTAGCCCAAGGAAGTAATGCCACGTTGACGACCAACAAGATCATGAGACCATAAAAGTTCTTGAGCGTTGCCATGGTAGCCTTTTGGGGACGGAACGATTAGAAAATTGTCTGAGATTGTTGATTGTTTGATCACGTAGCTGATCTAGAGAAGTGAACTTATATAGCTTGAGGGAAGTAGTGCATTAATGAAATAGATTGATCAGTTATGATTCAGGAATTTAATTTAGGAAACATCTTCAATTATTTCTCTTGCAATAACTTCTCAGGTTTTATTGTTCTACAAGGATTGAGGGCCTGTTAATCTCACTATGTTTGTAATTCAATCATTTGGCATAATTAAGTTTTACTATTAATCTAAAATAGACCCTAAGACACATGAGGGTACATTTCGTTGCAACCAACTTAGGGAAGTTCTAAATGAACCAAAAAAGTGATGTGTGCCCATTGACCAAACCTAAATACAGTTATGGGTTAGCACGAGTAAAAGCAATTACGGCTTAGGAATTTCCAATCTCCAAGTGAGTAAAGTTTATCTCATGGTAGATAATGACCAGCTCCCTTGTACGTTATGCAACGTTAATAAGGATCCAATGTACACTTTCAACATAAAAAAAATACATGAAAATGACAAACACAAATAGTTAAGAACGAGTCGTAATTGGTTTTTCGGGCTGAAGAATTAGCTTTATAGATGTTCTCGAAATTTTAGCACGAATCAACAAGTAAAAGTTGCGTAATCACCAAATCCATAAAACTATTCGAAATAAACTTAGACGGTCATGTGGTTTTTCCTCAAAGGAGCACTTCTCTATCGGTCGCCATCTTTATGGGACAAACTCAAGAGTAATGTGTCATTATACCAAGTTGAAATTTCCGACACCCTTCGACGTTGAACCAACGTGCTCATCGACTTCATGAGATTGTGCATCGGTATTGAAATATTCATCGACGTTGAACCAACCAGCCATCTTTCTCTCTATTACTCCCTACACGTTTGAACGAGAGTTCCTCTCTTTATAGAGCCAAGGGGACTGTGGACAACTACGAAATCACATGGAATCGGGTTCCTTCAAAATTGAATTTGTTTTGCATATCAAATCAAGATCTAATCCCTTGAATTCTCAGCCAGATTTAGACTCTATCTCAGGGGCGTTCTTCAATCAGATTAGATGGAATTTGTTGGCATGAATTAATGGGGTTGATGGGATCATAAGATATGCATGGATTTGGAAACCTCCGAATTTGAACAGGGAATCTAACTAGAGATAGGAGACATCGTCATGATCCCCAAACTAAATGACCTTAGATATCTAGATGAAGAAATTATGCGTTAAATGAAAATTTTTCTTTCTTTGCAGAGATAAACTTCAATAAATGTAATCTCAATTTTTGAAACTCTACTAATACTTATAAAATGCGATAATGAAAAAGTTTAATACGCAAAACACTGTTATTGCAGGGAAACAACTTCCAATATTCTTGCAAAAATAGATGAAGATAACACATGCGAAAAAAATTTTGGACATTAACAATGGTCGTGTCTTGTAGTAACAACGTCCTAAGACGTAATAACCTTGAAGGTAAATTACAAAAAAAAAAAAATTAAGGGTCAGTTTGCTTTTACTCCCTATTTCAGATGCCTAAATAAAACGAATGTTAACTTTGCTTTATATGCATATATGATATACGACTAGAACTTATGTATTGTACTGTATTTGTTTGAATACTATTTAAAAATTGTAACTTTTAGTGCTAGTATAAAGAAGCATGTGTATACTAATCAAAACTTGTGCGATCTCTTGTGAGGCTATTTGTAAAAATTTTATTATGCTTCTGCATGATAAAATAATTATGATGTACAATTAGAGTGGGCAGGTGTCGCATATGACATTTTAAGTCGTCATAGCATTTTTGGCATCCGAGCAAGCTTACCTATGGATTATCAAGGTGCACCTACTAATTGGAATCTTGTCGATAGTAAGGAAAAAGTCAAATTCTTTAATACGTTAAATGAAGATACTTAATGAATATTTTCCTAGAAAATTTATTTATACAGAAGCAATGTCTAAAAAAATAAAAAATAAATAAAACACAATGCCTCTAATATACATGAAATACCCACAATAGACAAGAACGAATCATGTGAAATGCTTTTATTATGAGAACTAGATTCTAAATGAAAGAGAAAATATATCAAGAATTGAATGAATGGGGCCACCATTTTAAATTGCAGTTGAGTAATTGTAAGCCATTTTGTCTTTTTATCTTGCAATTGAGTGGAAGACCCCCCCCCCCCCCCAAAAAAAAAAACACCTTACTTGCAGTCAGTAAGTTAGATATTAACTTTCTCTAGAGGTTCTAAAAGTTGAGTCAATAATCTTAACAGTGGACACCTCATTTTCACCTTATGCTTAGTCACATGGCAAGATGTGCGGCACGATCTTGCAACGCAACCTGTTGAGCTTCTATGGTTATTGATTGTCATCTCAAGTTTTTATTAGATATAATTGAGTTCAAGTTTCATAGTTCATCCAATTACTCTTAAGACTATTTAGTGTTATGATTTGGCACACAAATATAACAAAATAAAGCATGAAAACAAGGAAGATAAATCAATAGATAAGGCCTATTCTAGTTCACACTTAAACAAGGGTTACTCTCAACAGATGATTCCATTATAAGTAGCACATTACACTTCTCTATTATAGCTCGAAATTATAAGAGAAATAGAATATATGTACTTAATAATTATTCATAAGCTTAAACCCAAATCACTAATAAAATATGGGTCCAAACCATTAAAACTCTTTGCCTTCACATAGATGCTTCCCCCTATGACCTTTGTCGGGGTGGCCCACTTGGACCCCCGAGCCTTCCAATTGTTAGGGAGTATAAATCACACCCCAACTTTTAGTTATATTTAACATACAATAAATTGATTGCAACATTAAATTTTATTTATGAAAAACAATATCAAATAATTTCATTCAAACATTTTTAATTGACTGAATGAAAGCCAAAGATAATACTCAAATGTGCTCCAAATGATAGATAAGGATATATGATCGTGAACTTAATTTAGCCAACAAAACTTATATTTAACTAATTAGCGAATAGAGGGTAAGTTATTACTTGTTGGCATATGATTACAACTTGAACAAGGATGAGAAAACTATGTTGTTTGCAAACCAATAACTTCCAATAAATACATGAGCAAATATTATCAAATGAATGAGGTGCACTTCGGTCCTCCAAATTTTTATTTTTATTTTAGCTTTTCACATTCCTCGTGAATATGCCAAAAATAAAACAATTGATAGGAAACGGTTGTCCACAATATATATATATATAACGAATGCTATAATATCATCATCTATTTATAAACAAACACAAGTTAGGCAAATTATCAAAAAAAAATATAATATGCATATAAAAAGTAAAAAAATATAGTAGAAATAGAGTAATGCTTAGTTGGACAACAATGAGCAATTTGCACAACTAATCCTCCAAGGACTAAATAACACAGTTTTCTCCCATGAACTCTTTGTGTCAATGAATTTATTTGATCGAAAACTTTGATATAATGGCTGCAATCCGAGAAAAAAGAGAAAAAGAAGGATTCTTGAGTGGTTGTTCGGGAAGGTAAAGAACCATTGGAACTTTTATTTCATATGTTGGAAGTCCATTCATTGATTAATAATAAACAGGACCAGCGATGAGGTATACTCAAAATAAAAAGGAGGTTAGGGTAGTCAAAGCAAAAACGGAGAGGGTTCGGCTCCAAATCAGCAACTCCTCCACCTCCAGAAATCCTTAGAGAGTTACGCCCAATCCCCTAAAATTTGGAACCTCGTACAAAGGTCGGTATATGATGAATTCAACTCTACTTTACAAATAGAGAGCACTCATTCACAAAGTATTTCTCACACAGGTTCAATCTTTCAAGAGTTCAAATTGTAAAGTGTGTACAAGAGCTTTTAGCAAGTGCATGTCCTATTCGTTGCTTGGTTAGCAGATTAGATCGTCGAGACTTCCTCGTATCCTGCTAAAAAAGGCTCGGACACCCATTGCAATGGGCAGACTAAAATCAAATTTAGATTGCATGAGCTTGGTGTCGAGAGATGAAGTTGCCTGGTATATGGATGGCTAAATAGCCGGCCATTACTTGGATGGGTACCTAGTCCTACTCTTCAGAGTAGAGACGATTTTTTTTACTCTTTTGGAATCCCACAGAAGATCCATAAATGCTACATATATAAATCCCAATAATCAATAACATATTTGAGTGAATTTTTTAGTGATTTAAATTATGGGAAGATTACCAAAGCAATTCTAAATATTTTATAATTATACCAATTTAGTCCTGAATTTTTATTTCCAATTTAGTTCATTTGGCCCAATTTGACTGGCTGGCATTGACTGGACAATCTCTAATAGGGGCTAGGATCGATCCTTGATTGCAACAAATGACTAAGTGGTTGTTAAAATTCAGGTATCAACATTAGCTAGATATATGGGTGGGACTTTCTTTTCTTTATTAAAAAACTATTAAAACTTGTTATTGTCAATAGGTTTTGTTAATAAAGAGGAGCCAAGTTGATGATTATGATGAGGATAGTGATCATCGTCTTCATCTTTTGGACCAAGCAACATGCATTCATTTCGTTTGGGCTGACTAACTTAAACCTACTCTTCCATAATAACATGGTCCGACTTATTATGAACTCATTTTACATAAAACCTCTTTAAATGTTCGAAAGTCAAGTTTCTATAGTGCATGACTGGCAAAAGTGCACACGCATCCCTGCATGAACAATTAATTAATATTGAAAAGATTTTGCTGAACTCTCTAAGTACGAGCTATTTGAATTATCACTCCATTGAAAGAAAGAAATTACTTATATAATACAACGCAATTGTATACATACATATTTAAAGAGAGAAATATATTTTGAGATTTGAATTTGTTGTTTACAATATTATAAAGATTCAAAGTAAGATGTATACATTCATTGATAGACTATTATATTTAAATTACTATATGAGATTTTTCATTTGTAAAAAAACCTTAAAGTGAGAAGTCCTCTTTAGTTTACTTTATACTACAGTATGTAGCTAGATTGGCCAGCATTAACTGCATGTTCATGTGATTATTAGAGATAATGTACGATTAGCAAACCATCATTTGATTGCCCAGGTATTCGTTTCAAAGAGTTATATCTAAAATAAAGAAACAAAGTGACATTTTATGATAGTTTGTTTAAGACTCAATATTTCTAGACTTGAAAGTACGTAGCAGCTTCAAGGATGGATTGTATTTTGCCGATCATTTTAAAAAATCACAAGTTTCTAAACACATTGAACATCAAAGATATAATTCATCCGCTATTGTGCTTTTGTGATCGTTAACTATAAGGCTTAAGAGGCACAAAAAGAGAAAATTTCTTTGAGGAGAATCCAATAAAAAAAATTATAATTCTTTCATATTATACATATTTAGTAAACTACAAAGTAGGATAGCTCTCAATGGGCAGGCTCAATTGGTAACCGCAACGCATTGCTTCCAGGTCTTATTGCTCCTCCTCCACAGATCCAATGCTGTCCCCCTGATCGGCCTGTGCGTCGAGAGGATTAACTTCACGTATTGGTTTTGGCAGTTCTTCCCCGCCTTAACGAGCTGGTGACAACATTCCTTGGTGGGTGTAAATGTTCTGGCAAAGACTATGGTTTGAAACAATTTAGACCCGCAAGTGGCAGTCATTCCCCTTGCACAGCTGGGGTTTCGACCTATGGCAAAGGTAGCCCAAGGAAGTATTGCCACGTTTACAACCAACAAGATCATGAGCGCAGAAAAGTTCTTGAGCATTGCCATGGTAGACTTTTGGGTAGGGAATGATTAGAAAATTGTCTGAGATTGTTGATTGTTTGATGATGTAGTTGATCTAGAGATGCGAACTTATACAGCTTGAGGGAAGTAGTGCATTAATGAAATTGATTCATCAGTTATGATTCAGAAATTAATGTAGGAAACATCTTCAATTATTTCTCTTGCAATAAATTCTTCTCAAGTTTTATTGTTCTACAAGGATTGAGGGCCTTGTCATCTCACTATGTTTGTAATTCAATCATTTGATAATTAAGTTTTACGATTAATCTAAAATAGACCATGAGACACATGAGGGTACATTTCGTTGCAACCAACTTAGGGAAGTTCTAAATGAACCAAAAAAGTGATGTATGCCCATTGACCAAACCTAAAACCGGTTATGGGTTAGCACGAGTAAAAGCAATTACGGCTTGGGAATTTCCAACCTCCAAGTGAGTAAAGTTTATCTCATGGTAGATAATGACCGGCTCCCTTGTACGTTATGCAACGTTAATAAGGATACAATGTACACTTTCAACAAAAATAATCCATGAAAATGACAAACACAAACAGTTAAGAACGAGTCATAATTGGTTTTTAATCTATTAGCCAACCTCTAAGTGATGCATCTTGTAAGTAGGTCGTGACAACCTAGAAAATATTTTTAAAAGTATAACATTTTCGCAATATAAACGGAGCCTAGTTTATATTAAATAATTTTTGTTATATTTTGATATTTGCTAAATTGGAAGGGGGGCCCATTTTCTAAAGAGAATGAAAAGCCGAGAGTATGGGTGATTGGTTCCCAAGCGGTTCCCAGTTGCTCCATGTTATTTAGAACCCAAAACCGGACCGGACCGAACTAGGCAGTCCGGTTCTCGCCCTGTCTGATTCCCGGATGGGTAATTATCAATTACCGCTTCCACCAAACCTTTCACCAGCAATTGACTATGAATTTACTCCAGCAATAAAAATCTCCTTCGAACATTTTATCCCAGACTAAGAATTTACTCCAGCAATAAAAATATCCTTCAAACATCTTATCCCAAGTTATGAATTTACTCTAGCAATTAGTAAATGACCATCATCATGTGAAGTATGTGTATCTCTTTTCTTGGAGAGAGAATTAATGACGATAACAACACAGGACACCTTTGGCAATTCTCTATCAAACATTTTTTAAAAAAGGACGAAATTAAATTCGGTCTAGGACAGGAATCCCCCTCCTTCCTCTCCCCTTCCTCGTTCTCGTGTCATCTTTGAGCCGCAAGGGTCAAAACAAGGAAAGTCACAATGGTTTTGGTCACTCGTAATCAGCGGGCAACGCCTCCCTCACCCTCAGTCTCTATCACCGCTCGCCTCTTAGCCTTTTAGCCTCTCGGCTCTTAGCTCTTTCCCTCTCGCTCTCGCTCTCGCTTGACGGTGGACCCCTTCCTTACCCTCAATCCTAGAGCCATAGAGAAACTTACCGGTGGGATGGAGAGAACATGTGAAGGAGTCGTGTGCAAGGTGCTATGTCGAGCGGTGCTCTAAAGACAGAGGAAACATGGCGCTTCTGTGGAGGAGTCACGTGTGAGCTGTGAGGTTAAGGTTAGGTTTTTCTTTGTGGAGGAGTCGCGTGAGAGTGAGAAAATGAAAGAGGGACATTCAACAGTTGTGCATATGTGGGTGGTGAGGAAAAGAAAGAGGCAGAAATTATGATGTATAATTTTTTATATTTTATTCTTTTAATAAATAGTGTCGGTTCGGTTCGAGTGGTCTAGGTAGGCGATTCCATCCCCGGAATTGGGAACCAGACCGAAAATTCCCGGTTCCATTTATATGAAATCGGGAACCAAACCGTTACATTTTAGAATTGCTCGAAATTGACCGGTCCAAGTAGTTCTTGGATGGGCGATTTTAACTGCTCACCCCTAGCCGAGAGTAGGGCCCTTTCTTTGAGAATTTGGCATGTGAAAAATGCATAGTTAGTTAGGCATATGGGTCCAATCCATATAAGTTAAATATGGGCTATTTAAATAACTCATCATGACCCATTTCACCAAGCCTAGGTTTTTATTATCCCATTTATATCCACTTTGCTTCTAAATAAGTTACCCATTCTAGCAGGGGCCCATTAAATATGAGTTGCAAGATGGATTTGTCTGTGTGACGTTTGAATAGGAGTTTTCCATTTCTTATCATGCTTTTTCCCTCTATTAGACCTCCTTAGTCTGTTTTGATATTAAGTTCCCTATACTCATTATGCTTTCTAATGTTGCTTTCTATTGTGTTGTGGCTATACTATGTAAGTGCTGTAACCAATATATCTGGAAAAAGAAAAAAGAAAGTGGCATTCAGGATCAAATTGGACGTGGGTAATAAACAGGAATTTCAGAGTTTTATATCTATGATTAGGAGAAGACCCTACTACGGATGCCAGTGTTTCTTATAAGCGATTTCAACCTTGATCACGACACTGCTGTAGCGCATAGCAAACGGATTGGTGACAGGCATCAACATGTCATTGTTATGTTGTCATGCTATTCGGGAGCTCGAATTCTAAAAATCCGACTGAAGAGTTCCCAAGTCAATGTCATAAATGACGTGTGTTGATTATCAGGTTTATCCGTGATAAAGGATCTTCAAGAGTTGGACTTCTAGCGCATTATCAAGTCCAAGTCTTTTCCCCGAAAAGATCCATCGATGGTTTCAAAAATAAGACTAAGAACATCTAGTCATATAAGTATAATCAGCTGTTTCACAATTGCTGCGACTATTTGCATCACTTCCCAACATTGCTAAACTCATTAACAGAACATTTCAAGCTAGCAAATTAATGTACCTTCCAGTCCAGGGCCAAAAACCCGAATGCACCTAAAGCTAATGAAGGATCGTTCACGAGGAAAAGAACCGACTGAAACAACATGCCATCCTGCCCAATCCAAGAGCCTGTCTCATAGGAAAAGCTTTCTGTATTCCCCTGCTTCCTGGACCATCTCCTCAGAGGTCCGATCTTTCCTGACCTTATCTAAGTCGAGCTTTTGATTCAGTTCCTTCTCCTTTTCATCTATCTGTGCAATTAACGGTATATTCAATCATAAATTATTATGTTTCACACTAGAACAAACCAGCCGGGTAGATGAGATTTGCAATTCTTACAGCATCATAAATCTCATCATTCTCCTTAAAATCACCAGCCTTCCGTGGGAGAATATGAATGTGGACATGGGGCACAGTCTGTCCAGCTTGCGGCCCATCCTAGAATTATTAACAATTAGCACACAGAATAAAAGAACAATGAAAAATTCAACAGAAACAACTTTAACACGAGAATTCTTCTACAGCAAGATTTGGAGCCCTGGACCCTAGACTGCATCCACTTTTTGCAGCCTAATTTCTGATAAGCTTGGAAATTCAATTTCAAGGAGAATAGAACTTACCAACCATTCAGAAAGTCTTTAAGAACCTCACTGCCATATCTTACGACAATGTTAATAAATTTGGGTGAAATTGCACTAATGTTGTTAAAATTAACGAATTTCCAATCAGGTGACAGTCATTGTGCCAGCCTCTCAATACATGAAACCTTCAATTTTTTGCACTGATTGCACTTTGACCAGAATCTGGCCAATTTGCAAGCAAAATGCTGACATGGTGTGCGCATAATTGTGATAATGACACGTGCAGAAAACTCACAACAGGTCCATCTAGTTAGAAATTAACTGGGTAATTAGCTTAAATTCCTATTGAAGTGCATCAATTGCAAAAATATTGTAACTTCATTGCTTCAGATGTTTGAAACCATAGCAGTGAACTAATAACAAAATCCACTAAACTTCAGTGACCATGGATGAGATTTACTGGAAAAAAATGGCAAGAAATAGCTCTAATCAATCTGAAAACCCTCTTCAAGTAATTGTGATAGAAAACAGTTAGGGTTCTTTAGTACAGATAATAAAAGTGGAAGAAATATATATACCAGAATTTCTTATCGATCAGCAAAGATAATGAACTGAAATACACAGCTATATTTCTCATCAATGCATATTTTAATTTAACCATTATCTACTATTCCCTAATCCATATCATGTGACATTCAGATGCCAGAGAAATAAAATGAATTTGAGGAGTCAGATATACAGCACCTAGAGTGGCACATTGGGGTGGTTGTGGCTTTCACAATTCAATCAATTTAGAAAGTCAAATTTGACCAACTGAATTTCATGGAGAAGGTGATTTTGCATGAAAGGAAAAACTAGTTGAGTTCAAAGGTTACAACTGTTCTTACTTGAATTGTAAAAGTCAGAGATGATGCTTTGTGGTAGTGTTCCAACTGACCACCAACTTTCTTTGCAGTAAGCCATAGATCAGTAGTCTCATCAGCACTAAGATCAACAAAGCGCTTCACTTCACGCCTTGGGCAGATGAGCACATGTTCATGATGTCAAGGGAAACGATTTATGCATCATAAATGCCTTAATTCATATAAAACGAGATTCAAGTTTATGACCTTCTAGATGGCTAAGGATGAATGATCCAGAGTTAACTAATTATAATGCGGCACAAATAATTTTGGCCACTAAAAAAGATAGATATACATAAAAACATGCCTCCTACAGCTAGACAAAAATTTTCCATGAAACCTATAACAGAGTTCATTGTGCATTAAGGCACGACCCTAAGAGCAGAACACACGAGATCTGAAGGTACCCTCAGAAAACAGTGTCAGACTAAAGCCCCTCTTGTGCATTGTAGTTTGAGGTCTGAAGGTTCTTTCAGGAAACAGTGCCAAACCAATGCCCTTGTAATTCATTACTATCACTAAATCTTGTGTACTGACTGTCCAAACTAGGGCAGCTGTCATACAAGATGTACGAAATTCCAGGGGCATACCACTGTATGACAGATCAAGTAGGGACTTAGATATGCTGAACAGTTTTTTCTGTTGGTTAACAAAAAAGAGACCAGCTTCAAAGAGGCTGAAGCAATGATGAAATAAATAAAGAAGATTCTTCCCACTAGATCCTCATGTTTTGTGGATTAAACACCTATACAAGGATAGCTACAGGGAGGGGAGACAGGAATCCTTGTGAGGTGGGGTTGCTTTCTCAGTGATAGGTCTGGTGGCACATTTGACTTCATGGTTTCAGTCGAAGTTTATCAACACTCAACACCTTCATGTAAGATGGACAACAAATGTTTTGGCACTCTCTCACAGATTATGCTCGAAAAGGTCTTTAGCCCCATCGTGCTGTCCTAAACACTTACCCATCAATAAAAAACAAAAGTGCTATCATCGAATTTGATTATGTGCAAAGGATATGACCTGCAAGGTAATAAATTCAAACAAAAACCAAGCACATTAAGCAAAGTATCCAGAAGCAGAATATAGAACTACAAAAGAATAGATTAAAACTGTACTAAAAAGATTTTCTAGACTCTGTAAATGCAACCGTGGAGGATATATGGTTGTTCAATTAACCATGCAACAACATAAATGCGTCGTGTGCCTCCTACTTTAACAGATGACCTCTTTCATGCGAACCAAAACCTGCTAGAAACTGAGAGGACAATTTCCTTTACTACCAACTAAAATATATAACGAGACACTCCTAATTATTTTAAATACCCAAGTGTCTTTTGGGCATTGTCGTCCAGTCAAAATTGCGTGCACAGAGAGAGAGAGACAGACAGACAGACAGACCGGGAATAACAGGACGTAAATTGACCATGGCAAATGACAGAGAAGTGGTGTAGAACACTTCCGCAGCGTCGATTTTGTAAGGCCCAAAAGTGAAAGGCTCCGACGCCATCTACATCAATCAGAACACGTTAAAGGGGACTGATTTCCGACAGATTTCGATCTCGACTTCATTCAATCAACAAAGACAGTGTGATCAAACGAGAGGATGAATGAAACAACGCAAAAGATCATACACTGTACCTTCGACTTGAACGTGGTGAATCCTCGGAGCCCCGGGGACCGACGATTGGGGATAAGCAAAAGCCTGGTGCCGGAAGAGAGCAGAGACTGGGTCGGCTTCATCACGAGAACAAGCGCAAACAATCGGCCTGTTAAACCCCCGAATTTGAAGGGTTTTACCCCCCAAGAAGCGCGAAGAAGATGACCAAACCAAAGAAACGGAGCGTGTTGAAGAGGAGGTGGGGGAAGAAGAACTTACAGGCGAATCAAGAAGAAGATTAGGGTTTTGACATTAATCCGATGCCTGCAACACCAAAATGACAAGCAGTAGAGCGAAGGACGCTCATGCGCTGACTGCTAGCTAATGGCTATGGAGGGCATGAAAGATAGAAGTCCAAGTCTACGGCAAACAATATTTAATGGATTAATACAACGAAAACCCTAACATAATATTATTTAGAATAAATTTATTTTAAATTAATTTTTGAATCATAAAAAAAATTCAAACTGACATATATAATCTCTGTTAACTTTCGTCAAATTTTATAGTGAAATTATTGAAGTAGATAATATATGACAATAACTCAATTAATATTACAAGTCCACACGAAAATCCATATTGAATTTTCATAAATTTTTCATAATTTAGAGCTTTTTGTGTCATTAACCCAAATATAAGTAGTCCATCAATCAATCAACTATTACAAGGCCATTGAAATTTTTATTTTATACATTAGAGGATTTCACTTCTTTTAACACTAATAAACTAGGAAAATGGAGGAGGTTGATGTGATTGGAGCTTGTAAAAGGGAGTTCTGATGCCGACCTCGGCTATCATACTCAAAAATATGAAGGAGGTGGTGGCAGCATGTACTAGGATACAAAAGGTTCGGCGCCAAATTAATGCCTACTCCATTCCACCAGATCATTTCGGAGGTACGTCCATTCCATTAAATTTAAAGCCCTCGTCCAAAGGTTGATTTACGATGGGGCCAGAATCTCCTTTACATAAGTGGCGCACTCTCTCACAAAATACATATTAAAAGAAATTCAATCTCCCAAGAGTTTTGATTGCACGGTGTGAACAAGAGTTTTTAGGAAGTGGATCAGTGTTCTCTCTACCCGGCCTTGTTTTTCCAGACCTGAGACGATTTTCCCACCCCTTAGTTGTAATAAATTCTAATGGATTTTTATGATCTAACATTAGTTTTAGCTTTTAGTCCAAGTTCGAGTTAAACGTATTTTCATCACCCTTGGCATAGCGGAAGAGGGTTTACTCCCTGACTCTTTGTCTCTCAACTCTTCGAGGCTAAACACGAATGAACTGAATAGTAGAACATACAAACAAGCGTACATCTTATTCCGTATATCATATAAACAAAGAAGAGGTACAAGGCAACATGAAGAGTTAAGAGAAAGGTATCCCTATGCACATATATACTGCTTTTCACTGAAAAGAGAGGTTACCGTCATATTTGTAGCCCTATCCAAAAAGTGACTTGAGCTACATCAAAAGGCCCGTAAAAAAAATGTGAAGTCCATCCTCTAGGGAACGAGTCGTACATCCCTATCAAAGTCACTGTCCTCATCACTCCTAGGCATAATGTCCATATGAGGTGGTAGATGTCAAAACCATATGAGGCCCTACCTAATATAAAATGGCATAGAAGTCGTAGTAAATATGGTTAGTGAAAAGTCCAATGTTGATTGTGAAACACGTCTCCACACAGAGGAAGGTCTCGCTCAAAAACAGAGGGGAGGTAAACTCTATAAAGTCGATCGAAAACTCTATGGTATCATGTATCTGGGTGGAGGATGCAATGGGATGCCATTACAATCAATATGAAAAATGTTAACCACATAAATAGTAAGCATAAAAGCTTAGCAAATAGTGCACCCAATCACATAACTCAATCAATCACATAGTTCATGCAATATCATGATGACACATTCTCTACACATATACGCATAATCATCACAAAACATCGTGAAATTTTCTTGTTTCATCAAATCAATTCAAATCGTGCACATGGTATTATAAAATTCTCTTTTCATTGTCCTTTATGACCATCACGAGAAGACTTTTTGATCTTTTGTCCAAGCATCCTCACTCTAAGGGCATAGCATCTCATCCGAGAAGGTTTGGTGACCACCTCATATCTCAACCCATCATCATTAGAGGCATACCAAGTCTAGGGGCATCCACATTCCACAAGCATCTCATACAAGTATTTAGTGGAATCAAGCATTTGGCCTCACTATGTATATCCAATACCATGCCTAACTCAACTAAACGCAAGACCATGCAATCCTACCATTTTGAATGTTAGCATTCTCATTCAAACCATTCACGTCTTAAACCATGCATGATCCAACCAAGAATACGTAGTTATATAATTTATAGATTTGATCATAGGATGCATGAATTCAATCAAGATTTCTATAACAATCATGCACGCAACCTACAAATCAACTAAGTTAAACATGTAAGAATATCATGAAATGAAACTCTATTTAGAACTGGGAAATCATGAACTACTAGACCAGAACACCACTTGCCTTAATCGAAACTTTCCAATGAGGTGGTTTCCATCGATCCTTCCTAATGGCGGCGGTAAGCTCATGACAACACTTGGCCATTGAAGAACTAGAGGAAGAGTGAGAGCATGTGTTTGAGTGAATTTTGAAAGAACCAAAGAGAGAAAGGGTGAGGAAGGCCGGCTTTCATTAGTTGAGCCAACCCTTCACCTCTAGGCAGCATGGACGGTGTTGCATGGCCACCATGTGGCAAAGGGAGAAGGACACTTGGTGAGTGATGAAGACAAGTGGCGGAGAAGCTAGAAAACTGTGACAAATGGTAAGGGAAAGAGTGACAAATGGCAAAGTGCATTGCCCGCTTTACAAGGGGACTGGTAGAGGACGCTAGGCGACTTACCGAATTGAAAGATAGCTAACCAGGCAGAGGTAGCATTAGGCGGTTTTGGACGTGGTGGGGGCAAATCAAGCATGAACTATTGTGAAATAACCATCCCAAGGTTGTTCTAAACTAAAGAGTAGTTTCCAATGCCTATTCAAGTTGATTGTACTTCAATTCATTCCATAATCTTTTGTAACTCAAATTGAACTTTCATCTATATCAAATGCCATTTAGGAGTCCTCAACCATTTATCGTGTGGCAATCGAACCCTAAATGTCTCATAGAAGGTGCAAGGGTTCAATAATGTCACAAATTTCCCCCTCTTAAGAAATTTCGTCCTCAAAAATGATCATTTCTCGAATGCTCTAAATAGGTGAGGGTACTACTGCTTCATTTCCTCCTCACTTTCCCATGTTGCCTCCTCCATATTATGGTATTTCCACAGGACCTTAACTAATAGAATGACATTTGTCCTAAGGATTTGTTCCCTTATGCCTAATATCTCAACTAGCTTCTCAACATATGACACCTTGTTGCTGATGTCGATCATATCATATTGTAGGATGTGTTCTGGATTTTGTTGGTATTTCTTCAATATTGATACGTCAAACACATCATCAATATTCGTGAGTTTCAAGGGTAAGGCCAATTGGGAAGTTTTCATTTAGTTTTGAACCTTTATGTATCTCTTACCGGCAAAAATCTAAGAAAAACATAATCATCAACCTCAAATTCCAATGATCTCCTTCAATGATTAGCGTAACTTATCTGCCTGTGCATCACAGTCTATAGGCATTTGCATATGTTTTGATCTTTTCCTAGGTAGCCTGAACTATTTCTAGTCCATTTTAACTTGCCTTCACCTACCTCATTCCAAGAGAAAGGTGTTTGGCAAGGTCTCCCATGCAATGCTTCAAACAATGCCATATTGATACTCTGTTGGAAACTGTTGTTATAAGAGAATTCCACCAAATGCAGTCTCTCATCCTAATTACCTCCGAAGTCAAGTACATAGGCTCATAACATATCCTCTAAGACTTGGATTACTCCCTCCGATTGTCAGTCAATGTGTGGCCGGTAAACCGTGCAAAATTACAATCGAGTCCAAGTATAGCTCGTAATTTCTTCCCAAAATTAGAGGTAAATTGTGAATCTCTATCTAATTGTGATGGTTACTCGAACTCCATGTAATCTAATTATCTACTTTATGTACCACTTAGCATACCTTTTCAAAGAAAATTCTTGTCTCATGGCTAGGAAATGGGCATATTTCATCAAACGATCCACTATAACTCATATGGAATCGTGACTACTTGAAGTTCTCGGCAATCTTTGTACAAGATCCATCATTATGTGCTCCCACTTCCATTCCAAGATATCCAAAGGCTTAAGCCTTCCTGCCCATTTTTGGTGTTCGGCCTTCACTTTTTGGCATGTAAGACATTATGACACATGATGTGTAATATCACCTTTCATTTTGTTCCACCAATAGTTATGATGAAGATTTCGATACATCTTTGTTCTCCTTGGATGAATGTTGTAGTTACTATGTTGCGCCTTTGGTAATAAGTCTTACTTTAGTTGTTTGTCATTTAGAACACATAATTGTTCACGGTGCTTGATAACACCATCCTCCATTTCATGAAATCTAGTCTTGTTGCCTCGCAAAATTCTTTCATGAACCTTGGTAATCTCAGCATCGTGTTGCTACCCTGCTTTAATCTTCTATATGACTTCTGCTTAGATTTGGCTTTAATATCCTTGGATGAATGTTGTAGTTACCATGGTGCGCCTCTGGTAATAAGTCCTGCTTTAGTTGTTTGTCATTTAGCTCACATAGTCGTCCATAGTGCTTGATAACACCATCCTCCATTTCGTGAAATCTAGTCTTGTCGCCTCACAAAATCCTTTCACGAACCTTGGTAATATCAACATCCTGCTACTTACCTGGCTTTAATCTTATATATGACTTTTGCTTCGATCCTGAGGGTAGCCACTACTCTCATTAGTTCATCAACTATGATCTGAGACTCAGTCTTGGAGAATTCATTGAGTGATTCTCATTTCTTGATCAATAGGTTGGCTATTTTCATCATAGACTTCCAACTCAAAGCATTTGCTACTTTATTCGCCTTCCTTGGATGGTATAGGATCTCAAAGTCATAATCATTTAATAATTTTATTCACATCATCTATCTCATGTTTAGTTCCTTCTAGGAGAATGGATATTTCAAACTCTTATGGTCAATAAAAATTTTAAACTTCTCCCTGTATATATTATGTCTTCAAATCTATAATGCAAAGATTTATAGCAACCAATTCCAGATCATACGTGGAGTAATTCAATTCATACAATTTTAGCTGTCTGTAGGCACACGCATTGACCTCCCTCAAGACATCATAAAGACATTTGTGAGAAGTATCGGTATATAACTAATTAAGTGAATTAGTTATATGAGCATGCTCTCCACTTGTCATTTTGTAGATCCTATTGATCTAAAAAAATCTAATACACCAAAGCTTCATCAATATATAATCATGGTTTTTGGAGACTGAAAGGAGTCCACTCTTGAAAGGTAAGAGAGGTTGTTCTTGTGGGATAGCATATCAATCTCAAATATTTATAGTTCATTTGTCTTCTCAAGCCACAAGTGGAGTGCTTCAATGAATCGTACAGAGAAGCCTCTATTTCTTAGCCACCCAAAGAAAAACAGAGAGGATTTTCTAATGGCGGTAAAGTAGAATTTGGGGAAAAGCTAGACAAACAAAATCTCGCATCTATATCGAGTCATTTTCTTAATGCAGACATGAGTGTTTCATGTCATTTTGAGATCGTCAATGATATTTGATCCTTTAGCATGTAAGATGAGGGTGACGAGGGCTCCATATGCCAACTTGCCAATTTTACTCTTCACTGTCCGATACATATGCATAATGATCAAGTGGAGAAGAGAAAAACTTTCGCCATTCATGATCACGCAGCTAACCTTGCCTCATAAAGAAAAAATTTCATCCATAGATTATGATTTAGGGCGCAGGCACATGATCAAAATTTTGGAGATCTTGTTGACTTTCAATGGGAGTATGCTCAGTGAGATTTTGTCTCCACAGAGCAGCTCCGAATTTACATGTATTAAAGAATATGCATTAGTGTGGCTTATAAGAATTTTCTCAAAATGACACGGGAGGCCTTTATGATATCCGCCAGCGCTTCAACAGAGACAGTGTAATTTTGGTTTTCAAAAGAGAAAATGAAACTATCACAATTGGAAAACTGGAGATTTGAGTAGGGCAACACCACAACATCAATATAGATTTCTTCTTGTAGGGTGCAGAAGTAGTCAACTTGAGTTTTGTTAAACAAGCCAGTCACGAAAATGCCATGGTTATCAATATACTTGAAGCCAATAAAAGGATTACCGATGGGTTCATGGGAAAGAAATGAGTTGAAAGCAATTTCATGCTCATTTGAGAGAAAGAGAGGAGACTTAATCGACGAATCAAAGATAAAACTTTCAATAGGCTCAAAGAGTGCGTATACTCTATCATTGTCGTCATCCTTCCTCTTTTTCGTTAGTGCATCTTCAGTTTCCATGAATGGCTCAGTGATAGACTTACCAACTTCAACGGGGATTTTCTCAAATTCCAGTGCCACAATTACATTACCAATTTCCTAATTTTGGCTATTGTTGCAGGCATGCTGAGTTCCCCTCCTTCACTAGTTTCTTGTATCGCCTTTTCCTTTCCTCCTAAAGGAGCAGCTAGCATTGTGACAATAAAAGCAGAGGTATAGAGACATTGGAATAGAGGCAATACTGGTAGTACCAACTGTCAATCCTCATTTTTTGAACATATTCCTAAGCGTAGTTCGAGACCATCCCAATTTAGTTGGGATGGCATTTCTCCTCGTTGGTCAGGCGCATGTTGAAGAAGCAATTGTTCGACCGATTCTCATTGTGCAATCGTTGCTTCGGGAGCAAAGGTGATGGTTTCCTTAATTGGGAGCACTAAAGCTAGTTCTCTTGCTGCTATTGGAAATATGGGATAAATTGATGGGTGAATGAGAAATTGTGGCCTAAAGAACACCCTTGAGTTGAAAGTGGGAAGTGGAAAACACACTAGTCCTACATTGGAAAGCAAGAAGATTTCAGAGTGCATTATGTTTACACTCTTTTGGAGTAGTAATTATAATAGCACAAACACTATACCTCACGCGCAGGCGCAAGAGAGGTGCAAATTTGAATCTGGGAGATCTAGAACTTGGCCATAAGCATACGACCTGCGTACACAAATGCAGACAAGCCAACTTTTGTCTTCTAAATCAACGTTTTACAACTCAAAACTATTACAAATTTTGTAATAGTATGTTAATGGCCTCATTATGATGGTGGCTACAAATTTAATCCACCATTTGTAATAGCAGGTTATGAATTTAAGTTTCTAACGGCGAATTTAATCGGCAATTATTCTCAAAACACTTCCCAAAATTTTTGTATTTAAAAAATTCTTTCTTTTCTTTCTCCGCATTGCATTGTTCTTTTAAAGAGCGTTCGCTACTGGTTTTGTTTGAGTTCGTTGAAAGTTTTGAAGTGTTATTTTTCGTTGCTGCCAACCGTTGTATCCTTGGAGACAAATAGCATGAAACCTCGGATGTACTAGATTAGACAATTTTGTTTTAAGGAAATTGTGTCAAACACAGGTCTCGGTATTCGTTTGTATCAATTCCAATTAGTTTGTTACAATTCCATTTCCTTTCCATTTTATTATTGTATCATTGTATTGCAAATATATATTGTTCGATTGTTCTGATGCTATTTATAAATGCTCAAAACAATTTTAAAAATAGAGTTGTCCATTCGTTTGACAATCGATATTTACAATTTAAATGGCTACTGAAAAAGAAGTGGTTGATGTTGCTGTTGACAACATCACCAAAGAATATGTCCCTTATGTGGTTCAACTGTTTGGATCATCCACTGTCCCTACTACAGTCCAACTGCCTAAATTGTCCACTGTCCCTGTTGCAGTTTCTGTCCACCATGGTGAGAAACCTGAAAAGTTCAACGGATCAAATTTTAAAAGGTGGCACCAAAAGATGTTGTTTTATCTAACAACTTTGAATCTTGCGAAATTCTTGTCTAAGGAGGCTCCTAAGCTATCCAATGGGGACAAATATGTTTTAAGGAAACTGTGTCAAACACAGGCCTCGGTATTCATTTGTATCAATTCCAATTAGTTTATTATAATTCTGTTTCCTTTCCATTCCATTATGGTATCGTTGTATCGCAAATATATATTGTTCGATTGTTCTGATGCCATTTTGAATTGCTCAAAACAGCTACTTGCTATGTGGGGTTGGAGTAATGACTCGAGGGTTCTAGCAATTGAAGTCCTCCTTTCAATAATTGAGGGCTGCATGGTGTCTGGCAACATACCACCAGTTTCTTCCATTCCTTGAGTTGAAGAGCTGACTTACGGTTACTCTAGTTGGTTCCTTAGCAGTTTGGACTAGATCAATCTCATAGGATCCTTTAGGTGCACTTGAAAGAATAGTGGACACACGCTGATTTGCATGTACCAGTAGCTCTACAAGTGCTATAAGAGAAGGCTTTGAGTGCAACAGGATTTGACTTTTGGAAGGGGAGCGTGAGATTGAAAATGTGTACGTCATTAAAACAGAAATATGGAAAAGAAGCGAGCAATAGAGAAGGAGAGAGATGGTTACTCATGGACACACACTGGTAACTATAATCATATAAATAGGTGCCTATCATCTCTGTGTGTGTGTGAGAGAGAGAGAGAGAGAGAGAGAGAGAGAGAGAGAGAGAGAGAGAGAGGAGGGAGGGAGGGAGAGCGAGCATGTTCACATTTGTAACGGCTACTTCTTGAGAATTATAATATGTATTTATGAAAATACGTCAAATAAATTTAATCAGAAACAGTAACAAATTGCAAACAATTGGCATGGTAAATATCTCTCGAAACGGTAATAATCAAGAAAGTGAATA
The DNA here is from genome assembly GCA_030064385.1 of Melaleuca quinquenervia. Classification (NCBI taxonomy): domain Eukaryota; kingdom Viridiplantae; phylum Streptophyta; class Magnoliopsida; order Myrtales; family Myrtaceae; genus Melaleuca; species Melaleuca quinquenervia. The sequence continues at coordinate 8,246,410 of CM057721.1, read as the reverse complement.
GCGTAAAAGTAATAAAGTTGAAAGTACAACACACCTATACTCTGTGAGTAATATTACCATTTGCTATGCCAATAGTCATAGCTTTTTGAGGAATTTGACATTCGCTTGACTAATGGAGCAAACAAAAAGCTAGTTGAATGGATCACATAATCCAAGTTCATTTCTGATTAACTCAAATGTGCTCTTATCAAGTGCTTTGTAAAGATATCAGCCAATTGATGTTTAGATTAAATGAAGTAAATGTTAATGTCACTGTTACTTATATAATCTTTAATGAAGTGATGACGAATTTCAACGTACTTTACTCTTGAGTGCACGATTGGAATTATACTAAAGATTTATCACTCTTGAGTGCCTTTCTAAAATGTAAGCAAATCTTTTCAAGAAAATAACGTCATGAAATTTTGATTTCGAAAATGGCAGCATATGGCATATGGACCCAAATCCACCTAGTCTACCTCAAACTAGGTTTTCCAATGATTCCTAACTAATTCTAGGAGAATCGAAACTTATTGAGATGCAAGGTTAGACTTCCCCCATACATCCCCTGGCGAACCGGAAATTGCCTTATGAGAAATTAGAATAATACTACTTGCTTGCTTCAATATCCCGCAAAGCAACAATGTCCGATGAAGATTGTGTGAGGGCGGCGCGATGGATGCGAAGCTCCGCGGCTCTGATGAAGAATAGAGATGCCTTGGTGGTCGCGAAGCTCCGCGGTCTAGATGTCCGACGGAGAGAGCTGAGGTCTTAAGATGTTGGCGATCCAGCGGCCATTCAGTAGTCTTCAAAGTGTCAGCATGACAGTGGCTACTTAGTAAATGGTTGGTAGGAAAAGCAGGATTATGCAATTGGAGGAATTCCTAAAATCTTAGAATGAACGGCATTTATATAGCCAGCCGTCCATCTCTCTCCTCCCTTTGGACACACGACTGTGCCATTCGGCGTACCAGTGTGCCATTTGGCGTGCCAAGTGGCGTGATGCCCCGCCACTTATCGCCCCGCTTGTTACTTGTAGGGGCGACAAGTGCCACGGATGCAACTGGGGTGGCGGATGACGGAGGAGCAGGTGTTTTAGTGAGGAAATAGTCGATGACACACTGGAGCAAGGAGGATGCTTGTCTAAGGAAATTGGGTCAGCCATGATCAGAAGACATCGGTGTTTCAAAGTGTTCATTGATGCTCAATCGTTGTTTAGTGGCTTTGGGAATGTTGCAAGGTTCCGGCATGTCGTCGAAGCGTCACGGTCATGTAGGCAAAAGAGCAAAATCAACCTCATGGAAATGTCTTCTTTCTTCAACTATGTCGCTTGCCTTGATGATGACTATTTAGTCATGCCGTGCTCTAAGTCTTCAATGGCTTGACATGCTTTGTTCATGCTGATCTTCAACAGTCTTCAGTCTTTCATTCTCAAGTTCCACTCCATCTTCTGCCTTTTACTGGTTGCGAATTTCAGGGCTGTCACATTGATTATCCAAACCTAAAATTTGGAAAACAAATAAAGCTCAAGGCACTATTTAATTTAAAAAGTTCAATGTGAGACCGACATGGACCCGGAAACAAGTGAGAATGCAACTATAGGATCATTGTTCATGATCACTTATAATTCTATCGATTTCAATTAACAATTTATGAAGGAGATAGAGCAGTACTCCAAAAATTTTGAAAGTAGAGGCTCTACAACAAAGGGTCTAATACCCTAAAAAATTTCCAACTTATATTTTTGTCCTAATCTTACCTTTTGTCTCATAAAAGAAAACCTCTAACTTCAGGTCAAATCCTAATTTATTATGATAAAAAAATTATCTCGTAAAAAATCTCAACTTTAGGTCATATTCCAATTCTACCATGAATTTTTTTTTGTCCTATGAAAAATCCCTAATTTTGGATCTCATCCCAATTAAATCCTGAAATTTTTACTTGAGCCACAAATTTGTCCACATTAACCCTCAATCTAAAATGTCGCATTGACAATTGAGAGATGAAAAACTCCTACACTAGTTGTTTGAGCATCTCAAGCACGAGCTCTTCAATCGCGAGAGATTGAATCAAAGACCAAGCACACAATCATTAAGTGCAATCTTGATGAAGTGTTGATTGAGTGTAGGCTTGGGACTCAAGTAAAAATTGGTAATTTATTATGAAACAAAAAAAAAAAGAGTGGAAGTGAAACTGAACCTAGAACCGAGATTTTTTTCTTAAACAAAAAATAGTCTAGGGTAAAATTGGTATTGAACATGATTTGGAGGTTTTTTTTTTAAATAAGATAAATTATATTTATGATAGATTTGAGATTAAAGTTAAAGTTGGGACCAAAAAAAGTTTAGAGTAAAAGTAAAATTGGAACATGACCTAAAATTGAAATATTTTTATAAGAGGAAAGCCGAAATTTGATCAAAAGTTAAAGCTTGAGGTTTTCTTAAGATATCGGTGCATGACAAAGTAATTTTGAAGAAAACAAGGAAACTCGGATCTTAGATTTATCGCAAAGGACATGTTCATGTGGTTCGGAAGGAGAAAACTAGTTGCGCCTCTCGGAAACAGATAGTTAGGCGATCTCCACCGTCCAAATGCCCCTATATTACAAGAGTACAAGAATATGACTTTCTTGATCCGCTAAGGGACCAAGTGCCTCGGTCATCGAGATCTGAAGAACTCCGAGGCTTGCGTGGCCATTGAACGAACCGGCTTTATACTGATCCGATGCCGACGTGGCCCGACCTGCCTTTTTCTTGCTCGGCTGGTAAACCGGCGGTGCACACGGCACGCGTTGTGCCAAGGAAGGCATATGCTTTTATTCTGTTGGCATCGCTTGTTCGAATCCAGAAAGGACAACTCTGATTACGACTCCAGGTTCCCCCTCTCTTTTTTTTTTAAAAGGCTTTTTCAGCCCCTCGGGAAGACGGATCCCCACGTGATTGGGCGTCCATTGGACAGCGACTGGCCCAACGACTAGTTCCTCGAAAAGCTTTGGATCAAATGCGCCGCGTTACATTAACAGCCTGTGTTGTTTATCTGTGTTTCTGTTCCTCGAAATACAAATTTTTTTATTCTTTTGTTTCGAGAAACAAAAAGAAAAGAACAAAAATGCATTACCGAAAAACACTTGGTTACCTATTACCAAAACAACAAAAACATAAAAATTGTTTCTTTTGAACACTTAATTAACTATTATTAAATAATGATTTTTAAGAAACAGATAAAAGAACACGATAATTATTACTGAACGCGTTTTTATATTCAAAATTGTTCTCAGGCTGTTAAAAAATTGTTCCCGAAAATAAAAATGTTATCAAACGCGCCCCAACCGCGCTTAGTCGATACGACTGTTGTATGGTATTTGACGAACTGCTCGTAATTGCAGCAGCTTTCAAAATGCCACATTGTGCAATGTTATTGTTTCCATAATCACTTCGACGCGATAAGGGTGCCTTGTCTTGCAAGAGTCCGGACTCGGGTAAAGGAGGAAATTTCTGCTAACTATGCTCAAAGAAGGCCATTTTCATGGTAACTGATGCAATGATAGGCCACGCTCTTTCACGATCGCAAAAGACATCAATCACCACCTCGCACGAAGGAATCGCCGATAACGCAACGATGTCGTTTCCTTCGGTTCAGTAGCATTTCCCACCCTTTTTTGACCTTTCTACTTTTTGCTTCTATTTCCTCTCCCGTCTTCGTAATAGTGGCCGCTACGAGTTTGTAATCTGCCTTTTACATAGCTAACTCTGTACTTGGAATACATTATCTTTTGCTACACATGTTCTTGCAGTCATCGGATCAATAGACTCCTTTATTGATTTGGCGTATGATTGGTGCCGTGATCTTATATTTTAGGTTCTGTCCGCTTCACGAAAAATAACTTCCAGAAAAATATTATCTGAATTTTCCGGCGTTCGTTTCATGAAAAATAAAATAGTCAAGGAAAATATTTTTCACCAATTGAAACACCTTTAAAAATGGGGAAAATATTTTCTGCTTTTTTGAAAGTGGAAAAATTTTTCCATCTTCTTAGTTACATTTAGATATCGTGGCCTCTACCATCATGCCTCGACCTCGCTCAAGATTGGCAAGCCGGCGGCCTTTAATAAATGAACACCAGAAAAATATTATTATTTTCCTATAAAATAATTTCTTGAAAAATATTTTCCAGAAATGTTATATTTTCTGTGAAACGAACGGAGTATTAATTTATAGTAAAGTTAACTTTGGGATCCAGGATAGAAGTTAAGATAGGATAAATTTTATCATATTTTATATTTAATTATTGTCCAATGGAAGACAAGGCAAGATAAAACAGGAGTATATGCCGGATAAAAATATTTTATGTGGAGGTGGGATAAAAGTGCATTTTGTGCAAAATTGATGCAGCTAAATTTTGGGATTACGACCAAGTTGCCCCATCTATCTTGATTAATCTGATTAAAATGTATTGAATAAGGATTTCGGAAAAGAAGCATGTAAAACGTCATTTCTCGTACAAATACGGGGCTATCCAATGTAAACATCGTCCTGTTTTCACACTCATTGGTTTTTCTGGTTGCCCACCATTTACTTCAAGAGATCTAATTGGACAAGCTAAGTGATTGAAAACGTAGGCATATCCGATAAGAGTTAGGAGTATCCCTTAAATTCAATGACCACTCCACATCGAACAGGAAAGTCATTTTCACTAATCATTGATACCACATACACTGCTAAAATAATGCCTCTCATAATTATAAAATTAGAAAACTAACAACATGGTGCGTGGTATGACCGATATGAATGATAATTTATGGGAATTCATGAAAGGGTAGTTTCTTGAAATTCATGCTCGGCGGATTGCGACGCCAATTGTTTGCACAATCTTATAACAATTCCTAGACGACTTAAACTCTTGCTAACAATAATGATAAAATCTAAGTCAAGCAGATCTTAGTTGCCCAGTTCCTTCGCTAGCTTCCCCATATAAATAATTCGAGCGATTAAACAATCTTCACATCTAGCCGTTATATAAAGGAGAGACGTTAGAGACCCACAGATAGACCAAACCAAAACAAGCGACGATGGCTTCCGGGTCGAACACCTCGTACCCCATCAAAACGGTGGTCGTTCTGGTTCAAGAGAACCGCTCGTTCGATCACATGCTGGGGTGGATGAAGTCCCTCGACCACAAGATCGACGGCGTGACGGGCAAAGAGTCCAACCCCTTGTCCACGACGGACCTGAAATCCGGCCGCGTCGTGTTCAGCGACGGAGCGGCTTACGTGGACCCCGACCCGGGCCACTCGATCCAGGCCATCTATGAGCAGGTCTTCGGCGAGCCGTGGAGCGAGGAATCTGCCTCCAAGAAGCTCGCCCCGAAGATGGACGGGTTCGCTCAGAACGCGGAGCGGGTCGAGAAGGGGATGGCCAAGACGGTGATGAGTGGGTTCACCCCGGACTCGGTCCCGGTCTACAAGGAGCTGGTGAGCGAGTTCGCCGTGTGCGACCGGTGGTTCGCGTCAGTGCCTGCGTCGACGCAGCCGAACCGGCTGTTCGTGCACTCGGCCACTTCGCATGGCGCGACGAGCAACGATACCGACAAGCTCATCGAAGGTTTCCCACAGAAGACGATATTCGAGTCGATGGACGAGGCCGGATTCACGTTCGGGATCTACTACCAGTATCCTCCGGCCACTCTCTTTTACAAGTACGTCCTCAGAAGCCCTCTGTAGTCATATTATTCATTCATCGAGCAAGCCAATCGCAATTTGCATAAACTAATTATCAGGTTTCGATACATCATCACCACATCACACTCACAGAATTAACAATTAAAATGGGGGAGACAACGATATCACACCCCGAAAGCACTTGGAATTTTTTTTTTCTCGAAATGTCGTTGGTGCTTCTCACCTACCTTGTGGCGTCTAGGAGCGGAATTTCTCGATCAATACGGCAAGACTTAGACTGAGTTTTATTCACGCAAGAGTACCGTCAAGTGACATTTGCAGAATCATTTAATTTTTCTCTCCTGCATATGTTTCGAACCAATATAATATGAAGGCTTGAGGCATAATTCGACTCATATGTACACATCGTTATGGGCATCGAGGAGAAACCCATAAATCAATGGCGGATCATTTGTTATCTTTTCCCATGTGCAAGTCGGAACGGTTACATACGACCACCATGATACATGTACTCATCGTTATGGGCATAATTGTCCAAAAAGTCATAAATCTATCATATGAATGCCAATTTAATCTTAAACCATTCGATTATGTTAATTTAATCCTAAAATTTCTAATAATTTGCTACTATAGTCCTAAACCATTTTATCGTACCAATTTAGTTTCAAAACATTTCAATGATTTGTCAATTTAGTCCTAACAATATTATTTAGATATATGGCTGGAAAGACAATATAGACAAACCTTCAAAAGGTTTAACACTAAATTGGCAAATGATAAAAATAGTTTAGTACTAAGTTGACATAATCGAAAGGTTTAGAATTAACTTAGCAAATCGTTAAAATGTTTATAACTAAATTGGTATAATCAAAAATGTTTATAACAGAATTAATCTCCCTACAATCGGTTTAGGACTATTTGGGTAATTTTCCCCATTGTCATGTAATGATGTTAGCTATATGTACACTTTGAAGCTTGCCCAATTCAATGAAAAGTGTGTTTATTTTGAAGGAAATTTCATAATGAAAAAAATGCTTTTTATGAAAAGTATGTTTGACAAAAAAAAAATCCTTTTTATGATTAGATAATTTATTTTCCTTATTTGAGGCATGGATTTTTTAATCGTAAATGATTTTTCGTTAACTAATCCTTTTCGGTAAACCAAACGTGCGAAAGTTTAGACATATCCTTTCACTCAAATAAATACACTTGAAAGTTCCATTTTCTTAACAAAACAAAGAAAGACATCGAGAGGACAATAATAAGTTACAGGAGTTAAAATCCTCATGCAAGAGGATTGATTTTGTAGAGTAGACTGCAAAAATATACTTCAAGGAGAACATTTGAAGGTACACGATGCTATGTTTGATTAATCATTTAGAGTTTTGTGTTATTTATTCTTTTTCCAAGGTTTCTTCCTCCTTGAAAACGCTAACTTTCTGAGTAAACTCTTCACTTAATTTCAGGAACCTCAGAAAGCTGAAATACTTAAAGAACTTCCATCAGTTTGATCTTCACTTCAAGGCACATTGTAAAGAAGGGAAGCTACCAAATTATGTGGTTGTGGAGCAAAGGTACTTCGACCTGAAAATATTACCTGGTAATGATGATCACCCTTCCCACGATGTCTCTGAAGGTCAGAAATTCGTCAAGGAAGTGTACGAAGCATTGAGAGCTAGCCCCCAGTGGAATGAGATTTTATTCATAATCACGTATGATGAGCATGGTGGCTTTTACGATCATGTTCCAACTCCGGTGGACGGCGTCCCAAGCCCAGATGGCATCGTCGGTCCTGATCCATACAAGTTTCAGTTCAACCGTCTTGGGGTTAGAGTCCCAGCCATCCTCATTTCTCCATGGATTGAGCGCGGAACAGGTATGCACGAGTTCTCAAATGTGGATTTTCATCATCATAGGTAGTGATCTAAAATGGCTAAATTGCTCTCGAAACTATATATAATTTAGCGAAAATAGCTCAGATTATGGTAAGTACTAGCTATCTGTCCTGTGGAAGTCCTAGAACATTCGGCTAATTGCGAGTTTGAATCCTAAAACCTTAAAGAAAATGCACAATCAAGCCTCAAGTGCCATTGGCAGAGATTTGGCATCAGAAAATCTGACACGGCTCACGAAAAATCAAGCCACATCACGGTTTCCCACTTGAAAATTGAATGACAGGCTTTTGTTATACATTAGTCAGGAACATATATCACAGCTACCGTATTCTTCAAATGGTCAAATTTTTTGTGCTTTAGACTGCGAGATCTGACTTGCTATTGATGTTCTAAAACATTGCATAGTGCTGCATGAGCCGCATGGACCACATCCTACATCACAGTATGAGCACTCCTCGATAGCAGCAACGGTGAAAAAGATCTTTAACTTGAAGAGTTTCCTAACAAAACGTGATGAATGGGCGGGCACCTTTGAGGTGGTCTTGAATAGAAGCAGTCCAAGAACGGATTGCCCAGGTAATCTCCAAATCGCACATGAACTTCTCTTCCCCCTTTTTCGGCTACTTTCACCTTGAGTGCTAACAGCATATACAAATTCGCAGTCAAAATATCCGATGCCGCAAAATTAAGAGAAGACGGAGCTAAAGAAGAGGCAAAGCTAAATGATTTTCAGCAAATCCTGGTGCAAATGGCTGCGACGTTGATCGGGGATCACAAGAAGGACTTCTATCCGCACAAGCTAGTGGAGGACATGACCGTCGGTGAAGCTGCTAAGTACGTAAAGGATGCACACGAGACTTTCTGTGAGCACTGCCATAAAGCCAAAGAAAGTGGTGCGGACGAAGATGAGATTGTTCTTCTAGGAAAGAGATCGACCGGAGGAACGACCAAGAACTTTGCTCAAAAGTTATTTTCCTGCTTAATCTGCGATAAAGATGACTGACGAATCCATTATTTGGCAATGTTGTGCTTTTTTACTTATTTGATTCATGCGTCTCTTCTGGACTGTCAAATCCATTATTTGGTAATAAATTATTCCACAGGAGATCTATAATTTTCCTTGATACTGTTCGCCTCTCATATTTCGTCCTCAATCCTAAAGACATTTTGAGTTCAACGTACGGCCGACGAAGATTTAACCAATGATGGACTGATCATATACAAGGCAAAAAAAACAAAGTCCTTTGAAATCCATATTACTACCTGGAGCCGATTGTCTATTTTTATTTTCACCCTGCGGGCATGCATTATCACCTGCTTTTCGTGATGTTGGGAATTTTCGCGGTCAGTTAGTGGATGAGAAAGTTATCCCTGGTCAAATTTCGGTCAAATTTTCCAATACTCAGAAAAGGATTTTTCTGTTGAGCAAACTTTTCTAGACCTCTAAAAGGTGATAAATAATCATGTTTGAAGATGTTAATTTACCACAACGACATTCGGCTCATAAACTTGGAGTCATAAGACTCTATAGTAGCCAAAATCTTGAATCTATGAGTTTTCGATTTTATGTATTAGTATTAAAGGTGGCGAAATTGGTCAAAAACTCATATTTTAACTCGTATTAGTTAATGTGGGTCATATATAGGTTAGTTCAAAAGGTTAAGTATGTAATAAATTGGTTAACTTAATAACCTAATGGGTCTTAAATGAGTTATTAATGTGTTACTTAATTAATTTTAAGTATTATCAAAAAAAATATTTCAAATGTTATTAACAAGTCATTTTTAGATTATGAAAATTCCGATATTATAATTATTGTATTTTTTAAAAAAGTAAAAATTGGATTATTTTTATTTTCCCTTATTTTCCTATTTTTCTTTCCTTTTCTTTTTCTCCTTTTTCCCTCTTTCTAAGTTGGTTGCTAGCCAAGAGGCGAGAGATGAGCTCACTAGATTCCAGCAACTGAAAGAGGAAAAAGCAAAAAATGAAAATATACTTTCTAAAAAAGAAACATAATTAAAATTGCACAAAAAATAAAAAGATTAGAAAAATTATCAAATAAAGCGTATTGCATAAAATTATTTTAATGATACATTCTAAAAAAATCACAAAGTAAATTTTCTTGGACTTGGTTAAATATGAGAGTATTTTAACAATACGGATTGGGTGGGGTCGGGCATGAATCACCAAAATTATATTATATGTGGACTAAATTGGTTAATATGGGTCGGATCATTGACCTGACCCAACACACACATTTGAAACCCTTAATTAGTGTAAATCTCCTGACATGACTGTTCCAATGCTACCCAATGTCTCGAGAATCGGACATCGGACATGAAATTTGATTGATTGGAAATTTGCATGCTTGAGGCTGACAGGTGCACACCTCAGCCTGAGGTGGCCGCCTCGGCCTTTGTATGCCCCCGCAAATCTTCATTCTTTAGATATGGCGAGTCTTTGCCTTGTTATTACTACTGTCTTGAATGTCTCTTGCGCTCCCGAGGTAAGCTCTCGGTGTCCTTCTCTTCAAATTCTAGATAGAAATATTTCTTAAGATGTTCTGATGCTCGTTTAGAATCGTAGATTTCAGAACACGCTGTCGTGTTGCCCGTTTGAAAAGTCAATAATGCGTTTTTTTTATTAGGTCGTTGTCCTGTCGACCTTAATAAATACTCACGGTGCCTGCGTAAAAAAGTGAAAATTGTTTTTCTTAATTCATTGTAATGATGAGATGAAATTTCAAATCTTAAAATACGCTTGCTATCGAAATTTCTGTGGAAGTCATGCATGTTCGTAGATCGTCGCAATGATTGCTTTGAACCTTAGATATAAATTTAGGCCATCATAGTGTTGGCTGCGGAAGAATGCTGCCTACGGATGTTGATGATATAAACTTTGTAGGATGGAGGGTCTAAAGTAGTTTAAATATGGAAGCTCTTGAGAAAAAAAAAGTATTACAAATGTCATATATTTATTGTATTTGTGTCAATTTATTCATAAGCTTTTTAATTATATCAATTTAATCTCAAATATTTTGTCGTAGAGTCAATTTGGTCATTCCATCTAATTTTGGTAGGATATTACCAACATTGACTCTGGATGATCTACGTAGTATGGCTAGCACTAATGTGAACATTTTCCAAATAAATACTATAAATTTTGAAATTTGTTATAATTTTTTTCTTTTTCTTTCCTTTTTTTCTAAACTTGGGATAGGTGAAGGCCACTTACCAGCACTGAGGGAGGGCATCACCACCCACTTCGGCTAGGCTAAGGGCGTGCATCCCCTCACCCAGATCTAGGGAGTGACATAATTGCCTCCCTTAGGGCTGGCGTAGACATTTTGGCCCTAAGTCTAGATAGAAAGGAATAAAAGAAAAAAAACTCAAAACATTGTAAAAACATATCCATGTCAGCACCAACCATGTAGCGGATTAAATTATGTCTTGGTTAGTGACGGCTAGCATCAAGCAATATTTAGTCAAAATTAATTGAAAGGATTGAATTAGCAATAGATCGAAAAATATATGATTAAATTAGCACATCTAAAATGTAAGGACTAAATCGACATTAGTATGGTATGTTTATAACTTTTTTGACTTTTTTTCTCTAGTGCTTATATTCTTTCATTTGTGAGCCAACATGGATCAATAGTTTCATGATTGAAGGATGGATTGTTGCAATGCGACTAAAGGTCAAAAGCCAATGTTAATCACAATATAAATCCATGAACTGAGATACTCAAATGTGATAATTCATTTCACGATTTAGAAATTATGATTTTGTTTTGACCTGGCAGAAAGAAAACTATGTGTTTCTTTTTCTTTTTCTTTTTATGTCGGAAGATAGTTAATATCATTGCTAACCCCCAAAAGAGGCACCGTTAGTTGTAAAGTCTAAACAAAGTATTGAAATTAAAGGTTGAGGAGGGAAATAAACCCAATTACTAGGAAGGGAGTTGGCTCAGTGGGCTTTAGTGACCCAATCCATGGCCTTGTTATTTTCCCTCAACTCGTAGAAGAAAAAGACACCACTTAGCTGGGCCATAAGACCTGTGCAATTAGCAACAATGGGTTAAGCCTGCCAAGGGGGCTCCTCTCGGCCCAATAAGCACTCTACTAGAGAAATGTTGTTTGAAGATAAGAGCACCTGCAAATTAGTTCCTACTGAAATTTCATGTCGGAGTTCTGTTCGTGCAGTTCGAGTTGTTCTTTTCTCCCTTACCCACATCAACACTTCTCTCTTAGCTAGGGTTTCTGCAACCCAATGGACGGACCATGGATTGCCTTTGTAAAATTGGAGATGAGAAGGCCAGTAGTGTTTTGGCATACTCCAACGACCGAGCCCTCCAACATTGAGTTGCATCAGGAAGCTTCCACGTTTACCTTTAGTGCCTGTGGACTTGGTGGTTTCCAACTCGTCGAGCTACTTTGGTCAATTGGCTTTTTGCTTATTATAGTCTTCCCATTGGCGATCCATTTCATGCATAGATCTACAATTGTTCGAGCTTTTGATTGGGTGTTAAGCGGGCCGAGCTTCCTCCCTTGGAAGACTGTTGAGTTGTGGGTCATATAGATCTACCATAAAAGAGCGGCAAAGAGAGTCTTCGATCTTGATCTTACAATGGAGTTGAGGTTTTTTAAAATCCATTTGTCAATGTGAGTTATACATGTTGTATTTATGTTGGCTTGAAAATCAAGGGCTAACCATAACATTTTTGTCTAATCGCAAAGGAGGAAGATGTGCTCTGTTGACTGTGATGCTCGGCCATAGATTTGACAAGTTGGGTCAGGTATAATTTGTCTTCTATGCAAGTTTTCCTTTGTTGGGAGAGAGTTATTGCATATATTCCAGAGCAAGAATCTAATTTTGAGGGAAATTGGGAGCCTATATATCTCATTCCATAGTGATTTTGGAACTTGGTAGGATCGGGATGGGTTTTGTCTGGTGGAGGGGACAGTTGTGTTATGTATTTTGTTATAGCCGTTCTTGACAATATATAAACCCGAGTTGTTGGCTATCCACATAAGCTTGTTTGGGTGGGGATGCAAGCTAAGAGGGTGAGCTAAGATCTCAATCGCTACAATTTTTGGAAAATAGTCCATTTACTTTGTGTGTGTCCCATTCCTTTGTATCGTGATCAATTAATTTAGCCACCATTCTTGCATCTTCCTTATTCGTTGGTCCTATGATTCTTCCAGATTGCAACCATACATCTTCTCTAATTTGTATCATCACCAACCTCCCATCTAATGGCAAGTTCGATTGCACCTCTCCCCACCAATAAACTTTGCCATCCCCATGACGGACATGTACCTTTTTTTGCTGTCTAGAACTCACCTTGAGGGTAGTAAATACTTTTCAGAACTTGGCACCATAAAGCATTCGGTTGTTTGACAATCCTCCAAGCTTGTTTTCACAACATTGCTTTGTTAAAATTTACCAAATCTTTAAAAAACCTAGGCCGCCACAATCCTTCCTAATTTTTAGATCTTCCCATTTCTTCCAATGAACTCCTCTTCTATCTACATTCTATTTCCACCAAAAGGAAGCTATTCTCTTCTCAATAGTGCGAGAAATGGAAGTTGGGATTTTAAAGATGGACATCGCATAATGGAGAATGGCTTAAATAATTGTCTTGATGAGAATTTTTTTTACCTGCTTTTGAGATCAACCTCTCTTTCCACCCTTCAAGTTTCCTTTTGGCTTTAGCAAGGATCTAAGCAAACATTTGCTTCTTAGTTCTGTCCCAATCATATGGAATTCGGAGGTATTTTTGTAAACTTTATGAGATAGAAACTCTCAATTCTAATGCTAGATTTTGTTTAAAGTTCTGAGGGTAATATCTCCCAAAGAAAAGGCCTGCTTTATTGAGGTTTATAGCTTGCTCTGACACATAGTAGTATTGATTCAGTACATTTGATACGTTATGTGCTCTCTCATCATGCCATCTAAGAAGAATATAGCATCATCAAAAAAGTGGAGATTATGGGTGTCAAATGGATGGGTCGGGTCGGCTTGACCCATTTAATTCATTTTGACATATTTTCATGCAATACAATTCTAGCAACTCATACCTGACCCAACATTGACCCAACTCACACCAAACCCGATCCGTATTGTTAAAACATTTCCCAACCCGTATTGTTAAAACATTTCTATATTTAACTAAGTTCGGGAAAATTTGCTTGGTGATTTTTTAAAAATATTGTTAAAATAATTTTATGCAACACAATTATTTGATAATTTCTAATTTTTTAAGATATTTTAATTTTTTTATTTTAAAAATTATATTTTCATTTGTTTGCTTTTTCCTCTTCCAACTCATCCCTCACCTCTTGGCTGGCGGCCAACTTAGAAATAAGGAAAAAGGAGAAAAAGAAAAGGAAAGAAAAAAAAAGAAAAATAAGGGAAAATAAAATTAATCAAATTTTTATTATAAAATAATCTGAATTTTCATAGTCTAAAAAAAGACTTGTTAATAATATTTAAAAATGACTTGTTATTAGTATTTAAAATTAATTATGTAACACATTTATGATCCATGAGCTAATTGAGTGATCCATTGAAGATTCATTTAACATCTTAAGCTAACACATTTATGACCCATAAATATTGGTTAAAATATGGGTCTTTGACCCATTTTGACATCTCTAAAGGAGATGTGAGAGAGTTGGACATGTGGAATTGAGATGAATAATCTTTTATACTTCTGTCTTGTAAAGCTTTACTTATAAGGGTCGACAGAGTGTTGGGCATGATAATAAATAGGTAGGGGAAAGGGGATCCCCTTGCCGAATTCCAACTAGTGGGTCTAAAAGCAAATGAAGGTTCACCATTAAGTAAGATGCTAAAAGATACTGATGAGGTGCATTAATTTATCCATTTGACCCATTTTTCATGGAAACCCAACCTCAGCATATAATCACATAGAAAATCCTATTCATCTATATTATATGCTTTTTGTATGTCTAATTTTAGAATGGATTGAAATTTACGCTTCCTCCTTCTTACTCTTAGTTGTTAAATCATCTCTTGGACAATAAATATATTGTATTGGATCTGCTTGTAACTTATAAAAGTTGTTTGCTCTTCAGAAAATATCATTGTCAGCCATGACTTCAGCTTATTAGCCAACACCTTTGCTATAATTTTATAATTGAAATTGCAAAGCTGATAGGTCTGAATTGGGTGATGTTCTCTGGGTTTGTTACTTTAGGGATGAGAGTAATATGCGTTCTATTAAGCTCTAGTTCAAACGTACCTTGACTGAAGAAGGATTGCACCATGTTGAAAATGTTGTCATTGATGATAGGCCAATGATTATGGTAGAAGAAACCATTTAGCACATCCGATCCTAGTGCCTTTGTAGCCAGAGTAGAAAACAACAGTTTTTGCTTCTTCTTTTATGATTGGTTTAATTAGATCTTAATTCATCTCCTCATTGACCACTGCTTAGCATTGCTCTAATACAGGTTGATAGTTCTAATCTCCAATTGAGATGAATAAGGATTGATAAAAGCTGTGGATATTATGACTAAGAGTCTCGGGGTCCCTACACCAGGTTTGATCATCAAGCCAAAGTATAGATATTTTATTTCGTTGTCTTCTTTGAACAATAGTTACATGGAAATACTTGGTGTTTTGATCCCCCCCCCCCAAATTTTAACCATTCTATTATGGACTTCATACACCAATACATATCTTCTCGCCTCCACAACTCTTCAATTTTCTGAATAATGTTGCTGGTTTCCTCTCTGTTTTGCTCCCCGTTCGTTGTATTTGTTAACTATATAATTCGGAATTTGAGGGGTTGATTTGTTTTTGGGCAGTTTGAAACTTCCTCCTACTCCATTTGCGTAATTTAGTAGCAACTAGCCTTTTTTTGTGTAAGATTGATTTCATTAGAGCTATTTGCTAGCTAAACTCACTTAATCACCTCCTCACACTTAGGGTCTTCGAGTCAAAATGGTTTAAATCTGAACATGTTCTGACTTTTCTTTTCTCTTTGATGTAGGGATAGAATAATTGGGCTATGATTCGAACATATTGCCAGTAGGACAAAAGCTATCGCATTTGGGTATAATACTCCCCACTCCAAACTACAAAGTGCATTATCTAATCTCTTCTATATTAATGTGCTGCCTTCTCTATTGTTGGACCAGGTGTAAGCATAGCCTTTGCTTTCGATATCCATCAGAGAGCAAACATCCAAAAACCCCTGGAAAGTTGCAATTCTATAGCGGTCCACCTCTTTACACCCAACCTTTTCCGAATGGTAAATTATTTCATTAAAATCTTCTATACATAACCATGGGAGTGGATTGGAGTTGTTGCTTTCTTTTATTGCACGCTATAGTCTTAGTCTCTCTTGAAAATTTATTGGTGCATGTCAAAAGGATATCCTTATTAGGTCGCCATTGGTAAAATCCTTACATTTTATATGGATGAGATTCCTAGAACTTATTTCCATTTCTGCCTTGACCTCCTCATCCCACATTATTGCTAAGCCAATTGGCTCAATAGTAAATGAAGCTTTGAAATAAGTCCTTTTTCTTACTCTCTCAATAACTGTATTTTGATTTTTTGTCTCCATGAGGAAAACCAGGTTGGGCCTCTCTTGAGCCACTAAGGCTCTAAGATGCTGGACTGTCAAAGGGGTACCCAGCCCTTGACAGTTCCAGCTCAATAGCTTCATCTATGCTTTGGTGACTTATTAGGGCCAACTACCACAGCCCATGTACTTGCCCCTTCCCAAGACTAAATAAGGGCATCCAAGAGTTGGTTTTCATCCACCATAAGTTCTTATGAGGTTTTCTTCTCATGGGGACTGACTCACTTTTGTTTTTTAGCCGCATGAGCTTTACATATCGCCTTACATTTTTCAGTATTTTGTGAGTGTATCTCATTCCCGGCTGGAGAAAGAAGTAGTGTTGGATGTTGATTTGAGTTGTGCCTTCTTATTATACTCACTTGTTCTGTCTTTTCAGGTTGGATAGGGACAAGTGCCAATACATTTTAATCTTCTGCCGCTGTTTCCATGGATGCTTTAGTCACCTTTGTTTGAGTCTCCATTACAACCTCTCCATTTGGGGCAGAGAGTTCTAGTTTACCGTAAAATGTATTCCAATAAGGGCTAACTTCCGCCTTTAGCCATGAGCCAAACCGACCTGGTTGATCTTGAGCCAGTCCAATTTCTTCATAGGGTATTTCAATGCGAAAATTAGCATAATGTTCAATTCGACTACAGTAATAGCAAAAGTGAGGAAGCCTTTCATACTTATAATTGGTCCACCATTTCTTGTCCCCACAGTTTATCACAGTTCTAGTTTTGAGCAAGCTGAACAGATTTAGCAACACTATGGCCTTTTCATTTTTTTCGACAGTTATAGCTTCTCACTTCAATTTTTATCTCCTCAACTTTCGCCAATCTAGAAGCTAACAAGCATATGGCATCTTCAACAACTCTAGCTCGAGGAAGGCCTATAAAATGTATCCAAAACGCATAATGCATGAATTCATAACAATGCTCAAGCATGTTTAGGTCTCCCTCTCTAAGGACTAATTGATTGCTCGCAAAGGACCAAGGTCCCGATTCTAACACCATTCTTTTTTCTTCACTTGATTGGAATATAAACGAGAAAAAAACTTGGTTCAAGTAGCTCGCATTTGACTGAATCTGCTTTCCATGCTCTCTTCATAGTGCTACTAAAAGCCTAGAAATTAACATTGGGCTTCGAAAATAGTTTGTCATAAAGAGTAACTCACTATGTTGTTTTTCTTCTTCTAGAATGTGGTTCCCTAGGTCCGTGATGTCTTCTTTGGACCACAAATCTTCCATTCGCCTACATGACGCTGCCAAATGAAGGTGATTGTCTTATCCGTATGCCGTTTCCTTGGGATAACTGAAATGGTGAGGATATGGGGGATCCGAAGGAACTCAGCAAAGCTTCACTTGTTCTTGGGTCACCTAGAATGAGGAGGATTGAAGGATGAAATGCAAAACTCAATGAAACTAGCAGACATTCTACCATGGGGCGCCATCTGGAGGAGGAAAAAAAAAAAGAAATGAAAGCTTTAAATAGGTAAAGTGTGCTTGAAATATGCCATGAATTACAAATTTATGGTTTAGTGATTTGGGGTTTTAGTAGATTGAAACAACTATCACCTAGAGGGATAGAGAGAAACTCAACTCATGTTGAGGAATTTGTGTTTCTACTTGAATACTGCTATGTCTGCCCATTTGAAGGTAGCCCACTTCATGTATGAGGAGCCCTCACTTCTACTTATTTGAAGAGGATATTAGAGATCTTGGTCTTGGTCCAATCCTGTGAAACTCTCCAGAAATTCCATTGATTTGGTTGTCATCTGAAAACTTTTATATGTTTTTTCGCACTTTCAAGGTAAATCCCAACATCCTTTCTTTCAATTTTGAACAAAATAACATGTTTAAACGTTGTAACATTCGTTTAAACATTTTGAATCGAAAGTATGCCCTTATGCTACTCATTTGAATAATTGCAAACCATTATTAGGCAATTGTAATGCTAAGATCACATCTCTAATCTAAAAGTATGTCATTATCCTTCTAGGTCATCAACTTATTATTTTTAATTTTGGAATTTAATTAGGCTGTTAATGTAATGGCTATGTTGAAATTGCCAAAATTATATGAAAAGTATAATTGAAAAATTCAAATTCAAAACGTGACTCCACATAGATTCCAAAAATTGCATTTGGAAATTTGATTTTGGCTTTTAAAGGGAAAAGTGTAAGCAAAATCCTGAACATATTGCATTTGTGGCAATTTAGTCCAAAACCCTTTAAATTTATCATTTTAGTTATAATTTTTTCACTTAATATTATTTTAGTTTTTTCTACTAAATTTAGCTAGATATTGCTAATGCCATTGCCAATCGGCTCACATTGCACCACCGGCATTGACGATGATAATTTTTAGCAACATTTTAATATTTTTTGAATTTAATATTTTTATTATTCCTTTTTTTCAATCTTTTATCTTTTCCTTTCTTCTTCATTTTTCAGTGATCAACCATCGCCCACAAGTGGTGCAACATAGGCTAATTAGCAACATTCACGTCAGAAATGTCCAATCAAAATAAGTCGAAATAATTGAATTGGCACTAAGTGAAAAACTATTGGGGTCTAATTAGTACTTTTAAAAGTTTTAAGACTCAATTGATATCAATACAATAGGTTTAAAACTTTTTTGACACTTTTCTCGACTTTTGTGATATCCTCACAATATGGAATTTTGAATTAAGGACTCAATTTGCAAATCACAATGGCTGAGGATGCACAATGGACACTTCTTGTGGATTAATGTTCTTTGTGAGCTGTACAAACATACAAATTTATTACAATTAAGTAGAGCCAAACCCATAGGCCACTCAATATTTTTGAATGACCTTGGAGTGGCCATACGACCTTGTGTTATTGTTGGAGGGTACGCTAGAATCTGATAAATGAATACAATTCAAATAGACTTCAATAGAACGACTCAATTACAAACTTATAACACATAATATGTAAAACCGATGCCTATGCTAGACACAGTTGTCCTTAAAACAGATTTGTCCCCTCTAGTACACAATGAGGCTCCCTCCAATACACGTGAGGTAATGTGGACGTTTGTTTCCTAAGATGCAACGATTGACAACAACGAAGAGAAGAACTTCGATGCTTTCGACGAACTTGAACAACGTAACTGTGCTAAACACTCTCTTAGAACGGAAATTTGTGCAATGCTTTTGAAGAAGATGTAAAAGAGTATGCAAGCCCGACCAAAAAGAATGAAAGAAGATAAAACAATGTGGAGAGACTTTCTGGTATCCATTCAAACGTTTGGGAATTAAACATCATCATAAATCAGCCGTTGCAACTTTAATTTTGATTAAAACAAACGTTACAACTTAATTGCAACCTACTGTTACGAAATAACGAATTAAAACCATCATTTAATCCGAATCTAGCGGTTACAGACTTTATTATTGAGTGTGGTCATCTCCAGAATGCTTTGAGTATGGTCGCTCCAGAATGTTCATAGTCTAACTATGTCTTCAGACTCAGATGAATTTCGCCCGATACAAAAATATGTAGCAGTATAGAAAGAAGGCAAAAAGTGACTTGTATCTAATTCAATTTTTCGGACTTTTTCGGGGTTGCATTCGTGTGCGCAGGTTGCACTCACGCCCAAGTTTAGATTCGTCGAGGACCCATTTTGCACCCCTACACATGCACGTGAGGCACATTGTTTGTGATTTAACTTAACACTCTAAATGAATGTAATTACATATAAAACGCTCCAAAACCTTCCTTCTATCAAGTGCTTCTACACTTTCCATTCAAAGTTATTTTTTCCACATGTGGGACCCACATCCCACTAAGGGTTGTCATGGAAAAATAATTTCTGATTCACCTTTTTTATCCCAAATTTCCAACAATCTCTCACATGAATGAAAATTGTTTTAACTCTATAATAGTGTTCAACTCTGAAACCTGCATAGGATAGGTAGGTATCACCCTTTAAACATTCCCTTGTGAAAGTATATTTACTTCACTAGCTACCCAGTAGACACGATGTCTTTGAATTGTCTTACTTTCTTATGTAAAGATTCATCCACTTCACACAAGTATCATATCGTTTGTTCAGTTCTCATGGTTTTGTTTATTTTGGCTATGAACACCAACCTGGTTCTACAAGAGTTGCTAAATAATTAAGCCCTTAATTCTCCTTTGAAGCGGCCATTCTTCTCTCTTGCATAGGTGATTCAATCAAGCTTAAGCAATTATTCACATCTTTTAAGAATCATTAAAGCATTATAACTATCATTTTTTTCTTACACTGTCACTTTCATATCAGAGGAATGGTATAGGTTATCCCCCACAATGACATTATTAAGTTTGTATAGTTAAGTTATCCCTTTGAACCTAGATCTTGGGATCTCCAGTCAAATAGGTTGGGTTTCATTTATGCTCCTCATTCTTTCATGGGCTTTAATCACATTCTTCTTGTCAACTTCTTAACTAACTCTTTATTTAACTATTTGGTTAGCGAATCCACAATATTATCATTTGACTTCACGTAGTCAATAGAGATAATTTCAATTGAAAGTAGTTGTCTAATGGTATTATTTATACGACATATATGTCTAGACTTACCATTATACATATTACTTTGTGCCCTTCCAATCACAGATTGGTTATCACAATGTATACATATTGGTGGCACATGTTTTTTTTTTTCATTGTGTAATATCCTCTAAGAAATGGCGTAGCCATTCATCATCTTCTCCACATTTATTCAAAGCTACAAATTTGGATTCTATTATTATTTTTTAGGATTTCCAAAAAGTGGTTGCACCCGCTAGTATAAATATATATCCGCTTGTAGATTTCGAGTCGTTCACATCAAATATCCAGTTTGCATCACTATATCCTTTTATAACACCTAGGTATTTGGTATAGTGCAAACCATAATTTCGAGTATACCGTGAGTACCTCAATACTCTAACTATTGATTTCTAATTATTAGTACTCAGATTGCTCGTATATTTACTCAACATGCTAACTGCATAGGCAATGTCTGGTCTTGTACAACTCATCAAGTATATCAAACTGTCAATAATTCTTGAGTATTCTACTTGAAAAATACTCTCTCCTATGTTCTTAGACAGATGAAGATTATAGACTAGAGGTGTAGCGGCAACACCAGAATCATTCATGTTGAATTTTTCAAGAATTTTATCCACATAGTGTGATTTATCTAAGATAGACCTTATGACATTCTTGTTATCTTTATTCCTAGAATTACATCAGCATGTCTCACATCTTTCATATCAAATCTTGAATTCAAGATCTTGGTAAATTTGACCATCTCATGATCACTACCAACAATTAGTATGTCATCTACGTATAGACATAAAATATCATAGCTATCTTCTATCTTTTTGACATAGACACTCTTATTATATTCATTGATCTTAAAGTCATTGGTAATCATTGTATTATTAAAATTTTTATGCCACTGCTTTGGCGCTTGTTGTAGACCATACAATGATTTCACTAATTTACAGAATTTCTTCTTTTGTCCTGAAACTATCAAACCCTCAAGTTGTTCAATGTATATATATATTTTTCATCTAAATCACAATTTAAGAAAGCTGTTTTCACATCCATTTGATGTACTTCTAGATTTTGCAGTGCAGTTATTGCAAGTATCATCTTAATGGAGTTTATCCTCGTCACAGGATAATATGTGTCAAAGTAATCTAAGCATTCACGTTGCTTGTATCCTTTGATAAAAAATCTCGCTTTATACTTATCAATAGAGCCATCGACATTCATCTTTCTTTCAAAAGATCAATTTAGACTTTAGAGGTTTATAACCAGGAGGAAGATCTACTAACTCTCAAGTATGATTCCGCATAATAAAATCAACTTCACTTTTGATTGTTTCTTTCCAGAGCAAACCTTCTGAAGAAGATGTAGCTTATGTATAGCTAAGTGATTTATTTTCTAACAAATAAATTAGAAAGTCATCTCCAAAAGATTTTTCCATTGTTACCCTTTTGCCACGTCTAGGTTTTAGTTCATGATCTAAATAATGACTTTCGTGATCTAAGTCATACATAGTTTCTGTTGTTCTTTTAGAAGAACTTGCACCATCATTGGATTTATATGGAAACATGTTTTCATAGAATTACGTATTCTTCAATTCCATGATCGTAATATTGTGTAAATCAAGGATTTTTTATGCATACACAAGAAATCGATATACACTACTATTTTGTGCATAACCAATAAAGATACAATACACCGATTTAGAATCTATCTTTATTTTCTTAGGTGTTAGCACGCTACTTTTGCAAGACACCCCAACACTCACAAGTATTTATAGGATGGTCTCCTACATTTTCATAACTTATAAGGGATTTCATCATCTTTCTTTCAATGTACCTTATTTAAAAGGTAATTACTCGATGAAATAGCTTCTCCCCATATGTTCTGAGGCAAACCAAAACTTAGTAACATCACATTCATCATCTCTTCCAATGTGCGATTCTTATGTTCTGTCACACCATTTGATTGAAGAGAGTAAGGTATAGTAATTTCATGCACAATTCCGTGTTATGCACAAATTCATCAAAATGTGCTTCTACTCACCACCTTTATCACTTTTTAATCTTTTGATTTTCTAATTGAGTTGATTTTCAACCTCATTCTTATAGAAAAGAAACTCCTTTATAGCTTCACTTTTACTTTTAAGTAAATACACATAGAAATACTTCGTGCTATTATCAATTAAGGTAATAAATAATTATTACCACCTCTCGATGGTGCAAATTTTAAATCGCAAACATCACTATGAATTAATTCAAATGGCTCGATCTTTCTTTCAATTGTTTGAAATGATGACCTTGTTAAATTTGCCTCTACACAAATCTCACATTTATGTTCTGAATCAATTTGGAATGTGGGTATATGATCCAATTCAATTAGTCTATGCAAGACATTATAATTTGTGTGACCAAGTCTACCATGCCACAAATTGGAAGACTCAAGGAAATAAGCAGAAGACTTTTTATCTTTATTGATAATAGTCAATACATTTAGCTTAAAAAGCCTTTCGGATATATAACCCTTCCCAATATACATTCCAGATTTTGACAAAATAACTTTGTCAAACTCAAATGCCATTTGAAATCCATGATTATTTAACAAAGACCTAGACACTAGGCTCTTTTGGATTTCTAGCACATACAGAACGTTCTTCAAAGTCAACTCTTTTCTTGAAGTCATCTTCAGCAGCACTGTCCCTTGGTCTTCAACCTTGGACCTTGTAGAATTTCTCATAAAGACATTCTCTCCATGAACTGGTTCAAACTTGGTGGATAGGTCCAGATTAGAACATATGTGCTTAGTGGTACCGATGTCGATCCACCATTCCTTTGGATTGGACCCAACAAAATTCACCTCAGAAATTATAATTGAGAGGTTTATGTTTGACATGTCCTTAGAAATGTCATTCACCATATTGGTTTCGTGATTCTTCTTTCTGGGAAGTCTACGATCTACATATCTATGTTCCATCTTTCCACAATTGAAGCATTTTCCTTGAAACTTGTTCTTGGAAACACCTCCCTTAGGTCCCAGCCTCGGCTTGGCAACCTTGTTTTCCTTGTGGACTTTCTTATAATCTAGAACGTTCGCCTTAGCAACAGCAGGATTAAATAACTTGCATTTAGAGCTTTTGTTGTCTTCTTCAATCTGAAGTCTAACAATTAAGTCCTCAAGGTTCATTTTCCTTATCTTATGCTTAAGGTAGTTAGTAAAATCATTCCATGCAAGAGGTAGCTTTTCAATTATAGTAGCCACTTGGAAGGTTTCACTTAGGAACATTCCTTTAGTCATAATATCGTGCAAAATCACTTGGATTTCCTACACTTGACTAATCACAGTCTTGGAACCAACAATTTTAAAATCGAGGAACCATCTGACAATAAATTTCTTTGCCCCAGCATCCTTTGATTTATATTTATGATCTAACAATTCCTACAACTCTTTCGCTGTTCACTTTTCACAGCACACGTTGTACAGCGAACGTACAAGCCATTCATGACGCAATTTCTACAAAAGAAGTCAGAATGCTTCCAAGCTTCAATTGCGTTGAAAGCTTACTGATCATATAACAGCCCGCTTTCGGCCCCCCTTTTCGATGTCCAATTGAGAGAATTTATGGGTTTAATTAGTGGCCCGTTAGCCTCGGGAGTACCTCGGACTAACCGCGAAAATTCATTTTGGCCGATTCCGGGCTTCCATAAATCGCATTTTGGTCCCCCGACTTTTAGATAATTGAATTTTGGCCCTAAAAGAAGTGAAATTTGGGACTATGGGGCATTTTTGGAAGAATTTTAGAAATGTTGGCTTTTGGTCAACGTTGACCATTGACAAGGTCAACGCTGACCGTTGACCAATCAACGAACCGGTCAACCCTCACGAAGACTGGCCCCACCATGGGTCGAACCGGTCTGACCGCAAGCCAACTGGTCCGCAGCCTGTGCTATCTCCCGTCCCATCTCCTCTCCTCTCTCTCCTCTATGGCCGAGAGGCCTTCTTCTTTCTCTTCCCTCTCGTGGCTCAGACGACGGGAGAGCACGCCATCTCCTCCCTCAGCTCCCTTGACACATTAGTTTCCAGATCCAGCCAACCTCCGCCTCCGTCGCCGCCACCGACGGGAGCCGCTCAAAGAGGCATCCACGGGCAGGGTCGCCCCTGTCCACGCCTGCGCTGTGGCCAGCTTCCCAGGGCTACCACGGGCTCGTCGGCCACACCTAAGCTAGGCCACCGGCTCCAGCACCTCGCCAGGCATCCCCTCATCCTCCCTATGGTCGCCACTGCCGACGACGTGCCCCGAGGCCGCCAATTTCCTCCCCGACCCATGGTATGCCTTGTTTTTCGACCGAAACCCTATTTATGGCCATTGCCAACCCGCCGGTGAGACCCAGCCATCGTCGCCGCTGCCAATCAATAGCTGGGAGCTTCACAAGCACAATGGCACAGGCCTCGTCCATTTTCACTGCTCTGTTTGGGGGAAACGGCCCTCGAATCCCAACTCCTCCTCCTGGATACCCAGATCGCAATTGCTTCCTTCATGACGTCGCCCCTCACCGCTCCGGCCACCCTAGGCCACCCCACCGGTGCCGATCGACTTGTAAGGGAGTCAGCTTCCAGATCCCACCGGTTTCAGCCGTCGGTTTGGCCGAAAGAGAGAGAATCGAGCCTCGACCCGACTGCCCCCACTCGACCCGATTTCGGACCCGATTAGGGGAAACCGGGTTTGCTCGCTGGTTTTTGGCCTGAACGGAGCCTTTTTGTCACCGGTGAGCGCCGGCCACCTAACCTGCCGGACTCCCACGGCCAAGGGCCACCTGCCGAAGGCTTCGTTAGAGGGCCACCGGAGCTTCGCCAGAGCTATCCCGAACCGTTTCGGACTCAGCCTAGCCCATCCGAGGTGTCTAATTGAAAATTGGGAAGCCGCATCAAGCCTGAGTGCAATTGGAAGTTTGAAAGGCGCATTGCCACGAGCCGTTGCTTGGGATGCATGGATAAAAGGGTGAGTGGACTCTCTATACTTCGATTAGATGCATTTATCACTTTAGTAGAATTATTGGATTTATTCAAATGGCTAGATTGTGTGTTTTGATGAATTGAGTCTAAGTATGACAAAGTACAAGATATTGGAGGTGAGGCGACATGGTGATCGATTAGGTGGCTAGTGAGCCTAATTAGATGGTCTAATTGCAGAACTAAATATTGAGATTGGATGAGGAGAATAATCGTGACTATTGGGAGCGCCTAGTCGTGTGATTAGTATTTGAGGTCTTGTGGACTTGACGTTGAATCGGTTGGCTGACGAAATACAATAGGAGGTCCGATTATGACTTTAATGTGTAATTGGAGAGCATTAGTACATGGTTGGATGGTTGGAGGCCGATTTATGGTTGTGTAAGTAATTTAGTCGATGTGGTCTTTGGGAATGACCGATTAGGTGGCCTGTGAGCCTTAATGGCTAATTGGAAGTTGATGGGATTCAATGGGTGCCTTGATGGTTTAAACAGACGATATGACCAGCCAATTATGCCCAGCTACACGGTATCGACGAAATGACATGCCTTAATCAGAAGAAGTCGATTAGATTAATAATTTGGACCGATGGTTATTACTGTGCCACGGATTTGACGTTGATTTGATTAGATGATTGATTGAGTAAATGGGAGGCCAAATTATAGCTCGGATTATAATGTAGAGGGCTTGGTGTTTGAATGGATCAATTATGTGCCTAAAAGGTCTAATCAAGGGTTTTTAATTAACGGGACAATAATAGGTGGCAACTGAGTTACGAAAGTGACGAAGGGGAATTTATGATGAATTTTTGGAATTTTTATTTATTTTAATATTTGTTAGGCCTATTATGAGGCAAATACGCCCTAATTTAAATTGGAAGTCGACGGGACCCGATTAGGTGTCGACACGGCCAAAATGAGCTGTTTTGATCTCGGGAGTCGACCGAAGTGGTCGTGGACCCCGATTCGCTTTGATTTTGGCTTTTAGCCGAGAAAATAGGGGCAATGGGCTCTAGGGATCGATTGATGGGATGACTTAAGCCAACTATAGTTCGATATGTTGTGCCTTGGAATTGGCGATCGAACGGTGCCATGGAATTGGCAAATTGAATAATGTCATGGACTTGGCGACTAAACAAATCAATAGACATAATGAATAGTGCCACAGACTTGGCAACTGAACGGATCAATAGACATAATGAATAGTGCCATGGACTTGACGACTAAATGGATCAGTAGACATAATGAATAGTGCCATGGACTTGGCGACTAAACGGATCAGTAGACATAATGATAACGTGACATGGACTTGGCGACGGTATGTGAATGAAAGAATTGGCCAACGAGCCGATTTTGATGGCAAGATGTCAATGGGGGCAATTGAACGTGGAATTTGACCATGAGTCGGGAAGGCTTAATTAGGGTTACAAATCGGTTGTAAATGGTCTTGATTATTTAATTACCACACAATTTATTTATTAGTCATTTATTTTATTATCGTTCTTTATTCACTTAAATCGCAATTTATTTATTTATTTATGGTTGTTAATTATTTTAATTGTAATTTATTTCTTTATAAATGAATCAAATGGTCGAATGAATTATGCGAATGATGAATCGAAATGGCGTGCCAAAGACTTGGCATTGGCTTGATTTAAAAGTTGAATGGTTAAGGTTGGTATTGTATGAGCTAATTATGCCATGGAGTTGGCGTTGGAATGGACTGATGCTGGCTGAGGAGTCGATCGATGATCAGGGAAAATTGAGGAAAACGATTCAATTGAAAATTGGAAATAAGCCGGAAGGGTTGAGTTAGGGTATAGACTGGTCATGGACGGTCTTATTACCTATTTAATTATGTAAATTACTTATATAAATTAATTGTTATTTATTTATTTGATGGTGTAACGTATGATGATTGCGATTGACTGGTTGTTGGGTTTAGTGCAAAGTCTCGGTCCCGGACCGATTAACTGATAAGTAGATTGGTTAACAAAGAGAGAGACTAGAGATGAGTTGTGTGATAAAAGGAACGAGATCATTGAAGGAATTATATGTATTGACTTAATATGCTCTAGTTTGGAAGTTGACTCAATTGAGGCCTAATCAGTGTCTATGATGACATAAGATGCCAATTCGAGGAGATTTACTAATTGTGGTCACGATGTGACGTTGTTGAATAGTTTTGAGCCGAGTCCCGGTTGCGGACTAGTAGATTGATGGATCTAGTTCTCTAGTGTGATTGATTCGATTCAAAATTGTGGGCTTGAATTCAAGGCTAAGAATGGGGTCAGCTAGAGAAAGCAAAAGAGAATTTCAAGGTTTATGTAGGACTCGAGGAATAAGAAATTGATTGATCTCGATGAAAGAAAGAATATATGATAAATCGAATGAAATACTGATGATACATTTGGGGAAATAATATTTGGAGGTTGAGTAGTGAGTAGGGACCATAGGGTGATAGTGTTTCTAATTTTGGTATAGGGATATACTCACTGAAATATTTATATCTCATTCTATTGTCATTAACTATTTTTTAGGTGCATGGTTAAAGATGGATTTGTGGGTGAGTACAGTGGGAGGAGACCCACACTTCCATCGAAGAATTAAAGGTCGCTGACAAGTCCTGGGATGTCGCCACTTGATGACCGAAGTGAAGGAAGGAAATCAGGGGCCGTTGTGTGCCCAAGGGCGGGGCGCGATGGGTCCTGACAGATTAGGGTCTCCATCATTGGAAAGCACAGGTGCTTCAAGGGCATATTCGGTTAAAAATCTTGCAAGACCCAATGTCGTCAAGTAGAACAGCATCTTTTGTTGCCAGCGCTTGAAGTTCGATCCATCAAACTTCTCTGGACTTTTGCCATGAGAGGTTGAACCCATAATAAGGACAGCAAAAGGTCCAAACTGATGGACCGCAGTAGGGAAGACATATGGTTCAGGCAGACAGACCGCAATAGGGAGTGAATCTTTGGTGTTGGTATTAGAGTCATCAACAACATCAAACAACATCCTTCCCATCAAGATCAACGACGTCCTTTCCAGAAGCCATTTGAACTACCGAATCTGTTTTACGATTGTTAGAGGGTATGCTAGAATCTAACAAATGAATACAATTCAAATGGACTTCAATATAACAACTCAATTAAAAACTGAGAATACATAATATGTAAAATCAATACATAATATGCTTGACACGATTTTCCTTAAAACATATTTGTCCCCTCTAATACATAATGAGGCTCTCTCCAATACACGTGAGGCAACATGGACGTTTGTCTCTCAGGATACAATGGTTGACAACAACGAAGAGTAGAATTTTGAGGCTTTCGGCAAATTGGAACAACTTAATTGTGCTGAACACTCCCTCAAAACCGAAATATGTACAATGCTTTCAAAGAAAATGTAAAAGAGTATGCAAGCCTAGACAAAAAAAAAATGAAAGAAGTTAAAACAATATGGAGAGACTTTTCGGTATCTACTCAGACGTTTGAGAATTAAACATCGTCATAAATCAGCCATTGCAACTTTAATTCTGATTAAGACAAACGTTACAACTTAATTGCAACATATTGTTACGAAACAATGGATTAAAACCATCATTTAATCCGAATCTGGCAGTTACAAACTCTACTATTGAGTCTGGTTGTCTCCAAAACGTACTGGTCATAACATTCTAAGTATGGTCGCTCCAGAACGTTCACAGTCTAATCATTTTCCAAACTATGCATAGTCTGATTGCATCTTCAGACTCATACGAATCTCGTCGATACAAAAATATGTAACAATATGGAAAGAAGACAAAAAGTAATTTGTATCTAGTCCTACTTTTCGGACTTTTCCGGGGTTGCATTCATGTGCGTAGGTCGCATGCTCGTGCTCAAGTTCAGGTTCGTGAGGAAGCAATTTTGCACCCCCTTGTGCGTGTGCACAAGGCATAATGCTTGTGATTTAACGTTAACACTCTAAAAGAGTGTAATAACATATAAAGAACTCCAAAGCCTTTCATATATTCTATGTAGGACATGTGCTTCTACACTTTTCACTCAAAGTTGCTTCCATAATAAGGGCTTTCTCTTGAAAAACAATTTCTCATTCACCCTTTTTATCACAAATTTCCAATAGCTATCACCAATCGCCTGACTAGAATAGCTTGGCCGACCTTCGCTCAACCAATCACCCGCCATCCAGCATGTGGCTGCTATTGAGCCCCACCACCTGTTCGTCCAACCAGCCAACCATCGTTGCCTTGCTATTTTTCCACTTGGTTCTTTGGGAAAATTACTTTATACTCAACCATTCAGCTTGTCTTACAAGCTTCTTCCATAATCATTAGATGTTATCCCATAAGTTTCTTTTGGCTTGTTTAAGAAGCCTCCCCCACCACTTGCTCTTCATGCATGAGGCAATCCATCTGCCTATCTTCACAGCTCCACATGATAGTCTAGCCATGCCATTTGGCCTAGCCAAAATATCCAAGACAAGGGCATTATGCCACTTATCCCGCCCGTGGATAAAGGGCGAGGCTATAAGAAACTGCTCCTTTCCTTTAGAGTTATTATATTCTTAGTTTCTGTCAAAAAACATGTTGTTTAACGGACATTCGAAATTTCTTAGTTGGAGGTAAGCGGTGTACTTTAGCTCCGTAGTTCAAGAGGTCATCGGTTCGGTATGCATTGGACGAGTTTTCTCGCATGTCCAGGCCAAGTCAATGTCTAGATTGCATGTGGACTATCTTGCCAAGAATTAGTTGGAAATTTCATACATGGTAGGAGTGGTTAGTGTTTCGAAAACCCTAGGTTGCATGGTTGTGGATTTTGACTGAATTATGTATGGTTTGTGACGTGCATATTAAAGTTGGAATTCATACTTAGATTTGAAAACTCCAGGATTACATTGCCTTATATGCAACCACATTATGCATGGTATAAGAGGTGCATGATAGAATTGAATGCATGTCCTCACTAGTTTATGGAATGAGATGATTGTGGCATAATTTGTATGAGAGATGCTTGGTGTCCTTACAAAATAGGGATGCCACAAATGAATGGACAGTTGAGGCTAGAGAGAGTCACCAATGCCTCTAGGATAAGTGCCTAGAATAGATTTCCTAGATGCCCTCATGAGTGATGATGCCTAGGTGGGACCTGGGGACACAATCCCCTTGTAAGACATCATATGATGTAGGTCCCTCGAAAACAAATGGTTGTCTTGGATGAGTGAGGGCTGTGACTCTAAGAGAAACCCATTGATGCTTCAAGATGAGTGCATAGGATTGCTACTCTCGGATGCCTTCGAAGTGAAGATGCTTAGGCTGGGCTAGTAAGCCTTCTCGCAATGGGCCAAAACTTTTGATACTAAGCATTTGAGTAATGGCATGTGCACTATTAGGATAGCACAATGAGTATGGTTGATTCAAAGTGATTGTGTCATTATGCGTATGTGTGTAGGTAGTGCTTGCAAAACCATGAATCGTGTTGCAAATTGTCTGATTGATTGATATGCGTTATTGTGCTACTTGCTAAACTTTTAACTTACTTTTTTTGTGGTGAACTTTTTTAAATAGATAGGTATGACCTCTCAATTAGACCCAACACCTAGATTTGAAGTGCTTTGCAAGTTTTCGTACGATTTTGTGGAGTTTACTTCACTGTTGTTTCCTGCAAACATGTTTTTTTTTTTTTATGTTGAAACCATTTTGACAGTCGACTTTAGATATGGGACACGCTAGCTACCGCTTTTGCGCCATATATGCAAGGCATGGAACAAGTCTGATAGGTCCTCTTCCACCTTCCATGGATATTTAGATTAGCAGCAGGAGTTGCAGCAGACCAAATAGGGTTCTTGACTTAGTCCCTAGAATTTGATAGTCATTTTTTTGAAAAAACACTTTTTTGATACTTTTTGAGTAGCCATTCGATTTTTATTTAGGCTACAATCTCCTACGTAACCTTGAGTGCAGCGCGTTGTGTATGCATAAGGAGTGTGTATAGATATTGTCATTCCTAACTATTCCAGTCGTCTTTATGTATCCCTTCGACTATGTGTGCATGTGTGTGGTGTGGATGTGCATATATATATTCAGCTATTCTGGTTTTTTTTTTATGTGTTTAGCCTCGAATGATGTTTATGACACTTCCGCTATAATAATTAAATGAGAAAGGAACTAATTTACAACTTTGTAATAATTGAATAAGTATTAACTGGTATTAGATTTAACAAGAGAGTTAAGTGAGACGATCCATAGTAGAATTCAAAATGAATAGGATAATATTCCTTATAGTTGATATTAAAGTGTTACAACTTCTAAGTTATTGTCATGCCTCATTCAATGTGTCTTCTCCATATCACACGTTATGCATAATATATTTATGTGATATAACATTCATATATAATGGGATTATGCAATTCTCAAAATGATGCGTCTTTGTGCCTGATTGCATTCTAGCCAAAACTCCACATACAAACCTTTTTAAGGAAAATGCAAATTAGTTCTTAATCAAGAAGTTGTAGTATTAAGAGGGTATTGTTGGGTAATTATCCGTTCCTTCTATGACCAAACCCTGGATCTTAGCCTCTTATTATTACATACAAACCAATCACCTTCCACATGTCTTTTAGTATTTCCCCATAACTAAGGTATTTTAGGAGAAAAATTGTCTAACTAGTCCTAAATCTATTAAACAAGGTAAAATTAATCTTAAAGTTTTAAATTTTGTCAAATTAGTCCTAAATATTTTCACGAAATTTAATATAGTATTTCCGATCAATTTCGCTAAATTACTAATGTGGACTATGCCATGTAACATGGTGATTATTGGACCGCTACGTTAGTAGTTTTTAGGGAAAATTGATTGGGAAGATTACATTAAAAATTTCGCGCAAATATTTAAGAAATTTTATGATAAAATTAAAATTTCAGGGTTGAATTAGCATTCGTATAATAGATTTAGAATTAATTATGTAATTTTTCTGTATTTTAGGTGGACAATTAGGGTCCGCATGATACAATTTCTGTTTCAGAAACCTATTTATGTCCAGAAATAGTTTTTTCTATTTCTGGTTCAGAATGAGTTTATGACGAAAAAAATGCGTTTGATATGCTGCCATAATTTCTATTTCAAAAAGAGAAATCCGTTTGATATGACAAAAAAATTTCTATTTCTGATTCTGTTTTATTTTTTAAAAAATATAATTTTATAGATTGCAAGATGTTTATATGATTAAAAATCAAATATTTCATTGTAAATTGACTTATTTTATTAGTGTTAGACCTATTTCATATTAACAAATGACAACTTTTAGATAGAGAATTATTTATCCTTAAAACTTGTGAAAAACACAGACAAGAAATTCCTCCATATGCGAGTGCAAAGTTAAACTCAAGCTTCTCTATTGTATTCATCTTGACATACCCTAGCAGACAAATTTTAGATTGTTCCCCTCCATCTAAAAGCCAATACCATGAAACAGAGCTCTTGCTGCAGAAGAAAAGACGCATGCAGAAATAATTGGATTGACTAAAAATCTATGAGTTGACTCCGACATGCCCCTCATTGCTTAACTTTTGCAGGTGGTGCCCTATTTTCTTAATCTATTGAAAATAGGCCCTCAAAATAGTTTGTTTGAACCAGCTGCACATTTTAACATATACATACAACCACAACCCACAAATACCTATCCACGACGACTCCCTGCCCCCTAACTCCGCCATCCTCAGCGTCGCCGTCGACCACCCCCGCAACCGCCTCCTCACGGTCTTCCACTCCTTTGCCCCTCCTCCCCTTTAACGCCCTCGCCGCCTATGACCTAGGCTCCTGCAGCCGCCTCTTCCTCGCTCTCCTACCCTCCTCCCCCTCAGGCCACGACGGCACAAACGACGTCGCCGTCGACTACGCCGGCAACGCCTACGTCACCATCTCCTTCGCCGACCTCATCTGGAGGGTCACCCCTGACAGCGCCGCCTTGATCTTCTCCAGATCCCCGGCGTTCACCTCGTTCCCCATCAATCGCGACACGCCGCACAGCTACTACAGCCTCAACGGCATTGCCCACGTCAGCAGCGGCTACCTCCTGGTGGTCCAGTCCAGCACGAGGAAGATGTACAAGGTCGACGCGGAGGACGACATGGGGAGGGCCGTGCTGTTGAACAGGGACCTGCCACTGGCCAAGGTGTCGGAGGTGGACGAGCTGGAGGCCGGCAGTCGCGCCGACGGAGGTGGAGGCCGGAGCTGAGTCGAGCGGCGAGAGACGACTAGGGCAAAGGAAGTTACAGCTGTTCTGATTTGGGGTGGGAGGAGAGCGCACGAAGGGGAGGGAAAGCAGAAGAAATGGGTTCTGTAAAGGGGAGAGGGGAAAGAAAAACCGGTTCTGTGAAGGGGCTGAAAAACCAGAAATTTGTTTTTATCAGTTTCTCATTCTAAGGCAAAAACCGGTTCTGGCCAAGAAAATTGATTCAAAATGAGTTTTAACAAAACCTTGAAGCAAACAAGTTTCTGGTTCAGAATGAGTTTTTTTGGTTCAGAACTTATTCTGAACCAGAAACAGGTGCCTATCATGCAGGCCCTTAGCCTAAGTTAAGTACGTGAATAGGTGGCAACTCCTTTTTTTCTTTTCAATTATGTTTATGGTGTGGTAGCCAACTTAAACCTAAGGTCCGAAGAAACAAGCCCTATCTAGCAAGCCTATTTGTAAAATTCAAGGTGCTACACCAATTTCTAGTGGCTAAGACAAATAAAGGACCATTCTTCTCGATAAAGCTCACAATTGTGATATAGTATGAATTTATTTCATCAAAACTAAATAATTTTAAAAATATTTTTCATAAATAATTGCTTTTATTACTTACAAAAGTGAATGATCGAAAAATGTGTTGACCGCCCATTAATATGTTTGGACATAAATTAATATTCATAGTGAAAATATTCTTCATCGACAAATTATTTTAAATGATATGAGTGATTAAATTTGTGAAAATATTTTTTAATAATTTATTTATTAGGGAATAAACGGAACCTTAGATCATGTGAGCATGTTATGCCTCTCGCTCCTTTATCTTTGAGGGGGTGAAATACTCTTAACTAGCCTATGAAGTACTATATGCGTATTTTTAATTATCATTTATTACCGTCTTTCGTTGTAAACAGATTAATTTACTTGTGTTGTAGGCGTGCCTTGATTTTCATAATTTTTCACAAGCGCTGAGTGAAGGATCAACATTTGTTGCTTAGAAGCAGTAATACATAAAATGAGAAATTGGGAGTTGCTATTTGATATTGAGGCGAGGTTTATGATT
The DNA here is from genome assembly GCA_030064385.1 of Melaleuca quinquenervia. Classification (NCBI taxonomy): domain Eukaryota; kingdom Viridiplantae; phylum Streptophyta; class Magnoliopsida; order Myrtales; family Myrtaceae; genus Melaleuca; species Melaleuca quinquenervia. The sequence continues at coordinate 8,211,417 of CM057721.1, read as the reverse complement.
TAATATATAAAGTTATATTTTTTGGGTGCTACTTTACTTTTTGGTTTGTGATAAAATTTATGCGCAACAGTTGTATTATGTATGCTAAATCTTTATTCTCGTTCACGAACAAGCAGGTGGCTTTAAAAAACGTTGAGCTCAACAAGCTTAATTTATAAAATCAATTTTTTTCCTATTCCTAGTAAAAGGGGAAGGGGGATTTACCCGTGTGAGATATCACATTGTCCGAGGAACCCTAGATGCTATCGGAGTAAAGGATCGTCAACAAGCGCATTCTAGTGCATTGTGTCGAAATTTTGGGATAAATTTGTTGGGTTTCTCAAAAAAACATCCTTGAGTTGCAAGTGGGTCACACATTGAAAAGCAACTTGAGTTGAAAGTGGGAAGTGGAGAAACACTAATCTCACATTGGAAAGTACGAAGGTTTGAGAGTGCTTTATATATGGTTACTCTCCATTGGAGTGGTAACGTTGAAAGCACAAGCACTATGCCTCGCGCGCATGCACAGGGTGGTGCAAATTCGATTCTTGACGAACTTAAATTTAGGCGTGAGCATGCGACTCGCGTACACGAATGCAACTCCGGAAAACAAGCTTCAAGACAAGCCACATTTTGCCTTCTGGATTAATGTTTTCTAACTCAACATTGTTACAAGTTTAGTAATTGTTGTAACGGTAGATTAATGACAGTGGTTACGAATTTAATGGTGTAACCATTCACTTAATCCGTCATTAATTGTAACGGTTGATTTAATCAACTAATTAATCCCATAATGTTTAATCGCTGAACAACGGTTTCCCCTACATGTTGTTAAATGTCTCTTTCATTCTTTAAGAATTGGTACTGATCATTTATTTGAGAAGAAGAGTATTGTTTCCCAGATTTCTCTGCATTGCATTGTTTAGACGGTGTTCAACTTAGAACGTTGTTCAAGTTTGCCGAAAGCTTCAAAGTGCTTATCTTCATTGCTTTCAACCGTTATATCTTGAGAGACAAACATCCACGTAGCCTCACGTGTATTGGAGGAGACGATTGTGTACTAGAGGGGACAAATATGTCTTAAGGAAACTGTGTCAAACACAGGCCTCGATTTCCTTATTTGATTTCCTTTCAATCTTATTGTTGTATACTTATATATATTCTTGTAAATACTCCAATGATCAGACTGTGCAGAGTCTAGAGACGGCTAGACTCAAGACGCGATCAAACTATACAGAGTCTAGAGACGGCTAGACTAAAGACGTGATCAGACTGTGCAAAGTCTAGAGTCACCAGATTCAAAGGACAAAGTCTGAAAACAGTCATAGTAACTGTCAGACTTTATCTAATGCCATTTTTAATCGATTTTGTAAACATATGCTTTGGTTTATAGTAACATCCTTTATTGCATCGTGAATATTGTATATTGTAAGTTACCCATTGGGTTCATGAAACTCCCTTTTATTTTGAATCATGTTACTATTCCTTATTGTGTTGTAAATGACAAATAAAAATTGTGAGTTACTCTTCAAATAGTGGATTATCTTTTTTTATCTCGTAATTCCTCTGTCAAAAGTGCCCACTTATTAAAAAATCGAGGGTAAAGCATTGGTGAAGGTAGAATTTGCCTTGTTAGTAGATTGCATGCAAAATCTGATTGTAGTGATATTCAGTATTGTTGAGATATGCAAGATAAATCAAGAAGTATGTAAATAGGAAACTTACAATATCGTGAAACATACAAATATGAAACAAGTGATCTAATGGTATAAACATGTATCTAGATTATTTCTTTTCTATTTTGAGTACATACATGTAAAGCCTATAAATAGATTTATTTGCTTGTAACAATTCAATAAATGAAAAAAAGGTTCTTCCCTAAATTCACCTTCGCTTCCCTCTTGTTGCTCCATACTTTGTGACATGGTATCAAAGCAACGATCTTGAGTCAATTCTGCACCTTCTTCCGAGTTGTCTTTGTGTTCCTTCTATTTGATCCCTAGCCACGTAGCTACAAAGCAAATCAAACCAACACATAGAAACTCGAATACTATAACATGCAAAATAGAGAGACAGAGGATGAGAGCTTACCTTTGCCACAAGTGTTAGATGTCCAGTACATGCCAGTTAATGTGTTTGGAATCTCAGAACCATCTCAAGAACAAACCCTACCGAATCCACTACTAATTTGGGATCCCTATCTAGCTTAGTCCAATTTAGGGCAACCCTTATCAGGTCATCCATACCAGTGGATGCCATATCATAGTTACTCAAATATGTGGAATGTTGGATTGAATCTGACAACATCATCATTGGGGAATTCGAATACTACCTCATCCATGGTTGGTTTAGGGTTTAGGGTACCAACCATGGATGGGGCAAACATAGCCAATCAAAGAGAGAATCAAGCTGGAGGTAACATAGGAGTCTTAGGTAATCCATACTCTCTTTATGGACTTGCAATCCTACCATATCAATTTAGTCATTGAAGTGGTTGACCAGAGCTTGGCGACCAGTTATTCATGTCAACAACTGATGGACTAGATATTCGCCTCATCACTCAACTGTTCACCAGCCCCGAGAACTACGCTATGTGGTCTTGAGACCTTCAACGAGCATTGGTGACAAAGGAAAAAGACAAACTCCTAAATGGAACCGTTCTAGTTTCGAAGAAACAAGGCTTGGCGAGACAATGGCGGAAGTGCAATCAATTAATTCAAACTTAAATAGGAAATTGCATAGTGCCACAGATTGCTGTCAGTCTACCACCCACGGAAGACTCAAAGACATTGTGGGATAGTATAAAAGAGATGTACGAAAAGCTAGATAGGGCGAAAATTTTTATCCTAATGCAAGAACTCACAGAATTGGAATGGGGAAACATGCCAATCGCTTCTGTATTCTACAAATTACCGACACTTTGGAATGAATTGGAGGCCGTTAAAGAAAAGCTCGAGGGACCCAAGGAGACCCTCCAGCAATTTCGGCGCATAAAAGAACAAGAGAAAGTGACTTGATTCTTCTTGATTCTCAACAACTCATATTTAACGTTTAGAAGTTAGATCTTGGCCATGGAGCCCATCCCCTCCCTCAGACAGATTTATCAACTCGCCATCCAAGAAGAGAGCTAGTGCCTCGCCTCGCCTCCTCGGATCATATCAGAAATAGAGACGTCGTCATGCTCACTGCCTAATTAGGGCATGAACAAAGAGGATCGGTGAGTGGAGGAACCGAGAGTGACGAATCGTGAAGGGCTACGCTCGGCTCCTTTAACGAATGAACCAGAGGAGTTCAACTAGGGTTCGGAAAAGGAAGGAAGGGCTGTGGTAGGTTTTGGAGAGAACGGCCACACGCCTTTGTTGAATAGAACAAATAGACATAATTTGATGATTAGATTGGGCAGCTATGAATTAAACCCTCATTCGGACGGCATAGATGCACACAGGCGATTGAACGGTCGATTTTTAATCAATCAAGCGAGTGGATCGGACAACTCCTATTATGTTACGTCAGCAAGATCCTATGGATATTCTTTTTTGCAGAAAAATAATAAAGGAAAAGGGAAATTATTTTGCGAATATTGCAAGCGCCCACATCACACTATAGACACTTGTTGGAAATTACGTGGGAAACCTGGAGAGAAAATAAAAAAGGCGAGAGAGTTTCCTGTGAACCAGGTGATTGGATTAGCATATAACAACCTATCACTTCGGATCAAGTTCAAAAAGTTGTGAATGTTTTGCGTCAAGTTGATTTTTCTAACAAGAAAGCAAGCTTCTCAAATATTACACACTAGGTCAGTTTCTATTTTTCATGATACATGGATAAGTGATTCAAGTGCTAGTGACCACATAATCTGCAATGAAGGTTTATTTTCGCATACTAAGAAAATCACGACACCCATATATATGACCCTTCCTGATGGAAATACTATTCATGTCTGCAAAGTAGGAATAGTGCAACTTAGTGACAATATTACCCTTAAAAATGTGCTCTTTGTGCCACAATTCCAATTCAACCTTATTTCATGGCGGGTCATGTTTTTTTTCTCACAGTTGTAGACGATTGCTCTCGTGCTACATGTATTTTTCTTATGCAGTCCAAGTGTTTGGCTCTTTCTTACTTACAAGATTTCCTTACCTTGGTAAAAAGCCAATTTCAAAAATTTGTTCAACGCATTGGGGCAGATAATGGGAGAGAATTTTTTAGCCATGAGTGTCACCTTCTTTTCTCATCACACGACGTTTTACATTATAGCTCATGTATGTACACTCCTCAACAAAATGTAGTCGTAGAGCATAAACACTGTCATCTTTTAGAAGTTGCTCGTACCTTAAAATTTCAAGCTTCCTTTCCCGAAACCTTTGGGGAGATTGTATGGTTACAGCAGCATACCTAATCAATCGCATGCCAATACGAGTTCTAGAAGGAAAGACCCATTTTAAGATGCTTTTTGGTAAGAGACCTAAAACTCATCATTTGAGAGTATTCAGTTGTTTATGCTATGTTACCACCTTGGGAACCCGTAACAAATTGAGTCCACAAGCTTAGTGATGTATTTTCATGGGCTACCCACTTTTGCAAAAGGGCTATTGCGTATATGATCCATCAACTAATGATTCTTTGTCAGTAGGGATATTATTTTCCATGAAGACACATTCCCTTTCCAAGATTATGTGTCCTCTAGTATCGACTCTGGCTCCAGTCCTTCTAGTCGGTCATTTCTCCATGAAGAGGATCTTCATTCGGGTTCTTCATATATGCCCGTCATTCATCTAGGATATCGGCAATTGCTCTCATGGAAGAGCCTAGACGCTCTAGCATTGTTCCTGCTAATCCAGTGGAGACGTCTCAGCCCATTGATGGATCACATGGCACCACAGGTTCATCTCCCGTTCCGAATTCTTCTCCCACTTCTCCATTATTGGTCCCTGCACCAGTTACTCCTCTTCAGCAAACTAGTCAACCTTCTCAGCCACCCACTTGGACAAATGATTATATATGCTCATCGGCTAATTCATTAGGTATTTTATATCCTACTTCTTCTTATGTTTCATTTGCCCAGTTATCCAAGAAACATAAGTCTTGCGTTAGTAGAATATCTTAAGCATGAGCCTTCGGTCTATCAAGAAGCTGCTAGTGATCCATGTTGGTAGAAAGTTATGGAGGCCGAATTGCATGCCTTAGTTGAAAATCATACTTGGGATTTTGTTCCCTTATTGCCTCATTGCAAACCCATTGGATGCAAATAGGTTTACAAAATCAAGTTTAAGGTTGATGGTTCCGTTGAGCGCTACAAAGCCTGTTTAGTTGCAAATGGCTTCACACGACAAGAAGGTTTCAATTATCACGAGACTTTCTCCCCAGTTGCTAAAGAAGTGAATGTTCGATCATTCTTATATGTTGCTGCACTTCATGACTGGCCCCTTCATCAGATGGATGTACATAATGCTTTCCTGTATAATGATCTTGATGAGGAGATTTATACAAAGCTTTCACCGGGCTTATGGCGATAGGGAAAGAATAAGGTATGTCATCTCCGTAAATCTCTCTATGGTCTTAACAAGCTTCTAGATAGTGGTACGCAAAGTTCACCATGGCACTTACTTTTGTGGGTTTCAATCAGTCCAAGCATGACTATGCTCTTTTTACATGGTCAAAGGGCACATCATCTATTTATCTTAGGATTGATGTCGATAACATTCTAATAATGGAAAACGATGACACGACTATTAAAATGCCAAAAGACTACATGCATTCTACATTTCACATTAAGAACTTAGGACCTCCTAAGTATTTTCTTGGAATTGAAATTGCACGTTCATCATTGAGCATCTCTCTTAGTCAACGTAAGTTCATTTTGGAGATCGTATCAGAGGCAAGATTAGTGACATGTAGACCATCTACCATTCCTATTGAACAAAATGTCAAAATGATAACGGCTTAATATGATGAAAAAGTGTCATATGATATTGATGAATCTTTGCTCAAGGGCTATTCTATTTATTAGAGACTCGTCGGGAAGCTCATATATCTCACCATGACCATGGCAAATATTTGTTATGTTGTACTTTGATTAAGTCAGTTCATGCAGAAACTGAAAGTTTCCCACATGAATGTAGCCATGAAAAAAGTTAAAGACCTGAAGAGTTGTCCAAGGTTAGGAATTTTGCTTTCAAGAGAATGTGACATGGAAATAAACATTTTCTGTGACTCTAATTGGGCTACTTGCCAGATGGGCCAAGGATCAGTCATCGGTTTCTGCATCAAACTTGGGAAGTTTTTACTTTCTTGGAAAACAAATAAGCAGTCGACTGTGTCATTGTCATCAATTAAAGCTGAATATAGAGCTATGACTAATATTGTCTGTGAAGTAATTTGGATGCATGGATTATTATCAGATCTTGGCATTAAAATTAAAAGGCCAACAAACTTATCCTACAACAGCGATGTAGCTGTTAAACTTGTGGCAAATCCTATCTTTTATGAGAGAATGAAACATATCGAGGTGGTTTGTTACTTCACTCGAGATAAGATCCAAGAAGGAATCTTGTGGGATTGGAATCATGGAGCAACTTGCAAACTTATTCACTAAGGCGCTTTGTCAGTGACAACATGCATGTCTGTTGAGCAAGCTTCGCATCTTGAATATATACTAGCCACTGACTTGAGGGGGAGTGTTGAGATATGCAAGATAAATAAGGAAATATGCAAATAGGAAACTTGCAATATCAGAAACATACAAATTGGAAATGAGTGATCTAATTGTATAAACTTGTATCTAGATTATTTCTTTCCTATTTTGTGTACATACATCTAAAGCCTATAAATATATTTAGTTGCTTGTAACAATTCAATCAATGAAAAAGAGGTTCTTCCTTGAATTCACCTTCGTTTCTCTCTTGTTGCTCCATACTTTGTGACAAGTATCATATCGTGAATGATAAACAAAGTTCTTAGAACCACCTTTGGGCTTTGTAAAATACCTTTTGGTGTGTAAACTAAGTAACACCTCTTAACTTGCCGTAAACATTACAAAATTTCATCAGTTATCACGTAATTCCTAAAATCTCGTCATTCAAAAAAATCTTTCATTTTCACAAACTACTCTTCTATTTAAAGATTTTGTATGATTACAGTCCTAAAGTGTTTCAGATATTGAACATAGTTTGTAAATTATTCGATTAGTTCATAAGCACTTGCAATTTTGATTGTAAAACATATTACTGATCGTATTGTAAACTTGAAAGAAAGTCATAAGTCACCCTTTGGTTTAATAAAATACACTATTGTTTAAATTGTCGTAATATTCCTTATTGTATTGTAAAATATATATAAAAATCACAAGTTACTGTATGAATGCAGAAAACAACTCATGGTTTGTTAAATTACCTTTCTATTCATTTTTTTAATGATAGCGTTAGTATTCTAAGTGGGTTTTGTACCTCGTTATTGGTATGATGTTTGCAGTAACAATTCTCATTGAATTCTAAATGATAAATAGAGTTTGTAAATTACCTTTTGATTTCGTAAATTATCATTATGTTCGTATGCGTTTTTTATGGTAATAATATTCCATATTCTATTTTAATTGACAAATAATGTTTGTAAGGGACCTTTTGGTAATTTACGCATATTAACAGTACTTTATTGAATCTTTGACGACTAAAACTTGTTAGTACTTTAGTAAACTATCTTTTGGTTTAATTAGTTACCATTCGTTATCTTTTGGTTTAATTAGTTACCATTCGTGATTTTTTGATGACATTCCTCATTATATGTATATGATAAATAGAGTTTTTAAGGTATCTCTTGACTTTGTAAATGCCTTTTCTTATTGCATCATAATTGATAAATAAAGGGAAAAATCATATTATCCTTACCTACCCTTTTTGTATATTCACCTTTTCATTTTTGCAGTGACATAGTTGGTTATATGATAAATGATTGACTTGTAAAATACCATTTATTTTGTACGTCACCTTTTATAAATGCAATTTTTTTTTACATATTGTAAGTTAATTTTTTAGATTTTAGATTTCCTTTAATAATCATAAATTTTTCCCCTTAACCATCATAGAAACCAAATTATAAGGGATAAAAATTTGCATAACTAATATGATTCCTTTCTTCTGGAACGGCCTGTCGTCTTGTTCATCGGAGGGAGGAACTTTTGCACTCTTCAGAAAACCTCTCACCGACACGGCCGCTGTTAGTTCATCCTTCTCGGTTTAATCCCCACTTCAGCTTCAGCGAGAGCAGTAGGCGATCCATGAATTCATATAGCACCCTTCGCGTGCTCGAGCTCGAATGGTTTGGCTACGAAGTGCGATAGGGATAGAGCATGTCCCCAAGGAACCAGAGTTCGCATCCGGTGTAAGCAATGAGCGAGGCGGCGCAGCAGCAGCAACGCCGGTGCTGCTTGTCGCACGGGTTCTCCGTCGTCGCGTCCGAAAACCCTAACAAAATCGCCGTCGTACACGCGTCGGGCGGAGCCATTGTTTCCGATGAGTTGCGCCGGAAGGTTGCGGCCGACTCCGGCTTCTCCGCCGGCGTCGATCGGTTCTACGATGAGCGCGCGCGCTCCCTGTCCCCTCCGCTCTACCCTGGGGACCAGTGCTTTACTTATTCCGATGTGTCGCTGGCCGTTGATTCCCTCAGCTCTCGTGTCCGCAACATTCTCAACCGCGGAGATGACACCGACCTCATCAAACCTCCAGGTACGGAGTTTCGTCCGTGCTAACGCTGTATCACGCTGACATTTGGTTGCATTAGAACTTTTGTTTCAGTGACTATTGATCAACTTCCGTATATGATCCTTGGTGATGGTTGAATATCGTGACAATCATTTCTTTAGTGGCGGTGATTTGTGACAAAGATGGCCTTGTTGATGAAGGCAGCTGAAATGATATTTCAAATTTTTTATAGGTAAAAGTTATCATAGTGGTGATGAAGCGGCGTATACATTCAAACCAGGTACAGCTCAATTGATGGAGTCAGGGGATGTTTATGTACCAAAAGTAATTGGAATCTGTACACCTCCTTCAGTGGAGTACATTGTCTCTGTTCTCTCTGTTTTAAGGTGTGGCGAAGCTTTCTTATCTATTGACCCGATGTGGCCAAAGGAGAGGATGTTGTCAATTGTCTCTCAGTCTAATGTCGAGCTCATTATTGCATCCAAGTCATCATTTGGTAAAAGCCACAGTTGGCAAACAGATTGGGTAGTGGAATCTGGGAGTTGTCCTGTCATGCTCTTCTCAATGGAAGAAAGTACCAAAGAAATTAGTAGGCATGGAACTATTGTTTGGCCTTGTGCACGGGAGAAAAGAAGACTGTTTTGTTATTTGATGTACACCTCAGGATCAACTGGCAAGCCTAAAGGAGTTTGTGGCACTGAAGAAGGTGTGCAATTTGCTTTTTCCATTTGCTTGCATTTTCACATCGTGAATTGTAGTATTTTATTTATTTGCCCCTAAGTGAAATTATATTATTCAGCATTATCATTGGTGCTAGTGAGAGTCAATCTAGAGAAGCCTTGCGCTTTCATCTGTGGCTTCTGGCTTCTGTTATATAATCAATATAGTGTTTTTGCCTTTCATCTTCACACTGTTGCAACACTAGTTGCTATTAGCATGCCCCTTGACACTGTAATAGGTGACACCAACTCTGGTGTGGTAGACAATGAGATGGCTCCCCTTTTGTGTAATACTATTGGCCTTTGAGAATTTCCAGAAGTAGCCAAGCATAAGAGAATGCTCTCTCTGGAGCAAAATGTTTGTGTTAAGCTTTGGTATTGCAGTTTGGTAAATGAGGTAATTATGAAGTTAGTGAACATTTTACATTATCCTTGGACCACTTGTTAGCGTCTTCTTTTCCAGAACAGTCAGATGGATCTCTAGCGTATCTCATTTTGATTGCCAGCCTTCCTACAGTTCTTTGAAACATAAAGTCTGAGATAGTTTAGTTAGATCCATTACAACCTAATCTGAAGAAAGAAGTTCACCCTTCCCATTTACACTTTTCTCAGAAGGTGAAATCTTAAGAATTTGGTGCATCAAAGTTATCTGCTTCCTACTGTCCCAGAGATCTGCATACTTTTAGGTTTGTTCATAGACCTATTTTTAATAATGGCTCTATGCAGCCATTTGAGTGAGGTGCCTCTGGAGAAACCCGATGCCCATCCAAACTACCTTTCCTGATTTTGGTGGTTTCCCAATTTGGTTAACTTGTATCTAACAATTTGAAGTTTTGCCTTGATTGGTCTAACAGCTTGTGACCTTGATAAACGGGCTTTTCCTCTTCCTCCCCTTTAAATTTTTCATGAGTGCTCCCCACAAAATTTGAAGGTAATCACTACATGACCTGTTGGAAGTGTGGGAACTGCAAACATCGACATTTAATTGCACACGTCAAAATTGGGTCGGGTGCAATTTTTCTGCTGGAAAATATAGCTACAATGTGAATTTTGAAGAGCAGGCTAGGGCACTAGCAATACTACCTGAATAAATAACAGTTTTTGACCTCATCTTAATCTTATGTATGTAAAGTTAATTTCTTTCTGTTCCTTGGTATGTCTTGTCTGCATGGGGTGGTTATCTTATTACCTACCCTGCTGCTATCACTCTTTTCCCTTTTGGATAAGATTTTTCACCCATAAAGCACTATAGCCATTCTAAAGCTTTGGTGAAATGGTGGGGCCAAATATGTATAGGACCGTCGTTCTTTTCTGTACATAAGGTTTGCAATTCCACAACAATACTGTGTCCACTTCTCTAAATGTCTTGTCATTTTCTGGATTGAAAACCAAATATACCTTCCATAAAAGACTGCTGTCTTTGATGGAACTTTAACTTTCCAGAGTTGTTTCCAGCCAGAGAAACTGGAAGAAATGCATAATAGAGTAGTATACTAGGATGCTATCTTGGAATTACCTTCTCTTTTTGAGATCTGATTTGATTTTATATCCTCCATTGACTGAGCTGGACTAAGCTCAGATGTGAATGGGAACAAAGTCTTCACCCTGGTTAGGGTGGGATATAAGAATTGTATTTCTGTGATTCTTCCACTACAATGCCTTTTTAGCTCCTTATGTATGAGGTTTTTAGAGTCTTGTCATCATAGTTGAGCCTCCCATAATTTTTTATCTTCCTTCACCATGCACAAGAACATCAAGTGCACTTCCAAGTTCTGTCCATGTATACTGAGAGTAACATAGATTTCAGTGTCTTAACCTTTCGGAAATGTAGACTCAACATCCCTAAAGGGTTCACTTTTGACATAAGTTTTACTACATTATTGAAGTTTCATATTTAGTCTGCCTACCATATCATTGTTTTCGGTATACCATCTACTAGCCACATTCAACTAAACGAAATTTGAATTCATTGAATATGCTGTTTCAAAGAAGTGATTGATGAAGGTTTGTAACTAATCTATAATATGCTATATATGTATAATTGACATTTTTCCTAATGGCTAAAGTTTTTAGAATAATTGACAGTGGCCCCATAGAAATTCTTCTTGATTTCAGAGTAGTAAAATTAGAGTTTAGACATTTCTAGGCCTTTGATTTGTCTCCTCAATCATATATTTCATGAATCAAAAACCTCGGGCCAAAGCCGACCTACGCATGAGGGGGAGTGTTACAACATTTAAATTCTGAATAATGCATTCTTTTTATTTCTTAAGATTTTGGGTTGAGTTTTTAACCATTGATGATTTTGGCACATGGTGATGGAATGATTAGAGATTCTCTGTTGGAGAAAGAATCTTTTATCTTTGTATGATATTAATTTTATTTTTCATTGTTGGCTGGAATAATATCCTTCAATTATTAAAATTTTCTATGGAGGAGGAAGGCCAAAGTATCAGAATTCGAGCAGCAGTGAGGCACCTACTTTTTGTGCTCCAGACCATCAGCCTTTCACCGTAAACCAGAGGCTAGAGAAAACTCTGATGCAATGAAAACTAGGTCTAAAGATACTAGGTGTGGGATGTGCACTGTACTTATGAACAGTAATTGGATATATAGGTTGCAAGATGATGAGAGACTATTGAATAATTTGACGAAGCATCACAAGAAAAGTTCGATTGAAAGTTCTTGACTGAACATCATGGCTATAGTTTCTTAAATACCGCACCACACAATTGAAAAGCAAACAACAGCTTAAAGCTCGGTTATTTAAATACTTTCAGTCCTTCAAACTTCTTGATAGGGAGATAACATCATGGCTATGGATATTGGTAAAATCTTACTCAATGAAGAAACTGAAAAACCTGGAATCTATAAGATATTGATGGCCTTCACGTTAACCTTGGAGGAGTATAACCACTTCACGGTTGAGTTCTGTGTACAAGGCTCCTTTTCTCTTACCTTTTATATGCTGTTTGTGTACGTAGGTGATGTTTTGCAAGTAATATTGTGGTTTCGATCTAGTAAGAGAAGAATCCTTCGTAGTAAGTGTAAATGAATCATTATGCTGACTGCTTTTTCATTTTTGAGGTTGTTCTGCTATTAGCTATTAGATTACTCTTCAAGAGTAATCATGCCTTTTCTCTCTCTTGTAGGTCTCTTAAATCGCTTTTCTTGGATGCAAAGATTGTATCCTTTGTGTGGAAAAGAACTTTTGCTGTTCAAGACATCAATAAGCTTTGTGGACCACCTACAGGAATTTTTAGCTTCTATTCTTTGTGGTTGTACTTTGGTTGTTCCTCCACTCAACATGCTAAAGCACAATGCTTTACTTGTCACTGATTTTCTTGAGGTATGAGGTACTTATTTTTTTATCTTTTTTCTATTTCTTAGTTTTCCTGAGTATCAAATATGTCAAGCTCTAGCTGTAAAATATTTTTTTTTCTGGTCTTTTTGTTCTACATGGTTATGAATTGCATGAATTGATTACTAAACTAAGTTTGACATTTCTGATCTAATTTGTTCAGTTTGTACATGACATTCTACTTCTTTCTTTTGTTATCATGAGATATTACTTACTAGCATCTCATATAGTTTGTAAGTTTCTATTGTGCCATTAAAATACTTTCAATTAAAAAATGCTTTTTGGCTAATTCAGTTCTGATTTTCTCACCTATATACTACAGTGAAAAAGAATCGATTTTTCTACACACGCACATATACATACTTAAAGACGTTCATAGATACGTACATACAAACATACCTTCATTCATACATGTAATTCCTTTTCTAACTTCTTCCAGGTTTGGGATGATCCCCAAGGGCAAGGATGGATCCAGAAATATAACACTAGGTTGGCCAAAATGTAAAACTACAAGTCCAACATACTGAAAATAGTATAAGTTGCATCAATCTAATAGAACTTCACTGAATCTCACTAGGATTTTCAAAATTAAATAATATGAAACTCATGGGTAATATCTTGATTGTGAATGGAACGTTCATCTTTTGATGAACCAAGATCTATTGCTGACTAAGAGAGGTCACTGGAAATGTATTACTGAGTATTAACATGGTTTAGTGGCTAATATTTAGTTCCCATAAGTTTTTCATTTTTGTACAACTCTAATAATACTGATGGATATGATAATATTAACCTTTCATTCTGAAGGGAGTATAGAATCTATTTCACCATGTCAGGACAATATATGGCAGCAAGCATGCACAAGTTTTCTATCTTTTGACGTGTTCTTATAATAAGTATGGTGTATTATCAGAAGGGTCAACATCTGTAATCTTTTACTTGTTAGTAAGATTTAATCTTCATTTTTTTGGACAATTCTGTAGGCTTATCACATCAGCAGGCTAACTGCTGTTCCATCATTGATGAAGGCAATCATTCCTGCCATGCTAAGTCGACCGAACACTCGAGTCCCGTGCTCATTGGAGTTGTTATTGCTCAGTGGTGAACAATTTTCTGTATCATTATGGAAGGAACTTACTAGATTATTACCCAAGACCACTATGTTAAATTTGTATGGAAGTACCGAGGTCTGGAATCGATATTCACACTTTTTCTTTTTGCTCCAAATCAATATTAATAGCTTTATACTACTTGTGTTCCAATGTGGTATCTGGACATAGTAATTTTCATTGGTTTTTGAAGTATGTTTAGAAGATGAGATTGGGTTCACAATAGAATTACAGTGTATACCTTCTATGAGTCCTGGCTCATTTTTTTTTTTATGTCTTATTACTTTTACAATTTGTGTCTCTTTACATCTCAAATTTCTTTATGCAAATGATTCAATCATTAGCTTTTCTCTTTCCTTTTTCCTGGTGTAAGCCTAAAAATATCGATGCTACTTTTGCCCTGCCTTTTGTTGTGTGTTATCCTTTCTTTTCCTCCAATCGGAAGCAGCACTATTCCGTGACATGACAGTAGAGAATCAAGATAGCTTGTCATGTTGTTCACTGTGTAAGGATGCTGACGTGCTGCAATTGCAGTTTTGAACCATGGTTAAATTATAAAAAAAAAAGAAGCTGCCCTAAGAAGTTTGACTTCTATACCACTTTGCTTCATAATTTCTTTTTTCACTTTGTCAGCTCAGCTTTCACAGTCTGCATCAGCTTATGGGACTGCTATTTTCTGAAAACCAATTACTTCAATATTTTAGTAAATGTATTTGACTTTTCTTGAAGGCCGCTGGTGATTGTACATATTTTGATTGCGAAAGGTTGCCGATGATGTTGGAGGCAGAGAAGTTATCCAATGTTCCAATTGGTCTTCCTATTTCTAATTGTGAAGTTATGCTTGTTGGTGAAGATGAATTGAATCAAGGAGAGATATATGTTGGTGGTGTCTGTGTCTCAAGTGGATACATGTCAGAATTGTCAGCAGACTGTTTAGATTATGTGGAATTGCCCCACAACTCGTCCCTTTACCATTCTGATGAAGAACATCAAAGACAATTATTTATCAGGACTGGTGATTTTGCAAAGCAGCTAGCAAGTGGTGACTTTGTTTTTCTTGGGCGGAAAGATCACATTGTGAAGATTAATGGCCAGCGAATAGCTCTGGGGGAAATTGAAAGTATGCTTAGAGGACATGAAGCTGTTCTTGATGCTGCTGTGGTTTGTCATAAAGGTCCAGAGGAACTTGTGCAGCTTGAAGCATTTCTTTTGTTGAATGAAAAGAAAAAACCTAATGAAGTATCTAGATCCATTAGACATTGGATGGTTGAGATGCTTCCCTATGCAATGGTTCCACACCATTTCATTTTTCTCGAATCATTTCCTAGGACTTCGAGTGGAAAAGTGGATTATGAGTTTCTGTCTGCTTCAGTCATGATGCATTCCAAAGATAATAATGACACTGACAGTAGCAGTGTCTTGGAAGTTATAAAAAAGGTTTCCTCTGACCTCTTGCACAAAAAATTCCTTTGACTGATGTAACCGCTCAATACAGAATTTAACCTGCAACATATTTTTTTCCAGGCCTTTTGTGATGTTTTGATGGTTGAAGAGGTCTCTGATGATGACGATTTCTTTTCCTTAGGCGGTAATTCTATTGCTGCAGCTCATGCTTCTCATAATCTTGGGATTAGCATGAATTCACTTTACCAATTCCCTACTCCATCTAAGTTACAAATTGTCCTTCTAGAAAAGCAAGGATTAAGAAGTGTAGATCTCAATGTAAGCAATACTTTGAGAATGAATTCTGAAGCTAGTGAGAGGCAAAGCTCCCATGTAGATAAGTTAAATTCACTCCAGCTTGTTGGCCTTGGACGGGATAAGAGATTGACGAGGACCATCTCATGGGACTCCAAGAATGACAAGCTTACATCAAAGTGTTTGAAGTTCAGCTCTGAAGTTTATCTCACTCCTGATGGTCCATGGAAATCTATATCATTGTTAGGGCCATGTTCCTTAAGCCGGTGCAATAGGGTCATGTATGGAGACAAAAACAGTGTGAAAGATGTAGGTCAACAGAGTTTGCAATTAGGTTTCTCAAGAGATTTAAAAGGTATGATGGATGAAGTATGGAAAGCTCCCATGGACTCCTGCGTTGATGCATCACCACTGCTTGTGATCCGTGACCAAGATATTTGTGTGTTTATTGGCTCTCATTCCCAAAGATTTGTCCGTGTTGATGGGAAAAGGTATGCAGATATTATATAATGAAGTTAATTCATGCTCCTTTCCAACCTTTGATAATATATCAATATATTGTCAATACTACTATTTTTAACTAAAAAAGCCATGTCAATTAATCTGTGTCAGAAATAATTATCTGTTATTGTGATGGAGTGATCTATCTTGGCTACTTATTCTTGTGTTCCGATTTCGCTAACATCATCGAAGAAATGATATTCACTTATAATCTGGTATTTGTTTCCTTTTCATAATTTATATTGTATCCATGATGTATTAGATGAATAGCTAGCTGATCTTGTACCCATTTTCTACGTGAAGAGAAAACCCAAGGCCAAATCAAAAGCTGATTTTGGCTGGCCAGTTAGAACATTAGGTGAGAAGAAGATAAACGATTTGGTGGCCTTAAGTGCTCTTCAAACATGGATTCATCATAGTCATGTGTGATTTAATTCTTATGATCTACTATTAATGGACTGTTAATTTTCTGAGTGTTGATTCTAAGATGAATCTTTTAGTGGTCATGTTCAGTGGGAGATCAAACTAGATGGAAGAATTGAATGTTCGGCTGCTGTTACAAGTGACTTTTCTCAGGTCTGTCCTTAGTTTTGCATGCATAATCTGCCTTATTAGTGTCCTGTGGATACCTGATTTAAAGAGACAATTGATTCTATTTGGTCTTTTCAGGTTGTAGTTGGATGTTATGAAGGTAAAATTTATTTCATTGATTTCTCAAATGGTAAAATCTGCTGGACTTTTCAAACTGGTGGTGAGGTACTACAGTTTTATGCTTGTATTATTTTTCGTTGATTTACTAATTGATGGATGACAGTCACCATTGAAGACTCAATAAATGTGCAAATTTTGATGAAGCACAAGTTAGACCATGAATTGTATCTAGGAGTAGCAGACCTGTAATTGGTAGTACCTATAACTGCTTTAAGTGCCTTCAAAGTAGTTGCCTGCATATGCATTCTGTGGAAGAGGTACCATCCACTACTCCTTCACTGGTTGAATCAGAAACCTTCACTAGAAGGCACCAAGTGGATAACAAGAAGCTCTCAGAGAAAGTACAAGCTATTGAATCTACGATGTCAAGTATGACATCTTAAGAGAACTAATTTATTTCGATACATGATAGAGAGATCTAAACTTGATGTGTCTGTCAAAGCGACTGAGTCTTTTTGAATCATTCAAAAGCTATCATTTTTATTTGCATGGGAGCCAAAAGACAGAGAGCAGAATCCTGGTAAATTACCTCTTCTTCAGCTTCCAAGTTCCAATTCTTGCCATGTGCCAAATATTCCTCAACATTTTTTGTAAATCCAATTGATCCCCAACAGGAAAAGAAGTGAAACAGCGACTACTGGACAAGCTACATCATAGGAACGGATGATTTGCTGTTTATCCTTCTCTTTAAAATGAAAGCATCAGTAGTATACTACGAAAGAGCTTAATATGGCCCCACCTCTATCTAAACTATACTGATTCTGGATATATGTGAACCATCTTTGATCCATCACCACAACCCCAGTCCGGGGCATCCTTAGATTCTCCTATTCTACTAATTAGACTACTTTATCTCCATTGGTGATCTTTATCCTTGATGAAGTGCCACAATTACTTGCTTTGGGGAGAGTTTTAAAGTGACATAATTACTTACTTCAGAGATTAGCATACTTTTTCTTGCTAAAACATAAATGTAATTTGGCTGCTTACGCATTTACTAGATAAATTCACTGCATGACATGCATCATCTATCTTCCTTATTACACTACCCCGGCATGGCTGCCAAAATGTGTCCATGGTAATTGTCTTCTTGGCCAAAATTGATACATCAATTGACTTTCTAATGGACCTAAATAAGGTGGAGTCAGGGGTTGAATTTGAGGGGAAAATGATCCTAATATAGAAGGATAAAATGCCTAGACAGTTCTTACTAAGTGGTTGCATAATTCAGCTATTACAAGTATATCGATTTCTGGATGAGGAGATGTTTACAAATTAATGTTCAAGTTGTCCAAGTTTCTAACGCCAAGCTTGCTTCTTTCCAAAAGGGATAATGATTCTGAGGCATCGTCCTTCTTGATTATAGCCCTCTTATTTGTTCTTTTGCTGCATCTCACTTTTCCGACACTGTCAAAATGGTATTAGGGAACCTTGTTAGGGTTTTCCCTACATCAATATTAATTACAGAGCAAAATAACAGAGAAAAGAAAGCAACATGAAAGTAACGAGTGCTAGAATTGAGATGAATTGAAGCTGGAATAGGGGAAGGATATCTTAGGTTGGTTTCTCAATGTTTATTGGGTCAGAAAAACTAATGCCAAAGTGGCATAGAGGCCTATTTATACTAGGGTTACAGTTGTAAGACAATGTTAACCCTTGATCTAAAATAGTGATTTCTGATCTCAACCAGTGGAGCTCATTAAAAGTCACAGGATTTTCGCATGACCACTTATGAATCCTAAAAGCCCAAGTAGAGATTAATTAAAAAAGGAAAATACTTAAATTCTGAAATTAAAATTATGCTTCTACATCTGAAAAATTAGCTACGGGCCTTTCCTCTTTTGTTTATTATTATTTGATTAGTATGAGCTCCACTCAGTTTTCAGCAAAAACAATGAAAAAGCTGCACTTAGTTTGATACTGGCAATGGGATGCACTGGCTTTGACATCAGCGGGACGAAGGATGAGAATATGCCAAAGCTCTTGTGAGAAAAATTGCATCACAGGCATGCATATAGCGCTTGAAAAACTCTTGTGCAACTAATACGTCTCGTCAAAACAAAGTATGCATATGAATTTTATGTTTTGGTTAAGGTCCAATATTGGATACCCTTATTTTCTTGTAATTCAAGTATTGTGCAATGTCTGTCTGTGATAATGATGAATTTGTCATGATTCGGGACGCATTTTATTATGTTTGTTGTACTGGTCTTTACTAGGTAAACAGGACACCTAGCCTTACTCCATTAACTGGGCATTTGCACACATTTTTCATCACGCATTTGCTTGATTTCCTTTCTTTTGAACTTTCCCCTATATGCTTATTATATTCTATTTTTTGACTTATGTTAGTTCACCAGATCCCTTTTCCTTGCTTCATAGGTGAAATCACAGCCAGTTGCGGATGGACGACGGCAATTGATATGGTAATTCCAGTTGTTTCTGCTAATGAATTTTTTCTTTAACTTGTATTCTGGCATGTTATTCCTCGGACATCGGGAGGGTGACCAATACAAGATATCTGTCTACAAAATTATTGCCAGGCTGTGAAACTGTACTGCAATTTATTTTTTCTGTAAGTGAGGACAAGTTATTACAAGAGACATTGTTCCAGTACAAAAATATAAAACAGGATACAAGAAAAAGAAAACTCAAAACTCAGATAACAGAGTTAGAGCAAAGAAGAGTCATGACTTGAAACCAAAGAAGACTAAAAACCATAAAGGTAAAAGAAGCTGTAGATTCTTCTTATTCAAAATGCATTATACGAGACAGAATGGAGAACTTCCTTGATTTGCATGGCCTGAAGGAATGATTCAAGAATTGAGATTACTGTAGAACAATTGTTAGCATCACCTGATTAAGGAATTGATAATGGGAATATTTCTATTTGAGTATACTTATGTATTTTAGGCGGTAGTTAGTAGGTGGTTATAAGTAAGGAAGCTAGGGTTTTGTTACCGTCTCTCATGCTCTGTAAATAGAGCCATATGTACTGTATCAGTCAGTCATTTAGTAAAGATTTAGTCTGCAGTGTAGTAAAGATTTAGTCTATTCCTCTCACTTAAAAATTCTAAAATATTTACGTAGTAGTAGAACGACCAAGAGAGCAGGATCTAAGGCAACAACAGATAAAATTAAAACTTTAAACTCCAAAATTTCTTACTTTGTCTTTCTTCTAGCCTGCAGTGTTATTTAACAAAAAAAAAAAAAAAACCCTCATCTCTGCCATCATCTTTTCTGCCTCGTCAACCTTGAAAGCAGCCACACTTCATGGGCAGCATTGTCATTTCGTGTTTGTCGCGGTCTCTTAAATGGTCTCTGAGAGCAGAGCTCTGTCATGAGCTGGTGGTTCCCCTGTCTGTTGTAGGCAAGGGGTTCATGGTCATTCACTGTGACCTCATCAATCTTATGCCAAGATCCTTATTGCTGGTGAAGACTACCACAAGTTGGGCTCCATTCTCTAGTTCTTTCATCGTGTTTTTTTTTCCAGTCATGGTTATGGCTTCTACTTCTCCATCACTCCATCACAATTAAGCTACCATTCTCATTCGTTTGCTGTTTCTGGTCTTAGGTTTATTATTTTGTTGTCTTCTCCAATACTTCTTCCCCCCCCCCCCCCCCCCGGCGGCACGTATGGAAGAAATTAAAAGGGCTTTCTAGGGAGTATTAGTGCTCCAATCTGCGGCACCTTATCTTAAAATCAAGTTACCAGGCAGCTGTGAGCTCAATAGGTTTATTATTTTGTCGTCTTCTCCAATACTTCTTCCCTCCCCCCCCCACGGCACGTATGGAAGAAATTAAAAGGGCTTTCTGGGGAGTATTAGTGCTCCAATCTGCAGCACCTTATCTTAAAATCAAGTTACCAGGCAGCTGTGAGCTCAAGAGTTTAGCAGACATTTGCCGAGCAGCTAGAGTTGAGAGTTGTGGGATGATGAAGTCCAGTTTCCCTCAATTCGTGGAGTCGGGTTCTCTCAATGTCATCTTCTTTGTTCGGGGAAGAGAAAGGTGTCAAGTTTCTGATCTCAATTGTGTAAGGTCTGCCTTGCATAATTGTCATCGTCTCAAATCTGTTTGATCTATCCACATCCCTTATCTAGTGAAAAGTCTGGCTTGCGCAGTGCTTTAGTCACAGGCTGTGGAACAGACTCCTTCTTGTCATAGGCAACCTGGATGCCCCAGCTTGAAGGGGAATGTTAATATGTATCTGTTGATATCAGCTAGTTGTTAGTAGTTGGTCATAAGGGATATCAGGGTTTTGTCAAGGGTCTATCATTCTCTGTAAGCAAAGCCATCTTATGTACATTAAGTCATTTAGTAAATATTTAGTTTATTGTTTCCCTTCCCCTCTGTCTTGAAGATCCTAGAATATTTACATTCTCCATATACATTGCATAAGTAGCACCAGTTGATTAAAAGTTCTTCTGTCACAGATTCTCAACAATGAGAACTCTATTCCAAGTAGCCGCCCAGCAGATAAAGGTCAGGGGCACATACGGAAGCCAATAGGCTTTAGCGTGAATTGTCTGAAATCAATGGAGAGACTTCCAATGGCTAAATAATAAGATTTAATAGAGAAGGCTCTGCATTTAACCAAATTCTAGAGGAGTCTGTCCTTCTCCAATACCTTTGATCTTGGGCAGAATAGAGAGAAAGAAATGTGCAGATCACATCAAGCTCCCTTCAAATATAAATTAAGGTGCAAATTCAGAGTACGGTGCTGGTGTTGTTGCACAAGGCGTCAGAAACCAGAGCATCCTGATCACAAGAGAGAGAGAGAGTGGGGAAGTAATATTTAAGATGAATGTCTGTGTACCAGTTTTTTGTCAGAAAGGAACTTTGCACCCATTATTGAATTCAAATCTAATCCAATGACTAAAAAAAGTTCTATCCCTCTCTAATATATGTTGAGACTCCGACAACATGGGGAACCTTTGGAGCACCCATGACTATGATGGCATCACAGCCAAGTGGAAGCAGTTCAGATTAGAGTGGGGTGAGGCGATGCCAGAAGTCTCTGATTTTGTGCCTCTTGCCGAGGATATGGTGCTAGATGAGGAGGATAGTGTGTATGGATTTGTGAGGACTCTTGCGAAAAAAGTTCACTTTTCATTGATCACTTTTCATTGATAAAGATAAATTTGCTATAGGGTGCTCAATGGGTGCTAACCCATGTACAAAAGAAAGTCAAGATTCAAAAGAGCTTAATTACTACAGAAAGTGTATGTTGTCAATCGATGCATTTGCATTTGCCAGTCATTCCATTATGCTAAATCATTAGTTTTGCACCAGTCATGAAAATTAAACTGGTGGAAGACTCCTCTCCTTTAAAGGCTCGCTTTCTCTGCTTTTTACAAGCCAGCCAGAAAACAGAGGATACTCACAAGATGATGATCTCCAACTCAAATTTTCTCACACTCAACACCCGACCATTTGACGTGGTTCTATCAAATAATTATTAGGACTTTCAATTTTTTTCTAGGCCATGTTGTTTTGCTGGCACTTCTTCTTTCTTTTAATTGCATAATTATGTAGCTGGTTTTAGATATTTTGATGAAGGTTTTGCATCTTCAGTGCATTATATGCTCTTTTTCTGCATCTTTTGTTATGCTACCTTAGGTGCCTATATTTTCGTTTGTCCGATTCTCTTTTATCAATTTTGATGCTCTATATGTTGCTTCATGATAATTGACACAAAATGGATTTGTGCAGGTGTGGATCTCATGACCATAACCTCTATGCTCTTGACTACAAGAATCGTCAATGTCTTTTTAGTATTAGCTGTGGTGGGAGTATCTTTGGTTCGCCTGCAATTGATGAGGTGAATCTGGCATTTCTTGATGTTAGGTTGTGATTTGCTTGCAAAACATCTTCATTATTTTTAGTATGAGGAATGGGTTGGAATGGAGGAAGGAATGAAATAAAACTCAGAAGGGAATCAAATTATCATCTTAGTTCCAACATTTGGTTTTGACAAAGGAACAATATGGGCATCCAAAGGGGATACTGTAGGATGTCAGATATCACTAACAGGAAAATATGAGATGAAAATGTTAAAAGGATATGCTGGAAATGTGTATGTTTCTGTCTGTGTTGAGGCAAATTTGAGAGGAAGCTGCATTCCTTCTATGCCAATTCCTGATATGGAGATAATGGGCCTTCCATTGGGAATGCCCTGTTGAATTTTACAATATCACTGAACAAGAGAAAAGGGCTGAAGGAGGTAATTGTGATTCCATTCCATTCCTTGTACCAAATACAGCCTAAGGACTTGTGATTTATTTGCAATTGGTTTGATGATTTAAACTGTCATATTTGACATGCCTGATGTTTGAGGTTTTTCTTGAATTTTCAGATGAATTTATTTACATGTCTTTGAATAGTTCATTTCACAGCATAATAAGTTTACCTTGATTACCATGTAGTTGCTTGAAATGCATCATTGAAAAAATTAAAATTCGATTGATTCAATGCAGGTGCGCGACACCCTTTATGTAGGATCTACTAGTGGTCGTGTAACAGCTCTTTGTATTAAGGTACGAATGAACTTTCTTATCTGCATTTGCTTCCTTGGAGTTTGAATACCCAGATGGCAGATGCTGAATTGTCCACTTTATCTTCCAAATACCATTGAAGACCACTGCCAATCACAGATGTCCCAAGCTGCTTATGACAGTACAAATGTAGAAAAACTTTGACAAAAAAGGTAGTAGATGTATGCTCGCTAGGATGATTATTGTGTAATGGTTGGCTTGTTTTATACATTGAAAGGACCACTTACGACAGTACAAATATAGAACAACTTTGACGAAAATGGTAGTAGATGTTTGCTTGCTAGGATGATTATTTTGCAATGGTTGGCTCGTTTTATACATTGAAAGGACCAATCTTGGGATCTTTGAGACAAGATTTACACCAGCCCAAGTATGTAAAGTCCTGGTTGAAACTTGAGTTTTTTTTTTTTTTTACATCCATCTGTCAAGGCAAGAATGTTGAATTTCTAGAATATGCAAATATGACCGTCTTCTGGGGGAGGACCACCTTATAAGTCATCTTCATTCAAATTAAGAAGAACGTTGGTTAGAGTTCTGGTCTTTTTTTATCCACCTAATAAAGTTGTCAACCTCTAAAGCTATAAGAAATTGTGCAAGTCAAATTTGAATGGACGATTCATTAATTATCCTATTTTGGATAATCCAGTCTTTTCCTTTTTGGGTTCCACCTAAATTAGGTATTACTCTTAATCCAATAATGAATTGGTTTTCTTTTTTAAAAGTCTTTTATTATTCCTTTTAAAAATAGAATGCTTTTCATGAACTTTTTTCCTTTCTTTTAAAACCTGCATTACTGAAAAGGAATTCTTTTGCTATTGTATAATATTTGTCTGAGTTCCTTAAATATGGGTTCAAGTGAGTCCTAAATACTTCAAAAAGTTCAATCAAGTCTCAAACCTTCTGAAATTAGTGCAGTCAATTCTTATACCTTTTGCATTAGTGCAATCAACAAATATCCCTGTTGTGGCATCTAGTGATGGAAAACCATCTACTTCAACAAATTAAGAATGGTTTCTACCATAATTGTGTATAAGGAAAACAGGGGGTTTTTGTTGTCTAGTGATAGTATGACTTGATTATGAGTGGTAACTGAAAATAAAACTCAATTTTAAATTAATATTGATCTAAAAGGTATAACTAGAATCAGTGCTTAAATCTGAAATTGAACCACAAATGGTTAATGAATGTTTAACATTCTTAGATACTGCAGCTTAGAGTAACAAGACTACTAGTTTAATTTCAGTGAAACAATCTAAATCAACAAATTTGAAGTAATAATTTGAGTCACCAATGTCCAAAATGTTAAAATGGAGATTCTAATTCAAATCAATGAAATCAGGATGAAAAAACTAAAATGACTAGTCAAGAATAACTGATGCATGATTTTTGGCACCTGTAGTTGGTTAATAGAAATTTTGTTTTTGTAATTTAATTTTGAGATTTGATGACCAAATTTAGAGTGTTAGTTAAAACTTGGTTTTTCCTCGGTTTCATGGGATATCTAAGTCTTATCTTCCATAATCATGGCCTATAACCTATATAGAAAAAAAAAAACCCTGTGTGCTTGGATAGTATTGAAATTGTGCTAAATTTGGTGAAAGGTCCAATTTCCTAACAATTTGACATCACAATGGCAATGTTAGGATTTGAGCCTATGCTGTTGTTGGAAATTTATGCAATGATCCTATGGTGGGTTGGAAATTTTTTTCGTTTTTTTTACCCTATTATAGTGGCAGTTGCTGTAGATATGCCTACTGTTGCGGGTGCAGTGGTTGCTAAATTATGCTATTTGATCTGTGTTCTCTAAATTATAAACATGCCTAATCATAGGTTCCTCGGCCCTGGCATTTTTAAGAGATTCTGATCCAGAAGTTAACATGAAATGTGCAGGCTGTACCGTTTTATGTCCTCTGGCTGTGTGAATTTGAAGTTCCAGTATTTGGATCTCTCTGTGTGTGTTCTGCTCTAGGTAGTCCATGAAATGTCTTTACTTGGTAGTTTTGTCTACTTTTTTTTTTAATTTACTTTGAATATTTCTAAACTAGCATGTTCTGCAACAGTTATTTGCTGCTTGGTTGATGGATCTGTTGCGGCTTTAGATTCCACTGGATCCATTATTTGGAAGGTACAACATAATTTCCTTACCGACTGTTTTTGGTTCTTTCTTCAAGATCACTTGATAGAAGTCACCATCCAAATGATTGTAGCCCATGTGAATTTCTGGATAGTTTACTTTTGATGACCATTTCCGTATTTGAGTTATGGTTGTGATTCAAATGGACTAGAATCTATCCAGCCAGAGAATGATCATTGCAATGTGTAAGAGACTCTACATCTGCACTTTTTGGTCTCATGAGTTTGGCATATCTGATTAATGCACTGCAGCTGCTGATCATGCCTCGATATTAAGGTTCTTACCTTTTATTGTGATTCATTAGAAAAACATCACCTGTCCATGAGATGTTGACTTTCATGGGAGCAGACAAATGTCACATCAGTGAGATCAAATTTGTCCACAGATTTTCTTCTCATAGTTAGAGCAATGATAGTTCGGCTGATAACTTAAGGTGAGGTTTGCTTGATAGTAGGATAGGCATGATGTGCTTAAATTGGGTCCCATGAAAAGTCCATGATTTTGTTCCATGGAGTTGCATCTGTAGATGAAGTGCCAGAGAGCATAAACATCTATTTTTGTGGACAAGCGATAAGGACAGACATAAACATAGCTTGGCATATGAGTGCACACTGATATAGATTGTCTTATAATTTATTTTCAAGTAATTGGCAATCTATGTTATGTGTTGTTTCCCTTGCATCATGGACCTACCTCAATGTGCAATAGAAATGCCTACTCTGCAGGGTTCAGTGTTACTCTAGTCCTTGCAATTTAATAAACAGTGCATCATAGCTTCTCCCCATGTATTCTCCTAGCAAGAGAGTTTACTTTCCCATGTTTTACCTTTGTTATGTTGGTCATGTTGTCAGTCCCTTGTCCAAGCCAAATGAAGCTGCATTGACAGTTTCAAATCAAGGCAACAATTGAAAGTTTCATTTTTTTTTCATGCGAAATCTCTTGTGAGTTGGTAAACAGTTGTAGGAGAGCTGAAAAGTGAAGGAAAATTCACTGAAAACAGGTGTTAACTTCAAAATATACAAAAATAATTTACATATCACATAATAATATAATGCTAGCTTGTGGATAAAATGTTAATTGTCAAATTATCATTTTTTCTGGGTGAAATGGCAATATTTTGACAGCGTTACTCTTTACGGAAGATGTAACCGTGTGATAGCTTTCACCCTCATTATTGGGCAGTACTTTAACCCGGTATTATCAATGTGAAGATGAAGTCAAGCATCCTTCCATATATGCGGAAGATGCGAATGTCTCACAAGCATGGGTTTATCTGTCTAATATGAGGTTTTTAAAAGCATCAATATAATTTTGGAATTTTAGATGAAGAGATTCTTATTCTCATTTTTATATTCTACTGCTTTACAATGCTCTATTTATAGGCTAATAATACACAAATGAATAAAGTAGGAAAGAAAAGTCTAAAAAGGAGAAAAAATACAATCTCATGATTTGTGGAATAATAGCTGCAATCCCATGATTTATGGGATTTGACTAAACAAGAATATCCTACTAATTTACAGCCGTATAATCTATCTATTTACAGCTCAACACTCCCCCTCAAGCTGGTGAATAGATATCTTCCATTCTCAGCTTGGAAATTAGTTCATGAAAACTTCCAGCATTAAGTCCTTTGCTCAAGAGATCTGCCACTTGCTGTCCCAAAGGAACATAAGACAAACAAATAAGTCCTTTAAGTTTCTCTTTGATGAAGTGCCTATCAATCTCAATATTTTTCGTTCTATCATGTTGCACAGGATTATGAGCAATATTAATTGCAGACTTATTGTCACAATAAAGCTTCATAAGACTCTTGCACCTAACCCCTAAGTTATCAAGAATAATTTTGATCCATAATAATTCACATATTCCCAGAGCTGTTGCTCTAAACTCAGATTCTGCACTTGATCTTGCCATCACATTCTGTTTTTTACTCGTACAGGTTAACAAGTTACCTCCAAGAAAAGTACAGTAACCAGTTGTGCCTCAAGCTTGAGATTTGGACTCTTCGTGAATAGTATTCCCTTTCCTGGACTCCCTTTTAAGTAGTGTAGGACCCGATAAACAGCTTGTAGGATTATGCATGAATTGACTGATCAAACTTAGTGCATAAGAGATATCTGGTTGGGTATGAGTAAGATAAATTAACTCTCACCAATCGTTGATACCTCAATCCACTGCTTCCTCCTCCTTTGCTCCTAGTTTCTGGTTTGGCTCTATCTAATTGGAAACACAATGTCTGGTCACATAACTATGAAATAATTCAGCTTACCCATGAATCTTCTATATCTCTCTGGATTATCAAGAATTTTTCTTCCCTTGGCAACTAGTTTAACCCCTTGTTCCATAGGTGAATCAATTGGTTTTGACCCCAACATACCTATTTCACCGAGCAAATCTAGAACATATTTTTGCTGTGACAGAATAATATCACCTCAATTCCTAGGAAATACTTCAACTTTCCTAGGTCTTTATTCTGAAACTATTGCTGAAGATAGATTTTAAGTTCAGCTATACCAACCACGTCATCTCCAGTAATAATAATATCATAAACATATGAAGTCAAGAATAGTTTCCCTCTCCCTGACTGTTTATCAAACAACGAGTGATCATTTTCACATCTAGAGAGTCCAAAAGAAAGTATAACCTCAGAGAATCTCTCAAATCATGCTTGTAGGGATTTTTTCAAACCATACAAAGACTTTTAATGTACAAACCAGTCCCCTAGACTCCCCCTGAGTAACAAACCCCGAAGGATGCTCCATATAAACTTTTTCATGAAGAGTCCCATGCAAGAAAGCATTTTGACATCAACTGAAAATAAGGGCCAGTTATATGTTGCAGCAAGAGAAATTAAAATATGAATAGAAGTAAGTTTGGCAATAGGAGAAACAGTGTCCGGATAGTCAACTCCATGCACCTAAAGTCTCTCTTTTAAAAGAGCAAGAGAATCATTGGGATTGACTTTTACAGCATATACTCATTGACAACAAATAACAATTTTCCCTGAAGGAAGAGGCACCAAGTCCCTAGTTTGATTTATCTGGAGAGCTTTTAATTCTTCTTCCATTGCTGTCCTCTAGTCAGACTATTGTAATGCCTTGGCTACAGACTTGCGGATAGGATATTGTTCAATAGTTGACAAAAAAGATTGAAAAGAAGGAGACATAAAAGTGTATGAGACGAAGTTGGCAATAGAATGTTGAGGGCAAGTATGTGTGCCTTTGCAATGAGCAATAGGAAGATCAAGATCAGACACGAGGAGAGTCAGCTAATGGCAGATTTGGAGCGGAAGATGACGTAGTGATAGTAGGAGGATGGGGGGTGCCGTAGTAACTCGAAGACATTGGTATGAAACTGAAGAGGGTATGGCTCCTTTGGAAATACTGGTACAACAGCCGGAGTAGTTATTTGATCCGTGGTTACATGTATGCCTTCATCCAATTCAGACACATTTATTGGAACATTATGATAAGAAGTGGATTCAAAAATGAAACAAGTTATAAAATATTTTCTTAATAATGGAGAATAACAATGATATCCCTTTAATTTACCAAAAAAAAAAAACAATGATATCCCTTTTGATTACGGGAATAGCCCAAAATATACACTTGATGGCCTTGGGAATATTGTAGTAGAGAAGAAGAGTTGGTAGTAGATGCAGCATTTGCAAATTGTTGTTGTTGTCCTAGTTATCCATGTAACTTATAGCAAAATTTCTGAACATGACCAGGTCTGCCACAATAATGACAAGTCTGAATTGCCCGAGTTATCATTGGAAACATGAGATTGTTCATAAAACTATTGTTGACCCTTGCCTCTCCCTGATTTTGTACCTTGGCTGCCGTTGCGACCACCACGGCCACTATATCCTCCACGATTTCCTCCGTCGCTCCTACCACCAATAATTCGAGATTGGGGCACAAAAGCTGAACTATCTATCATAGATGTAGTATTCTGAGAAAACTCACGAGATACTTGAAGAACTTGTGCAAATGTATTCGTTAGTGATGCAATAGTTTCTCCTCCAAGAATCTATGATCTAACCATTTCATACTCTAGAAGAAGACCTAAAAATCCCATTATAGCCAATTGTTCTCTTTCAAGTTGCATTTGTTAAACTGTAGCTGTAATGGGTAGAATAGCATTCAACTCTTCATACATCCTCTTAAAATCAGCAAAATATTGAGTAAGGGAACGGCTTTTCCTCTCAGATTGGTAAAACTCCTGCAATAACTCATCAATGCGTGAAAGGTTATTTTGACTAGAATACAACACATCCAAATAATCCCACAATTTTCTGATTGTCAACATGCTACAACCATCATTGTGTGCATCTCTAAGCACTTAAAAAAGGTTTGACTTCTTAGGATGTCTAATTCTCAGAATGAGGATTGATGATTTTTTTAATAGCTGTCCGATGGACCCCACCACTTATCAATCATTTGAATATGGTGTAGGGAATAAAACCCCAACAAAGTGTATGACACCAAGAATGGAATTGAAGGAGCAAATAGGAATCATTCGAAAAGAAATGCACCTTCTAAAAGATTCTTTCTGGACATCAAAGCCAGGGAAAGGAACAATTTTCTAAAGGGAACTTTATTCTACAATGGAACACTACTCTAAATGAAAACAACTCTTCAAGACTAATAAATAGGGATAAAAACCTTTATTCATAGAACTCTCCAAACATAATCAAAGACCTCAACAGACCGCAAAACCAAATTTGAGCCTCAGTTACAGTTACACTCGAGAGAATAAATAAAGTATTCTCCTACACTCTTGCATCATTGTCAGTGCAATTATCATTAGGATTAATCTTCATGCAAGTTGTCATGTTTGTATTTTTCATTGTTTTTTATCATAGGATCTTATGATTCTATGATCATAAACCTTAAGTAGGATCTTGGTTTGGCAAGATAATTATGATGTTCACAAAATTATGAAATTGATATGGTCCTATAGATTTTACCGACCTAACTCCTGTTAATATTTTAAATCTGTGATGTGTTTGATATTTTAGGTTATAGAAGTTCTGACTTCTTTTCTAGGGGGTATGCCTTAAAAGTAGTACTGCTTTGGAGTTCTAATCTAACAAAAGCCTCTTAGTCAATTTTGCGAAAGATAATTTATATCTTACTCAATCATTTTGGAACCTCTAGGATCTTGTGATCCTTGATCCAATTCCGATCCTTTGACAGTCCCATTGATCCTTAGTCAGTTGCTGATTTTACCATTGTGGATGACATCTTGTTTGGATGCAAGTTATACTGCTTCACTTTGCAATGCCCTTCCAACTTATTAAATGCATTCTGTTTTGTAATCTTATCCAAATCATTAACTTTTGAATAGCGGAGAACTGGGGGTCCTATATTTGCTGGAGCCAGCATAGCTTCTGTTCTCCCTACTCAGGTAAAGCACTTTAGAGAATTTGTTTTGCAAAGTCCATTCTATGTATGAGATGTGTCCCGGGTAGCATGTAAAGGAAAATTCTGGACAAGCTACAATGATTTAACGTGAGCTGAATAATCCATGGAAAAGCAAACTGCAGAAAATATTTTTAACAAAAAGAAGACCAGCATTGGCAATTTTGGTTGCAGTATAATAACATGATCAAATATAACCCAAAATGGAAGAGATTACCTGGGATAAGCAAGTGCGACACGGTGAGGATAAAAAGTGACCCAAAGGTTTAGACTTTGTTTCATTAATCTTCATTCTCTATGTGCTAGATGAATTACTGTACTATCACATTGCTGGATAAATTACTTTACTGTATATTGCTTCAAATTTGGGATGGATATGAAAAAGCATGAAATGAACTGAAAGCAGCAGGATAATCAATTGGGAACCGTCTTTGCTCTTATCTAAGTGACGATTTCTCTGGTATGCAGGTGCTTATTTGCTCCAGAAGTGGAAGTATAATTTCACTAGAGCTGGTATGGTCTGAATCTTATAACATTCACTACGACATGTTCTGTCCAAGAATTTGTATCGATCTAGTTTTACCGTTTGTTTTTAAGTCTATTAACCAAGTTTCTGGGGCTAGCTGGTAAGTTTATGCATTAGTTGCTATGGTTAAACCAAATCTCCTGAAGACTTCTGCAGGTAGCTGTGCATATAGATGGCATTGCCATCGAGTACCATTCTCTTCTCTAGATCCTTAATGCACTTTTCCGCTTTGACAAACTTCATTTTAGTTTCACAATACTACAAGAATCTTTTTCTTTTTGATTTGCATCAAGGAGAACATCTTCCCCCACATTTTAAAGAAGCTTTTATGTCATTTAACCACACAAAACAATTCTTGTGATTGTCTCTCTCTCTAATCACTTCATCGCTGATTCCTGGCGAAATTGCTGCTTGTAGACAAACCTCAAACCTCTGCAATCTGCATGTCACCCATTACCAAAATTCCCATCGCTGCAACTATTTCCGTTCGGTCTACTTTCATCAATTTTTCTAAAGTCGTATATTCAAAAACCAATGTTCAGATGGGAATTTTCTCTCCATCTATCCGTGAACTGTGGCCTTTGATCAATTTGCTTTTATCTTTTCTCATCATTATTGGGGATTCTTCAGGAAAATGGAGAGATATACTGGGAATATGATGCTGGCTATCCAATAACTGCATCTGCTTATCTTGATGAGCATTTGCGACTTTCAGCTGACAGGTGATGACACTATATAAGCTTGTTGGCCTAATGCTTGTAATTTATAACAATGCTGCTTTTTCAGGCTGGTTTGCATTTGCACCTGCTCGGGATCTGTGTTGGTGCTTCGCATTGAGGAGGATGTAACTAGGAAAAAGAACCAGCAGAGAGAGGATAGGTGCATGGTTCAAGAGTATGCGAGGTTGGAGCTGGAAGGGGATGTATTTTCTTCCCCTGTGATGATTGGTGGTGTTATTTTTGTTGGTTGCAGAGACGATAATTTACATTGCATAGCTGTTGGATCACAAAATACATCGAGTAGCATATGATCAAACATTATGATGCTATTTCAATCTTGGCCACACCCGTTTGTTACATCTCCAATTTGAGTGGCGGTGGCCTAGATCTTATTGTAGGTGTCCTGGGTCCTGCTGGCTGTGAAAAGGAGCGACTTACGGCAGCCCTGAGTCTAATTGGCCATAGTCCATGAGTCAATGTGTGAAGGGTACTCGGGTCCAAAGAGCGGCGGCCTAGGTTTGACAGTCGTTGACTCAGGACCCGGAATACTTCATTCTAAGATAGATTCGTTCTGCGGACAGCAATTAATTTTAACGATACGGAGCAGTTCAGTTCGGGGGATTGAATGAACTTTGAAGAGTGTATCCGTAATGGTCTTTTTTTTTGTTGGAAATGATTTACTTTATAAATTCACTTCAAAACAAGAGTATTGGAGAACATTAAGGAACATTCCATGACAGTGAATGATAAAAGAGTCAACTTAATTCTTTATTCAAGTAATAAGAGGTATTTATAGTCTTAAGGTTAAGCCTAATACATTTACTTAAATCACCCCAACTTGCTAAAGTACCAAACCAAGTAATAAACTAACACTCCTCAATTTGGAGAGTAGATGTCAAACGGTCCAAACTTATGACAAATATATGAAACTCGTACGTTTCAAAGAGGCTTTGTGAAAATATCCGCTAATTTTTCTTTAGAATTTGTGTGCACCAATCATATGCCTTTACGGTTTATCTTTTCTCGAACAAAATGACAATCAATCTTTATATGCTTGGTTCGCTTATGAAATACTAGGTTATTAGCAATATGAATAGCAGATTGATTATCACAGCACAGAAGAGATGATCCGGTCATTGGTAATTCAATCTCAGTTAATAACATACGAACCTATTGAAGTTCACTCGTAATATTAGCCATTGCACGATACTCAGCCTATGCATTAGATCTGGAAACAACAGACTGTTTCTTACTTATCCATGACACAAGATTACCACCAATAAACACACAGTATCCTGAAGTAGATCGGCAATCCATAGGACAACCAGCTCAATCTGCATCAGAATATCCTGTCATTTCCAAAAATTCAGGATCACCATAACCTGCTATACGAAGATGATCATGATTATGAAACACAAGTTTTTGACCTGGACTCTCTTTAAATATCGAACAATTTGTAAAGCAGCTTGCCAATGAGTAGTACGATGAGAACTCATAAACTGACTTATCAGACTAGCAGTAAATGAAATATTCGAACGAGTAATGGTAAGATAATTCAGCTTTTCTACTAACCGACGATACTTTTCTGAATCATGAAGAAGTTCACCCTGCTCATCATCAAGTCTCACTCTATGATCCATAGGCGTGCCAGCATGTTTAGAATCATGTAGACCATCCTCTTTCAAAATGTCAAGAGCATACTTTTGCTGAGAAAGAGCAATGCTATCACTAGCATAGGCAACTTCAATGTGAAGAAAATACTTTATACGACCTAAGTCTTTAGTGTTAAACTCCGTTTGAAGAAACTGTTTGAGTCGTCGTATGCCTTCAACATCATTGCTTGTGACAATGATATCATCAACATAAACAACAAGAATAACATGTCGTTTGGAAGATGACATGCTAAATACTGAGTGATCTACACTACACTGATGCATGCCAAAAGTAATGACATCATCACTAAACCGGCCAAACCAAGCACGAGGAGATTGCTTGAGTCCATAAAGAACTTTTCGCAATTGACACATCTTCTCTCATTGAGCAATAAACCCTGGTGGTTGCTCCATATATACTTCATCGTCAAGATCACCATGAAAGAATGCATTCTTTACATCAAGCTGATGTAGAGTCCACTGAGACCAAGCAGCCAAGGAAATAACTACATGAATAGAAGGAATTTTGGCGATTGGAGAAAAAGTTTCAACATAGTCAACACCATAAGTTTGAGTATAGCCCTTTGCCACCAAACGCACCTTTAAGTGCTCAACCGAACCATTTGGATTGTGTTTAACAACAAAAACCCACCGACAGCCGACCAATTGCTCATCAGCCGGCAAGGGAACTAGCTCCCAAGTCTTATTATGATGCAAAGTAGCTATTTCTTTTTCCATAGCACATGCCCACCCTGGATGGGCCAAAGCTTCCTGAACATTATTAGGTACAGACATAGGTACAGAGCCAAGAGCAGACACAAAAGCAGACATCTGAGGGCTTAAATTATGATAAGACACAAAATGAGAGAGTGGATACCGAGATAGAGTACGATGAGCGATAGGATAATTGGTAAGAGATGGTGGACGAGGATCGGAAGCCTGGACCGAAGTTGGTGGTGGTGGTGGACTGCTGGCTAGTGAAGATGTATTCCCCCATATAGAACAAGAACCACGTGTATAGACCTGAAGAGGAGTCGGTGTTGCGGAGCCTGAATCTGTTGGAGCAACACAGAAGTGATAGATAGTGGCACTGGCTGAGACATAGGAGCAAAGAATGGCAGAAGATCCAAGGTCAATGATCCTTGAGTATGATTATTGTCAAAGAATGCTTTATTCTCAAAGAATGTCACATCAGCAGAAACATACTCCCGACGACGAGTAGGACTATAACAAACATATCCTTTTTGAATACGAGAATAGCTAATGAATATGCACTTTTTAGCACGAGGGGATAACTTGTCTAATCTGGGAGACAAAGAATGAACAAAACAGACATATCCAAAAATACGAGGACGAATGGACCATAAAGGACGATCATAATGAAGAAGAGTATAAGGAGTAGCTCCTTTCAGTACTGAAGATAGAAGACGATTGATAAGATGACACGTTGTAAGAAGAGCATAACTCCAGAACGATTTAGGCACATGCGTATGAAGAAGAAGACAACGAGCAATATCTAACAAATGACGATTCTTACGTTCAGCAACACCATTTTTTTGCGGAGTATGAGCACAACCATGAGATTGGAGAAAATGAACAAAGGTAGAGGAAGAGAAGTACTCACGAGGATTGTTAGTACGCAAACACTTAATGGACCAATTATACTGAGTACGAACTTCATGATAAAATGATAAAAAGAGGGAAAAACTTCAGTACGATATTTTATTAAATATAACTAAGTTGTACGAGTACAATCATCGATAAAGGTAACAAAGTACCTAAACCAAATGAAGACTCTTGACTAGGACCCTAGACATCAGAGTGAATCACATCGAATGGATGTAAAGCACGACTCTAAGCACGAGGAAAAGACTCACGATGGTGTTTACCTAATTGACACGTTTCACAACTAAATTGTTAGACTTGAACTAGACACAAAAGGAAATTGTCGAAGTGTATCTGCTAATGGATGACCAAGACGACAATGCAATTTGTAAGAATCATTCACGGCTGTATTCTGAACTCTGGTGGTAGTAGCAATAATCTCAGGTTCTAGGACATACAATCCACCAGCCTCATGCCCACCACCTATTCGGCGTCCAATCTTCCGATCTTGGAGAACACACAATAACGAAAAAAAGATAATATCGCAATCAAAATCATGAGTAATAAAACTGACTGATAAGAGATTATAAGGAAATTGTGAAATGTGATAAACAAGAGGTAAAAAGACAAAAGAACTCAATGACACACAACCTGCACCAATGACTTTAGACCGAGAACCATCTGCTAAGGTGATTGATGTAGAAGGAATGGATGAAGTGGATGTGAGAAGACTAGGGTCACCAGTCATATGATGAGTGGCACCCGAATCAATTACCCAAGAACGAGGAGGAGCTGTGCTGGACATTAAACATGCAGGATCATTATGATGTGCTAAAGTAGCTATAGGACCAGAGATAGTACCACTTGCATTTTGTTGTGTCCTAACTAACTCATTATATTGAGCACGAGTTAACTGTACTGTATCCTGTCCATAAGTAGGAGCCCAAGACATAGCATCAACAAAAGCATGTAGACCTTGCAGTTCAGAATGGAAGTCATAACAATAATCAATGGTATGTCCAGACAGTTGGCAATGAGTAAAAAACTGGTTCACTCGACCACCACCACGTCCTCCTCTAGTACAATTACTACCACCACCACCACCACGAACGATACCTTGGCCTTCTTGAAAACCACGACCACGACCACTATGGTTAGAACTATTAGTACTCCATTGCCCACGACCACCACGACCCCGAATCCCTTGACCACCACGAGCCACCATAGCACTACTATATGAAATTATTGATGTCTTGGGACTTGGAGTATAACGAGCAGCTCTAGAATACACTTCCTCAATGGACAGAAGAGCGCTTTGCGAGGTAATTTGTTGACGAAGAGCACTGTGGTCTGGATCGAGGCTATAAAGAAAAAGCACCGTTATCATGTTCGCTTCTCATTGCTGCATCTAAGTAACTGTGGTAGCGGGTGGAAAATAAGACTTAAGATGCTGATACATAGATGCAAAACGTGCATAATGATCTGCCAAACTAGCATCACCAATTTTGGTTTCAAATAAAGCCTCCCACAGATCATAGACTCGACTCATATTATTCTGTCCAGAATACAATAAAGCACACTTTGTCCAAATCTCACGGGCTGTAGTGCAATCCATGAAAAGACGACGAATAAATTCAGCCATACTTCCCCACAAAAGTGTACGTAAAGTTGCATCTACGTACTTCCATTCTTTTAGATTAGTTGGATTTGCTGATGGTTCTTCTTCAAGCCAACTAGACTGGCGATTAGAATAAACAAAGGTCGAGAGAGCCATCGACCAAGAAGGATAATTGGTACGATCCAACTTTCCAAAGTGTTATGCATATTAGCCATACTACAATATGGGCCCATAGACATTGAACTTGAAGATGCATTCGAAGAGCCTAAACTCGAAGTAACAGACGAATCAGTAGACATTTTCACTAATCACCAACTTCACAAACTACCAATTACCTCACAAATCACCAATCACTACACAAATCGCTATCCACCAGCAAACCAATAATTACCACAGTTATTTAATTACTTCACAAACCAATGATTAACCTTAAACCATTGATCATAACAACCACAAATCACTAATTAACATCAAACTCAGTCAACAGCCATTCACCAAACACCATTTAGCAACCCACAGCAAATTTTTATTGCAATTCACCAATTTCACGCGAAGCAAGGAGTAACCCACAAAGAACCAGAAGCATCACAATCAAGATAAGCAAGGAAGAGGGACCTCTAGCCCTGGAAGACGCTGGCATGCTGGTTAGAGCTACCTCCAGCCCTAGACGATGCTGGCCAGAACGTCGTTGGCCCTAGACTTTGCTGGTTAGAGCCTCACCAGCCCTTGGAGCCCTGGGCTTTGTTGGTCGGAGCTTTCGCTGGCCCTTGGAGACGTTGGTCAAAGCTTTGCTGGTGAGTTCTCACTAGATCTGAGCCCAATTTGGCTCCCCGACCCTGAGCAATGCTGGGAAGAGCCTCGCCGGCGCTGGGCGACACCGGAGAGGGGGTCGCTGACCCTAGGCGATGCTGGTCGGAAGAGTTACAGTGACGGCTGCTAGGGTTTCACCTAGGGTTTCTAGAAGTATTTTAGGTTTTAGGGTTTCCTTTTAATTTCTTGCTCTAATACCATATGAATGATAAAAGAGTCAACTTAATTCTTTATTCAAGTAATACGAGGTATTTATAGGCTTAAGGTTAAGTCTAATACATTTATTTAAATAACCCCAACTTGCTAAAGTATTAAACCAAGTAATAAACTAACAAAATTTAATAAACTGGGAGGGAAAAATAAAATCAAGATTTTGCAAGTCTCTTCAGACGTTGGGCCGACGCAGCCCAATGTACGATTTTGTTGCACTCTCTCAAGCTGTCGGTTAAATTGAGTTAGGAGAAGGCCTTGAAGTGAAGTTGGGCCTAAGATATGGTTGGATGAGCCTCCCAACAAATCTGATCTACGCTCCCACTGATCATTGACACAAGATCTAGACAATCTATCTCCAAGATAATCTTTTGATTGTGCTTATCCTAAAGTGCTTTAGGGTTTTTAGCATTGCGCCTGCTTCAGCTTGGATCGGCGATGAGGCCTTCAACGAGCAAGCAAAGCCGTCGATGATGATCCCCTACTATCGTGACACACACAAACCATAGCAGCTTCTCTTGTGTTTGGGTCATAGGATTTGTCGGTGTTGATTTTGAGCATTTCGGGCAAAGGAGGCAACCATCTCTCAGGTGCAGTTTCTTGGGCTTTTATCTTGTTTTTCGTGCTCTTCAACCATCTTGTTTGATTTTCTTCTTATGATCTAGCTTTTTGTATGATTTGGTGTAGGTGTGCTTTGGTGGCTCGAAAGACCGCTTGGTTCCTGGCTTTCCATATATTCCAGAGTACCAGAGCAAGAAAGTCAAAATCAAAGGAGGTTAGAGAGATATTTACGATCCATTCTTTCATTCTGTTTACATTATATTCATGCACATCGAGTTTGATTGTTGGGTCTCGCCATATCTGCTTTGTCCATTGACATGTAAGGAGTAGAAGTTCAATGGTTTCCGGAGCTCGTTGACAAACTAGGCAATTGCTATCGGGTGATATAGCTCTACAAAAAAGGTTTTCTTTTGTGGCTATTGCATTGTTGCTGACTTGCCATAGGAAGAGTTGAACTTTAGGAGGAATATTAGACGACCATATGCGCTTCCATAACTCCTTTGGGGTCTAGTAGGAAGTTGATGCATGTAGATTTGCCTTAGGCTCTTGATTTGCTCTAATCTGATTATAAGTGTTCTTCACAGTGAACTTTCCTGTTTTGGTGCCTTCCCATATCAATCTATCTTCTTGATTTTTTGGGTTGAGATGAATTGATAAGATGTCCCTAGTTGTGCCTTCCTCAATAGTTCTAATGCTTTTGTTTCATCCCATATGGATTCCTCTTCCACCTTGAGTTCTGATACATAGATAGGATCTTCTTTGTTTACGGGACCACCGATAATTCCTCTCTGAAGCCACTGGTCTTCCCGAATTTTGATCTTTTTGCCATTGTCCACCAGCCAACGCAATGAGTCACGTATAGCTTGCTGCCCATAGTATATACTGTGCCAACCCCATGATGGCCTATTACCTTTTTGTGCATGTAGGAGGTCAGAATCAGGAAAGTATAATCCTTTAAGTATTTTCCTCCAGAGAGAGTTTTCATTCTGCAGTAGTCCTATTACTTGGTTAAAAAGTTACGGCCTTTTTTAAAATTGGGGTGCCAGAATATGCTTCTTTTTCAAGAAACTTGGTGGGTTTTTTAGATGCTGTCCTTTCTGTGATTGGATAACCCGTAAGATATAAATAGTAAAATAAGCATTGATAAAACATTTAGTTGATGTGGTGTAACAATGCGTAGATATAATTTAACTCTTTCATTGGAAAGAAGGAAACATGAACAAAAAAATTGTGGATCGCAGAAGGCCCTCACATCTAGAGGGGAAAATAATATGTTGAGATTCATCGTGTACTTCCATCAAAATTGCGAATTGTTGAAAGAGGAAATACATACTATCCAAATGAAAATCACATTAGTAAGGACGAAAGCTATTTATGTGAAGTGAACTAACCTTATGTTCAGCTTGATGTCAGGATATGCTTACACAAGATGTCACCATTGACAAAATAAGGGCAAAATGACGGAGGGAGGGAGGTAGAACAAAAGGCTAAATTAAGATGTGATAAATGGTAACGATGATGAGAGATTTAGAAATGTTGCAATAGAAGGATGAATAAATCATAATCTTAATGGAGATTACTACGGTAGGCTATAAATGGCTAACCTTAATGGAGATTACTATACGGTAGGCTATAAATGGCTAACCAAAGAAAGTGAATTGATATGAATAGATGAAATAATGTAGCATAGACTATGGAAACAATTAATTGGGGACATAATGTTCAATTTTCAAGTCCACAGGAAAAAATGATATGAAACAAACTTGGGTTGAAGAAAAAGACTTAAAATGCTGAGTTGGCAATAGATTATAACTTGCTAAAGTTGCTTTTTTTTTTTTTGGTGTCGAACCTAAGGTTGCTTAATTGGCTTGAGTTTCTTGAAAAGTTTCTGTCTTTCATTTATGTAAACGAAATTCAGTTCAAGAAACCATTTAATACTGCTATACTAGTGATAGATTAGAGCTTGCTAAGATTGGTTAGAATGGATAGAATTCTTTGAGAAGTTTTCCTTTGATATACTAGCAAATGTGAATGTGTGTTGCATGTTTACAATAAATTGATATTTGAAAGATTAATTATGTGACAGAATATTTAAATCATTTAATAGCGAGAGTAGATTATTGAAGAAGATACACATTCATGGAAAAAGAAAATTCGAAATATGAGATATAATAAAGTTATGAGTTTATACATTCGTCCATGAACACAATATTTTTATAGTAAGTAACTAAGAATTATTTAAGGAAAGAAGAGAACTATTGAAATCCCTCTCTTTGTTTTATATAATAGTACAAATATAAGTCGCATAGATGTATCTTGGAATTTCATAATTAAAAGAGTACAATAGAATAGAAAAATTGGGCTAGACAGATTAACTAGATCAAACTTGTGAGCCTAGTCGGGTTGATTCGGATGGGGCCCAAAGTATAATATACTCTTTTGAGAAATGGATTAATAAATGTTCAATGTAGCTCTCCAAAAGTATTAGAACATGATACTCATCCGATTATTTGTAACTTGCTATGAGTGTTAGTGAATCTGACGGGATAAAGATTCTCAATCCGAGAGTAAATTTCTTTTAATACACTACATGGCACATTTCAGAAAAGGAAGGTAAAACTTATACTAACTTCCAAAAATATTTATAAGATGACACTACTAAAAAATAACAATTTCGCAGCGACATTTGTCACGGTGTTTTTGCCTAAATTCGTGACTAAAGTCATTTAGCCACGAATTTGTCCACCACACACTGTCTGCAGCGAAAACGGCGTCGCAAAAAATTGGCTATGGAAATTCCATATTTCGTAGCTACTTGGCTACGGATTTAGTGTAGTAGCAATTTACATGACAAAATTAGTCACGACACTTTTCCCTGGCTACTTACGTGGAGAAAACTTCACAGCGAACTGCGTAGTAAATTTGCTACGTCCATTTTTTTTGTAGCTAAAGTGGTGGGTAAAATACGAAGCTAATTTTGTGGTAATTTGCGACGCGAGATTAGCTACAACAATTTACGCATAACCGAAATCGTCGGCAAATAGTCGCAGCTAATTGTGTGGCAATATGTGACACGTGATTCGCTACGACGATAGACGCGTAACAAAAATCATTGGAAAATAGGCGTAGCCTATTGTGTGGCAATTTGCAACGCGTAATTCGCTACAATAGTAGACGCGTAACTGAAATTGTCGGGAAGTGGTTACGCAAGTCTCCACGTATCCTTGTGTGTGGTTAGAAAATTTCTAGTAGCTAATTCCGTGACAAATTTTGCCCCCCGATTTGACTCGTGCTGAATTTCATGGCGAAATTGCATACTTATTGTCGTAGGAAAGGTCGTCGCTAAACTTGTAACGTACAAGATTTTGTGACCGATTACATCACTATATTTGTCAATGATTATTCGTGGAAAAATGGTTCATTTAGCGACGAAATGTACATAAATTTGTAGCCAACACACAAAATTGTATAAATTATTCCGGATGCCAGGGTTGTATAATGCTCCAGTTTTGTTAGCCCTTTCAAACTCTTGCATTATCAAAATTGTTCTTATAACAATTTTCATGACAATTTAAAAAAATGGTCCACATTCAACCTGCTATATAAACACATTGACACAGCTAAAAAAATTGTCCCAATGTACAATCTGATTATATATATATATATATAAGTAAATGTCAAAAAATAGGATCACAAACCATCTACTAAAATGTCATATATAGTCAAGACCTAATACACTTCCGCCCAAAACATGCCGACACGACTTACCAGCATATAAACAGTAGAAAATATAAAACACTAAGTAGCAAGTCAACATATAAGACATGTCCTAAGAGCATACATTGCGAACACTAAAAAAAAACCAACATCACAACGTGCGTACCCATACTAACTACTTGAAACACCTCTGAAATGTCTAACAAAACAGCTGCGACTGCACATTGATAAGCTCCATCTCTGTTCATTCTATTGCCTGCTTCTTATCTTCCTTTGAGCTGCTCGCAACCATCTTTTCAGACCTACAAATAAAGCCGCACATTAATATAGTCAGCAACCTGTATCCAAGACAAATTAATGACACTACAAAATGAAGGCAGATACTTTCAATAAAAATCGTATTAACCCATTTGATTATTGTAGAGTGAAGCGGAACCTCATCCTGATGATGGTGGTTGTGTGGCATCGTCAT
This sequence comes from Melaleuca quinquenervia, assembly GCA_030064385.1. Lineage (NCBI taxonomy): Eukaryota > Viridiplantae > Streptophyta > Magnoliopsida > Myrtales > Myrtaceae > Melaleuca > Melaleuca quinquenervia. The sequence continues at coordinate 8,168,636 of CM057721.1, read as the reverse complement.
CCTCATCCTCATCCTCCTCCTCCTCCTCCTCATCCTCATCCTTATACTCTTCATCATCATCAACACCCGCAGAACTTGTAGCACCCGCTTCTGGGTGATTGTCCTGCTCATCTATGGGAGTAGGCGGCTGGACATGAGGCACCATAATGCCATGGATGTTAAGTTGTTGCATGATGAGTGTCATTTGTTGTTTGACCGCTCTCATTTCAACATCCTTCTCTTGAAGTTGTCTTTTCAGGTGGGTCATTTCTTCAGCTTGATCATCTTCCTCTTGTGGCCACCTCGAACCAGCAACTCCGGAGGATGATGATCCAGAAGTGTGTGCTGGAACTGACTTTGCCATGGATCCTAGGCCATAAACCTTACCTCCTTTTACTCCACCGGCTGCCTCCACCCACAAATCGATACTATCCAGCGATTGGTCAGACGGGCTAGAACCACTAGCGTTACTCAGACAGAGTTCATCAAACTTTTCCTGCATTGACAAAATCACTTCAAATAACTTAAATTGCCTACCATAATTCTAGTACATATTTATAATCCGTTGATAACTTATAAAGATAGACCTGTAAAACCTTAACACTTTTTGCTCGGTTTGAGGTCCATGTTTTGTCCTTCTTTTGGAATGTACGTTGAAATGTCTCGGTATATGTTGGCTCTTTACCCAATCCCTTGGCCTGCAAAAATATGAACAGCAATGATGGTCGAGCAAAAAACAGGTGATCACCACTTGTTTAGAGCACTTACCGAGCGTTTTCTGTGCTCCCTAATGCTGAGTGAGCCCCTAGCATACGTTCCAGACCATTCACCCGACTCGGATGCTCTATTCAACTTGTTCTATTCGCTTAGTTGCTTATGCTTTTTTGTTTCCCATACCTTATGTATGTCTACCCAAATCTCCTTTGAAATATAGTCTGGCCTTGTCCGACTAGCCTTTGCTTTGTTCATCACATTGCGTATGTGATCCCCGGCCTTTTTCTTGAAAATTTTTTGAATGTCAATGTTGTCCCTCGCCTCCCACCTAAACTTCCGCTGCAACCAAGATAGCGAAAACAAATCATCATCGGTTCACTTTATATAAAACTATCTTTGGACGAATATTATAAAAAGGACAAAACTTACCTGGAATTTGCTCCACCACATGTCCTTCACATCATCCGGAACGGTGCTATATGTAGTAAATGCCCCATGCCAATATCCATTAATGATTTTATTAAGCTGCCTCACCGTGTAATTACCCTCCGAGAACCTGCATCCATTTAAATTTGAGTTTAGTTGACATCCACATATACAACTTATACTATTTATTACACTTAGACATGCATTAAAGTACTTACGACTCTCTGTATGGTGCTATCAGGCATCGGTTATCTGCTTCACTTGTGTTCCCCTCATGGATCGATTGCGCTGCCGAAGAAGGTGCAACTTCAGAAGATCCAATTCGCCTTTGATATGTATGAGTGTGCATTTGAGGTAGAGGGTCAAAAGCAGGGGCACTAGTTGTCGCTTGTCGCTGGTCTAGTGGGGTCCCAACATCGGCAGGTGGTGGTGGTTGAGGGGTTGTTGTAAATGCTGGGTAAGAGGTAAGTGAGGGGGACGAGACAGTGGACAGGGAAGGGGTACTGGCTATTCTTGCCCCACCACCTTGGCGACGACCTCGACCGCGACATTTATACTGCGAAAATGTTAGAAGATTATTAGACAATGCTATGTTAATCAATTTGAACGTATGTTATAAGTATTTTTTTTATTGAAAGCTTACCATTTTAACTTTCAATTGCCTGCTGCCCACATCACTGCTTGCAGTACCTCTTTCACCTGGCCAACCGAGTTGATGTATAAGTCATGGGTCAGCCTCAATGTGCACATTAACTTTGCAAATAAAAAACGACAACATATATGTTCATTCATACTGGGCAGTTTGTGTGCGTATGTTTTTTTTCCAATTAAAGTTCACTGCGTACGTATCATTCACGGTCTAAAATTAATAATACATGATATATTTCTTCAAATGGACAGGAAACCCTAAAATACACGAGAAAAAAAATTCCGTCACATGCCATAACCCTAATAAGACAATCGTCAATGAAAATATGCCAAAAACAGTAAAGTGAGCACCTACCAGACAACCAAAAGACAAAGAACAATTTATATATCCGACACTTTTATTATATGATGGGCCCTCAGTCCTCGTACTATATGATGAGCGACACAAGTGAAAGACCGAATAGCCACCAACTCGTGAGGCATCCAATATTTTATAGTCAGAAGGGCACTGTCCTTTTCAAAAAAACAAATCGGTGTGGTCCCAAGCATTCGACTTTCTGCATATGAAAATGCACACTTTTTTTTGACATATATAACAATGGACTTGTTGATTGTTACAAACTATTAAGAAAGCATTTGATCTAGCTATATTAATCTCATTCACCGTTGAGAACGTACCCAACAAATCCTCGTCAGCAGGAAAAAAGCGTCACCGGCCTCCGCGTCGAAGCCGTCACGCTGTCACCCTCTGGCTACCGCCTGCTTCAACAATTGAGACGAAGCGAAGAGACTGAACGAGAGGTGGGTGTCTGCCGATCACTTCTCCGGTGTACGAGGAGAGCAAACCCTCATGTGCACATTAACTTTGCAAATAAAAAACGACAACATATATGTTCATTCATACTGGGCAGTTTGTGTACGTATGTTTTTTTTTTTCCAATTAAAGTTCACTGCGTACGTATCATTCATGGTCTAAATTTAATAATACATGATATATTTCTTCAAATGGACAGGAAACCCTAAAATACGCAAGAAAAAAAATTCCGTCACATGCCATAACCCTAATAAGACAACCGTCAATGAAAATATGCCAAAAACAGTAAAGGGAGCACCTACCAGACAACCAAAAGACAAAGAACAATTCATATATCCGACACTTTTATTATATGATGGGCCCTCAGTTCTCGTACTATATGATGAGTGACACAAGTGGAAGACCGAATAGCCACCAACTCGTGAGGCATCCAATATTTTATAGTCAGAAGGGCACTGTCCTTTTCAAAAAAACAAATCGGTGTGGTCCCAAGCATCCGACTTTCTACATATGAAAATGCACACTTTTTTTGACATATATAACAATGGACTTGTCGATTGTTACAAACTATTAAGAAAGCATTTGATCTAGCTATATTAATCTCATTCACCGTTGAGACCGTACCCGACAAATCCTTGTTAGCAGGAAAAAAGCGTCACCGGCCTCCGCGTCGAAGCCGTCACGCCGTCACCCTCCAGCTACCGCCTGCTTCAACAATCGAGACGAAGCGAAGAGACTGAACGAGAGGTGGGTGTCTGCCGATCACTTCTCCGGTGTATGAGGAGAGCAAACCCTCGATTTGCCGATGGGTGGGTTAGGGCAAAACGACAAGGAGCAGAAATCGTCAGGGCTGGGGGTGTTAGGGTTGGGAGGGTGTAAGTGTGAATCGAGTGGGCCGGGCCTCACTTTTTCGCCACGTAAATAGCCATAAATAAATAAAATCCGTGGCTAATTTGCCACGAAATAGCTACATATTATCTCCCTTTTTTGTGCCGTTCTTTTTTTCGTGACTAATTGGATACTGGATTGTTATTGTAGCTAATTTCATAGCTAAATATTCCAGCGAAATTTTTTGTTGAGAATATTAGTAATGACCACGATGGCTACTGCACCATATATACAAGACTTATTAATTAGTCTAATAAAGAAAAGACAGAAGAGATGATGGAGAAAAGAAATTACAGGAACTCAACTTTTGTAAATTTTCAATTTGAGCTAGTTTTTTTAATTTAAAATATAAACTATAAATTAAAGATATAATAAATTTCAAAATTTTTTAGAAATAAAATTCAATTTCATTAACAGTTTATATTTTAAGTTAAAATCTACAAATTGTAAAAAGTGCCTCAAATTTGAAATTTATATTTTTATTAATTTACCCAATCCAACTTTCCTAGTGTATCCTTTGAGACATAATTAATGATCATAAGTTTAAAAAGTTATCACAAAAATTATTTTTATTTTATGAACATTATAGTTAAATTTAAAAAATTTATATTTATATTTTTTTGTATTTTAAATTTATAAATTTAACATATTACTTTAAATTTTCAAATCTTAAATTTTTTATTTTTATCATTTGGAAAATAATTAAATTAAAATTTAATTATGTTGGAAAATTTTATTAAATAAATTTTATTGAAAAATTAATTTAATTTTTAGTTTTGAAATTGTAGAAGAGATGAACAGCACAAAACCCTTGCAACACTTGTAGAAGAGATAGGCAAAAGGAATGAAGAGTATTGCATTAGGTTTCTTATGTAGAAGAAGGTTGCATGGGGTTTCGGGAGATTGGCTAAATAAAGTGGGACTGTCGGTGCCACATGGTTTTATATTCAGAGATTGGCTATGGAAAATGATATTCGTCGCCAAATTTGTGGAAAATTAGCGATGAATTTTATCACGATATGTCTTTCCGTTGCGATATAACCACGAATAAATATTCCATAGCCAAACTGTGACAATATCCACTACGATGTCCTTCACCGTAGCCAATTGGCCACATATAAAATAGTTCGTAGCCCAATGGCTACGCCGTTGGCCACACAAAAAAGTAAACGTTCTAATTAGCTACGTTTCTTGCCACGAATAAACATCTGTATCAAATTACCCACGTTTCTTTCTTTTGTCCGTAGCTACTTGTGCATCGTACCATTTTCAGTCAATGAATTGTCACAAATTTAGTTACAGCTCATATGTGACGTCGTTATTTAGCGACCAGTTACAATTCGTCGTCAATATTGAAGCAATTTGGATACGAAATCTACACCGTCGCGAATTTGCTTCGTCTTTACCTATGAATTTACTAATTGTAGCTAATTAGTGACGATTATTATGATGTCCTGACAAAAAACGTCACAAATAGCCGCATATATTCTTTCGTGGCAAAGTCGCTTCAGAATGTTTTTTCTGTAGCAAATTCCGTAGCTATTAGTCACGAATTAAACCGTGTGGCAAATTTACCGTAGCGAAATTACAGTTTTTTAGTAGTGTGATTTAACATTGATAATTTAAGTTCAAGTTGGTGAATTATCAACTAGTAATTGACTCGGTGGTCACCCAATCCAAACGTAATAGTTAGTTATTTGCTAAGGACATTGAAAAAATCAATCGTTTAACTTAGTCCATCCATCTTACCCCATTCTTTGAGTCTTGGACTCCTGGAACTTTGCTGCTGGGGCACTTATGGCCCCTGTTCTTTACTTTGTTCATCAGCAAACTCGTCCAAAAGCTCCAAAGCTCTCATTTTGGAAGTCCATCTGTTGATTTGTCGTGAGTTCTCTCGGAAGTGGATCAGCGTAAGTGAAGGTCGACACTCCTAATGCCTTCACTCTCCACACTTTTAATGGAAGCATTCTAGGTCATTATAATGCCTTCACTCTCCTAATGACTACAATCAATTTCTTATGTCATTTGGAAAAGGCAGCAAAGACAGGTGACATCCCCTGAGGCGGACCATTGAAGACATCATGTCCTTCCCTCCTTGCTAGCTAGCCTATTCAGAATAGCCAACCAGCTGATGAAACTATGTTTGGAAATGTTGTGAGTTAGGGAATGAGCTCTAGTTCTTGTAACACTCCAAGCAGTCAAGCACTACTGCTAATCAAGAACTTATTCGGAGAAGTAAGCCATATCACGTTGTGTCTTTGAGCAGTATTAGCTTCAACAAGACTGCAGATCGGAGCTTAAATACTCCCTAGTAGATTTGAACTTGCAAAAGGCTATGCCCAGACACCTTTTTTAATAACATCTGCTACTTTAGCATGCATAGGTAATTCCAAGGAAAAATGTTGCAAGAGACTGCCACATCGATGCCAAGGATATAACCATAAAAAGCTATCCTTCCCATCACGAAATATATTCCTAATGCAGGTCTTAATATCCTCCTCATATCAAGGATCTTCCTCCATATGCAGGAGGAAATTGCAGGTTCTTGAACATGCCAAAGACTACTCTCTTTTAGTAGCTAAGACTTCACCTATGCAATCCACAAGGAGATAGAATCTATGAGCCAAACGTAGTTTCACCCCGGCTACCTTGTTCCATCTATAATCTCCTCCTTCCTTCTTGGGCAGGCAGACATCAACCCGTTTTACCTTCACCTTGTTAACATTTGATTGTCCCCATACTACAAGCATGAATTGCAGCATCACTCAATCTTCTTTTGAACCTTCTTAGGCAAAATAAATCTCCACACCGACAAGAAACAATGATGTGAATAACAGATCATATGAGTTGCTGCCGTCCGGCAAGAGAGACTATTGGCGCTCCAGCTTCTGGTTCTCGCAAAGATTTCAATCGGTCAAAACTATACATTCCTTCCCTGAGAGCCTCTTGCCACACCAGCCTTTGATTCTTGCTTAGCCATTGACGACAAGGCAATGCCACAACGGATGTTACTTGAGTGTTCCAAAAGATTGGAATTAGAAACCGAATTATTCTGTTTTCAACTAGGCGGTTAGAGCCATCCAAAAAGGGTCCACTTGTATGTCGTGTAAAAATTAAAATTATATGAAAGTTGTGTCATTTCATTATGAAATATGTGTTCGATCGAGTGGGTACATGGATATTGTGATCCCAACCTCAATAAGTGTAAAAATTCCTTTTATCAATCAACAATGGGCTCAAAATTGGTTTAGCTTAGATTTGAATCAGTTTCTGTTCAGTTCTTGAATCGAAACGAACATGAATGTTACTTCTAATAAAATGACTATCGATTTTTGATATAATAGTAAGGGATAAGTGCACAATAGATTCCAAAATTTTGACTATATGTACAATGTTGTTTTCGAACTTTAACTTAATATATAATGTTGTTTCTATATTTTGAATTTATTTAGTGTGGTGTATGAACTATTAATACATACTTGGTTTATTACTTAGACTAATTGAATATGTTCAATGATATCATTCCATTAATCTAAGTTAATATATTTTTTCTTGAAATGTGGAAAAAAAAACATGAAATAAGGATTTTTTATTTTTCCTTTTTTTTGGCAAGGATGAAAAAGGACTTTTTCCACAAAAGATATTCAAATAAAATCTTTATAATAATAATCCATGTCACCAAATAACATATATTAATCTGTTTTTATTTCAAATTGAACAAATTAAACAAATCAAAAGGATTTTAATATTTTAATTTGAGTTAAATCTCTTGACTGGTAATCCATGTGTAAAATGTTACTTTTTTGGTCGGTCATTTAAATGCATTCAATCAGAGGCCAAATTAACAAATTTTGTTAATGAATTAATACAAGGACATTATTGAATATTTATTTGTAGAATGGATAATAAATTAAATTTGTACTAAAAATTCGAAACGAAGCTAAACAAACTAAAAATTAAGGGGTGATATTGTGTATTAAATTAAAGTTCAAATATCATATCAAATAAATTAAAATTTTAAGAATAATATTGCTCAATTTTTTCTAAATGAGACATCGACAAACTTGACAACTACAAGAATAGATATAATTCTATTTTCAGTGACGCGAAGTGGTAATTGGATTCGAGCACGCGTGGCAGGCTGACACTGCCCACGGATGAAGAAAAAGTCGATACAACAAGACAAGTCGATCACCACGTCAGTCGTGACAAGCGTTCCATGACAGGAGCATAAAAGACGGGACCACGATCGCATCTCGTTTCAAGCCCAACTTGGCATCTTCCTTCGGTCCGAAGTCCAACCTCTTCTCTCGCTGCGCTCGGATTCCGTCGAAGGTATCGAACTGATTCGCTCGCTGCCTTCTCGAATGTCGTGTCGTGTACCTCCGTTGAAGTCGAATCTACCTTTGAGCTTCTGTGATCGATGTCCGACAACAGTTCTTTTGTTTCTTGCCCTCAGACCTATTGTCTTTCGCAGATGTCGGTCAACTGTCTGTTTCTTGTTTCGATTGTGCTTTTTGGAGGAGAGTTTTGGTCGGTGTCGGCCGGTCGAGTACTTAATTTTGCACTGCGCTTAGCTCATCACGCGTGATCGATTCGTGTGACTGGACGAGGGTGAGCTGCTAAGTTTCTTGAAAAGATGAATGATTCTTGCTGTGCGATCAAAACCTTTGACTTTGGCTGCCTGTATCGGAAAATCTTTCGTTTGGTTAGAATCGATGGGAAAATTCCATGGGTGGTTTTCAGTGGCCATAATGGCTTCTTTCTTATACCTACCAGTTTTAAGCGGTGGATCGGGGAGCCACCATTGTTATGGGCAGCACCCAGGTGCATTTGGTCCATCAGGTTCAAACCCATTCAACAGATTCCATCGGTCTGGATAAACTGGAATTTCATACACCCGGTTGTAACCATTAAACTTTATGGTCGATGTCAACTCCCATGAAGTTTCTGCTTAATGTGAGTTGGAGGCTGTCTACAGCCACGGGCCACAAAGTTGCTGTCAATGGCAATTTGGCGGTCATTGCCAGCTGCAATATTACGACTTTGTGCTGTTGGGGGTGAATTTTGGCAGTTGATGGCAACTTTTCTGGGTGTTGATGCTGCTTCTTAGCTTTGCTTGCACTTTGTGTTCCCATCTTCTTTTTTCCTTTTTTGTTTCCCTGCAATTTGAAGTTTAGTAGATGCTGACTGGGAAGTCTGCAAATAACAAAGGAACTTGAGCCTTGTCACTTCAAATTAGCTTTACTTCAATGTTGGAGATAGTTGAGAGGCAATGTTGGTGGAAAAACCTGAAGAGAGATGGTGGATCTTTCTTTAGTGGAGATTTTTAACTTTTAATGATTATTATATTCCTCTTTACTGAATACATTTTTTTTTTATTTGGTCAAAACCTTACTGAAAAATTAAGAGGCACCAAATGCTCTGAATTTGGTGTTGCTGACTTTTATCACACGTTCAGCAAAATTTTTGCATAAAATTCCATCTGCTTATTCTAGAAATCTTGCTTTTGCTTTTTTCCCATTCATTTGAGCTGACTGTATGGTTGAATTTCTCATTCCCTTTAAGTACTTATTATTTGAGTTATTCATTGAATTATCATGACAATTGCCTTAGAAAGTAATCTGAAGAGAAAAATATTTCTAGATAAATACCCAAGTGTGTGGATTACGTGAGAATCAAATGTAAACTTACTAGAATAGAACCATGGAAAAAGGGATTCCACTTCAGAAATTATTTAATCAGTTGTTGAATTTGTAAGGAAAGCAATCTTTAGATTGCTTGTAAGATCTCTCTTTTATTTTTTTTTCTCCAGTGTAGCTGCTACTCTAGTATTGAGATAGTCTTTAGCTGATCATGTTTTCCTATGGAATGCCAGAACAGTGTTCATATGGCTCGATCTGCACTTGATGAAATGTCCGATTCTGGTGCTTTTCTCAGAACAGCTTCAACATTTCGTAATTTTATTTCGAGGGATCCTAGTTCACAGTTTCCGGCAGAATCTGGACGGTATCATCTTTATATCTCATATGCCTGTCCATGGGCATCCCGTTGCCTTGCATATTTGAAGATAAAGGGACTTGACAAGGCCATTACTTTCACGGTAAATCGTATTATGGGTTTAGAGTTAAATTGATATTAAGTTTACTAAATTGGGATCTCCCAATATGTTCAGTCAGTCAAGCCTCGGTGGGAGAGAACAAAGGAAAGTGATGAGCATATGGGATGGGTTTTTCCTTCTTCAAATACTGAGGAACCCGGAGCTGAACCAGATCCTCTTAATGGCACAAAAAGTATAAGAGAGCTTTACGAGTTAGCTAGTACCAATTACTCTGGGAAGTTTACAGTCCCTGTAAGTGACCTTAGGCTGATGAATGCTGCTATTTGTGCTTCTTTCTTCTCAAGATTGGCATTTATTTTTCTGATCATTTTCCATTTGTTGCCACATATACCTTTTTCTTTTGGATTAGGTTCTATGGGATAAGAAACTTAAAACAATTGTCAGCAATGAAAGCTCTGAGATCATTCGCATGTTCAACTCCGAGTTCAATCACATAGCAGAGAATGCTGCTTTGGACCTATATCCTCCTCAATTGAAAACTCGTATTGATGAAACCAACGAATGGATATATGTTGCCATCAATAATGGTGTCTACAAGTGTGGCTTTGCCAGGAAGCAGGGGCCTTATGATGAGGTAATTATCTCTTAGTTTGTAATTGCATCCAAGACTTGTCATTCCACTTGTTACTTGAAGCAAGAAAGAGTATCGTATTCCGGAAATCCACCCATAAAGTTTAACAAAATAATAATCATTATGTGGTTTGTTTTTTAGTTGCACACTTTCATGTGAGACCTGTTAAAACTACTTTCTACTGATGATAAGAGCCTTCGTGTCCCATGGAAAATGGCTAATTTTTGGATTACTGTGATTCTTAGAAAATGAACCCACTATGCCACAGAAACTTGTAGGTTGAGGACCATTCACTTTGAGCACAATTTCATCTGATAAAAACTATGTTAGGAGATCTCCCTCACCAGGTTCTGGCACTGAAAGACCCCCGGTGGTGCCACAGGGAAAAGCAGGATAGGTGCAAATGTCTGCTTCTTTAGTCAAATAATAAGATAAATATACACATAAAAAGCGAAACTGAAGAATGAAATTTGATTTTCATCAAATAATCATCCCCCTTGCTTCTCTGCCTTCCTTGTCTACTTTCTAAAACACTGCTCATCATGTAAATGCTTTTGAGTCCATTTGTCTGCTTCCCCTTTCCTGAATAAGAGTTCATCGGTGCAGTGGTTACTGGTGATTTTTCAGAAAATTATGCTGGTGACACCATCAAATACACTAAGTCCAGATATACAAACCCAGTCGAGGGCCCTATCCCTAAGTCTTGATATATGGATCTATCCTATTGATTTTGCAGTGCTTGCTTTAAGAGTGGCAAGTAAAATGGTGGTTTTTTGTGGACGTGTGGAGAATATAATGACTTAGCTAATAATACCTTTGGGAGATTGTGTGCCCTATCATGTGATTCAGCGCTTGTGCAAATGAAATATTGGGAAGTTGATTAAAAGATACAAATCGTGGGGGGCATGGTGGCTGGCTGTAAGACAGTGCTCCAAGAACAAGAGAACTCTGGCTTTTGTTGCTGAATAGCCGTAGCCATATTCCCAGATGGCGTGATTGCATTGCTTACCTATGTAGAGATTTATTCGAGTGTTTGATTGGCTGGTCTAGCTAGAGCTGTTTAGCGAAGTTAATTTGGTCTTATGCTTCTTTTTCCCTATTTGATTAGCTTTTGCAATGCAAGAATTCACTATCTAATTATCTTTAGTCAGTGCACATGGCTGATTATTGTTTCAGAGTGTTGATTGAGTTGGCAACTATGAGTCTTTAATAATGTGATGTCGGCAAAAGCTTAGTGCTAAAACTTTTGATCCGTCTTGTCGGATAGGTGTATTAGCATGGTTCTTTAATAGACAGGTTTGATAACTGTGAATTGGGCTTTTTACTGGAAACACCATCTGTAGAGAAAACGAATTGTTAAAAGTGGTCTAATCTCACTTGTTGGTTTTCCATTTGAGTGACTACCTTTAATCTTGTTTGGATGGTGATTGAGACTGGTCATGGAGAATCTTTTCTCCAGCTGTGGTGTCTGAATTCTAAATCCTTGTATTGCCAGATTGCAAGGGTGGAAAAGTCTTAATTTACCCAAATAATTAGTCTAGTGATTGTACTTTTTAATGAGTCTTTCTGATTAATTGTTCCCCTTTCCTTCAGGCAGTGAAGAAATTGTTTGATGCTCTGGACAAGTGTGAAGAAATACTTGGCAAGGAAAGATATATATGTGGGAGCACACTCTCTGAAGCGGATATTCGGTTGTTTGTCACCCTGATAAGATTTGATGAGGTAGTGGCCCTTATTATTTTGAGATATTCGGGAGTTTCTGGTCATTTCTTTGATTTAAACAAGCTAGCACTGAAACTTAAGAAACCGTATGAATCTCATTTTAGAAGAATTAGGATTAATCATGTCTTGTTGAATGACTTCCATTGACATTACAACAAGACAAGAAAATGTAATCCATAATATTTTTTCTAAGGAAAGTTCGTATCTTGGAGCAATCGACACCTAAATAGTGGTGTACATTTCCTGTGATACTCAAAAGTTACAGGCAAGCAGTTGTGAAAAATTAGCGATCTCATTCTCCTTGGCACTCACTCTTATAAGTTTGGTAAGATATGAAAAACTATACATCTTTCTTTGTTGTTTTTGACACTCATTTTTTGTTTTCTTGAAAATCATGCCAGTAAACTATCCTTGTGAATTTTTTTTTCCTGAAAGAGAAACAAGTGGACGAAATTGTATCTGTATAAAAATCTGTTGCCGAATGCAAAAATTTAGGATGACTTTAGGTTTATCAGGATCACAATCACTATATTCTGTGAAACTCCTCCAAAGATCCTTTATCTGGATCAATTTAATTATCTTTTGACTTTACCTTGTCTTGATGATAGGTTTATGTGGTTCATTTCAAGTGCAACAAAAAAATGCTGCATGAATACCCGAATCTGTTCAATTACACCAAAGACATTTTCCAAGTGCCTGGCATGAGTAGCACTGTCAATATGGAGCACATCAAGCGACATTATTACGGAAGCCATCCGACTATCAATCCGTTTGGTATCATCCCTCTTGGCCCCAACATCAACTACTCTTCCCCTCACGATAGAGAGAGATTTTCTTAATCAACAACACCCTCTTTTACGGAGCATTGGCGGCGTTCTGATGTTATTTGCAGTCTTAATTGTGTTGAACACAAACTAATAATGGGTCGGGGACACGACCTGAGGGTTCGTAGGTTTGGCATATGCGGTCCAACCCTGTGCTGGAATGTTCCGTGGTTTTCATGCGTCATGTGCCGTATGTGTTGTGTTATGTATGTTGTGGATAGCACCATGTTCATGATGCGGAACTTGTGGATTTTCTCATAGTGGTATCTTGAGTTATAATGTTTGTCGTATTAGCTCCATCTAGTTTCCTGAATAAACATAGGTTACGGCAGGTATTCTGTTGGGAATATTGCTGAAGACACTGGTTTATCTGAGCCGTCTCTATTCGACCGTGCTGCTTCAATGACTGCCCGAATATGGCTTATCTTACCAGCCACTCTGGCCCGCGTTTTATGTGGGCATGAAATAATAGGTTAACAAGTTTTCAAGTTCGTGAAACGTGTGAAATAACCATTTTGAAAGGGTATAGACAGATGTTGTTTTCGAGGATTTGATTAAACAAATTAAAATTCAAGGACTTTATTGAAAAGTTTCATAAGTTCATGGTCCAAAAGTGAAATTTGAATGTATCTTACTCGAGAATTTATCAATTGTGTCAATTCTTTTAAGGTCATATGGTCCTTTGACGTTCATTTGGCCTTAGTCTTTATTCATGACCAGTCTCAAAAGTTATTTTCAATTCATCACAAATAAATAAATTTGAGTTTTGATCAATTGAATTATAGAATAATGAAGTGAAATTAAAAAAAAAAAAAACTATCACCTGCAATAATTTTGAAGCAGACGAGTTTAGAATATAGTTGATCTAACCATCGACATATTTGGCAATTATAAATAAAATCAAGTTTCCTTAATCAAAAGTAGCTATTAGCGAAATTTGGATAGAAGGAAGTTGTGACATCCTAAAATTCGAGGATCTCACAAGATGACACTTGACACCCGAGAATGATCGAAATGGAAAGAATTGAGCTTGGATCAAATTGAGCTAGTCACCAATGGACAGTTGGAACAAACCAAAGGGAAAGAAATGGAGGAAATTATGGAAACCCCGAAGACCCCGTCGTGAATCTATCGTCGCCCCGAGCTCTGTCCATCCATCTGGGGCATTTGATTTTGAGGCAACGGTGAAGTTTTCTAAACTATTCTTTTGATTTAGAAAATGGTGAGACCGATATTTTGACATTTGAACTTTGATTTCAAAATTCCTAGAAATTGATTTTTCTAATTAATTTTTACTTGACCTAAATTTTGAGTCTTAACCTTGAGACCGTTTAGTAGATCCCTTGACATTTAGATGGAGACAAGTAGACACGACACCAAGATCGATCGACTAACTGACACATCATCACTATCGGCCAACCAACGCTGATCGGCCACACCCACTCGCCTCCCTCTCTTTGCCACTTGTCCATCCACTTGTCCTCTTGCTTTATTGAATTTAAAAAAAGGGGAAAAGAGACATCTTTTGGAAGGTTTGTGACACTTGTCACACATGCAAAAATGAATATTATACTTTAAAAAGAAAATAATATTTTAAATGGGGAAATCTTATTATATCATATTTTAATTAAATGAATTTTTAATCTTTTTTGACAAATGTCAAACATGCACCACCTTTCCTCCTTTTCTTTCTTTCTTCTCTCTCTCCTCCTTGCTTGGCCGAATCTACCCCTTGTTTTTCTTAGAATTCGGCTACTTCAAGGAAGGAAGCAAATGTCGACTTTTCTTTGACAACCATTTGCCACTTAGCAAGCATGCAAGAAATGTCTTAAAAATAAAAGGTTAAAATGAGAAACTTGCTCCCTACTTCTCTTGGTTTGTTTTTTACCTCTTGTCTTGGTTTCAATCTATTTTGGTAAAGTAATTGATGAAAATTTGGGAGCATTGACCGAACCATCCTTCTCCTCTCTTCTCCGTGTTTCGGCCACCTTAAATAAAAGAGAAAGAACAAGCTTTTGACTCTCTTTGACACTTGTCCTTCATGCAAAATAAGCATTTGACTTTGATTTGAAAACTTGGACATATTGGAAAGAATCATGGCCGAACCACTCTCTATTTCTCTTAGACTATTCGGCCACTTCTCTTTAATTGAAAGGAAAGTCAAGTTTTGAAAACCAATTGACATTTGTCATCCATGCAAAGGAATCTTGGACTTTGAAAGTGGCATTTGGACATGTTGGATTAGCCTTGACCGACCATCTCTTCTCCTCTCCTCTTGGTTGTCTTCTTCTTGCTTGTTTCTTGCAATTGATTGTCTTAAACTTCCAAGGGAAGCCATCATGAAGACCTAGGGAAGGCCATGACCAAATCCCTCTCCCTCATTTCTTCTCTTCCTCTTGTCTCTTCCCCTTGTCTTCTCTTCTTTGGAATCAAGCCATGATGACTTTTGGAAATGGATGAGCCGAACCCCTCTTCTTCTCTTCCTCTTGTCCTCTTCTTTTTGTTCTTTGTTCATTTAGAGTTTCAAAGGCCATCATGAAGGTTCTTTCTTGAAGATGGAGAAGCATGCAAGGGAAACTCTCTCTCTTTTCTCTTCTTTTCTCTCTTCTCTCCCTTGAAATGCGCCGGCCACCTCTCCTCTTCCCTCTCACGCCGAGCACTCTCTCTCTCCCCCCCCCCCCTCTTCTCCTCTTCTCTTCTTCTCTTGTTTATCATGATCTTCATCTTGAGAAGAAGGATGAAGCCACTTGGCTTCCATGCACCAAAAAGGAGAAGGATTAGCCATCATTACCTATGGAAGAGATCTCTTCTTCCTCTCTTCAAGGTGATAGCTTGGATAGCTCCACCACCTCCTCTCTTGGCCAATGGTTGCCGCCGCCCACCTCCTCCAATCCAAGGACATGCAAGGGTGGCCAAGACTTCTATTTAAGCCACCCATTCTTCCTTCTATCTTCCACTTTGCTTCTCATTTGAATTACCAACATAGAGAGCTAAGATAGTGAGAGATTGAGATCGAGAAGAGCCAAGCTGCTACCACCATTCGCCGTCGTCCTTCGTCATTCGTCCAAGCTGAGCCAAGCCACCACGGCCTCCATTCTTCTTCTTCTACTCCTTTACTTGTCATCTTGGATCGTGATTTGAAGGACCACCACTCGTCGAGCCGAGACCAATGAACCATTGACAACTTCTTTGAGTTCAAATCGAAACCGGTTTAGGCAAGTGACCTCTTGTACATGGGCTAGGAGAGTCCTCGTCTCCTAGGATTTCTTTTTTTTGCTTTAAAACCAAAAATGGGTCATGTTTTCACTGGATGGCATGCATTTGATGATGGTGTGATTTCATGCATTGTAGGGCCGCTTAGTGTTTCAAAAAGCTCTAGGATTGTATTAGCTTTCAAACTAATAAGTTGCATGGATCAATGTTTAGCCGAGTCGGCATGGAATGTGATGTGTTCGCCAAGGCCGGATATTGATCTCGCTAGTGATCCAAATGTGAATGTGATGCTTGTGATGACGATGGTTACTTCCATAAAGTGGTTGGGATGCTTCGGATGATGGTAGGTTGGATCACATGAGAGGTGTTGCTAATGCTAGCCGGACGGATTGCCGTGAAATGCACGACGCCCTCGGAGTGAGGATGCCTGGGTAGTTAGACTCGGTGGCTCCCACGTGACATGTCGGATTGAGTTGTCTCTGATAGCAAGACGTCAGACGTGTGGAGGGTTCCTCCTTGGAATAGGGGATGCCTCGAGAGAAGGAGGGTCGGATTCTCTTGAAGAGAGATTGCGCGATGCCTCTGGACGAGTAGCTCGGACCGAGCATCGGAAGCCTTCGGAGTGAAGGAGGATGTGATTGATGGATCACGATTTTCATGCATTAAAATGCTTTTTCTCATGATGAAATATTTTTGCAGGCTTTTGTGATAAACTTGCATCCGTGTGCTATGGTGTGATTTCATGAGATTGCAAGCATTTGCATGAGCCGTGTGATCATCTTAGTTTGTGTGCTTGAGTGTTACTTGTCTAAGCTTATGCTTACCCCGTGGATTACAATTTTTCCAAATTAAGCATGCCTCCAGTCCTGCGACCACCAAGGTACTATAGCGATATATATGAGAGCACTGATGAGTTCGCGAAGAACTAGGTGTGGTTAGGACCAAGTTTGAGGAGAGCCGCCATTTTGACTTTGGTCATCATGTTGTTGTTTTGGATTGAAGCAACGTTTTCAAACTCCTATGCCATTTTGCTATGATTTTACATCGTGCTAGGAGTTATGTTATAATAATTTCAACTTTCATTTCCATGTAATCGGGGAAGAATGAAAAGTAGCCCACCTTTGGAGTATTATTTCAATTTCTATGTGTACTAACTCCATCTTATGTTATTATGTACGGGTCGGGGATTGATTTTAGCTTTTAAAAAGCTAAACTTAAATTTTAACCGCTTCCGCAATGCTCTGATTTGAAAACAATTTAAACGGTTTCTTGAAGGCGTCAACGTGGGTTGTTTATTTTATAGAATGATTTTATATAATATCGGATATGAATAAGTATACACAGTCAATTTTCTCAACAATATGTAACAAAATTCGGTCTTACTTTGATAATATATAAAAATGATTTTATTACAAGTTGATACTAATTGTATGACAAATGAGAAAAACTACATGAATGACAAGATTTTGTAAAATATTGCTTCTAATAAATTAATTGCTTTGGAACTTCCTACTATTAAAGGAGAAATCAAATAAAAATTAACCTTGTACAAACCAATAGGTCAATATAAAATTATAACTTTCATATGTAATTGATAATTAACATGATACATCATTAATTGACTGATGATAATCTGTTGAATAAATTGACAAGTGAAGTATCTTATTTTTTGGAATAATTTGACAATTTGTTTAGACGTGTATAAATACATTATATATAAAAAAACGAATATTCATATGTAAATTCAGCAAAAATACAAGAAGCAAAATATTTTATGAAAGTCATATTATAGATAAAAGTTCAAGTATTATCTAACAAAGAAAATAAGAACTAAAAATTTCTACAAGGAGGATATTTTATTTTCTCCAAAAGAGAGACAACCAAGCATTCTATCCTCAAACTACCTTCTACTTTATCTACAAATAGGAATTAGATGAAGCCTAATTTAATCTTTTTTTATACCGACAACTGCACCACTGACTCTTTGTGTTTGAATGACACTAAAGGGCCGAGTTTCTATACATCGGGAGAGACTAGTGTCATGGGGCGATCAATTTACAACTCGTTCCTCATTCAACCTGTACGACATTGACGAATTTCACGCCCAAGTCAGCTTGACCACTCAAACTCACAACACTCTTAGAGAGAGAAAATAGAGAGAGAAGCTCTAAAATTGTATTATTTGTGAGAAATAAGATTGATACAAATGAGGAGAAGAAGAACCCCTTATATACAAAAACTCGGAGAATGACATCCGTAGATCTTTCCTTGATATAACGGCCTATATGACTTACCTAAAATAGATACACGAGAAATTCATATATCACCTGTCCTTGGAATCTTTCAAAATCTGTGAGATCTTGTCAGGATCTCCTTGGGATATCCTTCCATGGAAAGTGATCTTTCGAGGATCTCTCTCCATGGATGGTTGCTATCCTTTGTGCTAAGAAACCTTGTGGGATGAGGAACTTCTTGGTCCGTGACATTCTCCCCCACCTAATTGGGTGACGTCGCGTTGCCCCTCTAGCCTTTAATTCTTTGACTAGTTGTTGAAATTGCCAAAGAGCTTTGACAGTTTCCCTCGACAGTTTCCCAACTGGCTTCACTCTCTAGGAGACCCTTCTAGCGGATGAGGTACTCCTTCTTCATCAATCAGCATCTCTTCACTATGCTCCACTCGTCAAGTATACTTTCGATGTTGCGATCATAGGAAGACTTCGCTCCTAATGGCGCCCGATGCGACTCACCTCGATATGGGTTTCTCTCATCCAAGTGGAAGGGTTTGAGCATACTTACGTGGAATACTGGATGTAACTTCAGCTTTGGTGGTAGCTCCACTTTGTGTGCCACCTTCCCAGCCCTTTTCATGATATGAAAATAGGCCTTCATATCGGCGAACTAATCCTTTGTGTACGTTTTTATGGTGTAGGACCTGATGTAGCTTCACTAGAACTTGATCCCCCACTTTGAACTCCACATGTCATCATCTTTAGTCTATCCATTTCTTCATTTTCTTGGACGTCATCTCAATGCACGCCCTGTCCAAGTTCACCTTTTCATACCAATTTGAGGCGAACTTGTAGGTGGCTAGACTACTCCCCTTGTAGTCCATGCTAATCGTACTAGTGGTGGACAGCTGTTGCCCATTCACGATCTCAAAGGGACTTCAACTTGTTGATTCACTTTGCTACAATTTATAAGAGAATTAGGCAACGTCAACTAACCTTACCTATTCCTTTTGCGTTGCACTCACAAAGTGTTGAAGATATTACTCCAAAAGTGTGTTCACCTGCTACATTTTGTCCATCGGCTTGCGAATGTAAACTCGTGGACAAGTTGATGTTCGACCCTAGTAGCTTAAAGAGCTTGGTCTAGAGTCTCCCAATGAACCGTGGATCACGATCACTCAAGATCGACTTTGGTAGCCCTTAGTATTTGACTAATGCCTCATGAAAAGTCTAGTCACCTCCTTAGCCGTGTAGTCATCCGTCACTAGCATAAAGGTTGCATACTTAGAGAACCTATCGACCACAACCATCAATGTCCAACACCCTTCGGACTGCGGTAGGCTAACGATGAAGTCCATCAACACACTTTCCCATGGACGCTTTGGTACAGGAAGAGGTTCCAGTAGGCTTGTGTGGGGACTTTTGCTCCACCTTGTCTTGTTGGCACACAAGACAAGTCCGTACATAGGCCTCCACATAGTCTTGTAAGAGAGGCCAAAAGTACTTTTCTTCGACAATTGCCATGGTGTGGCGAACGCCTGGATGTCCCGCTTGCTTTGAGTCATGGCACTCCTTGAGGATCCCCTTGCACAATCTTCTGTATAATGGGATGAATAACCATCCTCCCTTGGTGTAGAGTAGTTCGTCCTCCCACCAATATTGCTGGGCCCTGCCTTCCTTTGCGCTGGTGATGAGAGCTCTTGCCCTCGGATCATGCTTTAAGCCTTGCCTAATCTACTCGGTCCACGGGCCCTCTAGATGGCTCATGGACATAAGCTCCCCTTTCCTGCTCAGCACATTAGCGACCAAATTGGACTTACCGATTTATACTCCATGGTGAAGTCGAATTTTGCCAAGAAGTCTTGCCAACGAGCTTGCTTCAAGCTCAGATTCTTCTGCATTTGGAAGTAGCTTGTGGCAATGTTGTTTGTCTGGACGGTGAAATGCGATCCCAAGATGTAGTGGCGCCATGTTCGTAGAAAATGGACCACGACCATCTTATCCTTTTCTTGGACCGTGTATCGCTGTTCGATGTTGTTCAACTTCCTTGATTCATATGCTATAAGATGACCATACATCAATACACCATAAATAGCATAATTGGACGCATCCGTTTCTACCTCGTATGGTTTCGCCTGATCTGGCAATGCAAGATCGGGCTCCTCGATCATTGCATGATTAAGCCGATTGAACGCTTCATAACATCTTCCAATCCACTCCTAAGTCCTCCCTTTCTTTAGCATGTTGGTGAGGGGAGTGGTGATGCTTGAGTAGTCATTCACGAACCACCGATGGTAGTTTGCCAGCCCTAAGAAGGATTGAAGATTGGGCAACTTTGTTAGAGGCTCCCAATCCACGATCGCTTGTATCTTGGTAGGGTCCATTTTCACCTATCCACTGCCTACAATGTGCCCCAAGAAAGGAACTTCTTCATGAGCAAACACCCACTTTTGGCACTTCATGTATAGCTTGTTTTCCTTTAGAAATTGAAACACTTGCTCAAGGTGTTTTACATGCTCTTCCAAGGTCCGACTATATATTATAATATCATCAAGGTACACTACCATGAACTGATCAAGGAAAGTATGTAGTACCTTGTTCATTAGTGTGCAAAAAGTAGCTAGTGCGTTGGTTGGGCCGAAGGGCATCACCAAGAACTTGTATGACCTATATCGGGTCACACAAGCGGTCTTCTCTTCGTCACATTCAGCGATTCGCACTTCATAGTACCCCAATCACAAGTCCAGCTTGGAGAACCATCGTACTCCTCCGAGTTGGTTGAAAAAGTTGGCAGTCAACGGAATCGGGTACTTGTTCTTCACCGTCAGCTTGTTCAAGGCCTGGTAGTCATTGCACATCCGAAGAGAACCATTGTGCTTCTTTTGGAATAGCACCGAGGCATCGAACGGAGCCTTTGATGGTCAAATGTAACCCGTGTAAAAGCAGCTCCTCAAGTTTTGCAGGTGCCATGTGTTGCGACCTCCCCGAAGGTGCACCACCTAAGGTTCGCCTAATGGTTTGTTAAGTATGACTTAACTTGAGTTCTCCCAAACTCGGACCAATTCACGACTTTGGTTTCACTTTCTTTAAACATGCAAGATATTCAATTTGGAGCCGCCACTAACTTATTTATGGTGGGTTGGTTAGAAACCCATGTAAGGCATTGGGAGTCATGCCTTACTCCTATGAACCAGAGATCTAGGACTCGGGGACTTGGTTACGCTAAATTACTCTAACGCCCTTTCGGTACATTTTCATCATTTTCAAAACTTCGCAGGTAGTTTGGATTCATTTTAATTCTACTCCTAACATGCAGTGGTGACTACACGTATACTCAAATAAAAATTCAAGAATGGAATGAAATAATAAAACAAATCAAATCAAATAAAATCTAACCAAAATCGAATCAAATAAAATCAAATCACATCTAATCAAATCTAATCTAACAAAATCAAATAAAATCTAATCTAATAAAATACCAAATAAAATCTAATCTAACAAAATCAAATCCAAATAAAATCCAAAAATTAATCTAATGAAATCAAATAAAAATCTAATCTAATAAAATATCAAAGAATCTAATAAAATCTAACAAAACATAATAAGATATGCATGAAAATCAACAAATCTAATGCAATATATGAAATGCAATTTTTTTTGGAATTTTCATGAATTAATTAGCCTAATTATCCATAGCTAAATATTACCTAGTCTAAATTAGGAAACCAAATGTATAAATTCCTAATTTAAACTAAATCTTACTCAACCAAAGATAATGTCCTATAATGCAATCCAGCTAAAAAAATCTTAACAAAAATATATAATATGCAATCTAAACTAATTATGCAAATTTTACCTAAACGTGCAAATTAACCTAATCATGCAATTATTAATATAAACGTGCAATTAATCTAAACATGCAATTTAAAATTTAAACATGGAATATGCAATTTTGAATCTAAATATGCAACTTACCTAAATATGCAAATATTCCAATATGCACGTAATGCAACGCAAACAATTCAAACATGCAAAAGTATCTAAATATGCACAAAAAAGGAAATTAAACAGAAAATAAGAAATCAAACACCTAAGAATTGAATTCTGAAAAAAAAATGATTTTTTTTTATTTTTATGAACGAAAATAAAATAAAATAAAATAAAGAAATCGGAGACAACTCATTCGGACAATTCAGCAAATGGGTGATATGCAGTGGAAACATTGAATCGCAGGAACAAAAAGGCACAAATTCTAACTCCATAATGCATTAAGGACCAAAAATTAGCACGCGCAATCAAAATATCAATCTTTTGAAGCTTTGAAACCGGCTAAATCAGTCATGACCCATTCAAGTCACAAGAAGAAGAGTAAAAATGATGGCTCTCCCTACACAATTCGAAGATTGCGGAAGACGAGCGTGCTCGAGCAAAGTCGAGCTTCTCCACGGCTTGTCTGCAAAGCCTTTCGTTCGCGATTCTCGGGAAGCCAAGGACGAGAAAGTTGTGAGAAGGACTCACCGGTGAAGACGAATGATGGAGACCGAAGACGCATTGTCGGAGCTAGAAATTTCAGTCGGGATGCCACAGATTCGCAAGCTTCAGACCACCACCTCTTATTCTCTCCCTCTCTTCCTCTCGTGTTCTCTCTCTCGTAAAAGCGAGTCTCCCTCAGAACATATCCCACTCGGTCAAAGCTTTCAAAGTCAAAGTCTCCTTCTCCCCTCCTGTGCGTGCCTTTTCCTCCTTCAAGAAAGAGTTTTTTTTTCCCTCTGTGCCCATGGACGCCCTCATAAAGGAAATAATAAAGATTCGGTCAAATCTTCCACAAGATTTGACCGAGAATCATTTTTTTTAAAAAAATTCCCTTTCCCTTTGATTAGCATACATCCCCTTTGCATGTATATATCTCCCATCCATGTTGCTTATCTCTTGCACAATTTTAAGGAAAAAAAAGAAAATTTCGATCAAATCTTTTAGAAGATTTGACTGAAAATCGCTATCTCTCTTCAATGTTTCCTTCTTCCTCTAGATTCACTTTTCTTGAGATATCTCTTCTAGAAAAATTGATTTTTCTAGCACTGTCTAGTAAAAATTCTGGTAAGCCTCATCCAAAATTATATTCACCGTCGATGGTCCTACCTAAAATGCAAGATGCTCCTATTAACTATATGCAAATAATAAAGATAAAAAATTAAATAAATAAAGAAAACAAAAGGCGCAAAAATTTAGGTGTCAACAGCTGCCCCTCTTTGAAGGTGAGCTCGCAGAGGTTGCATTCAAAGACCATAGAAACCTAAATTTTGGCTATGCAAATACAAAGTAATGAAAATTTTTTTGAATTTTTTTGTTTTGGAAAAACAATGCGAATCTTATTCTAAATGCAATGCTATGAGGATGTAAATGCCAAAAAAAAAAAACATACCTGAAGTCACTTACCTGTCGGATTGAGATTGATCTTAACTTGTTCAGTTCATATCCAAATCTTCCAAAAAATGTGGTCATTCTAGAATAAAATGCTCATTTGACTAACTGAATTAACATAATTGAATAAGTCAGCAAATAGCAATCACATCTAGAACGGAACATTAAATAAGAGGGAGACATCCAGGCTAATTTAATGTAAATGTTATGCATGATATTTTTGTTGAGATTAACTCTCATTTTTTTCTCAAATGTAATTATGGCATGATGAATGCAAATGAAGAGAAAGAGAAACATACATGCATACTTACCTTGGTAGATTGAGGCATGTATTGAATGAATTTTGGAAACCGCCTTCTTAGGCCCGAGCTCCTTACTTCGATCACAAAAGAAGCCAAATGGTAAAAGAACTTGAACCGCCTGAATTGGTTCAAAAATTCCCTTCGAATTTCCTGAAAAGATACTTGAAACTCCAATCAAGTAATGAACTCAAAAGTTCCCTTCGGACTTTCGAGAGAAAGAATAAGGTTCGAAAGTTCCCTTCGGACTTTCGAAAATGGTACTTGAAACTCCAATCAAGTAGTGGACTCAAAAGTTCCCTTCGGACTTTCGAGAGAAAGAATAGATTTGAAAGTTCCCTTCGGACTTTCAGAAATGGTACCTGAAACTCCAATCAGGTAATGGACTCAAAAGTTCCCTTCGGACTTTCAAAAAAGATACATGAAACTCCAATTAGGTAATTGACTCAAAAGTTCCCTTCGGACTTTCGAGAGAAAAAAAGGTTTGAAAGTTCCCTTCGGACTTTCAAAAATGGTACTTGAAACTCCAATCAGGTAATTAACTTGAAAATTCAATCGGATTATTGAACAAGATGCCTGATACTCCAATCCGGCATGCTGGGACAAATATGATGCTTTAAATATCAGTTCAAGCACTCAGAACTCTTCAGTCTTCAAGGAATCATTACCTATCAGACATGATTAGAGCAAAGCAACGTTTGCATTCATCAAGGCATACATGTTAATCAAGTATTTATACAAGATGGTCTTACCCTGTTTGCATCACCAAATTTTCACTGAAAATCATCAATCAAGATCATTTCCACTTATGGCCTGAATTTCCTAAGAATGACAAATGAAACACTTTCGGTTAGAAAGGACTTTCACTCACTCTCATTGAAAGGCTCTTGTTCCGACTATTAATGCGGGAATAACTATATCCCTCGATCTCACCATCATCTGTCAACAAAGGTCCGAGTATTCTCGCAAGCGGTACGAATTTACCAATCAGAGAGGTCTTTAATAGGACTATAATTCGGGCTTGGTCAACGACTAAGCAAAGGGGACTCTTTGAGTCAAGGCTTAGAAGGAAATTTCTTCAATGAACAACTTCAGGTTTACAAGTCAAGAACCCTGCAAAATGAGATAGAAATAATCTTGCTTGCACTCCTTCGAGCTAAGCTTAAAACATTTGAATCATACGTTAACTCAAGTGCCATAATCAGAAGAGACCTTTAAGGGTCGTAATGTAGGCTTGGTTTATAGGTTGAGAAATGAAAGGATCATGAGGCTAAAAAAAGTGTGTGTGGGATGATAAATTGGTGATCATCTCAAAATTGTCACTAGACTTCTTTTCACTGGGGAATTGTTCCAAGGCTCAAATTTCGAGCTTCTGGCTTTGCTGCATTGGAGATGTTACTTCATGTCAAATCCTTTGGAGGTTGTTTGCAAGACTGCCCCATTTGGCATTTTTTGGAAAACCCTAACATACTGAGGGTTGACTTTTACAAACTTGAGCCTTTGGCTCTGACTTCTATGGGCATCGGCCTTGCTTTTACCAGGCACACTGCTTTTTCTTTGCCCCTAAGCTTTTTCATTCATTTTTTTTCCGAGCATTGGCCTTACTTTTACCAGGCACATTACTTTTCATGCCCCACTTTCGCATTTTTTACTTGACAAGAGTCTGTAATATGACAACTTGGCTTGACGTCCCTTGATGTGTCGCTTGTATTCTGCTACTTCCCATGGCTTTGATTTTTGACATGCCCCAGTATAAGAGATTATCACCAATTTGGGTTCAATGAAAAGAAATTGCAGGCTCAAAGTGGCTAGCAAATGATAAAAGTGTTTAGGATAGAGAAATGAATGCTCTTCATCATTTTTAAGGCACTTGATTTACCGTTTGATTTTTCATGTAATAGCAACACGCGAAGATTGATGCAAGTGAAAGCAAGAAAATTTCCATCTACTTTTCTCGTCCTTCCACACCAACTACACAAATGTATCTCCAACTTGCCCCAATGTGGGATGGTTCTTGACAGGGGTAATACGAAATGAAACTTTACAAGTGTTTAGGCTCAAAATGGGTAATCAATGGATAAGTGTAGTGTTTGGGATGGAGAAATGAACTGCCTCTCATCATTTCAGCTATCGTACCTTTCGCGAGAGAACTCTTTACCTTGCGGACATGGAATTTTGCATACTCATCTCGCGAATATATAGACATGGGACTGTGTATGGATATGGCTTGCCTTTCGTCATCCCGATGCATCTCATTTAGCATTCTCAATTAATTTCGCATCATTATCAAATAGTTTAATTTTTGCAATCTTCAATGAGATTCATGAATGAAACAAGCAGAACCATCATACAAAATCTTTTTAGCATATATGAGCATTTTGAGCTTATTGACAAGCACATGCAATTTACCTCACAAAAAAAAATTGTCATCAAAGCTTAATATGAACATGATATCAAATACCATAAAAAGTATCAGAATTGGGAGCCCTTTGGTCGGCCTTGAAGATGGGCACATGAATCGACCAATTGACATGAGAACTCAATCTTTGATGCTGCATTTTTGCTCTTGCCCCTGCACCAAAAGAACATGCATGAATATGGCTCTAAAGAAATGTGATCTAAAATTGAAGAAATTTACATCACCCATCAATGCATTGTCTCCGCCAAATTGGAAATTGCCCCACATTTTTGGCTTCCTTTGAAAGGGTCAACACTCGATCAGACAATAAGAGTTAAGCTTTGACAGACAGGGTTTATGCACTTTTTTTAAAATTTTAATTTTCTTTTTGAAATTTTTTTGAACGAGAAGACATATAGAAATCCAACCCTCAGAATTCTCCTTGGATGATATTTTTTCAATTGTTGGATATCATCACCGGGCTAGTTTGGTGTATTCCAACATGCCCTCAAAATAAAGAAAAACTTGTAAATTCATTGAATCAAATGAATTACATTTATTGAAATGGAAAGCAAATACTCAAACCCTAGTAATCAAAGTTCAAACAATAACTGGAATTCAGAAAGCAAGAAATCCTAAAAAACAACAAAAGACTCCTTCGCAGAGGAGTACGAAAATTCTTCTACTTGGTGTCCCCTTTAGCTCCTTCAGCATGGTTGGGCAGGGGATTGTGCTGAACATTTGGTTGACCAGTGGTGAAAGAGAGTACCTTTGTATCCAGGAGGTCTTGAACTTTGTGCTTCAACACGTAACAATCATCAGTGGAATGTCCAGCCTCGCCCATGTGATAATCACATTTCTTGGATGGGTCATAATTTTTGAACCTCTCAGGGTTCGGACGCTTTGGTTCATTTGAAAGTAATCATTTCTTTTGGAGGACTGGTAAAACCTTGGATAATGGCCCAGGCAAAGGTGTGAAGTTCCTCCTAGCACCTTGTGGTCGACTGGTGAATTGGCGTCCTCCACCTTGCTGTTTGGTTGTGTCACAAGCTGGTTGAGAAAATGCCACATTCACCTCAGATGCAAACTCCTTATCTTTCTTGAAAGTAAATTTCTTTGCAGAGGTAGTCTGCTCCATAGCCCAACCATCGCGCAAAGCAATCTCAATGCGTTCCCCTACGGGAATCAACTCAGCCAAGGATTTAAAACGAGACCCCAACACTCGATTGCGGTACTCAAATGGCAAAGTCTTCATAAACATGTCTAGCATTTCCTTTTCGGTCAGCTCAGGGATAATTTGCATAGCCACAGCTCTCCACCTCGTGGCATAAGCCTTGAAAGTCTCGGTTTTCTTTTTCTCAAAGCCAATCAAATCCTCACGTGACGGGGCCACGTCTATGTTGAATCTATATTGACGAATGAAAGCATCGGATAACTCCTCCCACATCTCAAGCAGATTAATCTTCTTCACAATGAACCATTGTAGAGCAGGTCCGATTAAGCTATCTTGGAAAGTGTGGATCATGAGTGGCACGTTGTCAGCATACGGTGCCATCCTCATAGTGTAGTACTGCAAGTGGACCTTAGGACATGAAAGGCCTTCATACTTGTTGAACTCAGGTGCTTTGAACTTCTTAGGGACTTGGACCTTAGCAATATGAGCAAGGCCTCGTGGAAACTGATCTTGAAATCCTTTCATTTGATGAATTTGCTCCTCTAGCTTAGCAATGCGCTTAGCCTCATCACTCATTGGCATTTCAGAAGATGCCCCGGCCTTATCAGTCAAGGTCGGAGGAAGATTATCAATCGAGATTGCTCCATTCTCGATCGAGGAAGTGCCGATGCTAGCATTCTTGCCTTTGTCTTTTACCTCAGTTAGAGCAGGGTCATTGGGCAGTACAACTTCAACTCTTGGTTGAGCAGACACGACCAAAGTAGAAATGCTTGTGTTTAGAGAAACAGCTTGCTTCGAGAGGCTTTCGAGGACATTCAAGACTGTCTTCATCTCTGTTTCAAGAGCAGCAACACGAGTTTGCTCATTTTGATCAACCATTCTTGCTCTTGACCTTGTGATGATGGGTGAGCGTGGACGATCCGTGATTACCTACAAAAGACAAAGCTAGACATGAATATGTGATCGGGAGAATGTTCAGTCGATGACTTAATCATTTTTTTCTTTTAAAAGGGATGAATGAAGAATGACGACCTTTGACACACTATGGACTGACTCAAAAATTACTATGACGACACTATGACGACACTATGGACTGAGAATTAATGAGAATTAATTTTTGACTCAAAAATTACTATGACGACACTATGGACTGACTCAAAACTCGAAAATGTAAATGAAATTCAAAGAATAGGGATAGAAGGCTTACTTCGCAAGTAGATCAGGGGCAATCACATAGACATGCACATGATAAGTGCAGCTCGATTTCTACTCTAAAAGGCTCAACAAAGTGGTGCCACAAGGGTGGGATGACTAGTCGCAGCCTCGCGTACTAAGTCAAGCCCTT
The DNA here is from genome assembly GCA_030064385.1 of Melaleuca quinquenervia. Taxonomy (NCBI): domain Eukaryota; kingdom Viridiplantae; phylum Streptophyta; class Magnoliopsida; order Myrtales; family Myrtaceae; genus Melaleuca; species Melaleuca quinquenervia. The sequence goes on along the minus strand of CM057721.1, from coordinate 8,139,851 downwards.
GTAACTCCGGCTCAGTCAAGAATGATGCCTCGATGTGACGCTGACTCACGGGCGGAGGCAAACACTCTCGACACCAGGAAAGAAAGCTTCGGGATTAAGTTTGGGCAACCTCTACTACGCAGCCTCGCGGTCGAAGTTGTATACAAACTTAATACCATCCTAAGTGATCCTATGCGGCCCAGGTCTGGCGGCGGGTTGTGTGTGCTAAGGTGTAGTGCAAAAAGTGATCATGACATGCACAACAATTTATATTAAGCAACAATTCAAATAAAAGCACTTAAACATTTAATTTAGACAACCCTGCAAAAACATTCAACTCATGTATTAGGGACATACTTGGAATCCTCGCTGCCAAACAAATTTTTGAAAATAATGAAAAATGGTCTAAGTCCACTAAGAATTTTTTTCAAGTCCCCAGCGGAGTCGCCAAGCTGTCGCGACCTCCCCGAAGGTGCACCACCTAAGGTTCGGCTAATGGTTTGTTAAGTATGACTTAACTTGAGTTCTCCCAAACTCGGACCAATTCACGACTTTGGTTTTACTTTCTTTAAACATTCAAGATATTTAATTTGGAGCCGCCACTAACCTATTTATGGTGAGTTGGTTAGAAACCCATGTAAGGCATCGGGAGTCATGCTTTACTCCTACAAACCAGAGATCTAGGACTCGGGGACTTGGTTACGCTAAATTACTCTAACGCCCTTTCGGTACCTTTTCATCATTTTCAAAACTTCGCAGGCAATTTGGATTCATTTTAATTCTTCTCCTAACATGCAGTGGTGACTACACGTATACTCAAATAGAAATTCAAGAATGGAATGAAATAATAAAACAAATCAAATCAAATAAAATCTAACCAAAATCGAATAAAATAAAATAAAATAAAATCACATCTAATCAAATCTAATCTAACAAAATCAGATAAAATCTAATCTAATAAAATACCAAATAAACTCTAATCTAACAAAATCAAATAAAATCTAATCTAATAAAGTTGAATAAAATCTAATCTAACAAAATCAAATCCAAATAAAATCTAACTTCTAATTTAACGAAATCAAATAAAAATCTAATCTAATAAAATATCAAAGAATCTAATAAAATCTAACAAAACATAATAAGATATGCATGAAAATCAACAAATCTAATGCAATATATGAAATGCAATTTTTTTTGGCATTTTATGAATTAATTAGCCTAATTATCCATAGCTAAATATTACCTAGTCTAAATTAGGAAACCAAATGTATCAATTCCTAATTTAAACTAAATCTTACTCAACCAAAGATAATGTCCTTTAATGCAATCCAGCTAAAAAAATCTTAACAAAAATATATAATATGCAATCTAAACTAATTATGCAAATTTTACCTAAATGTGCAAATTAACCTAATCATGCAATTATTAATATAAACGTGCACTTAATCTAAACATGCAATTTAAAATTTAAACATGGAATATGCAATTTTAAATCTAAATATGCAACTTACCTAAATATGCAAATATTCCAATATGCACGTAATGCAATGCAAACAATTCAAACATGCAAAAGTATCTAAATATGCACAAAAAAGGAAATTAAATAGAAAATAAGAAATCAAACACCTAAGAATTGAATTGTGAAAAAAAATGATTTTTTTATTTTTATGAACGAAAATAAAATAAAATAAAATAAAATAAAGAGATCGAAGACAACTCATTCGGACAATTCATCAAACGGGTGATATGCAGTGGAAACATTGAAGCGCATGAACAAAAAGGCACAAATTCTAACTCCATAATGCATTAGGGACCAAAAATTAGCACGCGCAATCAAAATTTCAATCTTTTGAAGCTTTGAAACCAGCTAAATCAGTCATGACCCATTCAAGTCCAAAAATCACAATAAACCAAGTGATAAAGGGAAGTCACAAGAAGAAGAGTAAAAATGATGGCTCTCCCTACACGATTCGAAGATTGCGGAAGACGAGCGTGCTCGAGCAAAGTCGAGCTTCTCTACGGCTTGTCCGCAAAGCCTTTCGTTCGCGATTCTCGGGAAGCCAAGGACGAGAAAGTTGTGAGAAGGACTCACAGGTGAAGACGAATGACGGAGACCGAAGACGCGTTGCCGGAGCTAGAAATTTCAGTCGGGATGCCACGGATTTGCAAGCTTCAGACCACCGCCTCTTATTCTCTCCCTCTCTTCCTCTCGTGTTCTCTCTCTCGTAAAAGCGAGTCTCCCTCAGAACAAATCCCACTCAGTCATAGCTTTCAAAGTCAAAGTCTCCTTCTCCCCTCCTGTGCGTGCCTTTTCCTCCTTCAAGAAAGAGTTTTTTTTCCCTCTGTGCCCATGGACGCCCTCATAAAGGAAATAATAAAGATTCGGTCAAATCTTCCACAAGATTTGACCGATAATCATTTTTTTAAAAAAAATTCCCTTTCCCTTTGGTTAGCATACGTCCCCTTTGCATGTATATATCTCCCATCCATGTTGCTTATCTCTTGCACAATTTTAAGGAAATAAAAGAAATTTTCAATCAAATCTTTTAGAAGATTTGACCGAAAATCGCTATCTCTCTTCAATGTTTCCTTCTTCCTCTAGATTCACTTTTCTTGAGATATCTCTTCCATAAAAATTGATTTTTCTAGCACTGTCTAGTAAAAATTCTGGTAAGCCTCGTCCAAAATTCTATTCACTACCGATGGTCCTACCTAAAATGCAAGATGCTCCTATTAACTATATGCAAATAATAAATATAAAAAATTAAATAAATAATGAAAAAAAAAGGTGCAAAAATTTAGGTGTCAACACCATGTGGTAGGGCGCCATGGCCGGTGGTCAAGCTTTAGGCACCAGCTGGATTTGGTCATCCACCTCCCTCTTGGGTGGAAGCATCTTGGGTAGACTTGGAGGCATCATATCCGCGAATGTATCCAAGACTTGGACTACCTCCGAAGGAACCATATCACTTGTAGACTCGAGTTCCTCAACCTTAAGTGTCATGAAGTAGGTAGGCTCCTTCTTCTTGACCCCCTTGGTCAATTGCATGGTCGAGATTACCTTTTGTTCTTTGGCCTTCCTTCTTATCGGGACCATGCATTGTCCTCGCGTGTCCAGGATGTAGATGCAATCCACGAATGGGATCGGAAAATCACATATACGATTGTGGAATCCTAAAACAATGACAAAGTCATAGTCATCTAGTGGAATTACCTTGATGTTCTCCTTGCTCTTCCATAAGCCTAGGTGAAGCTCCACTCCCTTTGCCATGCTAGTGATAGGGATCGATGTCGAGTTTACCATCTTGAGCTTACCAGCTCCCTTCTCAACTCGTAAGTTGAGTTTCTTCCCCACTTCCTCAAATATGAAGAGGTAAGAGGCTCTTGTATCGACCAAGGCCCTCATGGTCGTCCCTCGGATCGTGACATCCATAAACATGAGTCCTTTCTTTTTCTCGACCTGCTTGGATGTCATGATTTTAAGGATCCTCATCAATCCTAGTTTGGCTCCTCCTTCCTTCTCTTAGGCATGCTCCTTGACGAGGGTCGCAAGTGACGGCCTTGTTGGAAAATCCCGAGCTAAGTGCATGCCATCGCACATGAAGCATTTGAGGGTGAAGCACCTTCTCTAAATGCCTTGGTTGCTAGGTTCCAGCTTGTAACATTCTCGATTTGAGGCCTTGATTAATAAAAGAGGTTTAAGGTGTCAAGACCTAAATATTAAGTGGGGTAATTAGCCCGTTAAAGCCTTGGTCGAACAAGAGGGAGAAAAGAAAGAGAAATAGAGAAATAGGAGACAAGGAGAAGGGAACTAGAGTGATGTGATTTGATGGTATATCCATGACTTGTTGAAGACAAGGAAGGAGCCAAGAAATATGGATAGTTGGCCTAGAACTAGATCGGTCAAGAAAGAACCAAGATGATGTCAATGAGACAAGAGGTCATTTAGTAGACTAGGCTTAGCAGCCATGAGAGAGAAAGAGGGAAATAGAAACTTGATTAGCAAGAAAAGGATTTGGATGACGTAACCTTGATGAGGTAAGCTACCTAGATGGATGATGAAGTCATTAAGGAAGCGATGAGAGGAGAAGGCAATTAAGAAACTAAGTATAGTCTCATCATGAGAAGAAAAATAAACATGTGGGCTAAATGAGGAAGAATATTACGAGCATATTCTCTAAACTTGGGCACCAAGTTTCCTTGCCTATAGACCTAGGCTAATGACTGCCATTAATGCAAGCTTGGACTCCAAGTTTGCTTAATCTCAAAGTTTCCCTCAAACTTGTTCTCTAAGTTTCCTTCTAGCTTGTTCCCCGAGTTTAGTTGGCCTATGAGCCTAGCCATAGGCCATTAAGTGCTTGGCTTGGGCCCAATCTTCTTGTCTATAAATAGGAAGAGAGCTACCTTTACTTGCATCCCTTTCTCAACCCAAAAGCTCTCCCTTCCTTCTTGAACTCTTGCCGCCCAAATTCGTCACCTGCAAACCAACCCACAGTTTGCCTTCCAAACACCTACATACGGCCATTTTTTTCACCAATGCCCTCCACCATCCCCTTATACACCTTTAAACCGTCCCACCCACCAAAATTCAGTCCCAAAAAAGCTCTGGTTGCTCTCGAATTAATTCGGGAACTTTCAAACTTCATTCCCGAGAAACTACACCATCGACTTTTCTGTTTGGCTTTTGTTGACTAACCAAACGACCTTTGAATTGAGCGAAGCCACTTGTTTTTTCTCCGTAACATGCAGATCTTTCCAACGCATTTAGCTACACTCCCACAAGTTCAGCTGCCGCCTCTATAGAGCCTCCGGAAGTCAGCTGTTTGGCCACTATGCTCCATGCCGGACGCCCCTTGTTGCTATACTGTTTCTTCATTTTCTTGACTTCTTGTCCTTATTTCCAGTATCTACATTGAGTAAGTAGATCGTTTAACCCTTGATTAGGATGTGTTGTTGGGTGATTGACTTGTGTAGTGATTTTCTTAAATTATCTTTGCACTTTGTCTTACCAGTCATACTGAAATGTTGTTGATTACTTTTAAGGTTTCATGCTACCTTTTTTTTTTAATGAAAAATACCTCTCTTTTACAAAAAAAATGATGTCTTTGATTTTAAAAGCAAGGTCAAAAAAATGATTTTTTAAAATTGATTTTATTATGTGTAATGCATTCACCTCCTTATCGGATGGACTTCAAGGGGTCGTGCCATGTGGGGTATGCCCGGCTTTTGAGTTGGAAGATGTGCTAGATGAGGCTAGGCGGGATGATGATTTGCGCGAATGGATTTCTGATGGAATATGCCACTTGTGAATGGATTTCAAAGTGATGCACCCTGCAGGGTATGCTCGGCTTTTGAGTCGGATGAGTCGTACTAGATGGGGCTAGTACATAGCTTGGGCTACGATCCAAGGGCCGGAACTTTATGTGATGGCCAAGAGATGTGAAAAGTGTAAATGCATGTGATGTGTGTGAAATCCTTGTTGATGTTAACGTTGATTTCATGGGTGAATTATTTTGAAAATCCTCAAAAATGTGTTTTTTTGAGAATGGGCAAGGTTTGAGAAACAATTTTGTGATTTCTTAAACTTGAGTTTTCAAACCTTTGCATGTCGATTATGAGACCGCTTTCTAGGTGAGGTTTAGGATTTCTAATTACTGAGTTTATCTCCCCCTGTGATTATTAACATTTTTCAGGGCGGCACGATGATTAGTTGCATAGTTCACTTTGGTGCTTTGCTCGTCATGATAGTAAAAGTCGAGACAATGATTGAATCACATCTTTGGTTGAGAAGTTAGGTTAAAGGAGTTAAGGATAACCAACCCCATATCTTAGTCAACTCGTGATTAAAAATGCTTCTGACATGTTTTGTTGTAGCAATCACACTTGTGTTGAAATTGTGTTGATAGTGACTACCATTATAATGATGTGTATGATGTTGTATGGCATGTTATGTGACTTGTTTATTTAACTAGCATTGTTTGTCAGCGATGCTTTCGATTAATTACAGAGTAAAGATGAAAAGTTGACAATTGGATCATGGATTAATATTGTCGCATGTGCTAAATAAATAAGAAATGTTTTAGTTGGGATTTGTCACGTGCCCAGTGGACTGGGACATGATAACTCTGATGTAACGAACCTTTGTACTTAATTAGGAAAACAATTGAGTACGCTATTTATTTGGTATATGGAAATGGGTTGTTACATGGCTTATCTTTGGCCAGTGCAGCTTGAGGTATGTTAGCACCTTGGTGGGGTCTCTGGTTGATTTCCCCACCAATGATCCTGCTCCTCAGATGAGGGTCTGGTTTCTTCTCGATTGAAGGGCAATGCTCGATCATACCATTTGCTACCGACATTGTTGTTGCCAAGTATTGAGCGTTGCATTGCGTGAGCTCTCACTTGACATACGGTTTGAGTCCTCCCATGAATTAGAAGTAGGCCTCATTGTTGTTCATTAACGGGATTGGAGGAGAAGGCTCGAGAACTTCTTCACATATTCCTAGGCACTCCCTTTTTGCTCGAGGAGCTGCAGCTCATCATGTGCCTCCATCTCTGCATAAACGGGGTAGAACTGCCTTCGGAACTCCTCTACAAACATCTTCCAAGTCGTGATTGGGGCTCCAATCCTATCATCTGATCTACAACGCCACCATAGTAATACATTGTCAATAAAGTACATGGAAGTAGTACATACCCGAAGTGAGTCACCGTTGATCCACATTGGAAGTTGTCTACCTCCTTGACTACTTAAGCACCTTTGAACATGTTCGGCTTGGGTGCATCCACCATTAAATCGTGTTGCGCCTTAATTACACTAGTCACTTGGGCATCCTCTAGTTCAGTGAATCTAGCTTTGAGGTCATCTACCTCAGAAGCCTTCACCTTGAGCTCTTTTTCTCATGTCACATCCATCACCAACATCTCCAAGGAATCGCCTTTCTTCCTCAGCTCTTCTTTCGTAATAATTGTCCCAATTACCTCCGCCGAAATTCTCCCATGTTCGACTTCAGCTCCTACACCTCTACATTGAGCTCTCCCATGCCAGATTCGACTCCTTTGGTGTTCATTGGCAAGTCCTTGACCACACCTTGGATGTCCACCATCGTGACCTCCAGCTTGGTCACTCTAGACTTCAGGTCTTCCAACGGATCCCTTAAACTAGAGGTACTACCTCCGGCCTTCTTTCCCCTGGTCTTCCTCTTGCGTTCCTCCATGGTCTTTGATTTGACCTGGATCTCCTCTTTAGACACGGTCGGCAAGTTGTTCTTGGCCATTGCTCCTTGGATAAATCAGGCTCTGATACCACTTGTCACGAGACGATCGATTCACAACTCGTTCCTCATTCAACCCATGCAGTACTTAGGAATTTCGCTTCCAAGTCAACCTAACCACTCAAGCTCACAACGCTCTTAGAGAGAGAAACTACAGAGAGAAGCTTTGAAATTGTGTTACTCATGAGAAATGAGATAATACAAATGAGGGGAAAGAGGACCCCTTATATACAAAAACTTTGAGAATGACATCCGTATATCTCTCCTCGATCTAATGGCCTGTATGACCTACTTGAAATAGATACACAATAATTCCTATATCACCAGCCCTGAATTTAGTAACATCCGTAATCCTCGCCTCAGGCAAGCTCGACCTCTCCGAATTTAGTGAGTCTCTAACTCGATGGTCTTGGGCAAGCTCGTTCTTGCCACCAAATCCAACAAGGTCGAGTTGGCACCTTATGCCTCATGACCTCGTCTCTCGAGCTTGCCCAAGGCGAGGATCAAGCCTCGCCGACCAATGGTGAGCTTGGGCTCACTAACTTCAACAAGGTCAGAGCTCACTAATTTGGAGAGGTCTTGGCCTTTTGGAGTTTGGTGAGCTCGTCCTTTGCCTCTTGGTTGGCAACCGGCTAAGAAAAAGGGAAAGAGAAGAAAAAAAAAGCAAAAAATGAAATTTTTATTTTTAAAAAATTAAAAGTAATAAGAATATCATAATTTTCATAATCTAAAAATGACTTGTTAATGATACTTAAACTAATTATGTAACACTAAACTAATTATGTAACACATTCAAGTCCCATTGTGTTATAAAGTGATTTATTTAAATCCCATTTAATCTTATAAAATAATCCATTTATGACACACATTATTCAATATAGATTAGAATCTGGGCTTTTGACCCTTAGTCACAATAGAGTCCGTCACCTTATCAGGAGGAAGTAAGTTAGCTATTATGACCGCCAATCATGGGTTAATCGACTCTCGCTTAGTGGAGGTTGCCACTTAGCTAGGGCCCTTGCCCTCATCTATAACTAGGCAAAAGGCCATTGTAACAATTCAAAAAGCCTACTATAATCAGTCAGTAATTTGGCCACAAGCTACTTGCATAGGGTGTGAGGATTGGTTGTAAGGACATCCGAGTTGAAGTACAAAAAAGTCGACAGTGGCCATAAGGAGCGGCCACAAAATCATATGGGTTGACCAAGTGGACAAACCATGGGATTGCCCAAAGGAATGCGGGGGTTGATGGTGGAACCATTCATGTGTATAGTATGCATTGGTTGTGGAAACACTATAAATGGACGTGAAAATTGGCAAGGGAATCAATTGTGAGTTGGTGTGCATCAACTGTGGATAAGTTGTGGATTGGAATGGGTTGATCTTGAATCGGTCGAGGTTCAGCAGGAGCTCATTAAGGATCAACCATGAATTGAGGAGAATCAATGGAGATTAGTCGTGGATCGGATGGATTGATTTGTGGGTCAGGCGTGGATCGGTTGTATCAGTCCATACATGGATTCTAGATTAGTTATATTGATCTAGAGATTGTGGATTGGGGCGAATGATCCACGCATCGATCCAGAGATCATGCGGATTGGTCTAGAGATCACGAGGATCAATCCCAAGGATTGACTATGAATCGAGAAACTAATCAATGCATTGATCGTGGGATTGGTGTAGATCCTAGGCCATGCCTGTAGCGACCCCTTTCCATATACCACATAAATTACGCATTCAATTATTTTAATTAAGTACAAGGGTTTGTTACATCGGAGTTATCACGTCCCGGTCCATTGGGCACATGACAAATGCCAACTAAAACATTTATTATTTATTTAACACACGTGACAATATTAACCCATGATTCAATTGTAGACTTTTTATTTTTACTCTATAATCAAGCGGAAGCATCCTTGACAAATAATGGTAGTTAAATAGACAAGTCACATAACATGTAACACGACATTATACATCATTAATACATCAACAAACAGATATCCATTATGAACATAATAAGACATACCAGAAGCACTTTTAATCAGAAGTTGACTAAGATCAGAGGTTGGTTATGCCTAGCTCATCTATCCTAACCTTTTAGCAAAAGGGATTTGATCACCATCTTGACTTTCACCATTAAGCCTAGCGGAGCGCCAAAGTGAATTATGTAGCTAATCATTATGTGACCCTAAAAAATGTTAATAACCATAGGATGATATAAACTCAGTAAGTAGAAATCCTAAACCTTGCCTAGGAGGTGGCCTCGTAATCAACATGCAAAGGTTTGAAAACCTAAGATTTTAGAAAATCATAAAATAGTTTCTCAAACCTTGTTCTTCCTCAAAAGAACACCTTTTAAGTATTTCCAAAATAACTCACCCGTAAAACCAACATTTACACTAAAAGGATTTCATACACATCACATGCATTTACTATTATCTCACTTAACGTGTATTTGAAGGGCATAGGTGTGAACACATCGCCATCCCTCTCTCAAATCAATATATTGTCCACTTAGCTGTACACTTGCTCACATCAAATTGCATAGCGCTACCTCGGCCTCAAGGTTTTGTTTCCTTTGCCCCTAGGCTTAGAACGGGCCCTTTAGACTACAGCCCAAGCTATGCCTAACCCCGTCTAGTGCGTCTACCGACTCCAAAGCTGGGTATATCTCGTAGGGTGCTTCTCTGCCAAACTCCATCTGACGAGGAGGCTCATTCCATCGGAAATCCATCTGGACATATCACACCTAGCCCCGTCTAGTGCGTCAACCGACACAAAGGCCGAGCATACCCCGTCGGACACTACTCCCTTAAAGTCCATCGATGAGGATGCCAATACATTATACACATTCAAAAACATTTTCAAAAATCATTTTTCACCTTGCTCTTGAAATCAAAGACATCATTTTCTAAAAAAAATATAGGTATTTGACATAAAAAAATGTAGCAATAAACTTTAAAAACAACTTCCAACATTTCAATAAGACTGGTAAAACCAAAGTGCAAAGATAATTTAAGGAAATCACTCTACAAGTTAACTATGTAACGTCGCACTCTACCCGAGGGTGCGTTGGAATGATTTGGATGTTAGGAAGAGAATGGAGGTGGTTTTGCTCAATCTGGAAGCCAAACAAAAAGGTCAACAGTGCAATAGTTCGGTACAGGAGGTCTACACCTTCTAGGGCCATTTCAGGAGTAACTAGAGCTCCTTTGGGGCTTAAAATTTGCAAGAGGGAGGGTTTAAAGGTGTATAACATGATGGTGGAGGGATTTGGTGAAGAAAATGGCTGTAGGTAAGTGTTTGGAAGGCAAACAGTGGATTAGTCTGCAAGGTGACGAATTTTGGCGGCAAGAGTTTAAGAAGGAAGAGCTTTTGGGTTGAGAAAGGAATGCCAATGAAGAAGTCTCTTCCTCTATTTATAGGCAATAAACTTGGGGCTCAAGCCAAACATTAATGGCCCATAGCCTTAGACTTATAGGCTAGCAAAACTTAGGGCTCAAGTTTGGAGGAGAAACTTGGAGAGCAAGCTTAGAGAGAAACTTGGAGCTCATATTAAATGCTTGTAGACTAGCTTAGGACTTGTAGAGTTGTAGGCCAACATTTAATAGCCTATGATCTATAGACTTGTAGACTTATTATCCAAGTTAGAATATTCTCATAATATTCTCCCTCATTAATTGCATTAATGACCAACAAAGCTTGGAGCCCAAGTTAGAGAATATTCTCCTAATATTTTCCCTCATTAATAATCAAGTACATTAATGAACAAACTTCATTATCTTAAATCTAAGTTCCTTGCTTGCATCATCTTGACTTGGTAGCTACATGGATAAGTCTTTTCCTAGTATAGTCTAATTCCTTAGGTTGGTCCAGCTCTAATTCTCTAATTTCATTGGAATTCAATGTCTTTTCGAACTTGATGCCCATAATTAATCTAAATCTTGTGGTTAAGTGTCGCCTCTCCGTAACTAGGCATCGTTTGTGAGTCTTGCGGCTAACCACGTTGAGCTGCTCCAGTCCTTAGAGAATTTTCTTAGTTGTCATTTAATCGATGAGATTTCATTATAATCACATAATCGTACCGATAACTCCAAGATTAGTTCAATATTAATCGTTGCCACTTATGACTTGGCAATAATCATCCATTCAACATGTCTTTGGGTCATTGCATAAAATTGTGTTAGTGCATAACCATCATACCCGATCCTTATGGTCGAGTAATTACATTGAGGTTGAGTACTCTAAATGATCAAGTTTGTCGATCCCACATTATCCTCATTGTAGGATCTAGCTGTGACATCCTGAAATTTAAGGATCTCATGAGACAGCACGTCACACCCGAGAACGATCAAAATGGAAAGAATTGAGCTTTGATCAGATTAAGCTAGTCACGGATAGATAGTTGAAACAAATCAAAGGGAAATAAATGGAAGAAATAATGTGAAATTGGAAACCCCGAAGACCCCATCGTGAATCCGTCGTCGCCTCGAGCTTTGTCGATCCATCTAAGGAATTTGATTTTGTGGCAATGGTAAATTTTTCTAAACTATTTTCTTGATTCAAAAAAAAAGTGAGACCAAGATTTTGACATTTGAACTTTGATTTCGAAATTTCTAGAAATTGATATTTCTAGTTGGTTCTAACGTGACCTAATTTTGAGTCTTAACCTTGAAACCATCTAGTTGACCCTTTTGACCTTTAGATGAAGATGAGTAGACACGACACTGAGACCAACTGACAGATCGACGAGTCACCGCTGACACTGACCAACTAGCGCCGCTGGCCAGCCAACGCTGACCGGCCAAGCCGCCGACCGGCCAAGCCGCCGACCACGTTTACCCATCTCTCTCTCCTTCTTCCATTTGTCCATCCACTTGTCCTCTTGCATTTTTGAATTAAAAAAAGGGGGAAAGAAACATCTTTTAGAAGGTTTGTGACACTTGTCACACATGCAAAAAATGAAATATTATATTTTAAAAGAAAAATAATATTTTAATGACGGGAAATCTTATTATATTATATTTAATCAAGGTTTCTTATTAAATGAATTTTAATCCTTTTTGACAAATGTCAAACATGCATCACCTTTCTTCCTTTTCTTTCTTTCTTCCTCTCGTCTCTTTAGCTTGGCTGAACCTACCCCATTTCTTCTTGAAAATTTGGCTACTTCAAAAAGTGAAGCAAAGTTTGACTTTGATTTGACCAACCATTTGCCACTTGGCAAACATGCAAGAAAGGTCCTAAAAATAAAATGTTTAATTGAGAAACTTGCTCCCTACTTCTCTTGATTTGTCCTTTACTCATTATCTTTGAGTCTATTTTTTTTGTCAAAGCAAATGATGGTGTTTTGGGAGCTCTTGGCCAAAGCACTTCTTTCTCTTCTTTCCCAAGTTTCGGCCACCTTGAACAAGAGAGAAAGGACAAGCTATTGAACCTTTTTGACATTTGTCCTTCATGCAAAAGAAGCATTTGACATTGAATTGAAAATTTGGACATCTTGGAAAGGAAGTTTGGTCGAATCCCCTTAACCAATTCGGCCACCTCTTTTGATCAAAGGAAAGTCAAGCTTTTTGAAAACCAATTGACATTTGGCATCCATGCAAAGGAATCTTGGACTTTGAAGATGGCATTTGGACACTTTGGATGAACCTTGGCCGAACCACCTCTCCTCTTGCTTCTTGGTTGTCTTCTTCTTGCTTGTTTCTTGCAATTGATTGTCTTAAGTTTCCAAGGGAAGCCATAATAACATCCTTGGAAAGACAAGGACCAATCCAAGCTTCCTCGCTTCCTTCTTTGCTTATTCTAATCAAGATAAAGCTTTGTGGAGTCTAAGAGGAGCATGAGCCAAATCAACCCCTCTCTTTCTCTCCTATATGGTGGTCCTCTTCTTCATTGACCTATTTGATGTTCTCACCAAAAAAAGGAAGCCATCATGAAGACCTAGGGAAGGTCATGACCGAATCCCTCTCCCTCCTCTCTTCTCTTCCTCTTCCTCTTGTATTCTTTTCTTTTGAATCAAAGCCACGATGTCTTCTTGGAATAGATGAGCCGAACCAATTCTCTCTCCCTCTTCTTTCCTTCTTGTCCTCTTCATCTTGTCTTCTTCTTGTTGTTCTTGATGATCATTACCTTGCCCTTTTCTAAGAACCAATGAAGACAAGTCAAGAGCCATGATGAAGAAGAGCTTTCTTGAAGAGTGGAGAAGCATGCGAGAATTCTTCTTCTTTTCCTTCTCCACCACTGGTCACCCTCCTCTCTTCCTCTTGTCTTCTTCTTCTTGTTCCTTGAAGTTCCAAGGCCATGATGAGATTCCACCTTGAAGATGGAGAAGCATGCAAGAGACCTCACTCTCTCTTTTCTCTTCTTTTCCCTCCTCTTCTCCTTGTTTTGCATCGGTCACCTCCTCCTTTTCCCTCTCACTCCGAGCCCTCTCTCTCCCTCTTCTCCTCTTCTCTTATTCTCTTGTTCATCATGAGTCCCATCTTGAGAAGAAGGATGAAGCCACTTGGCTTCCATGCATCCAAAAGGAGAAGAACTAGCTATCATTACCTATGGAGGAGCTCTCTTCTTCCTCTCTTCAAGATGATAGCTTGGATAGCTCCACCACCTCCTCTCTTGGCCAATGGTTGCAGCTGCCCACCTCCTCTAATCCATGGATATGCAAGGGTGGCAAAGACTTCTATTTGAACCCTCATTCTTCCTTCTATCTCCCACCTTACTTCTCATTTGAGCTTCCAAGATAGAAAGAGAGCTAAGAGAGTGAGAGATTGAGACCGACAAGAGCTAGAGCTACTGTCATTCGTCCACCGTCAATGTTTACTGCCATCCTTCGTCGTTCGTCGCCGTCCTTCGTCGTTCGTCCAAGTCGAGATCGAGCCACCACGGCCTTCATTCTTCTACTTATACTCCTTCCTTACTTGTCATCTTTGATCATGACTCGAAGGGCTGCCATTCATTGAGCCGAGACCAACGAACCACCACCATCGACACCTTCTTCGAGTTTGAATCGAAACTGGTCTAGGCAAATGACCTCTTGTACTGGGCTAGGAGAGTCCTCGTCTCCTAGGATTTATTTTCTTTGATCCGAAATCAAAAATGGGTCGTGTTTTTGACTAGACAACATGCATTTGATGGTGGTGTGATTTCATGCATCATAGGGCTGCTTAGTGTTTGAAAAAGCTCTAGGATTGCATTAGCTTTCAAAAGAATAGGTTTGCATGGATCAATATTTAATCGAGTCAGCATGGAATGGGACATGTTCGCCGAGGCCGAATATTGATCTCGCTAATAATCCAAATGTGAATGTGATACTTGTGATGATGATGGTTACTTGCCCCAAAGAGGTTGGGATGCTTCGGATGATGGTAGGTTGGATCACATGAGAGGTGTTGCCAATGCTAGCCGGACGGATTGCTGTGAGATGCACAATGCCCTCGTAGTGAGGATGCTTGGGTAGTTAGACCCAGTGAGGCTCCCACGTGACAAGTCGGATTGAGTTGTCTCCAATAGCAAGATGTCAGATGTGTGGAGGCTTCCTCCTTGGAGTAATGGATGCCTTGAGAGAAGGAGGGTTGGATTCTCTTGAAGAGAGATTGCGCAATGCCTCTGGACGAGTAGCTCGGACTGAGCACCAAAAGCCTGTGGAGTGAAGGAGGATGTGACAGATGGATCACGATTTTCATGCATATGAAATGCTTTTTCTCATGATGAAATATTTTGCAGGTTTTGGTGATAAACTTGCATCTGTGTGCTATGGTGTGACTTCATGAGATTGTGAGCATTTGCATGAACCGTGTGATCATCATGGTTTGTGTGCTTGAGTGTTGCTTGTCTAAGTTTATGCTTACCCCGTGAATTATAATTTTTCCATATTAAGCATGCCTTTAGTCCTACGTGCACCAATGTACTATGGTGAGTTTGTGGACATGTATACCGAGGAGAGCGAATTTTTACATTCCCATTACCTGAACTCTAGGTTTCGTCATGTAATAACCACCATAGTCTTTAACGGCGGAATCACCCATGGTTTTACCTGTTATCATTTTCGTGCGGATTACCTCTGGACTAGGAATGCTTGGTGGGGACCGTTGTCACCATTCACATATAGCAACTTACATGATAGCGAGGATGAGTCTGAGGAGGACTAGGTGTGGTTAGGGTCGAGTTCAGGGAGGGCCGCCATTTTGGCTTTTGGTGTTGTAGGATGAAGATGATGGTGTTTGTTGTTGTTATTTCGAGTGTTGGAGTATTGTTTTGGAACTCCTATGCCATTTTACTACGATTTACTTTGTGCTAGGAGTTGTGTTGTGATGATTCTCATCTTTCATTTCCATGTAATCGGGAAAGAATGAAAGTAGCCCTCCTTTGAAGTATTATTTCAATCTCTACGTGTACTGGCTCCATCTTTATGATATTATGTATGGATCGGGGAATGATTTTAGCTTGTCAAAAGCTAAACTTGAATTTTAATCGCTTCCGCAATACTCTGATTTGAAATTAATTTAACCAATTTCTTAAAGGACGTCAACGTGGGTTGTTTATTTTACTAAATGAAATGAAATGTGAATATACTTTGTAAGAAACCGCGAGATCTCTTCTATTTGAGATGAGTTTGGATTTTATGGAATAATGAGAGATTTCGACTCCACGTAACGTGACATTTACTCAACATTTATTTAAAAGAAAAAAATTAGGCCGTGAATGGTGAGTTCGTGGGACGTTACACTAGCAGGTTGATTACCTTGCTTTACTATTTGAGTCAAGACACATTAAATCTCTTTTATTAACCGATGCCTCAAATCGAGGATGTTACATGTCAATGATTGAATTACTAATTCTTCCGAGGGTCGATGGACAATCCTTGTACCAGGATCATCCCAAGATCAACTAGGTATCATTTGCAAGTCCTGTGGCTAACCGCGTTGAGCTCCTTCGGTCCTTAGAGAATTTCCTTAGTTGTCATGTAATTGGCAAGATGTCATGATAATCACATAATTGAACCAATAACTCTAAGATTGGTTCAATATTAATCGTTGCCACTCATGACTTGACGATAATCATCCACTGAACTTGTATTTGGGTTTTTGCATAACAATTGTGTTAGTGCACAACCATCTTACCCAATCATTATGAATTATCAAACTTGTCGATCCCACATTGTCATCATTGTAGGATCTAACAGTTTGATTACCGCGCTTCACTATTTGAGTCAAAACACCTTAAATCTCTTTTATTAATTAGGACCTTAAATCGAGGATGTTACAATGCCAATAATTGAATTACTAATTCTTTCGAGGGTCGGTGGACAATCCCTATAGCAGGATCATCCCAGGATCGGTAGATGATTCGTGATCCAAGAATTGACCATACGCTGATCTATTAGTCATGCATGGGCCATGTACAGACCTTAGGTAAGTTAGGGGTAAGTCATGTTGACCACCCTCGACCGTGCACTCAACCGCTATTTATCCACCAATCGGATAGATCCGATTATTTATCAACCACATGCGATGTAGGGATCGGTCAAATCGATCATGGAATGATAGAAATCGATCATGGATCAATAGACTTGGCCAAGCTATCAGTAAGAGCTTAGCCACACTCCAACCTTTCTCATATGTCGTGCTGCCCACCGTTCAACCCTATACCGATCGACGACCTTGGTCACGATTTTTCTATCCTAAAAGAGCACTCAGTCTTCAATTTACGAGAGTGAGTCCAATAGCCAATCATATGAAGCCAAGTGTGCTAATGCATTCAATCACATTAATTACATTATTAATGACAAGGCAACTCATGACTCTAAGGTTAGGCATAGTGGTACACATAGCTTATGATGAAGGGTTATCATTTTTTGGCCACATTAGAGGACCACTTGCACACTAGTATTTATTAGTATAATCCAAGGTCCATAATGGCCAAATCTAACCATTAAATGCCAAATGCACATCTTAACTCCCAAGTAAATTCATGGTATGGAGTCACATATGTCTAAAAAATTAAAGTGAATCTTAGGTATGATCCTAGTTCAATCTTAGGCTCATAATGAGCTAAGACATTTGGACAAATATGATTTGGCTTGAAACCATCATGAGGCCTAAGTTGACAATTAAGCCTAATTAGGTGCCACCTAAATACTATAGTATGAAGTTGGGAGCAATTCATTGGACCAATTAATATTTTCTAATTAATGAGTAAGATTCTCTAATTAATGACATTTACTTGATGGCTAGGAAAATGGACGCTATAAATAGGGGTGGCCATTCTTTGAATGAGTCATTTCCACCACTCTTCTTTCCTCCTCTCATAATTGCATGCCGCCTCTCTTCTATATTCCTCTCACTCTCTCTCAATCGTTCCTTGCTATCAATAAGCCAAAGGTAGCACTCCTCAAGGTGAGCAAGTCATCATAAAGGCTAAGTAAGGTGATCCCTCTTAGTGCTCACATGGCAAGGGGTCATGTGGATTGTGAATCTAAAAGAGATTGGACAACAACTCCCATCGAGAATAAGGAGGGTTTCCTATTTAAGGAGAAAAGAACTGCCCTTGTGAGATGATACAAGGATATTGCTAGGGATCGGCGATGCCCCTTAAGGGTATGGGAATGTCCCTACATTGTGGTGTATGGATGCAACGGAGTTGGGAAGTATCATCGTGTGCCATGCAAGGGTCTCGCTTGAAGGAAGTCCGTCAAGATAGTCCTGGGGGTAGGGATGCTAGGAATTCTCAATTCATGGGATGCTTTGCTTTGTCATTGTTTGATCGTTGGCATGTTTCTTGTGTCGGGTTGATTCCCTAATTTTTTTATCTCTAATTTTTTGTTGTGATTGAAATGATGAGTTCCAAGGGAAAGTCATCTTAGGATCCTTGACTAGATGAAATTTTGCAAATGCTTTCGAATATCAGCCAAATAATGGAACAACAGATGGAACTACAATCATAATACCTAACTGATTGAGGATTGGTCTTGAATCGGTGTGGACCGATTAGATATCGATCATGGATTAGCATGGACTAATAATGAATGGATTATGGGTTGGCAGGAGTTGACTGGGGATCAGCCATGAATCATGGAAGATTGATTGAGATCAATTGTGGATTGAATGGATTGATCCAAGGGCCGGGCGTGGGTTGGTGGTATCCATCCATGCATTGATCCCGGATGAGCAATATTGATCTTGAGATTGTCCGTAGATCGGGGAGTTTGACCAATCCATGGATCAATCCAAGGATTATGCAGATCAGTCTAGGGATCGTGAGGGTCAATCCCAAGGATAAACCATGGATTGATAAGGATGACACTAATCTTGGTGCATTATATCGAGACGACTCTACTTAGAGATCAACTTTTGAGTAGAGACTTGTGACCCCCACCCATAACCCAGGATAGGCATTGCTTGTGTTTTGATGGCGATGTAAGAATCACTAACATAAAAGGACAACTAGTGAATTCATCAAATGGAGTTTTCTATGATATGGATTGTTAGGTGTGATTATATATGCTCAACCTTGTGCTTGTGCTAAATAAGAAGAAAAAGAAAATGAGGTTAAGAAAGGGGCGAGTGATGCATTTGGGGTGTCACATCCTCATAATGAATAGAGCCTCGAGTCCTTATGTAAGGATGGATCAGGTCCGGATTTACTACTACCACTGTCTTTGTTGCAACTCAAGTAGAATCCATAACCCTCTTTGAGATATGTATGTCAAATACGAACTGTTCAAAGTTTGATTGGAACATATGATTTTGATAGTTAGGCATACATTAATAAGATAGGCATAAGACAATCTTTTGTATCGCAGCTTAACACTTTTAGTGGAAGGTTCTTCCATTTGTATTAAAAATAACTCATTCGATTTTTCAAAAGGCCATATGCAAAATCTATCATTCTATCAGCTCCAATACTCTTGTTTACATTGATGGGATTCTACTTTATAGCTTGGATGAAGGCTCTCATTATAAGTATTATCTCAGTTTGCTAATATCATGAAGGGGCATGGGATCATACTATCCCATAAAAAGATGAAGTTGCCCAGGTTGAGATTGAACTCCTTGTAATGCATCTCAAAGATGGTGCCTTCCAGCCAAATAATAATATAAACAAAGAATTGCTCAGATTCTTGATGAGAAATTTTCTCGCAAACAATTTCAACAACCTAAGAGATTTTGTTCTCAAAATCACTAGATACATGCATCCTCTACAAAAAGAAAATGTTGAAAAAAGAACCATTTTCCTATGAATCCTATTATAATAAGGCAGTTCAATGTCTCAAGGAAAAATTACAATCCTTGTCTCTTTTATAGAATCTCTCTAAAGGCAAGAGAATCCTTCAAACATATGTTAATGATAAATACTAGGTAGTAATACCTGTGACATCCTTGAAATCCGAACTCCTTATATGAGCTAATAGAGGCTTAATTGTTAAGCAATCGGGATCATGAACACGCGATGGATGCATAGTACTTGGTGAATGTTTGAAATGAACTAAACAAGTTTATGGATTAATACTGAACACAATGGACTTAAATGGGCCTTAAAAGCCATTCTTTAATCTTGGACAATATTGCAATGGCTATTCTATGTGAAGACATGCTCAGTCCACGTCCACCAAGTCTGTCACCACTACTCATTGCCTTTACTTGGCTTATTTCTCCTATGTATCCACCTAAACTTCCGCTTTAAGCCACTTTGCCTCAAGCCACTCTGTTGCCTGCAAAGCGGCTAGCAGCTCCACCAATTGGCTTTCGCCCTTCACCAGCCGTCCAAGTCATCCGCCAAGTATCTTCATCCCTTCGCTAAGTGGCAGCCATGAGGCCATCGTCCATGCCACCCTATGGTGCAGCATCACTCGGCCAATTGCTGTGCCAAGTGGCACAGCCAAATAGCCAACTGGCACAATTGTAAGGGATAAGGCGTGGTTATGAAAGTTGGCCTCCCTTGCTCTTTATTTATTTATAACTTCATTCAATTTATCTCCCACATATTCTGTAGACTAGTCTTCACTCTGTCTAGAGTTCATCACCAATGACGTCATCGAGAAAAGAACCACCACACCTCAATTCAAAAAGCTATGATTGAGGCAAGTAGTGCTCTAGCTTCGTAGTTTAGGAATTTCTGGTTCATTCTAGGATTTCACTTTAGTTTTGCAGCATATTTAGACAAGATGATTCATACATTGCATGTAGGGTCTTATATTAAAAGTTTGGTCAAATTCCTTCATCTTAGGACCAACTAGAGTTTTGGACTTAGGATTTGCATGGTTACGTATTCTTGGCAGGATAATCCATTGTATAAGACGTGCATGGTTTAATTGAGAATTTGTTATATATTTGAAATCTATAAAATTGTATGGTCTTGTGTTTAGCTGAATTATATATGATATGGGATGTACATAATGAGTTTGGATGCTTGACTTCACCAAATTATCTATATAAGATACTTGTGGAATGTTATTCCCTTAGGAGTAAAGATGCCTTCAATGATGGTAGGTTGGGATTAAGATGGTTGCCAATGCTATTCTGAACAAGATGCTTAGGATAGAACTCACATATGCTTTTGGAGTAAAGATACATAAGTTAAAGGTTTGGAAGTTCCCTTATGATTGGTTAGGTTGTACTTCAATGTCAGATAACATACGATATGGAGCCCTTTAGAATAGAGTCGCTTAGGATGAATAGGGGTTGAAGCTCAATGAGAGAGTGAGCGCAATGCCTTGAGATGAGATGCTTAAGATGAATCCCGGATGCCTTAAGAGTGAATATGCTTGGACAAGAGGTTCGAAAGCCTTCTCATGCTATTCTGAAAAAGATGCTTGGGATAGAATTCACGGATGCCTTTGGAGTAAAGATGCCTAGGTTAAAGACTAGGAAGCTCCATCATGACAGGTCGAGTTGTACCTCATTGTCAGAGAACATATAATACGGAGCCCTTTAGAATAGAGTCGCTTCGGATGAATAGGGATTAAACTCTATGAGAGAGTGAGCACAATGCCTTGGGATGAGATGCTTGGGACATGCATTAAGAGTGAATATGCCTGAACAAGATGATCGAAAGCCTTCTCATGATGGGTCAGAGAGTTCCATGCCAAACAATCGAGAATGGTACTATGTTATCATGTGCACGATTGGATTGAATTATGAGAGTGGATATTTCATGGTGATTGAGTAAATCAAACATGTGTTGTTGATGTGTCACCATGATATTACATGAACTATGTGATTAACCAAGTTACTTGGCTAGATGTACTATTAGCTAAGTTATTTACTTATTGTTTATGTGACTAACATTTTTTCAGACATATAATTATGGCATCCCCATTGCAACCCACCTAGATATGAAGTCCCTACTAAATTCTAATTTGATTTTGTTGAGTTTACCACTCCGTTGTTCCTCAACTAGTTTTTCCTCTTCATGGAGAAGTGTTTCAAGATCAACACTGGAGTTCCTCAACTAGTTTTTCCTCTTCATGGAGAAGTGTTTCAAGATCAACACCAGACTCTTCTCTATCCACATCTGCTATAACTTGTTTGCCATTTATGTTCAACATGGTGCATGATAGGTGAGACCAATAGCTCCCCCGATGGATGTAGCTGAGTAGAAGCGGTAATAATGACTCCGACAAGGATGTATGACCCAACTCCTTAGGATGGACTAGGGCAAACAACACTTTTTGGATGTTTTGAGTAACCCTAGTCACTCTTTGGATCAAGCTACGCGTATAGCGGTGACCTTACACAAGTAGTAGTTTGTACATGTATAGTGACACTCCCTAACTCTTCTTGTCGCCCATGTATCTCTCCTAAAAGAAGGAAAAAAATGGTAAGAATATGTGGATACAAAAGTAAAAGATTCTCTCAGAGATAGATTCATTATCATTCTAACTTTAAAGAAATTATGACCATTAGATTAATAAATCTGAATTATATTATCTTGGTAATCATGTCTTAGTGGAAATATATATGTCGTCGTTTTCTCAGATGTTAAAGTTCGAACACAAGATAGTCCATCATCCTCAACTTATTAGGTGGATAAAATGTTTTTCAAAGTATTCTTCTGAAACCAAATATATTACGAGGAAAAAGAATATGCTTCATTTTTCTTATCCAAACTAAACTTGATGATGGCATCCATCAATATGTATGTATCCAGGCCAAGAGATCAAGTTAAAGCTCAATCCGTCTTGCCTGAATGGCCAAGAAGAAAGTATCCACTTAAAATCCTGAATTTAATTAAAAGTAACATTTATTCAAAAAGCTTGGTTGTATTGCTCTAGGTATACCTGGGAAGATTTTTTTCTAGATATCAGGGGTTGTGTTTGAGATCGCTGGGGCTTCATCTTAAATATCCATTCATATAACCAATTACAATTTCTCTGAATGACCAATTTCCTAAAAAGCTCAAATGGTTTATTAAGTATCTGTAAGCCTACATATGATAGCATCAAAATTCTCATTATTAGCAGGGTTCTCCACTAAGATCTAGATTATCTTGAACATCTAGGAGACTTCCTATCTAGGTTTAAACTCAATGGTTATATTTGGTCCACCGGATAAAAATCAAAATATGATATATTTTATCCTATCTCGTGTTTGGTAGCTATGTACGATATGATAAGGTCGGATATATATAAGGGATAATAACAGGATAAAAAATCTAAGGGGGAGCGTGGGATAAGATTAGATATGATTTCTTTTATTCGAAACATAAAACCTTATGCTTTTTTGCTTTCTTCATTGTTACCCACAGACGACACTAACTCCTTTGTTGGGTCAAGGTCAAAGAGTCAAAGTCCATCTTTTTCGAATAAAAAATACTAAATAATAAAATAAAAATTATGAAAATACTTCAAAATTTTATTTTTAAAAAATTAAAAAAATGTCTAGGTGGGTGACCACTATATATTTCAAATTTTATTTTTAAAAAATCAAAAAAATGTCTAGGTGGGTGACCACTATATATTTCATAGATTTTTAGTGTTAATTCTATAAGTCTTGAACCACTTTTAGATTTTTCATTTTGAATAAGTATTTTTAGTTTAGCATAAAAAATAAGAAAACCCTTAAAAAATTTTAAACTCAATTGAATAAGCTTTTATCCAAAGTGTCAACATTGAAGCATTCTCCTCGATAGCTCTCCGATTTAAATAAAAATTTTATGAAAGCAATGAATTGTAATGTACTTCATTGATGCGAATTATTCAAAGATCGTTCGTTAACGCGATTATTTGTCATTACAATCCAGTGACAATTGGAAAAAAAAAAGGAGAATGAAATTTGAACTTTATGCTTTGTTTTGATTGGACATTTGTTTGATTTGGTATTAGACCTGTAACAAAATGGAAACAAATGAAAAAGTTGTAAGAGAGAAAAAGAATTCAGGATTCAAAGTGAATATATTGAAATGAATGTTATTTTAAAAACGTTTTATATTGAAGGGGGAAACCAAAAGATTATTTCAAATTAACGGAAAAGACTATTATAATGCGTAATCATGAAAATTGATGATAATATGTTAATTTGGAAAAGATAAATTGTTTTGGATGATTTTATGAATATTAGACCTATAAAATTGTACTTGCCTAAAATATCCGAATTTAAAACCGTAATTTACCAAATAGTAGATTGGATAGGATATGAGGATATCATACTTTAAATCTATAGTTCACCAAACAGTTAATATGATATGAAGAATTTCATGGATTTCTTATCCTATTCTATTTAGTCTTATCCCATTTAAAAATCGGGATGACCAAATGCAGCTTTAGAGGAATGGCGATTGGATGTCCAAGCAGAGCTCAAGCGATAGAGGCATAATATAGAATTATATACCATTATCTTGTTTCATGGGGTCATAGATGTTCTTAAGTCCTTTTGGAAAACTTCATAAGACTCCAACTTAGGTAAGAGTTTCTACATTTATGCATCAACCTAGCATGAATGAGATTTATAAGACACTTCATGCTTTGGTTCATCAATTTTTTAAGGAATTCTAAGAACTCTAAAGAATCTCATCCTAACATAATGAAACAATCCCTCTTAAATTATGACCACATGAACTTATATGGTACCATTTTGAATATGAAATTCCTAAGGTGTGTCACTAAATAAGATAGGTTCCTAGTGAATA
Organism: Melaleuca quinquenervia; assembly: GCA_030064385.1. Taxonomy (NCBI): domain Eukaryota; kingdom Viridiplantae; phylum Streptophyta; class Magnoliopsida; order Myrtales; family Myrtaceae; genus Melaleuca; species Melaleuca quinquenervia. The sequence continues at coordinate 8,115,471 of CM057721.1, read as the reverse complement.
ATATGGAAATGGTCTTTCAAAATATGATTGTGAGGAAGATGACACTACAATGTCACAAGACCCATGGGGTGGGCCACCAACTCAAGATCTATATCCCTTATTAATTGATTTGTAGCTAGTATCCATTACCTTCTAAGATTGGTCCAATGGCCTTAGCATAAGATGCCTCAAACTAGTATAGATGCTCCATTTACATCAATGTTAGAAATCCCTAGTTTAGAGCGGCCTTTATCCCAATAGGAAATCAACGAATTGATTCAAAGCTATCGATAGTAGAAGGATGGGTACAACTTAGATGAATATGACATTAATGCACCTGTTTGACTCTATTAGGAAGGAAAAAGAACGAGTAAAGGTTACTCCATACAACTTTGAAAATGTTGAGGTGGCTCGATAGGTAAAGAAGGCAAGCCACATGTAAAGGTATGAATTGTACAATATTGAAGAGATTCCATCATCACCAAGTAGCATAGAGTGATTTTCCAAGATTGTGAGAGTGGGTATTATGAGTGTATTACTTTTACATTTATCCATAAGTGTCACGTGTTCATATGTGTGTGTCATGAATAATGGTTCTAAGTTATTAGTTATCCTTCTCTCCATGTCTATGAAAGGTAATGTATTGTATAATTTAAAGGCAGATTAAGCCTTAGTACAAAAATTGTATAGTGAAAACTCCCAATTCTTTTTCTACAATGATCTTTTCTCATTAGAATTTTGTTGTTAGCTTAGTAAAATGATGTTGCTTTAGTATGCTTTCCACTTGCCACTTTCCATGGGACCTATAGATTAGAAAATATGAACCTTAAATATTCAGATTTGAGGGTCAAGAAAACTAAGAGGCAGTCGTCGTTCTATTGGATAGGGTGAGCCTTTAAAACCTAAGGATTATATAATTGTTTTTTTGAACCCTTGAAGCCACACCATTGATGGTATCGAAGCCACTTTTATCAAAATCGGTTTGGCCATTATCCTATGATGAGAAACCATACCTTGGATAAGAATCTCTCTACCTTGTGCCAAGTGGCATACTAGGAGTCTCTTGTTATTGATACACCTCTTTCATTAAATCTCTTAGTATTTTTAAATCCAATGCTTCAAAGCTTAATTATCTTTTTGAGGTAACTTACCTTAGTGAAAATGACAAGATTTTTGGTACGCAACTTCCACCAATAAACCCGTACTTCGCATTTGCCAAACTTGTGCCTCTTCTCCTATTCATTCCATCCAAAAACTCATTCATCATACTTCTAGAGATATTAAAGAATATGTCCAATTCATTTGCTTTGACAAACACCATTACTGCTACCCAGCAAGAACATTTCGTCAACTTGTAAATATATCCTGAGTTTGTATGGCAATGACAATGGCAAAGTTATATCCATTTACATTTTGGAGCGGTACGCTTTGCCCAAACCTAACACAATAGAAAAAGTCTTTATGTGGTGGCCCATATGATTGTTCTTGACAGCTCACATAAAAAGGAAAAAAAGTTCCATCTTCCCCACCATCCTCACTTTTACACCATATGCTTTTGATGCTCTTGAAGACATTAATCCTCTAGATGGAAAAGAGCTAGTTGAATCCTTCAACTTTGAGGGAAAACCAATTCACAAAACTAAAATACATGTCATTTCTTGTGATATTGATTGCAACTATCATTATTGCTTGAGTTCAAATGATTATGAAGAAGATGATAGACCATCTTCATGGAAGCGAAAAAAATAACCTAGTGATAGTCTCTATTAGAGATATTTATTAGCCCTCATGGAGAAGATGGAGGCAAATATCAGTTCATAGTCTCATATGGACTAGCCCCTCTACAAAAATCAACTTTTCCTCCAACAGCTTGCCAACCACCATCTTCTTTGCCATGCCCAAAAATCCACTTGTCAAACCATGTTACAAGCCCATCTTCAAATGGACAAAAACGCATATGGACAGCGAAAACTAGCTAAATCAGTCCTATACACTTAACTCCCTATTTGCATGTTTAATGATGCAGATTTTCCCTATTAGAGCCATTCATTAGTCCAACTGGATATAAACATTGGCTTAAGATATCCAGTTTGATTATTGGCATTGTGAACGGAAGTGCCAAAGAACTAGCCTATTCTAACCATGCTCTAAGTTGGCAAATTGAAAATGTCTTAGTCCAGAATAGGGCCCTTACACCTTTGAGGTTCAAATAATGCAATGATTTGAGGATCTTACAAGACTAAGTTACTGAGGTCAAAACCTGAAGTTGGAGAAGTCAAAACTTCACTTGATGAAATCCACTAAAGAGTAGATCAAATCCACCTTAAACGTAGCTTCTTCAGCACTATTAAACAAGGTTATAAAAAAAAAGAAGATTATAAGACTTAAGTACTATCTCGATGATCAGAATAAGGAGTTTGAGAGGCTCAGGAGGCAAATTGAAGAGTTTAAGTCCAGCGAATATAAGCCAACATCCTCTTTGTTTGATCCCTTGTTTGCTCCATTGTGGAGCAAACCATCTTTTCCTTCATCTGGTCTTTTTTGTTCCATCTCAAATAGTCCTATCTCCTCATCAATTTCTTCTCTTCTTTGGCTGATCAAGCCAACTCCTACTAAAAAAAAAATGTTATAAGAGCCATTCATAAAAGATTTTTCGTTGAGAAAGCTAGATTTAAACTCGATGACCTAAGTTTCCTAACCTTTCAGACTCTAATTCTGACCTACCTTCCTATCCAGTCTCACACATTATCTGAAACCCTATTGAGTTTTTCTTAGAATACAATCCACGTCAAGTATAATCATGGCTAGTGAACAAGAGCACTAAGCCATGACTTCATATGAAATTGAACTTGAGGATGACTCCATAAAATTAGATGAACCATCACCATGCAAAGCCATTGAGGTCCCAACTATTCTTATCATAAACCATAATCACATGTAGAAATCCCAAAGAATAACTTTCTCCAAGATACAATCGAGCATAGTAAACCTACTAGTGGTTTTTCCTTTTACAATTGATGACATTCCTTATCACAAGTGACATGATAAACTACAAGAATTCTATGAATAGATGAATCCCAAGCCATTCAACCAAATAATGACCTGTTCCACATATTCCTTGAGTTTACTGCCAAATTCATAGGAAGCCTATAATGTTGGTGCTTAGCTCTTGCTTTGATTGATTAAAATAACTTCATTGCCCAAGTTTTCAATAACGTTATCATAATATTACATCATTGGTTTATTGGAAGACCATAAAACCTTATATAACAAAAGAAGAATGAGTTATTTGAAAGATGTTATTCTTATAAAAGGAAAGACCTCAATAGATACTTTCAAGAGATGACAAAATTGCACTACGCCCTTGGAGGAGACCCTACACTTAAGCCAGTTATTTTATCATTAACTCCCCAACAAATTTGTATCATGTTGGATAAGTATTTTTAAATCCATGTGAAGAAGTTATATGAAGCCACCCTTAGAGAGATACAACAAGCTATTCACATAGCTTTGGATGAGCTATGTCTCCGTAAATCATTCAAAGAATTCACATAGAATAATATGATGCTTGATAATGCTTATAAAAAATCTAGCCTCCAAATAAAGTACGGATATAATGATTCATCCTATGATTTCCCCGATAAAAAGAAAAAATATTTCAAAAAATATTTGTCTAACAAAGAAAGAAAAGAAAATGAAAGTTACACTAGAAGAGTAAAGGGCACAATATCCATGGCGAACCAAAGCTTGATCCCTTTTAAGTGCAATGGTCAATGCTTGATTCTTGTAAGGTATTCCAGATGCGTCACCCACCTTTTTATATCCTAACATGCCATTTCATTTTCTTTGTTAGCAAAAGCATAATATACATACACAAGCACCATCTGACAATCATCATGATAGAAACCACCATTTCATTTACACCACTAGTCTTTTATTACATTAGTATTTCTCACATCATCACAAAATACAAAGTTGTATGTATCAGGGGCTATGGGTGGAGATCTTAAATCTTTACTCCAAAATTGGCCCATAAGTGGAGCAGTCTCTTATGGGAGCCGTCTCGGCACAACAAACCTGAGATTGGCATTAACCCCTCATGGAAACCATAGCAGGCCATGGAATCCTTGGAGACAACCCACTAAGGGCACGCATGGTAACGTTCCAGAAATAGGTAATTTCTATTCTTTTGTTCTCCGGAACAAAAAAAGAACAGAAACCCGTTTGGTAGCATCAACTTGTTTTTATGTTCCCGGGAAGAGAAAGTTGTTCCCGAGAACAAAAAAAAGAAGCAAAAAAAAGTTGCTTCTTGTTCCCGGGAACACATTTGAGAAACAACTTTATTTTGGTGCCCTAAAAGCTTTTCACCTCTCTTGCCCTAAACACTCTCCTCCCCATCTCTCACGATCTCTCTCTCCCTTACCTCCTATACAGTCTACTTTCTCCTCCATCTCGCAATCTGTCTCCTTCCTTCTCCTATCCACCTTCATCTCTCGCGATCTGTCTCCTTCCTTCTCCTGTCCACCTTCATCTCTCACGATCGAAGCTCCCCCGCCGTTTATCAGGTAAGATCGGCTTAGTGATTTTCCCCTCAACTTCATTTTTTCTGCTCACCGTGCTCTATTCTTCTCCTTGTGCCCTAAACGCCTTCATGTGATATTGAAGTTTGGAAGTCGCTCACCTCCATCTCTCGCTCAGCCCTTGTGATTTGTGTCCCTCGGCCACCTTTTCCCCTCAAGCTTGATATTGAAAGTTCGCCCCACTTTTCCCAGGTAAAAGCTTCACTTTTCCCTACACACCCTCTCAAAAAGTCTCTAATCGCAGCTCTGTTTTGTTCTGAATAATTCTGTCTTGTTGTGCAATGTCTGGCTTGCCTTAAGCCATCTTCTCTCTCTCTCTCTCTCTCTCTCTCTCTCTCTCTTGTTGTGCAACATCTCTGAATTTTTCTGTCTTGCTCTATTTTGTTCTGAAATTTTCTGTTTTGTTGTGCGTGTATTCACGCATTCTGCCGATTTTTCAATTGCCATTTGTACAAAAAGCTTTTCCAGCTTCCTTGCAATCCCTAGTACTCGCACAGTTTCATGGTCAAGACCTAAAGTGGAAGTCAAAAATTGTATCAGAATTAGACCATAACAACAAGTTAATGGTCAAAATATCAATAAGAAAAACGAGGACAACAAGTTCACAGAATTAGATGAAAGCAACAAAAAGCATCTACAGTTAAAAGTACCATAACAAGGCAAATGAGTAAAAACTTAGAACTCAGTATAGCACAGAGTGCTCCTAGGTTGCTTACTGCGCTAATGATGTTGCACATTGTGGTTTTGGTCCCATTCTAGCGATATCTTTATCTTCTGAAGGCTCCATTTGGTTGAATTGGTTCCAAGGGACATTTTGCGGATTGAGACTTTGTGACTCTGTTGGCAATCCAGCAGCAGTAATGCCACTATTTCCTGAAGGGAGGGAGAGAGAGAAAAAGAGAGAGTATTGAAACAATCAGCATTTTGTTGCATATAGACATTATGAGCTATTAAAGAATACAAAAATGGATACTTCTATGATGTTGTACAAAGCCAATAGGCACCACATCCGTTTCTTCGTTCTTTAGTTTTGCTCGTGTTGTGATCGTCTCACCACTTGACATCATGCTTTTCCCCCACTTCATATCTTGCTTATCTTCATATTCTTTCATTTAACTTATTTTCTCTAAATACAAATGTTACGTCAATTTTTCGGCATATGCAACTTGAAACCATCATCGACATTTTGATGTACCATTTTCTTGTGAATTACGAATATGTGCTGCATATCTTACTCTACATGAAGGGAGGAATATACAGAAAGCAATATCCTGCAGAACTTACTTTGTGTGTGACCAAGCAAACCCATCGTCTGACAAGTCTCAATGGTTTTCAAAAGATAAATTAGGTTGAAAGGACACAGTGCATTTTCCATATATACCTCATAAAATGAGGGGTGTAGATGTGACCGCCTTTAGGCACTCTCAGAAGAATATATCTTTTGCTGATTGTTGGTTACTTAAACTATTGTAAATTTGGCATGAGGAATATTACACGGAAGAGATTAGTCTTGTGTAATCCAATATTGGATAGCTTTCACCAGCATTGTGTGAGTATACATTCCCACATATTTGAACTCACATGATGCTCAACTAGTGAAGCTTACTTGGCATCCCAAAGAGAGGCATTCACCGCAAAGTGGACCGAGTCTTTAACCAACTTGTACGTCACTTTGTTGGTTGAAGAGGTCAAAAAAGGTAATCGCACCTCTTATACATTCAGCAAATCGGGGTGGAATAACATAAGGACAAAATTCAATATACGAGCACAACTCCAATATACTCAAGTTCAGTTGAAGAATAAGGTGAACAAATTGAAAAAACAATATGCTAGTTTCAAGAAGCTTCTTTCACAGTCCGGATTTGGTTGGGATAATGTGAACAAAACAGTTGTTGTTGATGATCCAAGTATATGGGAACATCACATCAAGGTATGATTAATCCTTTGGTCATTTTGATATCACTATAGATGTACATGGCAAGATGTTTACTTATATTATGTCGGCATTGTGAAATTTGCAGGATAATATTGAGTGGGCAAAATTCAAGAAGGATGGGTTTCCTCAATATCCGGACTTATGTTTTGTATTTGGTGATACATATGCCACTGGGGAGCATGCAGTAGGAAATTATGAAGATTTGGAGGTGTCGGATGAACTTGGCATTGGTGGTGATGATGCAGATGATGGACGAGAGGACTTTAATGAACATCATATTGATGAGGGAGTTTTTTTCTCTGACAACACGCCTACTCCAATTCCTCCTACTCCGATTCATGACAAGCATAGGATGGATAAAACTCCAAATAGTAAGAGGAGAAGGAAGAGTTAATCGTTTGGTATTGCTAACACCTGCAAAGCCATACAAGAGCTAGTCCAAACTAGGGCTAGTCAATCTATGAGTAGTTCTGTCAACTCACAATTGACATCGCCACCTGAAGACCCATTCTCCGTATCTGCTATGATTGATATCCTAGTTGCCATGCCTATGTTGGATCAAGATCTCTACAACAAAGCATGCAAAGCAAGTGTTAATGCTGTGTGGAGGGAGTTTTTTTTTATCAAATCTCCGGTTGAAAGGAGATATGAAATGTATCGTGAATTGTGTGGAGTTTTATTAGACTATGTTTTTTATGTTGTTGGTTGTTATTTTGTTTTTCGACATACTGATGTTGAAACTTTTTGTGTATTGGTTTGAATATGATGGATTGTGTTTGACTTTTTATTAGGATTTTTCTTTCACTCTATTACTAATGTTATTGGTTTATATATTTTTTTTACATATATCAATATTGATATTATTATATTTCTATGATGGCATAGGTACTATGGACAAGGGATTAAGTAGTGTGTCTAATGGAGAGGTACCAACTGTTGAATGGTATTTGGATGAGGTTGATGTTGATATGATAATAGCCTGGTTATGTATTGTTGCTATGGACATGGTTGTCCATACAATGGAACCTATTAGGGATAGTAGTTTATCAGGAGCCGAATGGATAAGGGAAATAGTTCACGGACATTCAGATAGGATATATGAAGCATTTAGGTTAGAGAGACATGTTTTTCTTAACCTATGTGATCTAATGAAGGCAAGAGGGTGGTTGGAAGATAGTCGATATGTAAGAGTGGATGAACAAGTTGGGATTTTCTTATATATGGTTGGTCACAAAATCTCTAATAGAGATTCATGTGAGAGATTTCAACATTCGGGAGAAACAATTAGTAAGTATTTTACTATAGTGCTAAAAGCGATTCTCAAATTATCAAAAGAGCTTATCAGGCCACCTTCCTTTGATATTGTCCCAGAGGAGATTCTTATCAATCCTAGCCATAGACGTTACTTCAAGGTATTATTCTTATATCAAGTGTACATTATTAAAATATATATAGTTGATAATATTGTCTTTTTTTTTAAAGATATAGCTTATAATATTGTCTAATGTTGTTCATTCGTAAAATCATAGGATTGCATTGGTGCTATTGATGGCACCCATATTAGTGCATCCGTCCCTATATCGAAGCAAATTCCATATAGATTTAGGAAGGGGACCACCACTCAAAATGTTATGTGTGCTTATTCATTTGATATGAAATTCACTTTTCTATATGCTGGGTGGGAAGGATCCGCCAATGATTGTCGGGTTCTCTCGACAGCACTCGAGACTCCTCAATTGCAGTTCCCTCGACCACCACGAGTTATTTGTTTTGTCTATATCAAGTGATTTTGATTATGATTGCATCGATATTGCATATGGTCGCAAATTTATGTATATATTCTTGTAGGTAAATACTATGTAGTTGATTCTGGTTATGCGGCACTTCCAGGATTTTTAACTCCATTCAAAGGTGAAAGGTATCATTTGAGTGAATATAGGGGTGGAAGGAACCGGCTCACAACAGCAAAAGAGGTGTTTAACCAAAAGCATTCTTCATTGAGAAATGTTATCGAGAGGTCATTTGGAGCATTAAAAAATTGTTTACCCATTTTGAGACACATGCCTTCATTTTCAATTCGAAAGCAAGCACTTATTGTAATTGCATGTTGTACTCTACATAATTATATTCGCGACCAAGACAAGATGGACAAGAACTTTGCCATGTATGGAAATCCGGAATATCCATTTGGGCCTACACAAGACGAGGTTGTAGATGATACAACACATGATGCGGCGGCTCAGATAAACATGATCAGAAAAAATATTGCAAATATGATGGCAAGGGATCACAACATGGAAGAGATTCCGTGACTTATTTTTTACTTTTGTGAAGTTATAGATTCTGTGGCATCGTCATTTTTTGACTTTTGTGATGTGTGGAAGCTGTGATGTGTAGATTCGATGGTCTCATCATTTTTTGACATGTGGAATCCATGATGTGTAGATTCCATGGCCTCGTCATTTTTTGACTTTTGTTATGTGTTTGTAAACTTTTACTACACATGGATATGTTATTGGAGATTTCTTTGCTAGTTAGTCCAATTTATTTCTTTCATCAGTCCATGTTAGAAGACCAGTGTGGGTCTTTCCTCTTTTACACTTAGAATTATTTAAGGAGAATGTGCATGTGTGGATGGAATGTTGAAGTTCCACATTTCTGTCTGTAAGAATTACTTGGACACGGGTTGACATTTTTGCGTTTGTTGAAGTATTCGGTCCTTGTTTTGATACTCCTGCACATCACTTCGGTCGCTCACTTGCTCGAAGAATTAATCGTTGATTCCTCCTCGAAGATTGGCTCGTAAGGGTCGTCTCATTTTGCTCGTGTGGTTCGTTGCGATGTGACGTGCACTCGATCGTTCGCCTTCAACTTCCCGCTTGCAAAGACCATTCTTGACATGCACTAGAATTACAAGCGACACAAAGGCATTTGGAAGAAGTAATTGGAAATTTCCAACCCTAACATGCACTAGAAGTACAATTTCCTCAAAAGAGTAAAAATTTAGTCCCAATGAAATCACTACAAATTAATTTGGTTGATTATATCTCTTGTGCTTTTATTCGTGAGTAAAGATCCTTACACTTAGATATTAGATAATAGCTCGCATTCCAAATCACAACTACTATGTTACGAGTTCATTTTCGACAACTAAGCAATTTGTATTATTAATGTAATAATATTTACATCTTGACAATTTTATATAATCTCTAATCTTTTTCTTTTTCTTATTTTTTTTAAAATTTAAAATTTGGAATAGAAATTTTTAGGCTTGTACCAAACGTGTTTCTGTTCTTTTTCTATTTCAGAAATAAGAATTTTGTGCAATTACCAAACGCGTTCTTTTCCTCAGAAATTGTTCCCGGCAATAAAAATAGAAAAGAACCTTTTCTGAAAAAAAATAGTTCCCCGGAAGAGAAACGTTACCATGCGCACCCTAAATCTCTGTCAAAGAGAATATACCAACATTGATACTCATGAGGAAAGCAATCATCGAGACCTTCATCCACCAAACTAAGGTATCGTAGCATTGATAGGTCATATTTTCCTCAACGTCAATCGCATCAAAACTTATGGTCTTTATGGTTAGCGGCATCTTGAATGCACTGAAGCCTCTTGGTCCAATTTCTATCCCTGAAAAGATAAAATAAGAGTGAGTGTGTGCTCAGCGAATAAGAATCCTATTGCCAAGTTAAGAGAACCACTTATGAACTCAATCCGACGTGGGAAAATATGTCAATAATAGAACAATAGTAATGCAAAGTACACACATGAATTGAGGAATTCTCGCATTCCTCCTGAGACTCTCTAACTAGATTCCCTTCAAGTGGGGTCCTCATGTTATGCATGGCAAGACTTCACAACTATGTGGCATCCCTAGACCACTATGTAGGGGCATCCCTATACAACTAGGGGCATCATTGATCCCTGTTGGCATCCATGTATCACCTTACATGGGAGGCTTTGTCTTCTCAAATTGGAACCCCTCTCGACCCTTGTCAAGAGTCTTCGCCGAACCTCTTTGGATTCACGACCAATGCAATCTAGCATGCCATTCGTCACATAAGGACAACACTATTGGTGACCATCAACATGGCCCTCACCATGTCGAGCACTAAGATGGATCATTGTACTAACTTACCTTGAGGATTGCTACCTTAAGTTTGTTGGCAACAAGGAACGGTTGAGAGAGTAGCAAGTAAGGAGGGAGGAGAGGAAGAGAGAAGGAGGTGTAGGAGTCTCTTGTTCAACAAGTGGCCACCCCTATTTATAGCTTTCATTCCTTGGCCATCAAGCATACTCTCATTGATTAAGGAATCATGCACATTAATTAAAGTATCTCGCTTGGCCCAATGGTTTGTTTCCAACTTTATGCTCTAGAGTTTAGGTGGCATTTAACTAGGCTTAAATGTCATTTAGGCCTCATAATGATTCCAAGCCACTAATCACATTAGTCTATTTGTGTTGACTCATTTAAGAACCTAGGATTGGACTAAGATTTTGCCTAAGATTCACTTAGATTACCTTAGGCACATGTGGCTTCACACCATGCATTTGCTTGGCCAAGAAGAGGTTAAGATGTGCACTTTGCATTTAATGGTTTGGCCATTATGGACATTGGATTACACTAATTAATGCTAGTGTCCAAGTGGTCCTCTAATGTGGCCAAGATAAGCTAGTCCCTCTACCATAAATCATTTGTACCTCTAGGTTTAACTATAGAGTTATATGTTGACTTAGTACAATTAATGATGCTGATAATGTCATTAAATGCACTAATGGTACTTGGTTTCATATGATTGGTTATTGGATTTACCCTCTCCAATTAAAAACAAAGTGATCATTTGGGCGTGAGAAAAACCAATGGCCAAGGTGGTAGGTCGATGTATGGAAAAACGATGGCCAGTGCATAATCCAAGCATGGCTAAGGTGTGGCCAAGCCTTTATTGGGTACTTGGCCAAGTCCACCAATCCATGGTCCGTCTCCACCGTTCCATGATCAGTTTTGCCGTTCCATGCATAGTACATGATTGATCGATAGCTAAGCCTGCCTTGTTTTTAGCTAGGCAGTGGCTGGGGGCATGGCCAATGGTGGTTGGCATGACTAGTCCCTCGCTTGCTCAAGGTTAGTCCTTTAGCCATGCATGACCAATAGATCAGTACATGATCGATTCTTGGATCATGGATCAATGCAATGGCATTCACCAACCCTTAGATGAATCATGCCTGAATTGATCACTAGCCCTCAGATGGATCGATGGGTCAATCTATGGCATGGCTCAGGATCGATCCTTGCCAATTCCAAGATCAATCTTGACCAATCCTTGAATTGATATATGGATTGGTTCCTCGGTCCATGACCAATTGTTAAGATTGATCTTCATGATCCTTGGATCGATTTGCATGATCCTTGAGTTGATGCATGGATTGGTCTTTCCATTCCATGGCTAATTCCTAGGTTGATCCAATTGATCTAAGATCGATGCAACTGATCCATGATTGACCTTACGATTAGTCCACCCGATCCTCAACTCATCTTAATCAATCTTTCCTAATTCACAATTGATCCATAAACAGTCCATGTCGATCCACGATTGATCCACGTCAATTCACAATCGATGCACGATCGGTCCAAACCATGCATTTGCCAATTTGTTTAAAACATTTAAGTGATTTAGGACGCGTTTGGTAATGTTTCTATTTTATGGAACATTTTTGAACAAAAACATTTTTTTTGTGTGTTTCTACTCCATGGAACAATTTTTGAGTAAAATAAAGTGCTTGGTAAAAGTGTTGAATAGAAATGTATTTGGTACAATTAATAATTTTTTTCTTTTTTCTTGTTTTTTCTTCTTGTTCATACGCGATCGATCGTTGGCGTCGGCGGCGGCGGCAAAAGAGGGTGGTTGGAGGCTACAAAGGCAAGAGAGAAAAAAAAAAGAAAAAAAAGTATTTTTTAACAAAAGTGTTCAAGAACAAGAAGCAAGTTTTTTCTGTTACTTGTTGTTAGTCAAAATGTGTTCCTAGGAATAGAAAAACATCTTTTTTATTCCAGAGAAAATTGCAAATAAATAGGTTTTTGTTCTTTTGTTGTTCCTTAGAACAAAAGAAAAGAAATATACCTATTTTTGAACAAAAACAAACAAGCCTTTAACGACCAATGCATACTATATCCATTGGAGTGGCTCCATGGCTGACACTTGCACCAATTCCGATGGTCTTGTGATTCAATCTTTGAATCGACTCATGTGATCCTATGACTATTCCTTATGGTCGCTACGAGCTTTTTTGAACTCCATTCGCATGGTTGACTTAGATATCCCTAAAGCCAATCCTCGCACATAATGCGAGGGGTCCATGGCCAAATTATTAACTAATCAGAGCATGCTTTTTTGGGATATTACAATAGCAGTAGACAAGATGGCAAATAAAAAATAGGGAAAAAATATCGATGTTTTATCTTAAAAAAAGGGTCATCTTATGAAGAACTACCCTCAAGCGAAAAGAAGAAGCATGAGTTGGATGGAATCCATTCATCATAAATTTGGAATGTCCATTGAGATGATGATATTAAATCCATTTTCTCCCTTAAAAATGAGTTATCACAGAAAAATATTTGTACCATCTAAATACCAGTGAAGATAAAAAGTTATGATTCTCCAAGATAAGGTATGTTTTTCTTTGAACAAACAATATTCTCTTCATCCTCATTCGCTACATCCATCCAAATGGCCAATGAAAAATCCCTCTATTTCAAACCATAAATTCTAATCCAAAATTTTATGTCCAAATATATTAAACATACTCCATATTTGTTCTTATAGACACACAAGCAAGATTCTCGACCCCAAACTTCTCTTGGAAAAATAGTAGGAATCTTATACCTTAACACTTCACATCAGTATCAAATAATATTTTTACCACACAAGTGAGAAATAAACTCGTTAAAATCGGTATCATGTAATACTTTTATCATACTAAATAAATTAAAAGTTAATGAATTATATTATATAAAAAATCAGATTGAATAAATTAAAATGTTAGAGACAACATTACATATTTTTCCAAAGTTGAATTATCATTTTTATCATTTTCCCTTTCCTTTCTTCTTCTTTAGCCAATGTGTGGAAAAGTCTCCACACCCATGTCCTTGGGCAAAAAAGCAATTTGCCGACGTTGCCTTGCCAATTCCACCTCTGTCAACCCGTGTACGTGTGCGCGACCGTCGGCGTCAGGGGAACAGCGTCTCTCATCCGCCGTCGGCGTCGGCGTCCTTCGAAACACAGTCGTCCGCTGTGCGCGTGCGCCATTTTGAATTTTTTCATCTTGTCTCCCTCGAACCACTCCAAAATCATGCCATGGATGCTCGAGGGTGCGAGCGGCTGCACCGCGCGCTCAGCGAGTGCCAACGCCGCGTCACGTCGGATCTCGGCCGCGCTTCGGCGTGCCGGCACCTGAACAGTGCCCTAGCCCAGTGCCTGGTCTCCGAGGCCTGCCCCAACGAGTCGGAGGCCGTTCGCAGCCTCTGCGCCAGCGGCGGGACCGCCCTCAAGCGTTCCCAGTGCAGGCAAGCGCAGCTTGATCTCTCCGTCTGTCTCGCTTCCCATCAACGCGATTGATTCTCCTTGAGAATCCTAGAGAGAGCGATTTCCTCTGGCTGGTGATTTCCTCTTCGAATTCTCTTTCTTTACTATGTTCCTCATCGATTGCACCCTGTAGTTCGATTCTGCGTTCGTGTATCTTGATTTCGGACGTTGCCATGATTTGATTGTCTTTGGGTAATTGTGTAATTTCGTCGGAATTCCGTCGGAATTGGTATCATGTGTGTGCTTATTACGGTGTTAATTTCGTCGGAATTCCGTCGGACTTGTAATCTGTCTTTCGCTCCATGAATTTCTTGCTTTCATGTTTGCTTTAGGTTTATGACAACGAGAGTTTTGATTCCTTCTCATTGGTCTTTTCAGTCACTTGAAACCTTGCTGATAGAGCAAAGCAGTCTGGAAGATTGACTGATCAGGGGGATCTTCCCATCGTCCCGTGAAGTTTAGGTTTCGGGCTTCAAGTGAACCGTTGGGGTAGTTACTTTAATTTTGAGCATCATTGCCTTTACCATGAACAAGAACATTTTACCATAAGAACGAGCAGTAGTACCTTCAACAAGGGCATTTTACTACACTTATTTCTTTGCTTCGCTTTCCATGGATAACAGTGCCCCTGATTGGTGATATATTGTACAATGTGATTTTATAAGTTGCTTAGTGGGAATCAGTTACTTATGTTGTCCTGTCAAAAGATTAAAAGAGGGCAAGTTAAGAGGATGATATTGCCTAGTTGGAATTGGGCATCATTTTGAGTCTATAAACATTTTTTGGGTATTATTCTTGTATGGGTCAATGACTATATCAGTAGATGTAAAGCATTAGTCCATAGGCTTCGTACATTATGTTCTGATGTCAGGAAGTTACCTCCCAATTCAAAATAGAGCAGATGGCTAAAAGTGCAGCATTTCACATGTACGCAAATGCATAGATATTCTAGTAACTACTCACTTGAGTGTCTCCTAGATTTGTAAATCTGAATCCCATTATGCGATAAACATGTAATAGTTCTTTAATGATGGAATCTGTATCTGGTTGCTGGCTAAATTATGGTGGGGGAGAAAGGCATACAATTGCTCAACCTCTTTCTTTTTTAGAATTGCTCCATACTTTTAGGACCCTCTAGTATTTAGGAATATTCAAGTAAGACAGAACTTCAATTGAAATAAAATAATAAGTTACTATAAAGAATCTATGACTACTTATATTTCAGAAACAAAACTTAAATGAACCTAATATAGATGAAGGTCTCCAGTTTGAACTGTGATATGAATGCTGTTGCTAATGGCACAAAGGACTTGGGCTGGAGTCTGGTTGTCAATATTACTCGTACTTTCATGCTAGAGATTGATTCTTCAGTCCCTTTGGTTTATTGAGCTTTTGGAGATGCACAGTTGCACGGATATTATGCACATAGTAGATTCTGTATAATAATTGAGTTTTTGTTGTCTATGAATAGATGACAAGGGTCCACGAATAGGCAAAAAATTTGACTGAGGAAACAATTTTTCCCCATTGACTGCCTGAAGAACTTCCTTGACGGTTTCAGTTGTCTATTAACTGACAACAACTTTGACTTCGTTGGCTGCTAAAGGCAGCTTTGACAAGCTATTTAACATGGCAAAGCCTGATAAGGAAATAGTGTGCAGTGCATCTGCTTTTCATGATGCAGCCATTGCACATGTTCTATTGCTTTTTCATTCCCCTCTCCTTTCCATTCTCCTTTACAAAGATGAAAGTGCAATGAAAGAATAGCTATATAAAGATTAAGGTGTGAAGTTTCTGCCAGAATTAAATGAAGTACTGTCCTGGATCACCTATGCTTGGCAGAGTCCATGCACATGCTGTCGGTCAGGCCAGTAACACCAAATTGGAAAACATTCATATTACCAAAACTTAGATGCTCATAAGACACTGGAGAGATTGTTGGAGAACTAAGAAGTTTTTCTCACGTTTTATTCTCACATATTGCTGTTTATTCTCACATATCCATTCACAGCCTAGGAAATTTTGCTTTGGAATTGTTACTTTTCTTCATAGTGTATACCCTGTTATTTGTTTTTTGTCTCCTTTTTCCCGTGGTTGCTACAGCCTCTGCTGGCAGATGCATTCAATAATACGTGTTTTAGAAGTGTTGCAGCAGATTAGTGTGCAGAACCATCTGCATTGGTGATATTGGTAGTTCAACATTGTCGACATAATTTTGAGTTTGTTTATGTCTCAACTATTACTAAGGATTTTAGATGTTAGGCTTCTAGAATTAGAATAAGAAATATTTTAGTCTACGAACATGGAAGAGTATAGTTGGGACAAGTACCTATTGATGACTTATCTAAAATTTGGTTTGAAAGTTCTGATTTTACTGGTGTCTCTGTCAGACACCACTATGGAGTTGCAAACGGTAAAGCTGGATTCATCACTAGGAGTTGGGCTAACCAGGCACCCACTCTTCTAATTAATTTTTTACCGTATTTATGGAAATCAAACTGTTCAGTTTGACATGGATACCGCTGAAGTTACTTCTGCTAAGTTTTCTTGCATTTCCATGATGTGACATCACTACTGTAGTTTAAATAGGAAATTTTTTTTTTGAGTCTGCAACATTGGTATTAGCCTGCTTTTTCATTTTTAAAGCCTTTGAAAATGCAGTGGATAATATTTCCTTGAGGAACTAGCTTGCCTTTTTGCAGTATCCTTTTCAGAAATAAATTTCTGGAAGCCAGTGTCATCAACAGCACCATATTCTCCGTATAATTGCAGTTTTTTGAGTAATTCTTTGTGTAGTCATGTTGGAATGCTCACTTAAGAGTCTCTTTTTGACTAAATGCCTGTTCTTTTCCATGGCTACACTGAAGATTGTATGAGCAAGAGTAAGTGAAGGTGTGTCGTACATTACAGTTCTTCTGGCAACCCACCTTTCGATCTTTTATCAAGAAATATGCAGGCATTGGGAGGGTTAGTAGGGTGACACTGAAGATTGTATGTTCGAGAGGAAGTTAAGGCATATTGTACATTACAGTGCTTCCGGCAAGCCACCTTTTGATCTTTTATGAATTAATTGCAGGCGTATTTTTTGAGGAGTTTGCCTTTGATTCCGTCCATATGTGTACTGTGTATATCAATTTATAGTGCGATCTTTGGTCTTATGGTGGATGAGAAGGGCGACTTGCATATTTCCAGCAAACATACTTATGCATGTAAACTAGATGAAAGTCTTACTTGGGGCATGCTGTTTTTGCATCATATTTGTTGAGAAGGCATGTCCAATAATTGCCGTGATCAAATGACCAGTTTCAATTGTGTTACAAAGGTGTTTGTGATGCCTGCGCACAGAAGGATTGTGTTTGATGCTGTGCCGAATGATGTTTCAGAGCTTGGTCCACTTTCTTCTTGGATGTAAATTTCTCATCTACTTTCTGCATGAGCGCAAGAAGGCACGCAGTCACATGAAACCCGGCGGGAGATGTCTATGATACAAAAGCGGAAACGACAACAATCCATCCGAGATGTTTGTACAGCTGAGATCCTCTTGCATAGTCGGGAGCTCTTCTTTATCAATCTGCCAAAAGATCTGGATATTCCAGATTTTTCCTTATAGTCTCTTCCCCTATCTTCCATAAGTCTTTCCCTACTCTTTCCGATGACCTCCATTAACCATTATTGAGTTGCATCTTCTTATTTGAGTGTTTGGAAGCCAATGAGCTTCTCTATCTTATCATCCAATTCGAAATACTTACTGTGGAGTGCCGTCCTTGCACGAGTGTCCAAAGTTCATACGATGTAACATTCTCATTCCTGCAATATTCTCATTTAGCACGCACTGGTGCTTCACCCACAATCGATTCGTGCCATAAAATCATCAGTAACTTGGTTGCCGTTTTTAAAGATTTGTATTAAATATTATTTTACAATTGCGCAAAAAACCGTGTGCTTTTTTCGATTTAGGACGTTCGATTTGTTTCCCACTGGTAATATTTCTAATTGACCAATTTCCACCGGCCCACGACGCCATACAAAAAGCCTTTCATTTTTCTTGTTGACTTTGTACCTTTACCGTGAATTCTTGTGATGAGTGGACTGTTTCCATCGGTGGTTTCGTAGTCGATCTCCATAATAGGAACTCCAATCTGCATTTTCGCCTGAACTTCGTCGTTCCTACAGCACTAGCGTACGGTTTATCAACCCAATCCCTCTTTGACACGCACAAGTTTGAATAGTATTTGTAATTTTTAAGTGTCGGTACGAGTTTCGAATAGTGTTCCCTAAGCCCCCGGAAACTACAGCAAACAAAATGATTGAGGCACGAAACTCGCAGGAGACAAGTCTACCAAGTAAAAGGAGAGCAAAATTGCGGGAGACAAGTATAGGGAAAGACCTGTTCCTTTTCTATTTCAAGGTTCTCTCTCTTTTTATCTTGTTGGGTGTTGTGGGGTCTGGTGCTTTGTGGACTTTGGAAAAATGTTCAGCACACTTTTCTCCACCTAAAAGATCCAGGCTTGGCTGAAAATACACTGCATAATATCTGTTCTATTTGTTGTTGTGGGTCCAAAAATACCTTTTTGCCAAAAGCAACGGCGACGAAACTGTACATTTCACCACATGAGATGGAGGCAGCGGCGGTAAAAGAAAAATTTTGCAACAGTTGATACTCAACTTTCAACGAAATTAATTCTCGTCACCATATATACTCAACTGGGCTAGGTGGCCGTCGTTGTAGCACTAGGGTGACGAAGTTGTTGCCACTCGCCATAGATTACCAACAGCGATGAACCCAATTGTATTGCAGAAGCTGCTACAGCGACGAAGTCAATCTTGTTGCCATTGGTTGTCTTGTCTATAGAGACAGATCTATTTTAACCACCGTAGCTCACATTGGCCTACAGGGACAAAATTAAGCTCGCCATATTTGATCTATCTTGTCATATTTGATTAATTTTTTATCTTAATTTTTACTAGTTAAATTGTTAATTTTAATTGCTAATAAATATAATCAAGCATATGAGGGAGTGGCGGAATTCCATCACATCGAATACTTTGATATATTGATCCACGTGATTACGGCAAAAAGATAAAAACACTGGAACACATCTATGTTCTACACATCATTACAGCAGGGAAAAAATAAACATAGTTCCGGACATGAGCATAAACTACCCCATGGAAACGTGGTCTTTATCCTCGTCCTCATCCACATCCTCACGTTCTTGTCCCTAGTGCAGTAAACGTCCGGCCAACATGGATGTTTCACCTTGTGTCGATCCCTCCCCGGGAGATATTTGAACCCAAGCAGATGGCACAAACGGGAATCCATGCGGTGCAGATCCGGAGACAAGAAAGATATCTGTGTATCCAAAGAACCTTGTGAACAATATTCATCCAGCATTCGCTCAGTTAATGAGATAGACAGGGTGAGGAAGACAATGCACACGCCAGTTATGACTACTAAACCACAAAATGTCACCAGCAGCCTCTGGCCAGCTGAACTTGTCGGGAAAACAAACGCCACACCAGTAGTACATGCAATGAGATAACAGTATCTCACGAAAGATGTGTAGCACCAATCAGAAGCTTTCACTCTCGTGGTCTTAACTTACTTTCCCTGGAAAAGCTTTGCAGCTTCCTGAAATACTTGGACAATTTCTCCAAATCCAAGCAATTTGCAACATGTAATCAACATTGATGAGGAATTGCGACAAGTCGTTCATGTAACAATGAGCTACAGTTGCTTCTCAATTGAGAATAATATCTCGGACTAAAGCACCACAGGAAATGTCATGCATTGTGATTAATGCATATGCTAGAAAAATACCCGTGCTATGCCGTGGGACAAACATCATTTTTTTCTGTATGTTTCGGTTTGTTCTCAAACAGTAAACTCACTACGTTTTAACTGGTACAGGATTTTTAGTTCTTTCTCGGCACCTGGTTTCAGGTGGTCCTGGCCTCTTGTTTATTGAATGATTCGATCTTTGGATCTATTTCCAATTACAGATAACGACCCTTGAAGATTCTAATGAAGTTAAACTTGTTGCATCCAACATCGAGGGAGGTCAAAGTAATACTAGGGTCAAATCAAGAATAACTATAATAGATATATCTTCAACGTAGCCGTGGAGTTCTAAAATGTTGCCCCAACTGATTCCGAGGCTGTCTGTAAAGGCCCTTACCGTGTCATTAATCACTTGAATGCTAAAACTATCAAGTAGCTTTTTCTGTTCTGGTTTAGCTAGGTGCAGGCAGTCATAAAATGCTATAACAAATGGAGAATTTCTGCTTATATCAGATCACTTGAAAAGTTACTGTTAGATTTATTTATAACTTGATGACTTTAGCTGACAATACAAGGATTAGGAAGAAAAAATTTCCTATATAAACTTCCTACGAATGTACAAGCCTGACCGCCATTGCATTATCAAAATTTGTCGCCAAAACAGCAACCTCTGGTTCTCTGAAAAGATTCGAACTGAGTTGTTAATCACTCCTCGCTATTGCTATAGTGATCGATGGGTATGGGAAGGGGTCCCATCCACCTGCTTCTAAAACGGGCGCACATGGTGTAGAACCAGTACAGGATTTGGCCTGTAATAGGGCCCGGTTTATAGTGAAAGATGCCTCAACTAATAAAAATAGTTCATCAAGTATTCCTAGTTGGATGAATTGCGAAAAGTTGTACGTGAAGTTGCAAGATATGCCGTACCGATGTGTGGAATCCTTAGGGAAGTCACCCGTCTTATCTTTTTGAAAAAGTAAAGTCATAACAATAGTAAGTAAACGCTTAACAAGCAATGCATTTTAATCACACGTATGACGCTTCTCGATTCATGGAATGCTTCACGCCCCACTCACAAAACATGCAAATGTACATGTGCTTGGCAATATATCAATTCATTTCAAATGATTCCAAATGATGTATACATATACTATACTATACTAGAATCACGCACAAATCTTCATACTCACTTGACATCTAATATCGATGACACACTTTGATAGGCACAAGAGATTTTCGCCTATCCTCATGTAAAACCAGCGGTGCGTCCCAACCTATTGTGAGAGGCTTCTAGGTTCTAAGCTCAAGCATCCTCACCCTAAAGGCTCGTGGTTTACTTTGCGTGTTATCTCATTAGCTTACTTCCCCACTACCCAATCCTTCAATCATTCGAGACATCCCTACCATCTAGGGACTACTATGCATGGAATTACACTTAGTTAAGTTCATACCATATATGTCACATACATCATACTAGTTTATACATCAAATGTAGTTATTCAGATATATAAAAGCCGTTAGGCATGCAAGCTAGGTTTTCTAGAGAATCTATGCTATGAAAACCAATTCGAAGAGAAAAGAACACATAAGATACTTAGACCCGAATCCGTTCAAACTATCTCAAAGCCGATTTTTCTACTGTTTGGAAATTCAATATTTGCACTCAAAACTTATTGAGATACGAGGTCCAAACCTTCCCCATACGACTCCAGGGAAATCAATTATTGCCTACGGGACTAAAAGAACACTCCTTTACCAAATTGCAAGTTTCGTGAATGGTTGTGTTAGGAACGGTGTTTGCAAAATCCTGTGGTCTTGATGGAATCGCGAGAAGCAGTGACGCCTTAGAGTTGTTTTGGTGGACTACAATGCTAGAAGGAGAGGCAATGGTAGCGCCATCTCTGGGGTCTTAGTGTCTGATAGAGAGGTGGTGTTCACTGGATGGTGGTGGTTTAGTGGCCGTTAAGCAGTTCACAAAGTGTTGGCGCAGGATTAGCTATGTATTAAATAGATAGTAGGACAAGTGGAGCTTCGTGATTGGAGGAAACTTCCAAAATTCTGGGAGGGCAACTCTATTTATAAGCCTGCCACCCCCTCTCTCTTCTTCATACGGTAGGTGGCTTATGCCAAGTAGTGCCACGATTCGCTTGGTGTCACAGCGTGTAATAGTCGCGTTCTGACCTCCTCTAGGACTTATTATATAAATATAAAGGTTTGGATTGTAGCCTAAGGACCCTAGGAATTTTCTCAGTAATTATTATAATTTCCGTTTGACATGAAAATTTATAGAAATTAAATATGGACTTCCAAAAATTTTATTTAAAAGCTTCTTGGCCAAAAATACTTAGTTTTATTTTTGGGAAGCTTTTTTGAATTTTATCAAAATTTTTTTATTTATTAAATTATTAATTATTATATAATAATTATATTATTTCTACCGGATAATACCCAAGACCTGGCTTGGTAGGTAGGTGATCTGGCCCAGGACACGCTCAGAACTAGCTTGGTGCTCGTGGAAGCCTAGCCCCCCTTCTTCTTTCCTTTCGGCTTCTCTCAAATATTGTAGCAAGCACTTGGAGCACACACGGGTAGGTCGTCCCATCCGTGAGCTACGGCCAGCTAGTTGCTGAAAAAAATTGCCATTGGCCCTAAGCGTCCTGTTGGAGCAGGTCTTGGCTATTGGATGGCTGCCACCTACCAACGGTGATGCCTTCTTCACCCATGACCGTCAATCCTCCTAGTTCTCGATGCCGCGCAACCAACTACATTCGAGTCGCGATATCTCTCTATTCAGTCCACTATTCTACCCATTCTCGGTGCCTACAGATTCCTCTACATGCCTTCTTCAAGATATGACTAATTGCCACTGCCATTGCCACCTTAGTCGCCGCCCACAACCCCCGAAAGGAGGACTCACGGCTCGATCGACCCCTTGTTTTGCAGTAAGCTTCCGAGCTCATTTAATGTGATTTCTCCCAATTCTTCGATCTAGGGCTTGAGCCACTACTTGAAATCGATCACTAGGAGTTCGTAGACCTTAGTTTTGGCTTTTGATCGGATTGATTTATTCTCGATTCGATTGTTTATGGATTGAACATTGTTTTGCCCCAAATTGAGCTGGAAACCCTAGATCTAGAAATCCTGCCGTTCTAGAAATAACCGTTCGATATTGATGCTTCCAATAGGTTGCTAGACATTCCTTTGACTTATATCTAGCCTTGGTTATGACTAATTTGGTCTAAGATTTCCCATTTTGCAATCAGTAGACTTTTACCCCAAATCGAGCAGTCGAAACCCTACAATGTCATTGCGTCAATTCCGGCGATACCCATCCCACATCACCACCTCCAATCGACTCCTATGTGTCCTAAAATCCTAACCTAGTAAGTTAATTCAATTGATTTGGTCTAGACTCACATATTGAAGCTCGATCTCTCCTGCCCCTTTACTTGGGACCTTGACTGCGCGACTGCCGGCTTTAAGGGACGATTCCTCGTTGTTCCAACCACCTTAGTCACCGCCACCACCCACAGTCGAACCTTTGGGGGGTCCTCTTCAAAACCTAGCCAGTCTCTAGCTCCAATTCGGCTCAAGGAGAAAGAATCAAGCCTTAATCCGGTGAGACATCAGCTGACCTAACTTCTTGACTTGGCTCTCAACCCGAATTGTTCAATCGGGTCTGTTTGCGTGAGATTCGTGTAATTGGAGCCGTTTCATCGCCTGCGGCTACCTCTTCCCACAAACTTGGCCCGTCTCAATCTATCGCCGACCGTTACTTCCTAGACCCAATTTGATGTGAGTGGACTCCTAAACCTTTATTAGGCATACTATTGTTTTAGTACATTATTTGTGAATAATTGAATGATTAGGTGCATGATTGAATGATTAAGGCCAATTGTAGCTTGAGACAACGTGTCATGGATTTGGCAACTAAATGGATTGGTGGTGTGGCCGAGGAGCCCAATTTACTGGCAAGAGGTGATGGGGGACTTTGAAGTTGGAAAATTTTGATGAGTCAGGAAAGCTTAGTTAGGGTTTTTGGCCAGTTGTGGATGGCCTTACGCATTTAATTTTACAATTTATTTCCTTAATAATACTTCATTCTCTAATTGAAAATTATGTTATTATTGTGGTTGATTCTAGCTTGATAGGTGTGTTGGGCTTAGTGCCAAATCTCGATCACGAATTGGTTAACTCATAGTTAGATAGTAGATAATCAGAACGGTGAAGTTTCTGATTTCGTTGGAAAGATTATAAGGGATTAAGCTTTAGATGAGAGTTAGGTGATTGGAGTGTGACTAGAGACGACTATTGAAGGGTAAGACACAATTAGAGACCCTAAGGTAGTAGTGTTTCTAGTTTTCGGTTAGGGTCAATTCACTATTATATTTTTGTATCTCACCCCTATAACCATAACCCCTTTTAGAGACTAATCATAGACCCTCTCGACTTGGTGGAGTAATTCGAGGAAGGGGAGCAATCCGAGGAGGAGGAGCCCATGGATGAGAAGCCGAAGCAGATTGACTCAAAGCCAATGGGGTTGAATCTGGAGGAGGAGGAATTGCTAGAACTAGAGTTAGGATAGCAAGTACAGGACTAATGGCGAGAATTTGATGAAAGGGTGCTACAGTCCGGCTTGTGAAACCTAAGGATAGAGGTTAGATAATAGATAGATATGAGACCAACTCAGGGAGAGTTATTGAGAAGCATGAAACCACTATTTAAGAGTGGAACCCCATCTTCTAGCGATGGGTGCATCATTAGTACGGGGAGCGCTCTAAGGGAGAGGTTGGAGGTCCTTTGGTTTTTCACGTGGATTATCATGAGAAGCCAGTAGGACTTTTTGATTATTATAACCTTGATGTTGGATATGGCAATCCTCCAAGAGGTAATGTCATTGACCCCTAGGTCATCCAGTCTAAGTTGGTCATTAGATGTAGGTCTCCCTTTTTGGCTCATCCTCTTTTGAACGTCTTTTAGGAACTAGTTATGTTTTGATGTATTCGACGTAGAGTCGTTTGTTGGATGTAATTTGCAGGCTATGAATGCTCTTGTACTAGACTTTGATATACCAACTATGTAATCCTCATGATGTATATAAAGGCAAGCGATATTTTATGGTTTGATTTTGAAGGGTTGTAGTACGTGATTAATTATCTCATTTCCTCTTAGTAATGTAACTCTGATGTTCAAGAAGATTGCAACCAACCTAGGACTTCGCTTTATTTTGATGGTCTTAAGAGAAGGTAATCAGGGATTATCGCGTGCCCAAGGAAGGGGCGTGATGGGCCCTGACATGGTGTGCTAGGTGGGGGCCATTCGCAAAGGAATGGTGGTATGGCGAAGAGAGCTGGTGGTGTGCTGGAATGCGAAAAGTCTATCTCGGAGAGATCATGTCAGCCGTTGTCAAGGGCGGATGATGATGCTCCAAGGTATTCATTGTCATTTTGTTGCTAGATAATGGCCTCAAGAATGTGGCCAAGTTTTGATGTCTTGTTGAAACATGACGATCTTATAGGCACACAAGTGGTTTCAACTTTACAGAAACGTCTTCCATTTTCACTTTCCATCATTTGCTCTTCTTTCTCAAGAAGAATTCCTTTCTCCGGCAAGCACACCTTTTAATTCAATCGATTTCTTTTTTCTTTCTCCATCTTAAAGTTCAAAATTGGAACCCCTTGACATCACTCTCCTTTCAGTTAAATAGAAAGCGTGGCACAGCAACTGCTTTTTGGCATATATTTAATTAGATTATTCAATGGTTAGATTGTGTAATGGCATGATAGTAGAAAAGATAGGAATAAAGATGATGTGATTGAGAAAAAATGATAAGATAACATGGAGAGAGAGATTGCTTGGATGTCGCCCATTAGAATGATGGAGAGGGCGAAGTAAAGGTGGCAATGATTGGAGATGATTGGGAGGGACTATCTCTTCCAACTTAGGCTTCCTTGTTGGCCGCGTAAATTATTTTTTTATCATCTCATACCTCACAAAACTATATAATTATGCTCTAGATGAGCCCACATCTTCGAGCTACTTATGAAGGCACTTCACTATTCTGCTCGACCTAAATTTTCGTCCAAGCTTTCTTGGGTCATCATGCACTTGCGGTATGAAAAGCTAGTCCATCAAATATAGATGGTCGCGTGATTGACATTCAGCACATTTGTCGGTTGATGATTGGTCTTTGACCTTTGACTTTGACATGAAAAATGTTTTCAGAAAATTGAGGATAAAGCTGTGTGTCAATTTTATATGTGAAATAAAGAAAGAGGTGAATTACTTGATTTTTAGAGTGAGTTTAGTTTTTTTTTAACACTTTAATAAATGTAGACTTAAAACTTCGGCCAACTGTTGTGTGAGTGCAACAGTAAAAGGGTTCTATGCAAATACACGAGATACTGAATATAGAGATGGATAAACATTATCGCGACAACATCGTTAGTGGCTTGGCAGTGGTTGTGCCTATTCACTCTCCAAACTCTAGGTGTCTCATCAGGTCTTACCCACTTGCATCAACGAGTCTTGCGAAATCGTTTCGCACTAAACTTGTTTCTCCTCTTCGAGTTTCTCCTGGCAATTCCTTTGTTGACGCACCACAAAGAATTAAAGCTTTCTTTTTGCCAGTGCCCCACCACAGTCCTAGAGCCCTCGCACTCTCCGCTGATCCTCCGCTGATCCCACTGTGGATTTACAAATCTCTATGTTAAACACTTCGGACAAAATTACGACATCATGCATTTGCAAAACTGATAGCTTTATGCGAGCACTTATAATAAACTTTCTTCTGTATCTCTCACGCTCACTACTGTTTACTAATGAAAATCAAGTGTTCAGACAAGACGTTCACGTAAACTCTCAACTCTCGGTATAAAACTTGCAAATTTGAAGCTCTTGAGGATGAATATGTGCAAGAACACGAATTCACAACAATTCAATCGGTAGGCTTCTTGGATTCATTTCTTGAACAGATCTTGAATCCTAATGTTGAAGCTTGAATAACTGTCGTTGTATCAATCTCGAGTTCTTTTACATATTTTAGCCATTAGTCCAATCAACATTTTCTTCCGAGCAATCTAGCTGACAAACCTATAGAGAATCTTCAGGGTAAGAATATCTAGAATGCCAAAAGTTGTGTACAGTACTCACTTTAATGGCAAAAGTTACATTTGACTCATTTAAGTACCAATTCCAGAAAAAAAAATGATCAGTTAAGTGCCAATGGCGAGAATTCCGGCCAAAAATTGCTAGCATTTTAAATAATAAAAACAATACTCCTCAAAAACAAACTTTGACTCACTATGAGGTTCGGCTAGAATTTCGAGCAATTGAGACCCTTCCAAATCAACCCACAGCCACCCACCACCACCAATCGAAAGATAACTCATTTCCGTACCTTTTTGACCAATTGCACCACCCCTCCTCACCATCGAGTTGCTAGAATCTTGCCAGGAATCACTCAAATCATGGAGAGCCCCCGTTTCGCAAGTAAGAAAAGAAAAATACCAAATTGGAGAAATTCATGGATACCCACGTAAAATCGAGGACATCATTATATTGTTTGGAATCTCTAGAATGTATCCAAGCCCTTGGACATGATTGATTTGGTCCCAAAGGCTATTGAAGTTTACTGGGAAGCTTTATTGCTCAGTTTGTGTATCTAGTTGTGGTTTATGGCCATATCTCGGGAATTTGGAGCTTCTAGCCATGACCACCAGTTGGAAAATATTTATGAGCCTCTCCTGAACACATCGTCATCGATCTTGGCCGTCAAAATTTTGCCGTTTGGGAGAATTTCGCTCTATTGTCCAACTGCTCCTCCTAGACCCGGAACTTTGGCCAACCACCTTCGTCGAGCCACCTATGGCATCTTTGGCCACCTTAGTGGCTGCCACCGGTCACAAAATGCTCGTAAGTGAGTCTTGATTAAAGCCCAACCGGTCTCTACCTTTGAAATTTCCTGCTTTGCTTAAATTTGGCCTCGACCCAGTTGTTGCATGCCTGACCTGATCGCTCATCGGAGTTCTGGCAAGTTAGCACTAAAGTGAGCGATTTTTATGTAAAAAAGTTGAACTTAAGTGAGCCAAATGAAACTTTTGGCACTAAAGTGAGCACCGTACATAACTTTTGGAATTTCTAGTGTTCTTCTCCGAAGAATCTTCTATACATGAAATCTTCAATTAGCAATAAAAATAAATAAATCTTGGAATGTCTCACCAAACTAGGTATGCTATTGTGTGCGGAATATCACAATAATATCCATGAGCTGGGTGTTGGATATTTGACTTTCCACAAGCATGATTTATATATGAAAACTTTAAGGTATGATATTTTCTAACTGTAATGTTGCGGGAAAATTGTAAAAAAAAAGTCATAAATCTTTAAGTTTTGCCAATTCAATTATAAATCTTATAAAACATCAGCAATTCAATCCTTTCGACAAATTTGCTTTGGACATGTAAATATTTTATGGGCATCCACATAAGCATTTTCCGAGACAAATTTATTGGAAGGACCAAATTAGCATATTTTTAAATGTTTGAGACTGAATTGGCAAAATTTAAAAGTTTACGGCTAAATTGTCAAACGTGCAATAGGTTTAGGACTGTTTGTACCATTTTCCTATAATTTAGCTAATATAATTTCTGTAAATTTGATATTCAAAGTGTATTAATTTACTCTGTATCCACTTCTGTTCCTTCTTCTTTTTCAATAATCATTAGATGAACCTTCTTTTTGTCAATAATCATTAGATGAATACTCGTAATAGATCTTTAAACTGCAATACTTCTGCATTCACTCAAATAACTCATCAAATACTTTGGTAAGATTCTGTGATCATCAAAATAATTGAAGGAATTTCAACATTCGTTTTCAAATTTTCCAGCATTCTTCCTTTCAAAATTATGGCAAAACCCCCACCTTTCTTTTGCAGAAATATGAGTTGTGTAGTATGAATTCACCTAAGTACGTACTCAGTGATAAGAGTAAAAATGCTTCCACTAAATGTAAGTATACATATCAGAGCATTTAATAAGACATGCATAATCGTTTTATCGGAGGATAAATTCACATAGCATATAACATATTCAGGCAAGTAACATTATGACATAAATATTTACTAGAGCAAATAAAGATCCACATCAGCAATTTACCACTACTTTCCATATTATTTCTCCCCTTTTATTATAAAAAAAGCATCAGAGCAATAACGAGAGAAAAAAAAAAACATAATAAAAAGCATACTTTAGTTGTAAGTGGATCATTATAAAAGACAAGTGGTTGTCGTACAAAAGCTTGCAGTATATACTAGTCTTCATAAGATTCTTAATCTAGTCTGCTAAACAAAAATGTCAACCAAACACAATATATCACTTTGTGCTTCTCTCCTTAGAACTAGACCTGGGGGCTCCCGATCATTAAAGCCATTAGGAACGTGAATGGGCTGGGCTGGGCACTCGTTGACTTTTCATGGTATCTGAGATTAGTCGCGATTGACTGTGGTCAAAATGAAATAAGTTTCCATAAACTCTGACCAATCTTGAGTGGCCCTCGTGTATGATATCATCATACAACCTAACTCCATAGGTCTTGATACTTCCCACAGTGTTCTTCAACACACCATAAGTCTCATAGAAATTGAAAAAAGGAGAAGTATTTGAACTGCTAGAAGAGATGAAGAAGAATATTCATTAGGAATGTCGTCTTCTTTTGATGGTTCATCTGGGGGAGAATCAAAGGCTACTGTTACTGGAGTAGCAATAGAAGAGCGAACCAAGAATTGTATGGTCAAGTCCTTTAGAAAAGACTCCAAAAAATTCATAATTATCATTTGTTTGGAGGGATCCTACTTAGAAAAATTAGGATTATCTTTGCGAGAGGATGATTCAGCTTTCTCTTTCCCCTTGCTTCTCTTTTCCATGTCACAGATAATGTTCAAGAGTCTGATGAGATTAGATCGATCAGGTTCAGAGGACATAGAAAATGGGGATGGGAATAGGCTTTGTGGTGGAGGATCATAAAGTTCTTGCTAAAAGAAATTGAAGGGAAAGCTTGGATTTCAAACAGTTTGAGGAGTTGGCATAATGCGTCCTTCTTGGAGAAAGAAACTCTGACGTTTCTTTTAGAACAGAGAGTCTTTTCCTAAAGTCATGAAGCATCTTCTTAATGATGTCATGGTGCTGTCTAACATCATGATGCACACCATTGATCTTAATATCAATAGTTTTGAAAGCTTCATTATGTGCCAAAAGAGTTTCAGTCTGCCAATTCAAGCCTATTTCTACTGCAGATGTTGCTATTTGTCTTCCCCGTTCATCTACACTAACAGGTGTGGCTACCTTAGGCATATGACAGTATCTGCGGTTTACATTTGCAAATTCTTGTGGTTCAGGAAACTTGAGCTACTGTAGAAGCTTCATTCGGTGTGTTTATCTTAGTGAGCTATTGCTTATCAGTCCATCAATCCACGACCGAGACTAGGCTTCAGGGCACACACCTATCATATCAACGACACTAGCCAACACAATACGTTGGTTATCCAGTGCGATTGACTTCATGGTGCAATACGCGCATGCAGCTCGACACCACTTCAAGCTAAGTCACTTAATTAATCGATCCACGATCGAGACTTGACTCGAGGCCATTCGATCTACTAGGCCTAATGTAGCCCATTGGCCACTTGATTGCCCTAAGTAGGGCACATATCAATCAATTAAGGTTGTCTACAATCAGCCCGAGACCTTAACAACTTTTCCAGGTGAGCCGCTACTTTCAAGGGTGGCCTTACACTGATCACCGCTCTGGTCATTCAAGTGATCACTAAGTAATCCACTCAATCCAGTCGACACCCCACTAGGCTCAATCAACCTTCACACCCAATCAGGACTAATTGGCCACTTGATCGGTCCATCAATTGTCACAATTGATACAAGCCAACTAATAGGGAAATTCTCCCATTTCTCTGATCTAGCCGTGAAAATCCACAGTTGATGCCCTAATAGGTGCACTTAACCCACTTGGCCAATTATAGCCTAATTGGTCCAAGTCATGCATAATGTGCAATATTGTGCACCCAGCCCTATTCGGCCCTACTTACCATTTCTTTACCTAAACATCCATCCATCCTAACCAGTCCACTAAAGCAGTAAACTGGCTTAACCTGAGGATAGGATGTCCACTCACCAAGTGGTATGTGCATGCTAAGCGGTGTTGACGACGCACCTAGCGGCAACCCACGACCTCGTGATTTTTTGCACCTTAGGTCACATCTGAGCTTGGTATAGCTTGTCAATCCTTGGTTCGACACCACAAGAGGATGGCCTAGCTCTGGGACATCTGTGGCAAGGCTCCGGCAACTCTCTAGCGAGACCTCTGGTAGAGGCCCTTGGCTGTGCGAGGCTAGTAAAGCCCATGGGTGAAGCGGAGGAGGCTGTCGGTGAGCCAAGCAGCTCCAGCAAGGGGTCCATAGACTCAGTTGATCCATATATGGCCAATCGACGATCTAGGGGTTCACCGATAATAGGGACAATTGATAAGTTTATATGTGGCGGAGGAATGGGCTCAAAATGGCTGATTGTCACTCGGGGGAGTTCGGGTTGCATTAGACCCATTTAGGGCACGAACGAGTCAATGCTAGGTTTTTCGTTCCTAAAGCAAGTCAATCGTGGAAAGGGGTTGGGATTTGTAGATGAGACTCCTAAAAGTCGATTGGAAGTAGGGGTGGCGACTAGGGGTTGTCGTAGTCGGCGTGGTGGCCACGAACAGTATGCTGGCTAGGGTTTCCTAGGTAAACCACAGCTTTGGTGCCGATTCTACGATTCCGGGACTAAATCAACTAGAACAATAGCCATCACAGAGCATAAAAGGACTCCTAGGGACGCATTGGAGGCGACGGAGTAGCCTAGGCATTGTTGGAATGGCCTAACTCTGGCGAGAGGAAATTTTGGAAAACAGAGGATGACCGAACCATGGGGGCCTTTTTCTAAAGCTCCAAGAGGCAGAGACGGAGGCTAAAAGGGTGGGTAGAGGTTGGTTGGGACTACAAGAAAATACTACAAGGAATCCACTGCTACCAACGATGCCCTAAATGATGGTATGAAGAGGGAGAACGTGCGTTGAGAAGATAGTCCATTTGCTTAGGTGGAAAACAAGGAGCATCTAGGACTGAGGAAGAAGTTGATGCAATCGAGGGCAAGCGGCGGCCAATCATTGGCCGTGACGCGTGTGTACGAGGGGCCTAAAACGACTAGCAGACCGTGCCGCTGGCTAGTAGGTAACTGGTACATCAGTAGAGCCCCTTGCTCGCCTGTCCACCACCCATTCGACAAAAAGCTCATTAGAGATGGGGAAATCGGTGGGAGGGAAATGGAAACCAACTCGCTCTCTGGTCCAACCAGCTCACACCTAGTCGGATCAATCCAAGCGCAAGTCAACAGGTCTCCCTCGCTGGTCAGAGTTAACTGTTGACCTGTCAGCGATCATTGGTCAACGGTTGACCAATAGTCAACCGTGAGCAAAATTTTTCGAAAGTGCCCTTGGCCCTAAAATTCACTCCTTTTGGGGCCAAAATGTAAATACCTAATTCTCGAGGGATCAAAACGCGATTTTTGAAAGTCTTGCCCAATTTAGTTCGGAAAATTCTCAGGGCCAACGGGCCACCAACTAAACTTGTAAATTCGCACAGTTGGACTTCAAAAAATGAGTTATAAGCGGAGTATTACAAGATGCACATGCTGAAGTGAATACAATCTTTGTATTGTAAATATACTATGGAATGGTGAATAGGAATAAATAAGTCATGAACAACAACAAGGCAACATATATACAAGCGTTAATTACATCAATGTTAATATAAGCCTTATCATAGGCTAGGGACTATGACACCACATACATCAAAAGGAGTTTATGGTGCAGGAGGTCTAACAACCCTACTATAGGCCACCATCAAAAAAGAAAAGATTATGGGCTTCCTAGATCTTTAGACACCATCGTTGTCTTTTGACGATTCAGACTGAATAGACTTTGAGTTAGAACTTGGAATTATAATCTGAACATTAGACCTTGAATCCTTAGGTTCTATTTCCATTGGTTCTAAATCATCTAGTTCGGTATCTAGGCTCATCACAACTCTATCTAATGTCATAACCTGAATCGAGTCCCAACGACTTACTCTATCCTAAGAAACATCAAACCCACTGAGGGGACCAACCGTCATATCCCCATCTCAATAAAAACCAGGCCTAAAATGTAAGAGGCTTTCGATATCTTTTGCCTTTATCAACCCACACGATGCTACTTTTATTAATATACTCCTTGTCCCACTTATCAGGTATACTGTATGTACAAATTTTATGACCATAGGTACCCCAAAATGTTCCGGCAGTGTATTCATTTCAAGAGTTCGGGTTTGAAATAATTTGTAAACAACAAATGAGATATATATCTCAGTTAGTCTACTCCCGAAACTTAACTAGGGTAAAATGTACTTTTGGAATACCCTAACATGCCGTCCTAATCATAGTTAAGAGACAATTATAGTAATGACAAAGATGAAATCATAGCATAAAAAATCCTAATCAATAACAGAATATGACATAAAGCATATATCAATTCCAAGGACAATATGCTCAGAACCACACAACCATACTAAGCACAGGTTGATGCATGATTCAATATGAATTTCCAATATTTCTTGACCTGCATAAACATGCCTTAGGTCCTCACCACAACCCGCATAAAATGCCTTAGGTGTTTGACTCACCATAACCCGCGTAAGTTCATGTCTCAGATGTGCAATAGTTGGCCTCATTAGGCTCAACTAAACCTTGCATAAACACGCCTCAAGGTAGCCCCCACAAAAACGCCTTAGGCTTAATTCTCAACCCCGCGTATAGACGCCTCAGGGTAGTACAACCAATCAATTTCATGAAAACAACATGCTTAGGCCATAACAACCATACAATTAACAATTTAAGCCATGTGATTAAAATCAAACCACTCAATAAACAAATATATCACACGATCATCACTCAAGACCACATGATTAATAATTGAACCTCATGATTAACAAATGTACCACATGATTATCACTCACGGCCACGTGATCAATAATCATACCACATGATTAACAAATGCACCACACGATGGCCACACAATGAATTATCTTTAATCTCAAATGACATCATAAGACCCCAAAATATCTCCTCCTTGCTCATCGAAAATATCTTCTCCTTGCATCATCCATGACTTCACACTCATAAATACACATGTGACATCATCATGCATGATCGTGACATCACACAACCTCAAATTCGGACCTCACATTTTTCTCTCTCAAATCTCCATATAAACACCTCTAATTCATGTCATAAAAACATCTGCATCATGACACATCAAAATCATACAAGAAATCCAAGTTTTGGCATCCAAAAATCACCCTTCAACCTAATCAAAGTTTAGGAAGAGACTTACCTCCAAAGTGAGCTAAAAATGTGCACAAATAAAGACGGAATAGGCCTCGAACTGCTACCCTAAAACCGTTGAGGCAACGAAGGTGAAACCGAACAAGAAACAACAAAAAATGAAGAGTATTTTTAGTGAACTTGAGTTGATGAAGATGGTGGCCGTATGAAATGGTGAAGAGAGAGAGAATGAGCTGAAAATTCTCTTTTAAGAGGTGCTAAAGTTAATCCAAAGGGCAAGGATCAATCTTGTACAAAAGAAGATTTAGTAGCTAAGATTCAACCTCATGAAATAAAACCAATAAAGCAACAGTGCGCCTCTTATTCCGTTAATAATCCAGCCATAAAAATAAATAACAAAGTAAGTTATCCAACCAAAAAAGAAAAGACAACCAAACCAAGGGCAAGACGGTAATTTCCGACTTTTGGGCCGGTCGCGCAATTTCTTTCGAATTTTCAAGCTTCACCACCAGAATCACTAACAAATGAGGTGGGGTTCAAAAGATACTCATTAAAGATGTTGAAAGTTCAATACCAAGTTCAATGTTCAATTAGTGTCAAAATCTATTAATTGTGATTTCAACGTAGTTTAAACTAATGGGTGGCTTTTAAGGTGTTACGTGTATCTGACCCATGATTGATTCAAAAATCATGTCACATTTGGTTTGGTCTAGTCATGGTGACCTTAGTTGCCATGTAATCATGAGGTTCAATCACTAGTTTCGAAGATCACAATAATTAGAAATCTGGTTTAGATTAATTCGCAAATTATACTATGGTCAAACTAGCAAATTGTTCTAAAACCAATATTAGATCGGCTTATGTCGGCCCAACATATTCCCTTAACAACCCTTATGGTCCAAGCGTCGATCCACATTGAAATCCTTAGATCTATATGTACACAATTAATGGTTAGCCTTTCCCTCTTGGTTAGTCTTCTCAAAAGTAGCCAATTCCAAGTGAAATTTAACTAAAACACAATGATGAAATATACATCCTTTCATTTATCCTGAAAATGGGTCAAATTTCAAAATGCCACAATTCTTCCCTCCTTACAAAAATTTCGTCCTTGAAATTTTACACATACAACCTACTACTCAAACAGACGAGGGTACTAGCGTCTCATTACTTCCTCACTTTCCCATGTGGCTCTCTTTATTCCATGATGCTCTCTAATGACTTTAACTAATGGAATTGTCTTGCTTCTCAAAATCTACACCTTTTTATCCTCTATTTGAATTGGCTTTTTCTAATGTGGTACCTTGTCATCCACTTCAATGACTTCATGATTCAATACATGACTCGGGTCTGGTTCATACTTCCTTATTATTGAAACATGAAAGACGTTATGCACTTGCAATAGATTTGGCGGCAAGGCCAAATGATAGGCTAAGGTTCCAATTCGCACTGGTATCTTGAAGGGACCAACAAATTTTGGACTTAGCTTCCCCTTCTTCCCAAATCGGGACAATCCTCGCATAGGTGACACCTTAAGGAAAACATTATCTCCGACGTGAAATTCTAAAGGTTTACGTCGTTTGTCCACATAATTAATTTGGCAACACTGCGTAGTCTTAAGTCGTTATTGAATCACTTTCATAGCTTCCACTGACTACTCTACCAATTTTGGTCCCATTATACTCCTTTCTCTCACTTTGTCCCAACTTATTGGAATCCTATAGGCTTTTCCATACAATGCCTTGAACGGTGTTGCCATTCGAATACTTTGTTGATAACTATTATTATACTTGAACTCTACCAAGTGTAATTGTTCTTCCCATCCTCCTTTGAAGTCAATTACATAAGCCTTTAAAATATCATCGAGCGTTTGAATCGTCCTCTTAGATTGTCCATCATATTATGGGTGATAAGTTGTACTATACTATAGCTTAGTACCTATAGCCTATTATAAGCTTTCCCAAAATATTGTAGTGAATTTCGGATCCCTATCTGAGACAAATCTTTTTTTTAGCCCCTTCCCATTATCTGCATGTTCCAACCTGATAAATTTCTTCCTTTGGATACTAGAGAAAATACGCATCTTAAATTTTCTAAGCCACATGAAATTATAGATGTGAACCGCAAATACCACAATATGCCAAAAATAGCCACACTTGTTGAAGTAGATGAACATAGAAGGCCAAAAAAACTACTTCGGCAGAAATAGTTTAAAAGTAGAAAACTAAAGCTCTCTTGGCCCAAAATGAAGCCTTCAAGACCATTGACACAAAGATTAATTGTATCCAATATGATCTTTGAAATCACCATGAAGTTATCAAAAAGATGCTTTATGATTTCTGTCATGCCCCGAACCTCACAAGTCCGATAACATCCCACTATAGTCGAAATGGAATGCGACGTCCCAGGCTAGTCGCCAACCGACACGAAACGATAACGAGATGCACATGCGGAAGTTAATACAATCTCCGTACAAATAATTTATACAATGGAATGGTGGATAGAAAGAAAGGGTCAAATAACAATATGGCAACATTTATTTATATACATATACGCAACCTTTAATTACATGAGCGTTACTACAAGCCTTACTAGATGCCACGGACTACGGCACCCTATACATCAAAAGGGGTTAGCGGTGCGGGGGTCTAACAACCCTACTATAAGCTATCATCAAAAAGAAAAAGGTCATGGGCTCCCTAGACCATCAGACACTACCGTCGTCCTCTGACAAGTCAAACTCCATAGACTCAAAGTCAGAACTCGGGGAGATGATTTGGACATCAGACTCCATATCCTCAGGGTCTACCTCCATCGAATCTGAATCATCAGGTCCAGTATCTGTGCTCGTCACTGCTCCATCTGGTGGTAAAATCTGAAGCGGGTCCCATTGATCTACCCAATCATCAAGGACATCAAACCCACGAAGGGGACCAAAAATCATATCCCCCTCTCAGTAAAACCATGCCGAAAAAGTGTGAGGCTTCTAGTATGTCTCGTCCTCATCAACCCACACAGTGCTAAACCTACTTATATACTCCTTATCCTCGCCTACTGAGAACACTGTATCGGTAGACACTATGTCCATAGGCACTCCAAAACGCTCTGGCGAAGCATTCATTTCAAGGGGTTTGGGTCTGAAATAGTTTGTAAACAACGAATGAAATACACTTATCTCAATAAGTCTACTCCTTAAACCCGACTAGGGTAAAACAATCTTTCATAATACCCTAACATGATGTTCTAATCATAGTGAAGAGATAATCACAATAATAGACAAAGATAAAATCATAGCATCAAAATTCCAATTAATAACCTAACATGGCATAACCCACATTTCAATATCAGAGGCAATATGCTCAAAAGCACGCAACCACGCTAAATACAATTTGATGCATGATTCGATCCCTACAGATAGCAAGCATGTCCAACGATTGGAACATTGCACATCAATCATCAAACACTCATAGAGGTCCCGATTATAAGGTAAAATCGTTATGACACGTCCCATTCTATGTCACACAATTTCATCCCATTATAAGTTGCGGCAAATCAATGTTTCAATTCACAATCAAGCTGAGTTCTGATGTTTCTCAACCCACGTAAACACGCCTCAGGTCCTCACCACAACCTGCGTAAAGTTCACGCCTCAGGTGTGCAACTTGCCACAACCCGTGTCAAGTTCATGCCTCAGGTGTGCGACAGTTGGCCTCGTCAGGCTCAACTAAACCCCGTGTAAACACGCTTCAGGGTAGCCCGCGTAAGTTCACGCCTCAGGCTTATCACTTTACCACAACCCCGCGTAGTTCACGCCTCAAGGTAGCCCGCGTAAATTCACGCCTCAGGCTTATCTCTTTATCACAACCCCACGTAGTTCACGCCTCAGGGTAATAAAACCAATCAATTTCATAAATACAACATGCTTATGTCTCAACAAGCATACGATCAATGATTCAAGTAATGCGATTTAAAATGGAACCACTTGATAGATAAATGTCCCACATGATTCTCACTCACGGCCACGTGATTAATAATCGGACCACCCAATTAATTAACATACCGCATTATTAACCAATAATGGCCACACGATTAATAATCGGACCACTCCATTAATTAACGCGCCACGCGATTAATCAATCACGACCACACGATTAATCAATCACGGCCACACGATCAATTACGTACCACACGATTAATAATCGGACCACACGATCAATTACGTACCACACGATTAATAATCGAACCACACGATCAATTACGTACCTCACGATTAATCAATCACGGCCACATGATTAATTAAGTTTAATAATAAATGACATCATAATTCCTAAAATATCTTCTAGAAATCTTCTCTTGCAAGATAGCTTCATTTGACATCATCCATGACTTCATATTCATAAATGCCCATAATTACACATGTGACATCATCACATTTGATCATGACATCACCAAACTCAAATTCGGAACTCACCATGGCAGCCCACAAAACTTCCATTTTTCTCACTCAAATCTTCACATAAACATCTCTAATTCATGCCATAACAATAACTACATGATGGCACACCAAAATCATACAAGAAATCCAAGTTTTGGCATCTAAAAATCACCCTTTAACCTAGTCAAAGTTTAGAAAGAGACTTACCTCAAAAGTGAGCTAAACACGTGCACAACAAAGACGGAATAGGCTCCGAACCGCTACTCCAAAATTGTTGTGGCAACCAAGTTGAAACCAAACAAGAAACAAGGAAGAAATGAAGAAGTGTTTGAGAGAATTTGAGTAAGCTTTGAGTTGGTGGAAATGTTGGGCATGTGAAATGGTGGGGGAGAGAGAATGAGCTGAAAATTTCACTTTTAAGAGAGGATAAAGTCAATCCAAGGGCTAGGGATCAATCTTGATCAAAAGGAGATCTAATGGCTTAGATTTAACCTTAAGAGATAAAGCTAATAAAGCAAAAATGTGCTTCTTTTCCCTTTAGTAAAACAACCATAAATATAGTTAACAAAGTAAGTTATCCAACCGAACGAGAACCGATAACTGAACTAAGGGCAAAACGGTAGTTTTCGATTTTCGGCCAATCTCACAATTTCTCTCAATTTCTCAAACTTTACCACTAAAATTACTAACCAAATGAGGCGCTGTCCAAATGATATTCATTGATGTCATCGGAAGTTCGATACCCAAGTTCGGAGTCAATTCGAGATCAAAATCGATCAATTGCAATTTCAGCGTATTTCAAACTAACGGGCGGCTTTTTAGGTATTACGTGTATCGACCCACGATTGATTCAAAAATCATTTCGCGTTTGGTTTGCTCTACTCATGGTGACCTTGGTTTCCATGTAGTCGTAAGGTTAAATCACTAGTTCCAAAGATCACGATCATTAGAAATTCGGTTTAGATTAATTCACAAATTATACTATGGTCAAACGGAGTCACCCATGAACCAATTGTATAACACTAGCAAATTGTTCTAAACCGATCTTAGATCGACTTATATCGGCCCAAGATACTCCCTTAACAACCCTTATGGCTCAAGTGTCGATCCACGTTCGAGTCATTAGGTCAACGTAAGAAATTCCTAGTTAGCATTTCCCTCTTGGTTAGTCTTCTCGAGAGTGATCAATTTCGAGTGAAATTTAACTGAAACACAATCGATGAAATATACATCATTTCATTTACCTCGAAAAGGGTCGAATTTCAGAATGTCACAATTCTTCCCTCCTTACAAAAATTTCATCCTCGAAATTTTACATGAACAACAAACTATTGAAACAGATGAGGGTGTTGGCATCTCATTACTTCCTCATTTTCCCACGTGGCTCCCTCTATTACATGATGCTCCCAAATGACTTTAACTAGTGGAATTGTCTTACTTCTCAGAATTTGTTCTTTTCTATCCATTATTCGAATCGACTTTTCCATATACAATACCTTGTCATCCATTTCAATGACTTCATGATTTAGTACATGGCTCGGGTCTGGTTCATACTTCCTCAACATTGAAATGTGGAAGACGTCGTGCACTTGTGAGAGATTTGGCGATAAGGCCAAACGATAGGCTAAGGTTCCAATTTGCTCTAGTATCTCGAAAAGACCAACAAATCTTGGACTTAGCTTTCCCTTCTTCCCAAATCGAGATAATTCTCGCATTGGTGATACCTTGAGGAACATATGATCTCCGACATGAAATTCTAAAGGTCTACGTCGTTTGTCTGCATAACTTTTCTGACGACTCTGTGCCGTCTTAAGCCTCTCTCGAATCACCTTAAGAGCTTCCACTGACTGCTCTACCAATTATGGTCCCGTTATACTCCTTTCTCCCACTTTGTCCCAACATATTGGAGTCCTAC
The DNA here is from genome assembly GCA_030064385.1 of Melaleuca quinquenervia. Lineage (NCBI taxonomy): Eukaryota > Viridiplantae > Streptophyta > Magnoliopsida > Myrtales > Myrtaceae > Melaleuca > Melaleuca quinquenervia. Next base: position 8,074,835 of record CM057721.1, on the reverse strand, counting down.
ATGCTCTTCCATACAATGCCTCGAATGGTGCCATTTTGATACTTTGCTGATAACTATTATTATACGCGAACTCCACCAAGTGCAATTGCTCTTCCCATCCTCCCTTGAAATCAATTACACATGCCCTTAACATATCCTCAAGTGTTTGAATTGTCCTCTCAGATTGTCCGTTGGTTTGTGGATGATAAGCCGTACTATACTGTAATTTAGTTCCTATAGCCTCTTGTAAGCTCTTCCAAAATATTGCAACAAATTTTGGATCTCTATCCGAGGTAATTGTCACCGGTACTCCATGAAGACGTACAATATGGCGCATGTACAACTCATCGTACCTTTCCATAGTGAAGTCCGTTCGCACTGATAAGAAGTGCGCAGACTTTGTCAATCTATCCACGATTACCCAAATCGAATCGTACCCTCTTTGGCTCCTTGATAACCCCATCACAAAGTCTATAGTTATGTGTTCCCATTTCCATTCAGGGATTTCCAACGGCTGTAGCATACCACTAGGTTTACAATGCCGTGCCTTCACTTGCTGACATGTCAAGCACTTTGCTACGTGTTTAGCTATATCAACTTTCATTCCATTCCACCAGTAATGCTGACGTAAATTCTGATACATCTTCGTGCTACCCGGATGAATACTGTTATTACTTCGATGAGCATCCGACAAAATCCTTTCCTTAAGCTCCTTATTGTTAGGTACACACAGTCGTCCGCGAAATTTCAAGATTCCATCCTCAGATACCTAGAAGTCGGATTTTTTTTTTGTAGCATCCATTCATGTTTCCTTGCGACAATATTAACCTAGGATCAAATTGTCGACTTTTCATCTTTACTCTATAATTAAGCGGAAGCATCCCTGACAAATCATGGTAGTTGAATAGGCAAGTCACATAATATGCAGCACAACATTATACACATTATTATAATGATGATCACTATCAACAAAATTACCGCAAAAACGTGATTGCTACAACAATGCGTGCCATAAGCACTTTTCATCACGAGTTGACTAAGATCGGGGGTTGGTTATTCCTAACTCCTCTAATCTAACCTCTCAACAAAAGATGGGGTTCGATCACCATCTCGACTTTCACCATCATGCCGAGCGGAGCACCAAAGTGAATTGTGCAGCTCATCATCATACAACCTTGGAAATTATTAATAACCACGGGATGAGATAAACTCAGTAAGTAGAAATCCTAAACCTCGCCTAAGAGGTGGCCTCGCAATCAACATGCAAAGGTTTGAAAATCCAAGTTTAAAGAAATCACAAAAATTGTTTCTCAAACCTTCTTTTTTTTCTCAAAAGGACACCTTTTACGAATTTCCAAAAATAACTCACCTATAAAATCAAAGTTAAAATCAAAATCACACACAGCACATGCATTTTCACTTTTCTTATCTCTTGGCCATCACATAAAGTTTCGGCCCTTGGACTGCAACTGCAACCCAAGTTTCGTACTAGCCCCATCTAGTATGGCTTATCCAAATCCAAAGCTGGGCATACCTCGCAGGGCGCGTCACTCCGAAATCCATATGCAAGTGGCATTATCCATCGGAAATACATCTAGACATATCATCATTCCGCCTAGCTCCATCTAGCCCGTCTTTTGACTCAAAAGTCGGGTATACCCAACAGGGCGCGTCACTCCGAAATCCATCTTCGAGTGGCATATTCCACTGGAAGTCCATCTGGGTATATCATCATCACACCAAGCCCCATCTAGTGCATCTTCCAATTCAAAAGCCGGGCACACCCCGTACGGCGCAACTCCCTTGAAATCCATCTGACAAGGAGGCGAATGCATTACACACAATTAAACACATTTTCAAAAATCATTTCTTTCACCTTGCTCTTGAAATCAAAGGCATTTTCAAAAATCAATGATTTTCTTTGCAAAAGAGAGGTATTTGTCATCAAAAAGGTAGCATGAAATTTTAAAAGCAATCAGCAACATTTTAGCAAGATTGGTAAGACCAAAGTATAAAGATAATTTAAGGAAATCACTCTACAAATTAACTATGTAACGTCACGCCTTACCCAAGGATTAGAAAGTCTACTTACTCAATGGAGATACTGAAAATAGGGAAGAGAAGTCAAGAAACGGAGAAAATAGGTGAATCGGTGCAGGCTGGTTGGGCGTCCGACGTGCAGCACTGTCAGAAAATCGTTGGCTTCTGGTGACTCTACAACGACGGTTGAATTTCTGGAGACAAGGTTGGATGCATTGGAAAGCCCTGGATGTTACGGAGATAATGGAGGTGGTTTCACTCAATTCGGAGGCCGTTTGATTGGTCAACAGAAGCCAAACAAAAAGGTCAATAGTGTAGTTTCTCGAGAATGAAGTCTAGAACTTCCTGAATTAAGTGGAACTTCTTGAACTAAGTCGGGACCAACTAGAGCTCCTTTGGGGCTGAATTTTGGTGGGAGGGATGGTTTAAAGGTATATAAGAGGATGGTGGAGGACTTTGGTGAAGTAAATAGCTGTAGGTAAGTGTTTGGTAGGCAAACAGTGGACTGGTATGCATGGTGACAGATTTGGACAGCAGGAGTTCAAGAAGAAAGGGAGAGCTTTTGGGTTGATAAAGAGATGCAAGTGAAGGTGGCTCTCTTCCTATTTATAAACAAGAGGATTAAGGCCTAAGCCAAGCATTTAATGGCCTATTGCTATACCCATAGGCTAGCCAAACTTGGAGCCCAAGTTTACTTGAGTCTCAAGCCAATCATTAAATGCCTGTAGGCTTACTTGGCTTGTCTAGGTTTTTGTAGGTTTACTTGGCTAGTTTAGGACAATCATTTAATGGCTTATGATAAACTTATAGACTTGTGGCCCAAGTTTGGGGAAAACTTGGAGAGCAAGCTAGAGGGGAAACTTGGAGACCAAGTTTAGAAAGACACTTGAAACTCAAGCTAACATTAATGTCCTATGATCACTAGCCTAGGTCTATAGGCAAGGAAGCTTAGTGCCCAAGCTTGGAGAAGAAACTTGAAAGAACTTTAGGGAATATTCTCATAATACTCTTTCTACATTAATGACCAACAAAACTTAGAGAACAAGTTTTCCCCTAGCATCTACTACCATAGGTATTTAATGTTCTAGTCCTTCTCTCTTCCTCCCTTGGCCAAATCTCCCTCTCCCTCTCCCTCTTGGCAATTTAATCTAATCCCTCTATGTGTCCCAAGCTTATATCAACCTTATCTCCTCTTCTAGGTCGGTACATTTATTCAAGAAGACTAGTTCTACGCCAACTAATCCTTGTCCTCAACTCTTCATGGAGATGTAACCAAAACACATCATTCTAGTTCCCTTATCCTTGTCTCCTCTTTTGTTAATCATGGCCTCAAAATTCATGATGTTACAAATAAATCATTATCCACGTAACAAGCATCCATCCGACACAACTCCGACAAAAGCATGATCAATACAACAAGATGTGCCAAGAACACATTTAATCACAAGTTAGCCAAAATAAGAGGTTGGCTATCCCTAACTCATCTAACTTAACCACTCAACAAAAGAGGTCGAAGAGATATTCTTCATCAAATACTTCTACTTCAGTGGTCATCTCAATGGGCACATCAAAATGAGTCACGGGACTAGCCATGGGGTGATCCTAAAAATGTTCAATAACCACGGAGTGAGATAAACTCAGTAAGTAGAAATTCTAAACCATACCTAGGAGGCATTCTCATAATCAACAAGCAATGGTTTGAATACCACAATTCAAAAAGTCATCAAGTTTTTCCAAAAACCTTTCTTGAAATGATCACATTTTTATAGACTTCGAAAAATCCCCCATGAGCTCAAAATCAATAAAGACACCATACATCATTGCATGCATTTATCTTTTATAATCTTTTCACCAACCCCGACCACCGATCTGTGGTGACCCAGTATTTTGGACCGTAGCCCAAGCATCACCTAGCCCTAACTAGACGGTACCCTCTGACTCAAAAGTCGAGCATACCCCGTAGGGCACAACTCCCCAAAGTCCATCCAACGAGGAGGCTAATCAATCGAAACTCTTTTGGGCTCACCATCATTATCGCCAACATGACCTCAGTGGATGGCAGGTCCAATCTTATAGCATGCATCACACACAATCACCTATTCGCGAAAATAATTTTCTCCATTTTATCTAAGAGATTATAGCCAGAACTTTCATAAAGGAGAGAGATTTTGACTCAAGAAATAGGATGCAACTTTGAAAGCAAAACATAAACCTTTTGAACAAGACTAGTAAAACCAAAGATCAACCAAAACAAGCAATCGAAGAAATCCAAAAGATGCAGGGTTTATAAAATGCAACACGCTCCAAACACGTATCAACATGTCCTAAAAGAAGGTTAGGAATTCCACTTACACTCTAGAAAACCCTTTTCCTTTGCAAAAGAGGGATCTTGAAATAAAGAATCAGACTAGAAAATCATAACAAGAACATAAACATTTTCTGAAAAGACTAGTAAGATCAAAGCGAAATGATAGATTAAGAAAATAACATCATGAGTTAACCACGCAACACCACACCCTTCCCAAGGGTTAGAGAATCCACTTACACACTTGGAATATCGAAAGTATGGAAGATAAATCGAATAAACAAAGAAAAGAGGCAAATTGGTGCAAGTTGACTAGGGCGTCCAATGTGGAGCATAGTGGTTGAACAGCTGGCTTATGGATGTCCAATGGCAGCGATGGTTCAACATCTGGTGTCACGATTGGATGAATTTGAAAGGTCTAGATGTTATGAACATAATGATAGTGGTTTTGCTCAAATTGAAGGTCTTTTTGTTAGTGAATTAAAGCAAAACAGAAAGGTGGACAGAACAGTTTCTCGAGAATGAAGTCGATGACTTCTATAATTAATCTAGGAGCAACTAGAGCTCCTTTGAGGCTGAAATTTGGCAAGAGGGATAGTTACTAAGTGAAAGGTGGTGGTGATTTGTGGTGAAAATGGTCATCGTTTGGTGTTTAGATGGTGGACAATGGACTAGCCTGCTGGAATTCGAACTAGGCAGCAAAGGGAAGCAAGGAGAAGATGAAGGAAATGACTTGAGAAAGGGGTGCAAATGGAGAGGCTTCTTCCTCTATTTATAAGCAAGGAAACTTGTGGCCCAAGCTTGGAGAAAATCTCAAGCAGTGATGGCCAAGATTTGGCCTATGGTCACTAGCTTAGGTCTATAGACAAGGGAAATTTTGGGGTCCAAACTAAAGGTATTTGATGTATTACTTCCCAAGATTGTGCATTAATGACCAAATCTCATGCCAAGATCTTCCTAAGATTTTGTAAGATATTATTGGATATTGTTATATTTGGTCAATCTCTTTAGTATCTCTAGCTAGCCATATCTTAGAGAATCCTTGCCATAAATGCCTCCATAAATGCTTAAAGTTTCCTAGAATTTTCCAAAGAAATTGTTGGATAGCCTTCTAGGTGTCTTCATCCTTCATTTAGATAGCTTACCTCATCAAAATTACATCATCCAAATCATTCCTTGTCAATCAAGTCTCAAACTAGGCTATTATGAACTAAATCTATACTCATCATAACTTCTTTAGGGGACACCATCCTCTTCCTAGGTTGTCTTCTTCATCAAGATGACATCACTTAGGCCTTTTCTTGCCAATCAAGTTTCTCTTTCTCCCTTTCTTTGTAGGCATCCTTGATAGCTCCTCCTTATGCACGTGTGGTCATGATTCTTCCTTCTCCCTCACTCTCTTGACTATTCAATCTAGCCCCTCTAGGTGTTCTAGGCTTCTATCAACCTTATCTCCTCATCTCCATGACATCATCTAGGTCGGTACATTTCTTCTGTCAGACTAGTTCTAGGCCAAATAATCCTAGTTCTTGTCTCCTTCCTTGTCATTAACTCTTCATGGAGAAGAAACCTAACCCATTGATAGTCTAGCTCTCTTCCATGGTCCTTAGCAAGTGGCCGAATGGCCTTACGCCTCTTTGGGCTAAAATGAAGACCCATACTGCATTGGGTCAAGCTTTATCTAATGGGGTTGGTTCTTCTACAATTCTCCAATTGGGTTGGAGCTTAATCATTCGCAATTTGATGCTATTAATTAATTTCATGATCTATGGTTAAGTGTCACCTTTCGGTGACCTTAAAATAGCTTCCTCAAGAAGGTCGCGTTTGTTTCTAGAATTGATCCGCATTGAGCCTTGTCCACTCATAGAGAGTTCACAATTGTCATGTAATCGAGCAGGATGATTGTGTTGCCTAGTCACGAAGTCGTGTAGACAATTATAGGGCCAGTTCAGGTTAATTATTGCTTCATGGAATTACCTCCGAGTTGGCAATAATCATCCTACGAATCCATTCCTAAAATATCGCGCATCGACTTGTGTTAGTACAAGGTTATCCTATTTCAATCTTTATGGTTGAGTAATTACTCTAGGGCCAAGTACTCTCCTTGACTATTGTCACGACCTACCCAAACTTTTCTTCCCGCTAAGCGAGACCGTCCTAGGTAGATTTAAAGGTATTCGCTCTCAATTGCTCAATTTCGAGCTCCGGCTCTCCCAAGCTCATACCTTACGTGACGTTTTGACGTTTTGATTTTAAATGTTGTTTAACAACCTAAAGTATTTTTAGGAGTTGCCACTAGCCTATTAGGATTTGCTAGAAACCGATCGAGACGCAAGAGTGTCATCTTGTTCCCTACGAAACCACAGACTTTAAGATACAGGGACTTGCTTACGCTAACATTTTTATTAACGTCATTTCAGTACCTAACTAGTTGATTGCTTAATCTAAAGTGATCACACACTCTTACTCATTTTTAAAACCCTAAAAGTCATCCCAATCACCAAGTGGACATGCAATTTGTTTTTATATGATCATTTTCATGCAATTCTAAACTAAGGCTAACTTAATCTTTGAAAGAAATTAACATGCAATTAATGGAAATACAAGGCGATAAATAAACAATCAAAGTATTGAATGCAATTAACTAATGACGATAAAAGTAAAACCTGCAACTAGACGGGTATTTTAAGAAATACATGGCCTCAATATAAGCCTTGACACATGATCCATCGTTACTAATCATTATCATGTGAAAACTCTACTAGCATAAATCTAAGTAATCTAACATTAGGATTCAACTCAGAATAAACGTGAAACTATGGTGAACCTAATCATACATCTAGATATCGACATACAAAGCTAGATAGACTTGCAATTAGATCAAGGAACGAAAACGCATGATGGTCTAACAATTTCAATTAATATTTCTAAAAAAAGGGTGATGTTGATTGGTTAACAAAGGCTAATTCTAAAGTTAGAAATTGATTTTTCGCACTAAATTGGCATTTCCAAACCAAATTACAATTTTCTATTTTTCAAAAAAAAATAAATGTTTTAATTATTTTTTGAATTTTTAATTATAAAAAAATATTTTTTATTTTTTATTAAAAAATTAAAATAATATAATAATAAAAAATAGGTAAGACTTTCAATTGGATCGGCTCAGATCCGATCTGGGCTCTAGAAATCAAGAAGAAACTAAAAAAATACATATTGGGCCTACTACAAGCCCAATCTGACTCCTTCTTTTTATTCCTTTTCACGCGCGAGGTGGCCCACTTCGAAATTAATCTTGGCTCTTTTCTCACACACAAGCTAGCCTACTCCGGAATTAGTCTTGGCCCGTTTTCTTATGTGTAAGCCAGCCCAGCCTAGTCTCAATCTCAGCCATTTCCTCGCGAGCAAGACGACGACTTCTTTACTTCACTCTATGCCATCACCCAAAGCTGTGACTGGTGACACCAACGCTGGAAATCTTCTATATTTCTTGCATGACGATTTCCTTGAGCCAAAAATTGAAATGAAATGGTTCACAAACCACGAAACAATCGAGAAATGACTATAAGTAAATCAAGACTTAAACAAGCAATACAATGAACAATTTGTGTACGATAGAGGAAAACAAGCTTTGAGGTTGAACGATGGTGGCCTATAGCGCATAAAGCATATAAAAAATATAGACATAGGCACAAAATTGCTATGAACAAAGGTGAAGGTCCAAGCTCAGACTACCCAACAAGCACGGCAATTCGACGAGTCAAAATAAACCAAAATAAGCCAAAATAAAGAGGTTGAATCTTTAAGTAAAACTAGGAAAATGGGATAGCAATAACAGAAGGTCCCTCTCATCAATCCAAGAGTCTTGTGGCTAGAAGATGTACTCAAAAGATTTGAGCCAAGCCGCTATTAGCTCACACAAAGGGTCCTAACTGAGGTCCTTGAGGCAATGGGCAGGTGAGGTTGGATTATTACTTACCGGAAGGATGAAGAGATATGAACAGGCGGGTCTTGGATGGAGCAACAGAGCCGAAGATGCTGGACAAGAGGAGGTGTCGCGGGAAGCTATAATCGAGCGATCTCTATTCTGTTTTGGGCACCCCTTTTTTGTTACACCTCCTCCATTTTTGCACAGCCAAAGAAAAAAAAAAGAAGTCCTTTCTTCATGCAGGCGTGGGCTAAGAAGAGAAAGAAATGGGCCCAAGAGAAATGTTGGTTGTACGTGGGCCAAAAGAAGTCCTTTCTCACGCAGGCTAAGAGAAATGTTGCTTGTACGTGGGCCAGGGAATGAAATAACATTGCGGGAGTAGGTTGAGTCTAGCAGGTCTGATCCAAGGTCCTTCTCTTTTTTCTTTTTACTACTTTTTTTTAAAAAAATAGTACAACTACAAATATAATTCTAGTTCTAATTAATAACAACTTTCTCTAAAATTAGGTTAAACAAAATTTGCAAGACCAATAAAATTTAAGTGTCAACAGCTACCCCTCTTTAAAGGAAGGCTCGAAGAGGTTTCATTCAAAAGTTAGAGACACCTCTTTTTTGCCTGTAAACAATAGTGAGAGCATTTTCCATTTTTTTGTCATCATTTTTAAGCCTTTTTTGTGTTTTTGTTTTGTTTGTTTTGTGTGTGTTCTTTTTTTTTTTAGATAGAAAAAATACTTACTTGATATTATGAGAAAATCTAATGAGATTCCTCTATTGAAGGTAGGAAGTTTCTTTGCATGTATCACCTTGTAAGAACGAGTTTCAACTAATTTTGAGTCTCATCATGGTAAAGACAAGTTTTGATCGGTTTGAAATTTTGAAGAAGTCACCTTGTATAACAACAGTTTTGACTGATTTGCAAAAATCACCCCGTTTAACAAAGGTTTTGATTGATTTAAAAGAAGTTGCCTTGTCTAATAACGGTTTTGACTTATTTGAGAAAAAGAAGTCACCTCATGTAACAACGGTTTTGACTGATTTGAGAAAAAAGATGTCGCCCCATGTAACAACGGTTTTGACTAATTTGAGAAACTCGCCCCATGTAACAATGGCTTTGATTGGTTTAAAAGAAAGAGAATGTGCCTCGTGTAATAACGGTTTTGACTAATTTGAGAAAGTCGCCTTGGGTAACAACGATTTTGATTGATTTGAGAGAGTCGCCCTGTGTAACAACGGTTTAGACTTGTTTGGAAGAGTCGCCCCGTGTAAAAACGGTTTTGACCAATTTGAAGAAAGGGACTTTGGGCTGCGAAAGCTCGCCGTGTCATCAGGGGTTTGGGCTTCAAATGCCAAAATTTTTTATAGAATGCACTGAGAGTGCTTGACATTTACCAAGCATCATTTTCAAATGAAAGTTTTGATGGAAGCACTTGGCATAACTGGACATTATTAATCAAAAGTGAGAATTTCAGAGTGAATGTACTGTGAGTATGTCAAGACATCGCCAAAAATTCTAAAGATGATGCACTGAAAGAACTTGGTATTGCAAGAAAAGGAATCTAAGACTGCATAAGCAAGTCGAGTGAATTTTTTTTCAAAGTCAACATAAAGAAATTGAATGACATTCAAGTAATTGTCAATTAATTTGTGGCCATTGCTGTCAATTTATCAAAATTCCTTTGGTGGAGATTTTCGAACGAAATAATCTCTATTTATTCAGAAGAGCATGTCAAAGATGCAGAATTGGAGTACCATAATTAGAAAGGTCTTCTCGCAATCTCTCAAAAAGGCCTTTTGGACCCGTCCATTAGTGTGGACAATCATTCTCAACTATTAGCAACACCTCACATAACCTTTGTCAAAAGTTTTTGGAAATGTTCACGGTGAATACACTCTGATCAATCAAAAAGGTCTTTCTAAGGACCGTAATATGCGCAATGTCATGGGCTCATACAAAAGGTAGTCATTTTGAGGCCAAGAGAGAATATTCAACATTATCTGCACTGGGTTTAAAAGTCAAGAACCTTGAAGATAAGTTAAGAAATTATTGCATCCACTCCTTGAAGTAGTAGTTTCTTTTGTGAAATCTTCACATTCGCTCAAAGCATCTTAATCAAAAAAGACTTCGGAAAAGAGTTGTAATGTTGGTTTAAGGTGAGACTTGAAAGGCTTACATATTTTTCAAAGAGGTTTAAGAAATCGGTGATTACCTAGGCATCATTACCATCTCGTTCATTCAATGCAAACTTTTTGCATTTGATTTTTGAGTTCAATTTGTCTCGAGAGCCCACCGACTAGCCATTTTTGGGATATAAGAGCTTTGCTCCCTTTCTTTCTTTTTTAGCATTTGCATAAAAACTCTTTTTTTTATACTTCCTTTTTGTAAGCATTTTGCTTTGGACACAATTTCCACAAGCATTGACCTTGCTTTTACCAGGCGCATTATTTTTTCATGCCCCATAATTTTCGTTCCTTTTGTGAGGTCTTAGGACTCTCGAGACAATTTTTTCATAAATTATCATTCATTTTTTGTAGATCATGTGCCTTGCCCTAGTATAGGGAGGCAATCACCACTTAGGTTTTCAGAAAGGAATTTCAAGGCTCAACTTGGCTAAGCAATGGATATAAGTGTTTGGATAGATAAATGAATACTCTTCTTCATTTTGGGATGCTTGGAGCTTCCATGAGAAATCACTTGAAGCTACCACAAAAAGATTAATGCAAGTAGATGCAATTTATTCAATCTTTTTCACCAAATGATTTTCCCTCTTTTCTTTCTTTTACCATATCCTCCTAAACTTGCCCTAGTGTGGGGAGGTTCTTGATAGGGGTAATGAAAGAGTTCTCCCTCTCTTTTTTTTTTGGCTTAAAGTGGCTAGCAAAGGATACGCGGTGTATAAGATAGAGAAAGAAATGCCTTCCGTCATTTTGATCCATGTATTCACTGCGAATAATTCCATCGCCTCAAGACAAGGTTTTTTCTCTTTCCTTTTTTTCCAACCTTCATGGTGTATAAAGGACGTGTTTAGACAAACTTGCCTTTCATCATACCAAGAACTCCAATTCGACATAATCAATGCTCATCTTTACATACAAAAAAAAAACACTTGCTCAAAATTGTCCTCCATTGGGATTTTAGTGCAAGATGCATTTAGCAAAACGTTGATTGACAAATAAAGAATATCATTCACATTTTTGGAGAAGACAACTTTAATTTGTCCCACATTCTCTTTTTACTACAAACCTGGGAAGGCATAAAGCCACTCTGCACTTTAAACGAATTTTACTTCTACTATAATGAAAAGAGTTTTAAAAAATGAAATACTCACCTACCTCCTTGGAGGCTATCGAGCAAACCTGCGATGTAGTAAAAGTATTGTGTTAATAAATAGTCTAAGAAATTAGGAATTGGGACGATATGGTGCTACCCTTGAGCTTGACGCAGACGCCTTTCCTAGGTAAGGCAGATGTTGATGACTTTCCCTAAATCTTGTCATCTTGACTTTTGGTTTGTTCTTATCACAGACATAGGAAGGCATAGAGCCAATGTACACTTCAAATAATGTTTCTAATCTTATAAAAAGAGTTTTAGAGAAATGATACTCACCTACCTCCCCAATGGTTGTCGGGTAGCTTTATGACATAATAGAAACATCGTGTCAACAATTGAGTTTGGGGATAATGAATAGGGAATGATACATTGCTGCCCTTTAACTTAACACAAACGCATCGACGCTTCCTCCACGTGGGGCGAACGTTGATGGTTTGCCCCCAAATCTTGTAATTTTGACTTCTCTCACTTGCGATATAAACCAACGTGGTCCAATGTGCTCGATCCTTACCTGACCATCTTCCCTACTATCGAAGTCTAGGAGATTTTCTTCAGGAAGTTTGGAGCTAGGTACAAAGTATGTCTAATGTTATGCCTAAGATGCAATATGACTTATTAGCATGAACCCATGATGAGTGTGATGTATGGCGATTTTTTTGAAACGTTTTCTCATAGCAACATAAAAGGATATTAGAGAATGGTCTCAAATTCCTCAGATTTTTGTAAAAAGTATAGAGTGTGTGGAAGTCTAGCCCTCATGAAAATATGCTAGTCATCATAGGACTAGTTTAGAGTACTTCCACAAATCTCTAAAATATGTAAATGTTTTTGTAAAATGAGGATATTTTATTAAAATATATACAATGTCCGACCTATTGAACATAGAATTATACTTACCATACGTGTTTTATCTATCCTTCCAAAAAAAGGAGGAAACCAAAAAAGAGAACAACTATACTGTAAGGAGTCTGTCGCATCTTTAGGTAGGCCGGCTTCCTTAAAGGAAAGTATGCCCTTATCCATCAACATATGGACCTTCATCTTGAGCATCCAACAATCATCGGTCTCTCCCATGTGGTAATCACATGACTTAGTCATGTTAGACTTAGCAAACCTTGGAGGATTGTTTCTAGGGACCTCCATCACCACCATCCTCCTTTCAAGGAGCATTGGCAATAGCTTGGACAAGGGTCTCAATAATGGAGGGAACTACCTTTGAGGAGTCTTCCTAGCATGATTGTACCCTGGAGGTGCATCCCCCGTATGATAACCGGTTTCTGAGCAAATGCCGAAAATGGGCTTGACAAGGAGGGGTTTTGAATAAATGCCACGTCACTGACAAACTCCTTATCTTTTCTCTGGAAGAACCTTCTACTACTTCCTTCAGGCGTCCTTTCATCCTGCATTGCCCACTCAACTCTTTTGCCGATTTCCACTAGGTGAGCAAATAAAAGACAACCCAACACGTAGAGCCTATGAGATAGTTCTCGGGGAAGCACATTTAAGGATAACTCCATGGTTTCCTTCTTGCTCAGCGAAGGCTTCACCTGTGCCGTTATGCCCTTCCATATTTGGGTAAACGTTATGAAGGGCTCACCCCACTTTTTCTGCGTACGAGCCCATCTCTCATATGGACAATCTCATAATTAAACTTATATTGTTAGAAGAAGTCATTTGCTAGATCCTCCCAGTCGGAGAACTTTTCAGCATTAAGTCCGATAAACCAGGTTAGCACCGAACCCTCCAAGCTATCTTGGAACATGTTGATAAGGAGTGGGACATTGTCAGAATAGCGTGCCATCTTCCTTATGTAGTATTTCAAATGATTTGTGGGATGTCCGGTGCCGTCATAATTTTTTACGAAATCAAGCTCCTTGAAGGTTTCTGGGACGTTCATCTTGGCAGAGGGCAACACACCGCCAATGCCTTGCTTATGATATCCTTGGAGTGCGCAAAGGCGCTCTTCAAGTCTAGATAGCCTCTTGGTGCTCTCATTATCTTTAAGGGCTTTACTCTCTTCTGGCGGATCAATTTGTGCAATGACCGAGGTGATCATAGGATTTTCCTTAGTCCTTTCCTGCTCGATACGCTGAGTAAGTTGCGCTTCAATAGCAGGATGTGAAGTGGAAGTCGTCATCTTAGCCAACTTATTGAGTATTTGGGCCATATGTTCTTCCAACCTTGCAAACCACACTTCTGAATTTTGCTTCTCCATCCTGGCTCTTGACTAGGTGCGTATTGGAGATCTTCTCTTAGCCATGTTGGTAACTGTGAATGAAAAGTAAAATAAAGGAAAGAAAAGAAAAGAGAAAAGGAGGGAAATGAGTGAGTAAAGTGTAACGACATGAGAGCTATATTAAATCCCTTTCAATTTTATTGTTCCTTGTAATGAAATATAATTAAGAATTCTTAGCCCAAGTCCGATCTCGTCTAAATGGATTCTTATCAGAATTTCATGTCAAGAAATTATACAATTGACGGGGTAATGCCCGGTGATTGGTTAAAATGCCCTTTGCATATTCCATTAAACCTCTAGAATAAGAAATGTTAGTAAGAAATCTTACATCAAGACGCAAATGACAATACATCCTACTACATCATAAATGAGATATTATTGTATATGGATACAAAATTTTGCCCGTCTACTCCTAAGTAAGTACATTAAAGAAAAACCTAATGGAATATGACAAACGGCTTAGGTGACATTCTTTTAAAGCAATCGATGAAGGCGTTTGTTTTCCTTGGTCATGCACTCCACTCGAGCCAAAGCCTCATCTCGCTCCTTTAATGCCTGCTCTGCTAGGGCTTGTTGTTGAGTCAATTTGTCGGAAACATCAGGAAGATCCATCTTGAGCTCAAGCTTACGGCGACAATAAATATTATTTTTTATCGTGTGGTGAACCTTCATCTCTCATTCAAGTTCAATTCCATCAATGTTGATAACATGTGTTAGGCAGTAGTTATGCCAGGTGTCCATAATGTTCCTCACGATGCCTTTCAAATCAATCATTTGGCCCTCAACATCCTCGTCGTAATGATCAAAATGAAATAACCCCGGTCTTAGAGGTAGGGGATATCCTGAAGTATGCAAAATTGATGAATTATCCTCAAAGGACAATAGGACGCGTACCCCATTAGTCTTAATAGAGGGACTGAATAGTCAAACTCGTCAGCTAAGCATACTTCTGGAGATCCGATCCAATGAGCATGCCATTGAACTTGGGTTGGGGTGATATTTTTTTATGAAGTTGTACCAGACATAAAAAGACCAATATGGGAAGACGCTTTCTTTGTCAAAAAATTGTTTGATAGGGTGGAGTTCTTGGCAAATTAAGAGGTTCTACATATGCAAGCCGAATTCCTTTAGGGGTGGGAGAGAAACCAGAGTTGGAGTAAACCTATAGGCTCTTAATGTACCCTTTTTCTATTTCTTGAATCTATTGAGCGATACAAGAATCTCACCTAAGATCATGTTTGTGAACCTTTTGTATAAGCAAGCTTGCTTGACAGTAAAAAGGCTAACAAAAAGACTAAAGCTTGCTTGACAATAAAAATGACTAAAGGATCCATGGATTTCTTGGTGAGTGGAAATATTACGAAACCAAAAAAGGCTAACAAAAAGACCTTAGCTATATGCATTATGGCCTCTTTAGGTAGGTTCGAAAAATGTTGCACCAAGAATGTCAAAGGGAGGGCATTAGAATTTGCTCTAAGAATCAATGTGATTTGAGATGCCTCAACCCTAAGGTACTCACTCAAAAGAGGAATGGGATCAATCTTGATAGGAGGTTTGACTAATCCTAGAGAATGAGTCTACTGCTGACAATATCATATTTCTCAATGATTGGGGTTAGTTCACAAGGACCAAACACAAACGTCGATGTCGTAGGGTTCCAAAAATGGGATAATGCCTTGATCATCGCTACTCACGGCTCCATGTATATAAACGAGACAAGGTATCCTATTCTCTTCTCAACATATTTCTTGTTCTCCACATCGAGTCCCTCCCACATGCTTCTGAGAGCTTTCGGTGTTAGAATAATTTGAAGTTCAGGAAGATTCATTTTCCTAAGACCTAGAAGGGCATTATAACCATCCACGACATGTTAAATTTAATTCTTGAAATTAGAAGAGCATTAAATGAAGATAGTAAATGAAGAAAGATTCGAACGATACTTATAAACAAATCAAAAAGAGGATGGCATTCACAAAGACATGTCGCATGTGGACTAGTGAAAGTTTGACACCTAAAGGTGGGATTCTAAAAAGGCTTAAGGTCTCAATTTATTTAAGCAAAAAGAGTTTACTTTGCACTACTATCGTCAGTCAGTGCAATTTTTGTTAATCAAATGAGCGGGATTGAGAAATGGGTTATCACGAGTTTTTCCTCCATGCGAATCCATTCCTCAACACCTCCTAATGGTTTCCTAATTACAGTCGAGGTTTTTTAGGGCGGGTTGTGTGCAAAGTGTAGCCATGCATTTGTATTGAAAATCATTCAATGCTTCCATATAAATCTCGAATACATTCCATACATCATTACACTACCTGCAAAACAAGGGTTTACAATCACTCCACCCCTTATATCTCCCAACCTACAAAAACATTAACACATTATTTAGTGGACTAACCTCGTTTTCCGCACGATTTTGACAAATAGACCACATCAGATAACAAACAACCAGTTATTACAGCTTAAGTCTACTAAATCCCCAATGGAGTTGCCAAGTTGTCGCGACCTACCCAAACTTTTATTCCAGCTAAACAAGACCATCACAGGTAGGTTTAGAGGTATTCGCTCTCAATTCCTCAATTTCAAGCTTGGGCTCTCCCAAGCCCATAACTCACATTTAGACGTGTTGATTTCAAAAGTTGTTAAACAACCTAAAGTATTTCTAGGAGTCGCTACTAGCCTATTAGGGTCGACTAGAAACCGATCGAGATGCAAGAGTGTCGTCTTGATCCCTACAGAACGAGAGATTCTAAGGTACGGGGAATTGCTTACGCTAACATTCTATTAACGCCTTTTCGGTACCTAACTAGCTGATTGCTTAATCTAAAGTGATCACACACTCATTCTCTTCTTTTAAACCCTAACATTATCCCAATTACTAAGTGTACATGCAATTTTTTTATATGATTATTTTCATGCAATTATAAACTAAGGCTAACTTAATCTTTAAAATAAATTAACATGCAATTAATGGAAAGACAGTGCGAGAAATAAACAATCAAAGTATTGAATGCAATTAACTAATGACGAGAAAAGTAAAACCCACAACTCGTCCAGTATTTAAAAGAATACATGGCCTCGTTATAAGTCTCGAGACATAATCCCTTGGAAGCTAATTACTTAAAATTAAGTGAGACTTAAATCTACTAAGTTGTTTCAAATGAAATATATACTTAGACTACATTAATCGTTCATTAATAAAAGTGATTCTATGTCTAAATAGATTTTACTAGACTAAGCCTATATGAATCCAATATTTATCTAAGCTAGCATAGTCCTAGTACCCCTAGGAAAAATCCGTACAAAAGTAAGACTGTAAGGGACATCAGTCTCCACCACCTATCTTGAGTATGCTATAAATGCAATCCTCACTATCATGTGAAAACTCTACTAGCATAAATCGAAGTAATCTAACATTAGGATTCAATTCAGAATAAACATCAAATTATGGCGAGCCTAATCATACATCTGGATATCGATATACGAAGCTAAATAGATATGCAATTAGATCAAAGAACAAAAGCGCATGATGGTCTAACGATTCCAATTAATTTTGCTAAAAAAGGGTGATGTTGATTGGTAAACAAAGGCCAATTGTTTTTTGTGCTAAATTGGCATTTCTAAACCAAATTACAACTTTCTATTTTATAGAAAATTTTATTTTTTATTTTTTAATTATATACGAATATCTTTTATTTTTTTATTAAAATATAATAATATAATAATATAAAGAAAACTGGGTCGGGCTCTAAATTAGGTCGATTCAGATACAACTCGTTCCTCGACCATCGCTTGCTTTAACCGCTCGAACGCCGCTTGGCATCGTCCAGTCCACTCCCAAGTCCTCTCTTTCTTCAGCATGTCGGTGAGGGGAGCGGTGATGCTTGAATAATCTTTCACGAACCGTCGATAGTAGTTCGTGAGCCCCAGGAATGATCGAAGCTCGGGCACCTTTGTCGGAGGTTCCTAATCCACGATCGCCTTGATCTTGGCAGGATCCATCTTCACCTGTCCATGACCTACAACGTGCCCCAAGAAAGGCACTTCCTCACGAGCAAACGCGCACTTTTCACGCTTCACATATAGCTCATTTTCCCTCAGAACTCGGAACACTTGCTCAAGGTGTTCTATATGCTCTTCTAGCGTTCGACTATAGATTACAATATCATCAAGGTAAACTACAACAAATCGATCCAGGAACGGATGTAGTACCTTGTTCATGAGGGTACAGAATGTTGCCGGTGCGTTCGTCAGGCCGAAAGGCATCACCAAGAATTCGTACGACCCGTATCGAGTCACACAAGCGGTCTTCTCTTCATCACCTTCGGCGATCCGCACTTGGTAGTATCCCGATCGTAAATCCAGCTTGGAGAACCATCGTGCTCCTCCAAGTTGGTTAAATAAATCAGCAATAAGAGGAATCGGGTACTTGTTCTTTACCGTTAATTTGTTTAGCGCCCGGTAGTCGATGCACATACGGAGAGAACCGTCATGCTTCTTTTGGAATAGCACCGAGGCACCAAATGGAGCTTTCGAGGGTCGAACGTAGCCAGCATCAAGTAACTCCTTGAGTTGCTTCCTTAGCTCCTCGAGTTCTGGAGGGGCCATGCGATAAGGCGCCATGGCCGGTGGTCGAGCTTCAGGCACAAGCTCGATCCGATGATCCACCTCTCTCTTTGGTGGAAGTTGCTTGGATAGCTTTGGAGGCATCACGTCCTTGAACATCTCCAAGACGCGGGTTACCTCCGGAGGAATCGCTTCTTCCTTGGCATCGGATTCCTCTTCCTTGAGAGTCGCCAAGTAAGTCGGCTCCCTCTTCTTGACCCCCTTGGTGAATTGCATGGCCGAGATAATCTTTTGTTCTCCGGCCTTCCTTCTTACCGGGACCACGCATTGTCCTCGCATGTCCAAGATGCAAATGCAATCCGCAAATGGGACCGAGAAGGCACATATACGATCGAGGAATCCTAAACCAATGACAAAGTCATAGTCATCAAGTGGGATTACCTCGATGTTCTCCTTGCTCTTCCATTGGCCCAGGTGAAGCTCCACTCCCTTTGCCATGCCTGTAGTAGGGATAGATGTTGAGTTCACCGTCTTGAGCTTACCAGCTCCCTTCTCAACTCGTAAGTTGAGTTTCTTGGCCGCTTCCTCCGATATGAAGAGGTCGGAGGCTCCGGTGTCGACCAAAGCACTCATGGTCGTCCCCTGGATCGTGATATCTGCGAACATGAGTCCTTTCTTCTTCTCCGCTCGCTTGGAAGTCACGGTGTTGAGGATCCTTATTGATCCTAATTTGGCTCCTCCTTCCTTCTCCTCAGCATGCTCCTTGGCGAGGGCCGCAAGTACGGGCCTTGTTGGACAATCCCAGGCTAAGTGCGCACCGTCGCACATGAAGCATTTGAGGGCGAAACGCCTCCTGCATTGACCATTGTTGCTAGGTTCCGGCTTATCTTTAGCCGGTGCGGCTTGATGTCTATTGGGACCTTGGTAGGGTCTTTGGTTGACTCCCCCACCAGTGGTCCTACTTCTTGGACGAGGGTCCGGCTTCTTCTCAATCGAGGGGCGATGCTCGATCATTCCATCCGCCACCGCCATCGCCGTTGGCAAGTCTTGAGCGTTGCATCGCATGAGCTCTTGCTTGACGTACGGCTTGAGTCCTCCCACAACTTGGAAGTAAGCCTCCTTGTCGTTCATCGATGGGATTTGAAGGAGAAGGCTCGAGAACTTCTTCACGTACTCCCGAGCACTCCCTCTTTGCTCGAGGCGCCGCAACTCATCGCGTGCCTCCATCTCCGCATAGACGGGGTAGAACTGTTTTCGAAACTCCTCCACGAACATCTCCCAAGTCGTGATTGGTGTTCCAGTCCTATCATCCGATCTACGACGCCACCACAATAATGCGTCGTCACTAAAATACATAGAAGCGGTACTTACCCGAAGCGAGTCACCCTTGATCCGCATTGCATTGAAGTACTGCTCCATTTGCTAGAGGAAGTTGTCTACCTCCTTGGCCACCCGAACGCCTTTGAACACATTCGGCTTGGGTGCATCCACCCTTAGATCCTGTTGCATAGTAACTGCACCAGTCCCTTGGGCATCCTCCAGTTCGGCAACTCTAGCTTTGAGGCCATCTACCTCGGAAGCCTTCGCCTTGAGCTCCTCCATCTCGTGTCGCATGGCCATTACCAAGATCTCCAGGGAATCGCCTTTCTTCCTCAGCTCTTCTTCCGTAGTGGTCATCGTCTCATGCAACTCATCTCGGAGTCCTCCCATGTTCGACTTTAGCTCCTGCACCACCGCATTGAGCTCTCCTAAGCCGGTCTCGACTCCTTCGTTGTTGATGGACAAATCCTCGACCACGCCTTGGACGTCCGCCGTTGCGACCTCCAGCTTGGTCACTCTGGACTCCAAGTCTTCCAACGGATCCTTCGAACTAGAGGTAGTACCTCCAACCTTCTTTCCCCTGGTCCTCCTCCCGCGTTCCTCCATGGTCTCTAATTTGACCTGGATCTCCTCTTCGGACACGGTCGGCAAGTTGTTCTTGGCCATTGCTTCCAGGATGAACGTTGCTTTGATACCACTTGACACGGGGCAATCGATTCACAACTCGTTCCTCGTTCAACCCGCGCGGCACTTAGGAAATCCGCTCCCAAGTCAGCCTGATCACACAAACTCACAACACTCGTAGAGAGAGAAACTAGAGAGAGAAGCTCTGCAATTGTATTACTGTGAGATATGAGATGATACAAATGAGGGGGAGGAGGCCCCCTTATATACAAAAACTGGGAGAATGACATCCGTAGATCTCTCCTCGATCTAACGGCCTGTATAACCTACCTAAAATAGATACATGAGAAATTCCCACATCGCCCGCCCTTGGAATCTTCCGAAATCGATGACATCTCGTCAGGATCTCCTTGGGATCTCCTTCCTTCGATAGTGATCTCCTTCCCTGAATAAGGATCTTCCGAGGGTCGCCTTCCATGAATAGATGATTTCCTTTCGTATAGGAAACCTCGTGGGACGAGGAACTTCTCGGCTCATGACATAAGCTATGACCGCAACACCAATGCTGGAAATCTTGTGTACCTCTTACGTGATGGTTTCCATGAGTCGAAAACTGAAATGAAATGGTTCGCGAACCATGAAACAGTTGAGAAATGACTATAGGTAAATCGGGTTTCAAACAAGTAATACAACGAACAATTGGTATGCGAGAGAGAAAAACAAGCTTTGAGGTCAAACAATAGTGGATCTCAGCCTACAGCGCATAAAGCATATACAAAATACATACACATGGACAAAATCGCTACGAACAAATATGAAGGTTCAAGTTCAGACCACCTAACAAGCATGACAATCCAACTAGTCAAAATAGGCCAAAACAAAGAGGTCAAATCTTCAAGTAAAACTAGGAAAATGGGATAGTAATAACAAATGGTCATTCTCGTCAGTCCAGGAGTCTTACGGCTAGAAGGCATACTCAAAAGATTTGAGCCAAGTCGCTATTAGCTCATGCAAAGGATCCTGGCCGAGGTCCTCAAGGCAATGGACGAGTGAGGTCGGATCGTTACTTACTGAAAAGAGAAAGAGATATGAATAGGCCGATCTTGGACGAAACAACAGGGCTTGAGATGCTAAATGGGAAGAGGTGTCATGGGAAGCTCCGACCAAGATTTTCTCCCCTTCTTCGCGATCTCCTTTCTATTTTGGGCATCCCTTTTCTATTACGCCTCCTCTGTTTTTGCATAACCACCCTACTTTTTTAAGGGTTTTCCATCGAAAGAAAAAAAAAAAGAAGTCCCTTCCTTTATGCAAGCGTGGGCTAAGAAGAGAGAGAAATGGGCCCAAGCTCAGCTCGCGCAAGCTAAGACAAAATGTTGCTTGGATGTGGGCTAGGGAATGAAATAACATCGCGGGAATTGGTTGGGTCTAGCGGACCTGATCCAAGGTCCCTCTCTTTTTTCTTTTTTCTACTTTTTAAAAAAAATAGTAATAATAATAAACTACAAATATAATTCTAGTTCTAATTAACAACTTTTTCTAAAATTAGGTTAAACAAAATTTGCTAGACAAGTAAAAATTAGGTGTCAACAGTTACGTTCAACATTCCTTGATTGCCTATCCTAAATGATTTAGCAGATAATTACATGTTTTGCTATTTAGGTCATGACACCTTAAACATCTTTTATTAATCAGGGCATCAAATTGAGAATGCTACAACTCTGCCCCTCTTAAAGGAATTTCGTCCCTAAATTTAGGAATATTTCAATCCTTCTAAAAAATAATTGTATTTGTCTCTATCATAACTTCCATTAAGGGGTTGGTCTTGTACCTTAACACTAACTCTTTCCAAACTATAATATGCACCGATTTCTCGACATACGATACTCAGTCATAATCACCTTACCATTGAGTTCGTGGGTAGGATCGAGCTCCCACTTTCTTTGCATGGTCTTATGAAAAATTCTATGGACCTAAGCAAGATTAGGTGGAAGGATAAGCCAATAAGTTAGACTCCCTACTCTATCCAAGATTTCAAAAGAGCCAACATACCTAGGATTGAGCTTCCCCTTTTTGCCAAATTGTGACTTTCCTCTCATTTGTGACACCTTAAAAAATGCGTGATCACCAACCTAGAATTCTAATGGCCTATGTCGATAATTAGCGTAGCTTTTCTATCTGTGTTGGGCAGTCTTTAGTCTGGGTCTAATTAGCTGGATAACCTCTATTGACATTTAGATTAACTCTGGGCTAGTGATCCTTCTTTCCCCAACTTCTTCCCAACATATTGGAGTTATGCAAGCTCTTCTATGTAAGGCTTCAATTTTTGAGGGGTCAATTGAGGTTCTTTCTTTGGAGATGATGTGACCAAGAAAGGTTACTTCATTTGTTGGCAAATCAGGCATTTGCAGACAAGTTTGGCAATGTCCACCATGCTTGTACTATGCCACTCTAATAATATTTCTTTTTACATCATCAAGGGTGCACAGCCTTCCTTGAAATTTAAGGACTCCATCCTTCTGCTAAATGAAAACCTGGCTTCTTCCTTTTCGCACATTCCCTGATATTTTCTTGTATAATTGGATCCACCTCCAATTTAAACTCAGAGTCTCGTGCCCCTTCCAATAATCATATTGCTTCAAGAAACAAGATCAAGAAGTGGATGGTGCTTCCTAATTTATATAAACCCGAATTCAGGTCCTTCTGAGGGAATAAACTTGATAATTTCTTAAGAACAATCTACCACGGCCCTTTGTTTTGTGAGCTAACCCGTCTCAATAATTACATCGAAGTCATATAAAGTCATAACCACTAAGCTTATCGTGTTCCATGACTATTCAAAACAATATTATATTAGGAACAACCTAATGGGGTTAGAACCTTATCCTTCATGGAAGTGGCAACATTCAAGGTAATCATTAAGGGTCTAGCTCCAATTCTTGCTAACTTCACAAACCTTTCCAACCACCACAAAATGGGCATCCCCAATATCAAACAATATACAAGTGGCATGGTCATGGAGGGACGGTACTCGTGATCATAGTTGGAGAGTGTTCCACCTCTTCCACATGGTGGCCAAACTTTGAGGATAGTTTCTCACATGGTGGCCAAACTTTTTGTAGCCAAAATAAGCTCCAATTATGGCTGGGCACAGTACATTCCCGTGGAGTCTCCCACATATTCAGCAAACAGATGGATGCTTATCCATTTGAGCTTTCTTCTACGGAGGAAATAAATTAATTTCCTCTATCATAGGTCACTTGCCTTGTCGTTGGTTCATCTTGTGAAATCGCAATACAGATATCCTGGCCCTTTCAGCCATGTTCATCTCGATCAATGGTGCTCGTTCAAAAATCTCGTTATAATCTTTTAAATTTAGCAGCACGAGCTAACTTATGATTTCGAAACCCATCTCCATCCAGTTTTTCTCTCTCAGTGTTCTATCACCAAAAAAATTCTCGGTTATCCTTTTCCAAATAAGGACCTCATCATAGGTTGGAATATTTTATCCCAACTTTCTAAACTCAGAATCATCAGTGGAAAATGCCTCAATTTTAAAGTTACCTTTAGAGAATTTACTTGCATACAAAGGTTATTTTCTATCGAAATGAGCATCCTTGAACCCATTATGCCAAAATCTTTTAAATTCTTGTGTGAACAACCACTCTGAATTCCTCTAGAAATGCCAACACGCTTTGTGGAAAAATTTCCAGTTTTTTGTTCCCTTTTCGTTTAAGAAAAATAAGGATATCAACCAAATAAAAGGCAGTCATTCAAGTATGAATTATAAATATCTTTCTCACACCCAAAAAGAATGTATTGAGCTTTTATAACAATGACTCATTGAACCTTCTGATTCTTAGTGTGCTTTGAAGGCTTTTTTGTCAACAAGCGTGTAGAGTAAACAAGTGGGAAATTGCGTCTGGTAATTAATTACCAAATCCTTAACATTTTTGGCAAAGATGACAAATTTCATTTTCTTTAAAGAAACTCTATCTTTTCCAACCTGACCAAAGCCAAAATCAATTTCAAATTTGACCTCAAAGTAGGTTTTTGGCAACTTGATATATATCATGATGACAAATCCAAAACTTGATTCTTTACTCCAAACTAGCATTATCAGTGGAAAATTTTTCATTTTAGATTAAAGACATCTTGGTCTCTTTTCTAGAAAATCGTGTGTCAAATATTCAGTCCAATAATGAATAGCGGTGCTATCTACATTGATGACATCTTGCTCTACAACCCTAACAAGCAATCACATGGTGAACTCCTATAGAAGTTTGTACAAATTGGTCAAAAGTATGAGATCATGCTATCCTAGAAAATGATTTTAGCATGCATCTTGACCAAGGATCATATCATCTTAGTCTATATATTGCTAATGAATTTCTTAAGTTCCTAGAAAAGAAACTAACTATGAAGCAGATTCAACATTTTCTCAAAAAAAATTAATTATCTCCAACATTTTGTTCCTAACATTGCCAAGTTCCTAATTCCTTTGTAGAAAATATTGAAAAAAGATACTCCTCCTTGGAGTGATGAACAAACTGAAGCGGTTGCAAAGCTTAAAAAAGTTTATGCAAGATATTCCTCTTTTTCAAATCCATTCTCAAGGGAAAATAATCCTCAAGACAAATGTCGGTGATGAATATGGGGCAGCAATGTTTTTTGAGAAAATTGATGGTATGCACTGCATATGTGCTCACCAAAGTGGTAAGTTCTCCCTATCTGAACTTCATTATCATTCCACATTCAAAGAAATATTGACAGTTAAGTATAGAATTAAAAATTCAAATTCCATCTCATTGGCCATCATTTCTTAGTTGAACTGGATATGGCTCATTTCCTCAAATGCTAAAAATTCAAACAGAAGCAAGTCCGTCATCCACAACTTTTGAGTTGGGCAAAATGGTTTTTAAATATTCCTTTGAGACTAAACACATTATAGGAAAGAAAAAAGTTTTTGCATACTTTCTTTCCATACCCAAAGCCACCATGGAGATTAACATGTATGTAAAGAAAAACCTCTGATAAAAAACATGCAAAACCTAAAACATGCTCTAGAATTGGCCTAGCCTTGATTACCCTCTTAAAGTTCAAGCTACTATCCAAGAAAACATGTTATCAGAAAGGTTTCCAGATTTCCTCCAGTCTTGTGAATATAGCATATTCGCCCATTACAAAGGATTACTTCTGAAACCTATTAGACTCCATCCTGAATATCCATTTATTCATCATCTCACTTAGAATCCAAATGAAGACTTCCTAAAAGTTTCAAAATAGTTATTTTGGTATTTATTCAATTCATATACCATAGCCAACCAATTTCCCATTAAACAAATATATCAAGCCATTATTCAAACCCTTCGAGAACAATATCACTAATGCCATAGGTTTAAACATTTGTTCTCACTTCTCACCCGATTTTAACCTCTTGGTGCTTGGCATACACTCTTTCAAAATGAGAACCGAAATGTTCGTCCAAAACCTGAAAAACATACCATCATCCTTTTTATCAACCATTAACATTCATTTAACCCTTTGGAAATCATCCTAGGTTCTCGGCATATGTAGATACAAATTCGTATAAACCTCAATAGCACTTACAAAAGAATAGTGTTTACAAGACCTTTCTAAGGTGTGTTGCATCAAATCCTCATACCTACCGGGAATTCTAGCACATCCTTTACCAAACAAATGAAGCCATAACTCCAGAAGCATGTCACTCACATTCAGAAAATGTTTCATGGGATTTTATATCTTCAAGATAATCCATCCATGAAACCATTACTCAAACATCCAAAAGAATTTCTATCATCCTTTTCAAATAGTCAATAAGAGTATCCTCCCACATATTTCCAGAACTCTCATGATACATAGAATCCATCCTTTTCAAATACTCAACGTGAGCCCTATCTTATCGAAATTGAAATTGAGGCCCATTATTTTTCCCATTTGAGATTTGAGATTTCAAAATTAAAAAAAGGATGGCCCATTATTTTTCCTTGGAAATTCCTCTACACAAATTAAAGAAAATGATTTCTCTATGTCCCATAGCAGCACAGATCTGCAAAAGAGCAAAAACTTGTATAATTATAGGGATTCTAATAATTGGCCCAACCAGTAATTCTAGAATTGACAAATTCTCTTGAATATCCACCATGAGACTCACTAGTGTATCTTTCATTTTGGGAGCATATCATAAGTACGGCCACCATTGACCATGACTCAGAAGTGACAAGACGTGAAGATTCAAGAGACTCTACCAATAATTCAGATGATAATACTAAAAAGCCCTTCCATGGTTAGAATTTATCCAGACCAACTTTTATTTGGTAGGTGAAAGTAGTATGTGTGGTTGTAACAAGTGTCATATAATAAGTGTGGTAAAATGGAGTCTTCCAACGAAGTCTCAAAAAATCAGGCAAGAAATTAGGCAAGTGTGGTACGTGTCCCATAAGTGTGGTGTCTTCGTTAGAATGCCACAATAAATGTCTATAAACTTGTCAAAAAGCCATAATAAATGCATGTAAAGTTACGTAAGTGTGTTTGGTGTATCACCAAACACTTAAATGATATTTGTTCCTTACCTATAAAAAGGCATGTAATGTGGTTTGAAAGAATAAGAGTTTCTGAAGAGAAGTTCCTCTCGAACGAAATCCAAAAATAATATCTCTCTAAATTCTCTCTTTTCTTCTTCCTAACCTAGTAAAAGCCTTTAGGAACAGCAGTTTCTTTCATCGGTACCTAGCATAAGGTTAACGATTCTATGTTTAAAAACCAAGTAGGCTGTTCATCTCCTAATCGGCAGTTCCTTGAGGCTTGAGCACAGTTGCTCGCATGCTGTGTGGCATACTTCGAGATCTTTGGCCTGTTTGTTAAAATGGTATCAAAGAGGTTGCCTTGTGTTAAGGGAAAAGATGGCATGGTTCAAGTAAAGTTTGCTAAGGGAAAAGAAGAAGCCACTTCTTCTATTTCCCTAACTCTTTTTATGATTGAGCTATGTGTCCCAAACCTAGTTCTCGAAGAAGATAATCCAAAAAAGCATGTTGAGTTTTTTAAACCAGATAGACATCGAGTCAACCATTGTAAGGGCCCCTCTAGCTATCGTTTTTGGGATCCTTGGTACCAATGTTTATACTGCCTCAACTATCCTGATGAAGTAGATCCAATAGTGAAGCCTTGTCAACTCAAACGAAAAGATCTTTTTTTCCGAAAGTATCTTGATAACAATCCTCATGTTTTTCCTCTTGGTGTTGAAAAGGGTTACTAGTTTATCGTATCATATGCTCCTTCTTCATCCTCATTTAAACTTCAAGAACCAGCCTTTATATCTCCACCCTCGTCACTTCCACCACCCAAAAGACCTTATAAACCTACTGTTTTCCCTTTTTACAAACCAATTCATAAATGGGAAAAGAAAAAGCATTCCTACCCATTGGTTCTTCCTACAGCCTGTCCTATTGAAGCTAAGCAAGAGAAATCTTCCTTTCAACCTCTTCCCAGTATTCACATGTTCCAACCTGATGAATTTCCTCCTCTTGATACTAGAGGAAATACACGTTTTAAATTTCCTAAGCCACAAAAATTTATAGATGTGAACCACAAATACCACCAAATGCCCAAAATAGCGACACTTGTTGAAGTGGATGAACATGGAAGGCCAAGAAAAAAATATGCAACATAAGTAGTTTTAAATTGGCCAACTGAAGCCCTCTTAGCCTAAAATGAAGCTTTCAAAATCATTGACACTAAATTTAATAGTGTCTAGCATGATCTTCGAAATTATTATGAAGTTATACAAAAGATGCTCCATGATTTCATAAAAAGGTTCTATGACCTTGAAGAAGGAAGACATATATCCTCCTACTTGGGGGACCCAAAGCCAAAAATGGAGAAACTCAAACGATTAATTGATCTTCTTCAAGAAAGATAACTTTCTCCCTTTCCTTCAAAACCCAGTTTTCCCTTTGATTTCTCCTATCAACAGACATATGAACCACCACAACTACAGAGTCTTTTCCCACCACCATTTTCTATGTCTTCTAAGTTAGTTCGATCTATCCCATTAGACTTAGAAATATTATTCGTGAAAGGGAAAAACATACCAAAGAAAAGGGAAAAGCCAAAGCAAAATCATCTTTTGATAATACCAAAAATGATCCAAATCCTTCCAAACAAATGATGATTTCAAATCCTTTCAAATCCTTCTTGAAAGATCTGACCATAACAACTCCTTCAATCACACCCATTCCTTCTCGTCATATAATAACAGCTTTTGGCTCTCCTCTAAAAAGCCCTGAATCTAAAGCTAAAAAAGATGACACTTTTGATGAACTTTCATCCTTGTCCTCTTCCAGTTGTTCAAATATTGTTCCTCTCCTTACCCAATGAATGAAAAAACTCCTATAGAAACTGAAGTCATATATATCCTGATGAACAAACCCCACCATCTTCCTCTCGTTTAAGATCAAGGTTCTTTACCCTTGATGGCATTCCATAAGTCAAATGGCCAGATAGATCCAAGAGTTTCATGCTTGGCTCATCACCTAAAAATTTACCAGGGATAGTAACTATGATGTACTCCTAGAGTTTGTTTCTAAATTCACCGGCAGTCACAAAAGCTGATGGCAGACTATTCCTGAAGCATACCAGCTCAACTTCCTAGTGTCAACAAATTTCAAAGACAACATTTATACTATGCAAAATTATCAAATTCTCAGTCCTACCGAGAACTCCAATGCATCCTTTACCAATCAAATCAAGTAATACCTCTAGAAGCATGGCCCCCACATTCAGAAAATGTTTCATGAGATTTTATCTCGCCAAAAGAATCCATCCAAAAAGCCATGAAAATTTATCAACTCAAACATCCAGACGAATTTCCACCCTCCTCTTCAAATACTTAACAAAGTATCCTCTCACATATTTCCAAGACTCTCAAGATCTATGGACCATTCTCTGATCCATTTAATGCTAGCTCTCGACGTGAGCCTTATCATGTCGAAACTGAAATTGAGGCCCTCATCCGAGATTTCAAAAGAAAAAAGGTGGCTCGTTAATTGAGGGGAGAAAAAGCTGAAATTGAGTTAAACACAAGAAGAATAACAAACGCCTTGAGCAAAACACATGAGGGAATGTTTGGTGAGATTTTTTTCTCTAACGTTTTCTTGCAAGTTAAATGTTAGGCTTAGGTCACAAAAGTGTGAATCAATGGGAGGATGCCACTTATCCAAGGGATGATGCAAGCATCCAACATTTGAGTTTACAAACCGAAGTAGCAACCGAGTTGCAAGATGTGAGACGAGATTTGATGATGACTGAGAACCACCTAGAAGGAAGCGACAAAATCAACGAGAAAAGCCTAGAGCACAACCTAGATGGCAACGAGCCTATCGGAGGCCCAATCTGGCCCCTTTTTAATCTCGTTAGTCTCCTAACGAGCGGGTCGAGTCCGAATCGATCCGGTTCGGTTACCGACCCAGTTTCTTTTTCTTTTTAATACTATTTTTCTGTTTATTTTGAAGTGAACATAATAGTAATAAATCTTTTTTTCTTCAAAATTTGATCTTTGAATGTTTGATTTGTCACTTTTTGTTTAATTTACTTTTGTGGGTGAATTTAGATAATATTGCATGTTGAAATTAATTATGTTGCATGTGTATTTGATTTTATTTTATTTGCATTGCATGTTTAGATTAATTGCACATTTACGTTATAAATTGCATGTTTATATTTAAAGTTGCACATTTAGATAATTGCATGTTTAGTTTAATTTCCATATTTAGATTAATTTGCATAATTAATTTAGGTTGTATATTAGATATTCTAGCAGGATAATTTTAGCTAGATTGCATTCTAGGGTATTATTCTTGGTTGAGTAAGATTTTAGTTTAAATTAAAAATTAATATATGTTGTTTTCCTAATTTAGATTATATGTTATTTAGTTATGGATAATTAGGTTCATTAGCTAATTAATTCATAGAAAAATACAAAAAAAAATTACATTGCATGTGTTGCATTAAATTAGTTGCATTTGTAGTTAGAATTTCATGCATAACATATTTTATTAGATCTTTGATTTGTTTTGATTTGATTTTCATGCATGGCATATTTTATTAGATCTTTGATTTGTTTTGATTTGATTTGTTTTTTTTTTGTTATTTCATTTTTTGTTTATTATTTCTTGAATGTCTTACATTAATGTTTGCGTACTTGTATGGTCATCATTGCATGTTAGGGAATATATTTAAAATTAATCCAAACTGCCTGCTGATTTTTAAAAATAAATGAAAATGTACCAAAAGGGTGCTATAATAGGCTAGCATAACTAAGTCCCTGTTTCCTTAGATCTCTGGTTTGTATGAGTAAAGCATAACTCATGAAGCTTTACATGGATTCCTAATCAACCCACCAAAAATAGATTAGTGGCAACTCCAAATTGGAAATACTTTGCATGTTAAAAAGTGAAACCTAAATCGCGAATTGATATAGGCTTGAGAGAGCTCAAGTTAAATTAATCTTAGCAATCCATTAACTGAACCTTAAGTGGTGCACCTTTAGGGAGGTCGCGATAGCTTGGCGACTCCGCTAGAGACTTGAAAATTTCTTAGTGGACTTAGGCCAAATTTCATTTGTTCAATAAAAATTTGTATGGCAGCAAGGATTCCAGATATGTCCCTAACTCATGTGTTGAATGTTTTTGCAGGGTTGTTTGAAATGAATGTTTAAGTGCTTTTATTTGTAGTGTTGCTTGATATCAATTGTTGTGCATGTTCTCATTGCTTTAGCACCACACTTTTGCACACACAATCCGCCGCATAGGATCACTTAGGATGGTATTATGCTTGCATACAACTTTGAACGTGAGGCAAGATTGTAGGGGTTGCCCTGCTTAATCCCGAAAACTTTCTTTCTTGGTGTCGAGAGTGTTTGCCTTTGCTCACGAATCAGCGTCACATTAAGACATCATTCTTGACTGAGACGAAGTTATGAGAGCTTGACTTAGTACGCGAGGCTCCGACTAGTCATCCCACCCTTGTGGCTGCACTTTGTTAAGCCTTTTTAGAATAGAAATCGAGCTGCACTTATCATGCGCATGTCTATGTGATTGCTTTGGTCGTCCGTGAAGTAAGTTCTTTACCTTTTCCTTTCTCAATTTACTTATTTTTTGTATATGTCCGATCCATGACAATTAGGTGAGTCAGATTTTGGTCTATATACAATGGGAATGTCCAATGTTCGATTCGTTCCTACTCCAAAAGCTGAACTTAAACGATTGTGGGATAAGCTAGATCGCGGGGGCCGAACATTCATCCAGAACAAACTTGGCCGACTTATTACATTCCTCAACATTGACGTTCAGATTGGGGCCATGCAAGCTCTAGCTCATTTTTAGTGCCCCCATACGTCCATATTTGTGTTTGGTAAGTATGAGCTTGCTTCAACTCTAGAAGAGTATGGCGTTGGCATGGGAAAACATTTGGATCTTGATTTGATTAACCCACCTCTATAAATGGATCCGCAGTCGATTTTGTCTAATTTTCAGAGGGTAAACAGAAGTGAGGTGACGAAAGACCTGAAAGATAATTGTCATGCATGTCCACTTCCCTTTTTGGATCATTGTTTTGAAAATGCCAACCCCCTTTTGTAAAGTAGATCTTTCTTCTAGCTTTCTTTGGATTCATAATCTTCCCTTTCTGAAAGAATACCATTGATCCTTCAATTGTATGGGTAGTAAAACAAGTGTGTGGTGGTGTCAATTTCGTTTATACTATCCTGGCTGAAACATTCTTGTCACTCACCCGATTCAAAAAGAATGAGGAAAAGACCTTTTGTGCACCCATAGAGTTTTTGCAGGTTTGGTTTTGCTCTCACACAAAAGGGTTTGATATTCATATGAGTATTAATGGCTATACTTAGTCCATTCACCCTATCAAAGAATTTAAGGATTTGCAAAATCGAACTCCTAATCTCTCTTATTCAAAATGGGTAACTTTATTGAAAAATCCAAAGGCCACATTTTTCATATGGCAAGCTAGATGGTTCCGAGTTTGTGAGGCACGTCTCTCCCATTGTGATGATGAGCCGATCCCACTGATGGGGATCACTGGAGCAACTTCCTACTATCCATTCCGAGTAGTCTGCCAATATCGGGTTTTACAAGATCTACCACCACCTTCGAACCAGGATTATTCCAAGTCAAATTCGCTAGCAAAGGCAACAACTACATGAGAGAGCTCTGCCATATCAAACAAGCTTGGCACAATTACCGTCCTCAGAATTTGAAGTGGCCGAAGACGAGCTCAAGGGGAAGCAAAAAGCTCACCATGCTAATATTTGGTACATCCATAAATACAAGTTCCTAGATGAGTGGCTCCCAAAGATCCCTAATGTGATAATTAAGCCTACTCGACAAGCTGAAGCCAGTCGAGGAACTTGAAGAGCAAGTGAAGAAAGTTGCTAAGGAGAATAGGTAATTGCGTCGAGCATTGACTTCCCATTTGTTTATAGACCAAGTTAAATAAAATAGCTTAGATTGAGTCATTTGTTTAGGTCATTTATTTCATCTTTCATATAAGGAATATTTCATGAATTGAATAAAAGAAGGTTTTTAGATCATTGTCATGGACCAACTTTTCCTTTCTCGCACTTTATGCTTATCCATCCTTCCATGTTTTTTAACTAGGAGATCACAGAGCATCCTCGTTCACCTATCCACACGTGATCAAGAGCTAAAATGTCGAATCAAATTGAACTCCGTAAGCGTGTCACTAGTATGGAGGAGCAAATGAAGCAATTTTTCACTTTGATACAAGAGATGACAGTTGAACTCAAGGCAACTCAGTTAGGCTCAACCTCGGCAGAACTGAAACAAAATGACAACATTGTCGTCGAATTTGATGAGGAACTGCCTCCTTTGGAAGATGATCCCATTACCACTCGTAGGAGAAGAATAAATGTTGATAACATGCTGCTTAAGACAGAGCAAGAGAAACGTCTCGAGAAGCTGGAGAAGAAACTAAAGCAAGTGCAAGGTCTACAAGACTCGTCCCCAACAGACCTCTTTATTTACTCCAAGGTAAAGATGCCAAAGAAGTTTAAGATGCCCAAGTTCGAGAAGTATGATGTCACAACATGTCTAAGGGCTCACTTGCAGATGTACTTAGTGCAGATGACCCCGTATGTTGATAATATTCCTTTGATAG
Source organism: Melaleuca quinquenervia (assembly GCA_030064385.1). Taxonomy (NCBI): domain Eukaryota; kingdom Viridiplantae; phylum Streptophyta; class Magnoliopsida; order Myrtales; family Myrtaceae; genus Melaleuca; species Melaleuca quinquenervia. The sequence goes on along the minus strand of CM057721.1, from coordinate 8,041,306 downwards.
TGCAATCATTCTAGGCTAGTCTGACCGGCCCTGCCCTGAGGTGGTATATTACAAAAGACATAAACATTTTGGAAACTTGGGATGAAGTGTGTAAAGCTTTTTTGAGATAGTAGAAATAGATAATGAACATCACTCCTTCTCATGATGATCTTGAACGTGCTGAGAAGAAAAGAACTGCGTCGTTTAAGGTGTACACGATCCGACAGAGGAATCTAGCTGCCTAAGTTTATCCTAAGCCAACTGATGTAGAGTTAAGGAAAATATTCATTAGGACTCTCCCACACAAATACTGCACTCGGATGATAACCACAGCTACTGAGACTTTTTATTAGCTCATTCCAGTGGGCGAGCAAATTGAAATTGGGCTGAGGTAAGGGTGGTTCAACAAGCCAACTAAAAGGTTTGCTACAAAGAAGGAGAAGGAGCAAGCTATTGAGGTTAACTTTGCATACGCACAACCCACTCCTATCAAGTCATTAGCTGCCAGTCATTCGCACCATGATAATTCAACAGAAGGCAATTTTCTCCTCTTCCTAGTCCTCTGTCAAAGGTCATACTAGTCCTCAGAAGAAAAATCTGCTTTCTTATGAACCAAAGCGACCTGATCTTGAGAAGTTTCCTGGTTATGATCCGTCCAAAAAGTGTAATTACCATATGAGTGAAGTAGGGCATTCTACTGACGATTGCTTCATTCTGAAGCATCGAGTCCAAAATCTCTTGGACACAAAGGCAGTCACTTTCACTATCACCGAGCCAAATGTGGAGAAAAATCCACTTCCTAAACATGAGAATAGTGTTAATGCAATCTTTAAGAATGACGCTAAAAAGAAAAGGAGTTTGAAGGTGTCTGTTAATGAAATCTATCAAGGGCTAGTAATGACTGGTTACTACCTTACTGACTGATACCTTTCTTTGACCAACATAAAGAGAAGAGTTCAAGAAAGCATTAGAGCCGATGTGATCGTGCATAATGACTGTTCTGGAAGCGTGTTGACTATCTCTCAAGTTGTTATTAATTGGGAGGAGGAAATTATTACCTTGAATGTTGAGAGTCAGGCTAATCCAGAGCTCGAGGACATGCCACTGCTTAAAGATGCATCTGATATCGAGGCTGACATTGTTGATATCCTAGGATAGTGATAGAAGTGCCTCAACCTTATAAATATCGCGATAACAAGGCAGTCCCTTTCTACTATGATTTTGATGTGGATTTGGTCACAAGGTCAGGGCGCACCTATGGGCAAGCTAACCCCAAACTATCAAAGGTTGTCACTCATAAGGAAGCCAAATAGTTCCTAGCAGTGATCAAAGCAAGCGAATACAATATGGTGGAACAATTACGAAAGTTGTCCGCGCAAATCTCTTTGTTAGAACTTTTACAGACATTAGAAAAGCACCAGAAGGCCTTCATGAGGGTCCTGAGTGAGATACATATGCCTGAACAATCAATCAAGGCAAGCTGAAGGGGTTTATAGGTGTAGTACTTCTCAAAGACCTGATGAAGAATTTTCCACTGAGGGGATAGGACACACGAAGGCGCTATACATCTCTGTCAAGTGCAATGATTCACATGTCGCTTGTGTTCTTATCGATAATGGATCTGCCTTGAATATTTATCCATTGGCAACTCCATGTCGCCTCAAAATGGACAAAGAAAGAAGTGAGGGATAAAATCCATCTGGATGTGCAAATAGGGCCAACAATGTTCAACATTTTGTTTCAAGTGATGGATATTCCTACTGCTTTCAACCTTATGATGGGTCGCCCTCATATTGCTGAAGTTGTGCCTTCAAGTTTACATCAAAGTGTGTGAAGTTTGTTGTCAAGGGAAAGCTGGTTATTGTTCATGGCAAGGAGGACCATTGAATTTTTCACAAGACTGTCATTCTATATGTTGAGTCAGAGGATGACTTTGAGACTAGCTATCAATCGTTTGAGCTAGTATCGACAATACACAAATCTCGAGGATCGTCCATATCGACCCTGAGATGTCAAATGCTGCAATCATGGTAGTAAAGGTTATGACTGGAAATGGTTTTATTTTGTGGGCAGGGAATCCAAAAGCCAATTGAAGCTTGTCGGATGCCCTATAATCCTATATTAGGGTACCACGGAGAGGATGAACATAGTAATGGCGAAAGTGATGACAAGAAACAAGGGCTTAAAGAGGATACCACACTGCCTCGGAATGGAAAAAATGAACATGGCAATGGTGGAAGTGATACCAAGAAACAAGGGGATACCACACTGCCTCCCCACATTAGTGAGATGTTTCCAGGTCCTTCCATAATGATGCATGATGAAGTGATCGACATTTTAGCGGAATCAAGTGACAAGTACGATTATCGCATGAGGTATTATAATCCTGTAAGTTTCTACATTAATCCTCGAGACATCGTCCTAAATGGATGGGGAGGCATGGATGTTATAATTCCTAAAAGCTAAGATGAGGAGCTAGATGGGCTCGCGGATCTATTTAATGACCTCTTCATATGCAATATCGAAGAGGAATTTCTAGAGGAAATGGGCGCAATCCCACATGAGTAATTTGTTTATATTTCTGTGTCGCCCGAACAAGGGAATTTCTTTCATTTATTTGCTTTCTTATGATTTTTCAGGTCTTTCATTTGAATTCTGCAATTTTCATTCAATAAGTGTAATTCACATGAATTTATTCAATAAAATTACCAATTAAAAGCATGATGAGGTACACTAAACCAGTTCGGTGATAATATCCAACAGTTAGAAAAAAATCATCCGTGGAGAATAACAAGGCCTGGACTTTATCATGCTCTTTATTGTTTTTCATTTATTTCTTTCAAAAAAATGTTCAAAAAAAAAAGAATTTCAAACAAAAAATTTTCAAAAGAGGCTTTAACATTGTTTTATTTTATTGATTACTTTACTTTGTGTTTCACGAACAATTCTGGTGAATGTGATGAGGATCCCGATAATTTAAATGAAGATCCCACTGGAATTCAACGGGATTTGCAGCAATATGAAATGTCTAAATCTTTGGCTGTCGAGCACACTATCATATTCAACTTGGGTGACACAGAGGTAGTTAAAGAATTAAAAATTGGGGCAAATCTCTCCGAAGGTGAGGCAACATGCCTTATTACCCTTCTGAAAGAATACCAAGATGTCTTTGCATGGTCTTATGCGAACATGCCGGGTCTTGACCCAATGATCGTGGAACATAGTTTGCTGACGAATCCATACATACCTCCAAAAAAGCAAAAGTTGAGAAGGATAAAGCCAGAACTATCGAAGAAGGTCGAAGAAGAGGTGATGAAACTCCCAAATGTCAAATTTATTGAAGTCTCGCAATATCCTAATTAGGTAGCCAATATAGTGTAGTAATGAAGAAAGATGGTCGAGTTTGAGTTTGCGTTGACTATCGCGACTTGAACAAGGCTAGCCCAAGGGATGATTTCCCGCTACCACATATAGATGTTCTTGTGGATAGCACTGCTGGATTCGAGTTGTTCTCCTTTATGAATGGTTTTTCTAGATACAATCAGATAATGATGAATGAGGAGGATAAGGAAAAGACGGCATTTATCACTCCGTTTAGGACTTTTCATTACAAAGTTATGCCATTTGGACTAAAGAATGCCGAGGCAACATATCAACGTGCCATGGTCACTCTTTTCCATGATATGATGCACAAAGAAATTGAAGTATATGTTGATGATATGATCGCCAATATGCAGCATGGAGAGAGCCACATGAAGATGCTGAGAAAGTTGTTTGAACGACTCCGTGAGTTCAAGCTACGCCTTAATCCTGCAAAGTGCGTGTTCGGGGCAACCTCTAGTAAATTGCTTGGATTTATTGTGAGTAGCAGAGAAATCGAGGTAGATCCAGCCAAAGCCAAAGCAATATATGAGCTACGACCTTCTTCTATTGTAAAAGAGGTTCGAAATCTTTTGGGTAGGTTAAACTACATTGCACGATTTATTTCACAGCTCTCTGAGACTGTAAGACATTTCTTCAAACTCCTCAAGAAGGACGCGCAGGTCGATTGAGGAGAAGATTGCCAGGTTGCATTCGAGAAGTTGAAATAGTATGTGATGAAACCCCCAGTCCCAGGGCATCCTTTGATCTTGTAACTCACAGTTTGTAGTGAGTCTTTAGGCGCCATGCTAGCTCAGAAGAGACCTAATGATGAAAAGGAACATGCCGTCTACTATTTGAGTAAGAAGTTTACCGTGTTAGAGCTAAAATAATTTGAAGCAGAGAAAACGCCTTGTTGTGCACAAACTTCGGCAATATACACTGCATCAACATACGTTGCTCGTCACTGAAAATGATCCCATTAGATATTTACTTGATCAGCCGACCTTAGTAGGAAGTTAGCCAAGTGGCAAATCTTGATCTACGAGTTCGACATCCAGACCTTGCCATAAAAATCCGTCAAAGGTCGTGTGATTACATATATATTGGCAGATAATCCAAGTGAAACACATGAAGATATTCCCATGGATGATCGTATATTGATAGTGGAAGCATATACATGGACCATGTTCTTTGATGGCACTATAAACTTATTCGGGTCTGGGACTGGGGCAGTTTTGATCTCTCAGAATGGACAGCAATATCCAGTCGCCGCAAAGTTAGTGTTCCCATGCACTAACAACATTGCTAAGTATGAAGCATGCATCCTTGGTCTTCAAGCTGCAATTGAGATGAATATTGGTAGACTCAAGGTGTTTGGGGATTCCGCTTTGATTATCCTTCAAACTATAGGAGAATAGAAAACAAGGGACGCCAAGTTGCTTCCATACTACAAATATCTGGAGGAATTAGTGGAAGGGTTTGATGACATTTCACTTGAATACTTATCTAGAGCTCATAATTAGTTCGTTGATGCCTTAGTGACGCTGTCATCCATGCTACAAGTAAAATGACGGGATGGAAGTACAGCCTCTAAAAATGGACGTTTTGGCAAAGCCGGCCCACTGCATGATCATAACTAAAGAGCTCGATGGGAAGCCATGGTATCATGATATCATGAATTATATCAAAAGCGAAGAATTTCCTGATGAAAGTGGCCCTACAGACAGGAAATATATAATGAAGATGGCGACGAAGTTTTTCGTTAGCGATGAAAGTCTATACAATAGATCTTATGAGTGATAAGAGACATGATAGTTGGGCTTGAGAGCCCGAGAGCTTAGTGGTACGCCAGTCGAGTCAAAGAACCCCGAGGGCAGTTTGTCAGTCGAGCCTGATGGCGAGAGTACATGGTGCTTAGAAGGGTAGCCATTATGTGCACAGTGGTCGATAACCTAGTGAAATATCGACAATGACACGCGTGACTTAAGTATTGCCTCTGAAAGTTGACCAACGAATTAAGGACCCTATGGCAATAGCATTCCTAACCCATGTATATGGGGTAGACTTGATGAGATTTTTATCTCATCTGTACTTTTGTGATTAGTTTGGTAGTTATAAGGTCAAAGATTGATTATTGGAGACGAGATTTGTAGGAGTGGTCTGAGTAAAGACTCGCGCCTCCATTTGTGTTGAAGGCCAACGACGAATCCTGGTTCGAACCCATTAACCAAAGTGAAGGAATGAAGATCGGGGATTGCCACGTGCTCGGGAAGCAGGACGTGACATAATAAGCTAAGACAAATAAATTAATACGGTTGGTGGCTTGAATATCATCAAGAGGCCTAAGAGGATATTTAAGCCTACTTAGGTGCCACTAAATCCTTAGGGCTTGAGCTTGAAAGCTAATGATTGGTTCAAGCAAGATTCTCTAATTAATGAGGAGACTCTCTAATTAATAAGACTTACTTGATGACCAAGGAAATTGTGGTATAAATAGGAGGTGTCATTCTTCAAGAAGACCATCACTTAAACTCTTCTCTCTCTTCTTCTTCTCCCTAAGGCACCATTTCTCCTCTCCATTTCTCTCAACTCTCTTTACCACTTTTTGCCATCGGTAAGTTTAAAGTTGCACTCCTTAAAATGAGTAAGCTATCCTAGAGGCTAACGAGGATGATTTCTCTTAGCGCTCAGCATGGTGAGGAACCATGTGAACAGTTGCCAATGGTGTTGTCTTTGTGTGTGATGAATGGCATGCTAGTTGTATTGGATTGTAAATCCAGAAGTGACTTGGCAATAGCTCCCAGCGAGAGGGCCGGGAGGTGGTCCCACTTGAGAAGGTAGGAACTACCCCATGAGTGATGCAGGGATGCTGTTGGGGATTGAGAATGCCCCTTAGTCGTACGAGAATGCCCCTACTTGATGGTGCAAGAATGCCATGGAGTTACAAAATGCTCATTATGTGAAACAGGATTATCCCATTTGAAGGGAGCCCACCAAGAGAATCGAGGGGGAATGTCAGAAAATCTCAATCATGCATGTGCTTACATTGCTATTGTGTGATTATTACTATTTTTCTAATGTCGTGTGAAGTTTCTAAGTGGTTCTCTTAACATAGCACTAGGGTACTTATTCACTAAGCACACACTTACAGGGTTAAAAGATGAACCGGGACATCCAGGTCAAGTTTGGGATGCCACTCACCATAGAGACCACTTGCCATGACACCATGGACGTCGAGGAGAACGTGACCTATAAGCATTACGACACCACTGTGTGGGTAGATGTAGGGCTAGATGATTGGGTCCTTCGTGAATATCAATATTGGTACATGTTCTTTGACAAAAGACTTAATAGGGCCTCTTCAAAGTTACCACAACCCACCAAGATTCCAATGACGGGAAGGTTCCAATCTCGATCCATTGTGCCAAGATGACTCCATTTTGGAGTCAAATTTTGGGAGGAGAAGCCTAGGGGCCTATCGTAGCCCAAGATAGGCTTAGTTGTGTTTTCTACAATCATGTACACATTGTTAGTGTAATGGAAAATTAGAGATGTAAATGAAGACATGTTTTCCATAGTATGAAATGTAAGGTGGGATGTGTTTATTCATGCTTTCACTTGCACTAATCAAAGACATAATGAAAAGTGAGAAGGGACAAGTGATGGCCTAGGTCGTCACAACCTCGCGGTGATCAAGTCTCGGGTTCTCTCACAAGGTAAGATCAAGTCTGAGTTGGCTACAGGCTGGTTTAGAGTCAAATATGGAGGGCTAAAAACCTCATGTACACGAGGCTATAGCCATGAAACTTCTAAATCATTCTTGTCATCTTTGTTCGCTTTTATTTCTTTTTCCTATTCTTCTCAATTGAGGTTGTTCGACCAAAATTTGATCGATGATTAGTTTCTCTCAGGGCATTTGATGGGCCAGAATTTTGGTTATAATAAGATGTTTGTATTACCTACTTTCATGACATGCAATTAAATTATAAAGTAGACAAACTCCCCAGCATCATAAAAAATAGGTGATTGTTCTCAAAGAGTGAAAAATAGAATAGGGAATTCACCTGGCAATATAATTATAAAAAGACTCTTTTTTAAAAAGCCCAACCCATTCTTTTGGATTTAAAAAATGTTGAGTCTCTTATCTCATTGGTCGAATTTTGGTCAACTCTTCATCAACCCTAAGTCAAATTAAATGATCTTTTGAAAATTGAGACAAATTCGAAGCATCAGCATTCCCTATGCGATTAGATAATTCAAATTTAGGTCTTCTTGGAAAGGCTATTGAATTCCTAGTCTAATATTAAGTATAGTAATTTTGAAAATATTTTCAAAGTCTCTCAAAGTTCAATTTCACATTTTGTTAGAACTTGATGTTTTAAAAATGAAATTTCAAACTCTCATAATATATTATTTTTTTAGAAGTTGAAAAACCTTCGTAAAAAGGTTTATTTGGGGTGCTTTTTATTTTTACTTTTTTATTTAATTAGGTGAAGCATGCACTGTGACATGCTCGAAGTCTTCAAAATGTTCATATATTGAAAAATAGATTCCAAAATTTATTCTTTTTCTCTTGAAAACTTGGAGACACTCTAGTGGGTAATTAACAAGTTGCTTTGAACTTTCTTAAACTTAAAACAAACGTACAGGTTACTCTCATATTTTGCCCAATGAAAAAGTGCTTGACATTGAAAAATTATAAATCACTTTTAAGAGAATGTTAAACTTAAGGCTGTAGATTTTACTTGCATACTACAATCCATTGGGCGATACTGTCACCCCCACCCTAGCATAATGCGAGTGGGAATTCACAAATCAACAACACTACTAACACATCAAAGAGATTTTGTGTCTTCAATGGGCTTGAAATTTGCTCGAATAGACAAGTGTGTTACATTTGTAAGAATCCTAGAGTAATTTATGTTGGTCTTTTTTTCCTAATTACTCTGAAGATAGATAGGGCCTAGGAAAATTCACATGACAAATAACTCATTTGAGGCATGACCACAATCTAGAGAAACCACAAAAAAACTAGTGACTTCATAACTTCATGTATGCTAGTAGATCAACCAAAGTCCATGACCAAGAGAACAAAAAGAACAATGCTCACTTACCTTATCCCCACTTTTGTGATAAGTGGGAAATGAATTATTAGAGTCGATAAGTGTGCTGCCTTTGGGGAGCAAATATGCATGGGCCCTAATCCTCCCCACCACCAATCTTCCTTTTTTTTTGGGTTTTGCCAAGTCGCCCCACCTCCGATCGAAATATCGAGCAGCATCCAAGAAAACCAATCCTTTCTTCTGCCCCTTTCTTCCACCATTAAAATCTTCCACCCTCCTTCTCCATAATTGCTAGGCATACAAAAGATTAACAAACAGTGAAATACAAAATTTCTGCATAGCCCAGTTCATCTACTGTCTTTGCATAAAAAACTCCTTGGTTTTTTTTAATCATTATTTGCAATCAATACTCTAATATATTTTTCTGAGAAATCTGGAGTAAATCCCCGTGAGAGGCCCAAAAATGAAAGTTTCCAAATAAAAGATGAGGAAGAAAGCAAAAAAAAAAGAAAGAAAAACAAAAAAAAGGAGGAGAGAGATGAAAAAAGGGTCAAATTTAATAAGTAGGGAAGCCCAATAATAAAATAGTTGTTGCAGATCCTAGATATTTCTTATTTAGATGTACAGGCGCCCAAAAGTCCATATTGTTTTTGCATTACTGCTTCTCCGAGTCTTCTCATGACTTGACGGTCTCTCTCTCTCCCTCTCTCTCTCTCTCTATGCAGGCAAATTTCCATTTCTATGGACACGAGGACCTCACTCATGGTCGTGGATGCTGCCTCGAATCCGTGTGCAGAGTCTTCCATTTTCTATCAGTGAGTCGTTCTCTTCTCATTTTGTCAGTAAGATAATGAAGACGGTTGCTGATTGTTACACTGCCTCTACTGTCGCTTTTTCAATCACCCATTTGCCGGGTTCTTCCTCGGCGCAATTAGCTACCCCAGAGTGATTTCTTGCTCCGGTCGCAGATTTTGCGACTGCATTAAGACTTCACATTTTTATCTCTTGTGGGTTTTACGATATCCCAGTTGATGGCTTTGTCCCTTATTTGTATTCATCTTTTCTATTTGAGCTCAGAAGCAATAAATTGGAGCTACCCTATATGGAGCTTCTGAAATCTTGCCCCCTTATCAATGTGATTTTCGATGCATATCTTTGTATTAACTGAGTTTGAAGCTTAATGAATTTCTGATTTATTATTGCGGGTATGCTTAGAAATTAATGGCGCTTGCTGTGTAGTTGACTCTACTGTTTCTCATCAGAAAGAACTTTCCTCTCTGACTTTGTAGATGAAATCAATGTTCATCTGAAGATGTGAACCTTTTAGAAAAATGTGATTTTGGGGGCGTTAATTAAACTGGGGCTGGAGTATTTTAGTGTGAATTTTGGATAGTGGGTGTACTTGGAGCTATTCATCCGTATTGTTTGCTAGAGCTGAAACATGGACAGAACAAGACTAGACTTGGCATTTCAGCCATCTGGATCAGCACAATCTGAGGAGTCAGCTCTAGATCTGGAAAGAAACTACTGCAATCATCAGAATTTGCTGTCTTCGAGTCCATCTCCTTTACAGCCTTTTGCCTCTGGTGGGCAGCTATCTGAAAATAGTGCTGCTTATTTCTCGTGGCCTACTTCGAGCCGTCTGATAGATGCTGCAGAAGATAGGGCAAACTATTTTGGGAACCTTCAAAAAGGGGTGCTTCCTGAAACTCTGGGCCAGTTGCCGATGGGGCAGCAAGCTACAACCTTGCTTGAATTGATGACTATCAGGGCATTCCACAGCAAGATTTTGCGTCGGTGTAGTCTTGGGACGGCCGTTGGTTTTCGTATTCGACGTGGAGTTCTGACCAATATACCAGCAATTCTAGTCTTCGTTGCGCGAAAAGTTCACAAACAGTGGCTCAGCCGCCTCCAGTGTCTACCTGCAGCCCTTGAGGTGAAACAAATTGGTCCTTCTCTTCAAAGTTATGAGCACAAATTTCATTGATCTTTAGATGTGACTCTTTTTTAATCTATGAAATCATTTAATGTATTTTGAGATTTGAGAATTCGTGAACACTGAACGGTAGAAAATGATCTACTTTATTACTTGATAATCTGAAGGACATGTAGGTTCCTTACCGAGAAATGACTTGGTTCATAAGCACATGAGAGAGAGAGAGAGAGAGAGAGAGAGAGAGAGAGAGAGAGAGAGAGAGAGAGGATTTAACAAGCAATTTTATGGCCACTCATGTTTGAAATTACAAAAATAGATTTGTCTGTTGTGCTTTTGCTGACCTTCTGACAATGTGGCTAGTTTCAGTCTTCCAACTTATATTGGTCAAATAGACTGCAATTAGCATGGCAGAAAAGCTTCGATGGAATAACTTGAGAACCCTAGCAGAGTAAACTAAAGGTCATGAAACATCTACTCTGTCATGGAACGTATTGAGCTGGATTAACTATGTGATTTGGGGATTATAAACTCAGAGAAGTTGACTACCTCTGCAACGGATCTACAGGGGCCAGGAGGTGTATGGTGTGAGGTAGATGTTGTGGAATTTGCTTATTATGGTGCACCAGCTCCTACTCCAAAAGAGCAGTTATACAATGAGCTTGTGGATGGCTTGCGGGGTAGCGATCCATGTATTGGTTCTGGTTCTCAGGTATCCTGTTAGTCTCCAATCTTATATCTCGTACCATACACAGTAAATGACATGCAATGGACATAATTCTTTTCCAATCAGGATATGAATATTATGTCAAATTTAGGGAAGAAAATTATTCTATGTTTATGATGTGTGATAAATTTCCTAATCACAATACCATATGAATCATTTTAATGGCCTGCTTTCAGTGTCTCCATTTGCAGTACTGTTTGGAGTCATCTTAATTTGCATACACTTATACTGTTCTCCATATCTAAATTCTCAGCGATACTCAGTAATGGAGGTTGTACAAGGAGAGTAAATCATCCCTCTTTCAAGAGAGGGATGAGTGAAGCAAAGGAAAGAAAGGAGAAGAAAGTAATTTTTATTTGGATTCCTATATAACCGACTAGAAAGTGTTAAGAGCAAATTGGAAAATAAGAATGTGGTGAAATCTCATGGTTGGAGACTTTCTTCAGGTTTAGCTTCAACTTCAAGTGCATTAAGGTTTTGAGGAAGTGAAATTTGATTTGTTGGACTTGATGGGGGATTCCTATAGTGGACCCTTTGCTTAAGATTGAGAAAGTTGGAACATGAGACTCAATGAGTAGATAAAATTCCTCCAGATAATTAATAAGTGGCTTTTCTAAGTTAATTGTTGGTAGCATCTGAGTTCTGCTCATTTTTTGAAATCTGTATAATGAAATTCTTTCAAGTTGTCTCCTTGTTGTAACTATAAGTAAAGTCTCATTCTTTAGGGGCCACTTAAAATTTTGGATACGAGATTATGGGAGTGAGGATAGGAATCTAGGTCCTTAAATCTTTGTTTTTTCTTGTGATTCATCAGTATTTTGCTTCTTGTATCACTTTTAAAGTCTCTCTCTCTCTCTCTCTCTCTCTCTCTCTCTCAGAGCTAATGATTTTATGAAAATACCATAGGAAGCCGTCTTACATCATAATCTTTGTCTTTCTTTACTAACAGCACCTTCATGACATACCTATTGCTATGTTGCTACAGTCAAATTGATATTTGTTGTTGGTATCGAGGTTAAGGAATTGAAAGTTGCTCATTGGATATTTCAACAGTTGAAATTTTGGACTACAAAATATCTGAAGGTGCTGGAGCATCCCTTTTTTCAAGTGGCTACTTCATTTTCCATTATAATGTTACTCTCCCAGATGCATCTATACATTCATTCCGAATTTTGGTGTCATGAGCGCCTACAGTTTAATATGTTAAGGGCCATATCTCAAACCTCTTTTTCCCCATTACACAAGCATTATTACCTTTGCTCTAGGATCTACCAGTTCATCTTCATCTCTGATCCTCTCTTCTGTGTTTTCAAATGGTTCAGGTTGCAAGTCAAGAAACATATGGAACCCTGGGTGCTATAGTGAGAAGCCGGACTGGTAATCAACAAGTGGGTTTCCTAACAAATCGGCATGTGGCGGTAGATTTGGACTATCCAAATCAGAAAATGTTTCACCCTTTACCACCTAGCCTTGGACCTGGTGTGTATCTTGGTGCTGTTGAGAGGGCTACATCTTTCATAACGGATGATCTATGGTATGGCATCTTTGCCGCTAACAATCCAGGTAATACTAATTCCTGGATTCATCATCTTGGATGCTAATTACAGAATAAAGCAATTTTCCATGGTTTTGTACGATCTTTTTTTTATCTAGTCATTAAATGAAGTGAATGCTAATTCAAGGAGATAGACAAGGATAAATCTTCCTTTGTCAGACAACCTACTAAGAAGGTACAAAACATGTGAAGCACAGATGATAACATTCATATTTGCAGCATTAATATGATAATAATCTTCACAATACGAGACTTGTGGCTGCACATTTTCTCATCATGTGTGATAAGATGTGTGACCTGTATATGCTTTTATGGAAATAAATATGGGGAAGAGCTTTTGTATCAAGATGAGCCCTAGACATGCCGTGGAAGCCACATAAGTTGGCCATGGGAGCAGGACTGATGATAATTAAAAGCACTTTGTCTGATGTACCTGTTTACTTCATGTCATAGCTTCATGTGTCAGCTTCTATGGATTTTAATCAACTTGGAAGTTACAGAGCTGGAAGTGTGGAGATGGATTAGGTGGATTGGGATGTAGTTTTTCATTTTTCTTGCTTCTAGATTGTTATTGGAAAGTCAATGTTCATCTTCTTGGGTAGTTTGGTGGTCATTTTCCTTTAGAAAATGTTTCTTTCATATTTCCCCGTATAACAATATTTGGTTAGCCTTTTTTTTCTTTAGTTGTGGTGAAGATCCTTTGAGAAAACTCAGGATTTGGTAGGTTTAGGTTTTTCAAAAATTATTTTATGAGCTTTATATCATAAGAGACTATGATCTCTCTCCTGGGTGGACAAGCCTATATTTGTTCTAGCAGGACAGGATCTGTCACCCTTATATCCTCATTACAGAAGCTTGCCAGTTCTCAAGCTAAGGGGGAAAGAATAAAGTCTCCTAAAAAATTAATTTGGGATCTTCCTTCTCCATTGCCATTTGACTATTTTTCTAGGATACCTTGGCTGTGTCCACCTTCAGAAACCAAGTATTCCCTTAAAAAATGGTCAATTCCTTTGTCAAGCAGAAGAATCCTACTAGCTGACAAAGCAAATCTTTCATTTTGTTATATAGGATCCATGTAGCTCCACTTTACGGAAAAATATTCTGTTGCTGCGGCTACTCTTTTCTGTTGTCTGTCCTAAACATGAATTTTGGACATTTGTGCCCATCTCTTGTTTTCTTAAAGAGAAAGCTTCTATTATACTTGGGTCTTCTACCTTGAAATATGATACTGGTGTTTTCCTATGCAAATTGAAGCACCACCATTATAACTGATGTCACATGATCTCCGTGATCTATATGCCCTTGCCTGCTTATAGAAGCAAAATTTCTTAAGTGCAGTCACTGGAAGCGAGAACTTGGCCACTTAAGAGTAACACTTGTTATGCTGTGCTTTTTTATTCACAAACTATTGGGAATGCCTGAAAGGTAAGAACATGAATCCAGTAGCCCAAATGAGATGCAATTACAGGGCAAGTCATAAAACTTAACAACTATGTGCACTTAAGGTCTCAAAATTTCATTTTTGTCATTTGAGTCCTAAAATTTGTAAACTTTGGTCCAATTGAGTGCTTCCATCAGTGGAAGGAAAGGCTAGCACATTGAAGGTGCAAGTTTTAGGAGTTAAATGAACAAAATAAAAGCTCATGAGAGCTTCGACCTTTTCCCAGACAGGCTAAGCTTCTGTAGTAGCTGGAAATTTAGCTCCATGGACATGTTTAGTTCTCAAACTTGGAAATTTAGCTCCATGGACATGTTTAGTTCTCAAACTTAGGTCATCTTGTTCCAATAACCGGACAATCATTATTTTTTTTTTTGTCATTCCCTTGAGCTCTATTTAGATTTCGTTTAATGTTGGCTTCATGAATTCATGGACATTTAAATACTTCTTCCTAGGTTATCAAATTACATGGGAGAAGCTCAGTGCCTTTGCTTGCTTTGTTTGAAGCTGGGCTTGTGTTCTCAGTCTCTAGATGACCTGTAATCATGAGTTTAAGCAATGAAATTTCCCAACGAGGACTGTATGGATTGCTTCTTTTGAGCTATATGCTGTCCTGCTCTGTAGTTTTTCCAGGGTTTTCCTTATTTTGATCTTTAATTGAAAGAGGAATATATGAGGGCTTGCTTCACATATTGTTAGATCTCCTGATGTTTCAGCAGTTAACTACAGGTATTATGAATGTCTTCTGATGGCTGTAAATAACCCATATCTCTCTTCCCAAATGTTTGTCTTTTTGTCTCATTCATTTATAAATATCAATTTGAATTGGTTCTTTGGCAGAAACATTTGTGCGAGCAGATGGGGCCTTCATTCCCTTGGCTGAGGATTTTAATATGAACAGCGTGACTACATCTGTTAGAGGAATTGGTGAGGTTGGCGAAGTTAACACTATTGACTTGCAGTCCCCAATCAGCAGTCTCATTGGAAGGCAGGTGGTCAAAGTCGGAAGAAGCTCTGGTCTGACCACTGGAACAATCATGGCATATGCCCTTGAATACAATGATGAAAAAGGAATATGTTTCTTCACTGATTTTCTCGTAGTTGGGGAGAACCAGCAGACATTTGATCTTGAAGGTGATAGTGGGAGCCTCATTCTCTTAACCGCCCCTAATGGCGAGAGACCACGACCAGTTGGAATCATATGGGGAGGAACGGCTAATCGGGGGCGCCTAAAGCTAAAGGTTGGTCAACCTCCTGAGAATTGGACTAGTGGAGTTGATTTGGGGCGTCTTCTTGATCTTCTTGAGCTCGATCTCATTACAACCAGTGAAGGTCTTCAAGGTCTGCAGCATCTGAAAGTTTTCCGAGAAAATTTCCTGATCTACTGTGGTTTTTTTTTTTTTTTTTTTATAATTTCTCTCCCATGCCTGGCATTTCTAAAGTAGCTTTTAAGTTTCTGAGCATAGCAAGATATTTAAGAATCTAGTCAAATATTACAGTGGGGAAAATTTGCCTGAATATTCTCACCAGCCTTTTTCTGTGTCCTTCCAAGTCAATTAACTAGTTTGTATGGATCTCTTCAATCGTCAACATATAATTTTCACTAAGCAAACAGTCTACTCTATTAATCTCGACATTTTTAGCATTTTTCTCTTTAGGAACCTTTTTTTTTGTAATTTCGTAGATCGACTTTTATAAAATAGTTGATAATCATAGTGAAATAATAGGGATGAGTGTTTCGGCTAAACTTGAGCAGACACATCTGATATATTGGTTAGTCATATTATTGTTTTGAAGAGAACTTAAAGATGACCTGCGTTGAAATGTGTGCATAGTTAACAGTGAAGTTCCAAGGGGTCTTAGGTTTGGTATTCCTGGTAATTTTACTTAACATTCTGTAATCTGTTTCTTTGTTTCTCCTTCAGAGTTTTCTGGGTTGCCATTGCAACTGAACATTCTACCATCTTATCTTTGTTTTTTTTCATTGTGTTCGGCAATTGTAGCTGCTGTGTTGGAACAAAGAAATGCTTCTGCGGGAAACGTTTCAGCAGTGGGAGAATCATCTACTCCTAGGCATCTATCCAGAGACAAAACCGAAGAAAACATGGAGCTTTTCAGCTTGAACCACCAACTGGGCCCTGTCGAAATTGACACCGGCCAAGGTCTGCGCAGTGCATTTCGCATAGAAGATGGGATTGAAGCAACCCCTGGCATCGAACATCAGTTCATATCGAGCTGTTCCGCAAGATCCCCTCTCCATCGGAGTAACCAACAAGAGAACTCCAAACTCAGGAACCTGTCAGCTCTGGCAAGCAATCCTGATGCGGAGGTCACTGTTTCGTTGCAGCTGGGAGAACCCGAGCCGAAGAGGAGAAAGCAGTCTGATTTTCAATAGTAGCAGAGTACGAACACATATTTTGAAGCTGGAGAAGATTGATTATCTTGCTTGGAAAAACCATATTTTCGTCGACAGCAACTTTCATGTTGGCGTCCATTAACGAATGCTCGAATTCACTCAGGTCCAGTCTCAAATCTCTCTAGTTCATGGTTTGAAATTGAGGCTATAGCTATTATTTTATCAAGGGGTAATAATTATGAGTTTCGAGTATTTCCTATTTTAGTGTATAATGTGGCATTTGTGCACCAAAAAATCATCGGTATAGGTAGAAAAATGGGACGGTATAAAACGGGAAATTCGGGGGGGGACTCAAGCTAATTTCTCTTTGATTTGTATTAGTTAGCTGAAAGGAAATAAAATTATGCTGTATGCACTCCTCAAGGAGTTATGGAAAGTACTGGAAGTTACATGAGTGAGATATTTTCTCTTTTTTCTTGCGTGGAAGCCCTTTGTTGGGTTGGCGATGATAAATATTTGATTTCGCTTGGTGGTGCTCTTTTGGTCGTGCGTCACTGCCTTTAGTATTGGGTGGGGTGCTTTTTCCTACTCCATTTTCACATCCAATCAATTCCGTACATCATGGATACATTTTCAAGTGGACAATTATAATTCAAACTTAGTCTTCGAAATCACTTTTTATACAGAGATACGCACGTACATATATATAATTAAAAATTATCAAGTCCACTTTGATTTTCTTTCAATTATGTCGTGCAATTTGTCGTGAAGCAATCTTCAAATGTGCACAGTTAGTATAATCAAGCCTTACGTTATAACCATGACTACGATTTTACATGTCGACGTCACAGTTGTCAATTATTGGTTGAATAACTCCAAATCCAAGATTCCAATTTTAAGTAGATGCAGAAAATGAAGTAAGTAAATAAAGAGAGACGGTGATTGAAAGATGAATAGGATAGGGAAAGCGATTCCTGCCCATTCCTACCGACTATACGAACCTCAAAACATTATGCGCCCGTTAAAGCGAACGGACAGCCTTTTGTCTTCAGGCCCGACGTCGGGAATGGGACGGCACCTATCTCGTACCGCAGTATGGTGGGGGCAGCTTAGAGTGGGTGGTGGGCTCTGCCCTCGAAGAAGGTTGGTCCAGCTATTGATTGGAATTGAATAGTGTTGAGGGCTTGACGTTAGTGTTTATTTTTCGCTTTCTTTCTAATTTGTCGTTGCTCTTTCGCGGTTCCATCAACTTCGATGGCTGACGTGACAAAATGTGAGAGATCAGGCGTCAATTGCTCTCTTTGAGATGGAAAACCAAAAGGGGGGAAATAGACAAAGGACAGATGCAATCGGAAATCCTTCCCCAATTCGATTCGTCCATTTCTTGAGAATCGGGTTACTGGCATAATAGACAACACGAGAACACTTGGCAAAACTACATCCGGCTTAATTGGAAAAGGAGATGGAGATAGAACATAAAGTGGAGTGAAGTCCCCAGTGCACGGAAGAAAGAACTCGCCAGTGCTCAATATCACCATCCTCAACTCGAAATAAAGTTTCCATTCAGCAAGCTTACGATACCATCAGGAAACCAAGGAATAATGCAAAAGTCGAATCAATTAATCACAAGTCAAGTCAACCAGCCAAAAAAGAAAAATTGAAAACTAGGAAGATAGGTCCATTAAGCATAACGATGATTAACGCAAGGAGATATCAAGTCAACAAGAGGGAGTCTATCAAAGTTGCAACATATTTTGATGCAGATGCTTCAAAGAGCAACAAAATGGCTTGTCAACTGATCAAGTCACTCACCACAATCGAGTATATGAACCTTTTTAATTGCTCTCATCAACCTTCCTTAGTAGGCTATTACTTGACTCCAAATGTCCTTTTCATGAAACTATGTTCTGATAATTTCAAGACCACCATTAGTGGATTATATGCTGCTTTCCCCGCACTAAAAAACAGGGGACAGAAAGAACTACCTAAGCCGAAGTTAGAAGTATGGAGGTAATGATTTGGGGTCATTAACTGGGGACAAACAACATGAGTATGCAAGGCACTAGGGATCATGGCAAAGATTGGCAATGGAAGCAGGAAGGCATGAAGGACATAGATTAGCATCACTCTAAATGCCCAACCTCTACCCATAAATAGAAGAGCCCGTGATCACGTTCTAGCTCTCAGCCTTTTGAGTTTCCTCTTGAACTGAAGGACTAGCTAAATCTTCTGCTGTCACTGGCTTGTGAAGCTGCAGCAAACAGATAAATCGTGATTTAGAATCATAGACAAAGAACCATGCATTGAATAATTAATCAAATCAATCTCAATATCCAAAGTAAAGCCTCCTCCAAAACAAGTATATGAGATCAAAGAGCTTAAGATGAAACACAGCAAATTAGGACCATGTGCTTGTGCATTGATGAGAATTCTGTAGGATCTAGCTGAAACGCTTCAAGTTCGTCATTTACATATCTTCCGGAATCTCTGGCTGGGAAGAGAAGAGAATAAGATGCAAAGGTCTGTATATATCTGCAGACAAGAAGGCAAATTGTCTAAAGCAGATTCCATCTAATTTCTGCCAAGTTTTCGTGAAGATGTCTGGTTGCATTGACTTAGCTCATAACCCAAACAAGAGTCCCAAAAGGAGTAAAGTTCTCCCACTACAGTCAGTAGTTTCAGGTACTAATGTCCTCATACTCGAGAAAAGTGAACAATACCACAAAATTGTCATTTTACTTCAGTCATTTTTTGGTTTCAAGTCCAACCATCATTGTGGTTAAATTAAAGCAAACACTCGCACAAAAATCTTAGCAGTAGTTACTTTATGCCAGCACTAAATCTTACAATAGACAAAGACGAACCTTAACTTATGCCTAAAGTCACTGGATAAGTTGTTGAGTATGTAAATCAGACCAGTAGCAAGTAAACATCCAAACAAACAAAATCCCATGTTCCGAATCTGAGCACATTGGGTCCATTACATGTTAAACACCTAAGTGTAAAAATGGTAGCAATCATTGAGACCCCATGTGACGGGTATTCATGCAAAAGAGGCACTTAATATTCAACTGATTAATTTAGAATCATCCAGTGTACAATATTAGCTAAACCTGTTTATTGAACACAACCAAATCTTGAACCAGATTAGGCTGGGTATGTCATGCCGCACAATTGGAAATAAGAGCAAATTTCAGTATATATGTATCACAAAGGATCAAGAGAAGAGACTGACTGCCTCTGCAACAGCAATCCAGTGAAAAGAACGCAAAAATGCATCATCTTGTGTTGGAAGAGAGTCATGGTTCCAATATGTTACGCTACCAAATTTTGCTTTCGTCTCCCAAATGTTCAGGTTCCCTTCAGAGATTTCTGAACCACTTGTTTCACCAGAAGTCTTCTTTCCTATGACAAAACCTGCAAGCAAGAAGTTTTCCCTCCATGTTCCATCAAAAATTCTCTTTCTGCCTCATGAAATTACATGCATGTGTAAAGCAATGAAAAGTTTAGATAAAAGATTGCAGTCTTAGATGTTTAATATTGTGCAACAAGATCATATGATTTCTGAACCACTTGTTTCACCAGAAGTCTTCTTTCCTATGACAAAACCTGCAAGCAAGAAGTTTTCCCTCCATGTTCCATCAGAAAATCTCTTTCTGCCTCATGAATTACATGCTTGTGTAAAGCAATGACAAGTTTAGATAAAGAATTGCAGTCTTCGATGTGCTTTTTAATCTTGTGCAACAAGATCATATGCAATACAATTGCACTTTGCCAATGCAAAGATCATCTATCCAGTACAAAGCACTTTCAGATACTTCTTTTCCTTTGACTAGAAAAGAAATGATGATATAGAACCTAGAGCATAAATAAAGCGGCTGCAAAACATCTCTAAAATTGAACTAATTTGGCCAAAAAATATCATCAATACAGTCAGCAGATATTGACAAGAAGAGCCTTAATCCATAAACATGGAAGCCTTCCAGCTTGAGGTGAAATCTCCTTCAAGCACTTGACAGAAACATAGGCGAGCAACAGTAAAAAAGTTTCCAAGATTTCACCATATGATCTTGGACAATAGCCACCCAATTATGATAACTTCAGGGGGTGCTTGATTGAACTTTCTTACCAAAATTAAAAAACAAAATACATGTAAATTTACCCCAAAATTAAAAGTAAATTATGGAAATTTTCAGGTGGCATTCACCATTAGTATTTTTACGTTTTCGTGGATTCATGGATTCATGGCCGTCAATACTAAATACAAGTCTAATTTCAAACTCTAAAAGCTAAAGTAAAACCAACCCTTGACACCCCCTCAGTCTCCTGAGAAGTTACACAACTTAGACCACGAACAATCAAATGCCAAATTACAGAAATAGAAATTCACAAGAAGAACAAGTGCAATGAAAGTGAATAATTCTCAAGTCTGGAAAAAATTTTCACAACAAAAGTCAGAGAATTGGATTAGGCCAAGTCATTCAGATTCACATTGGCTAGAGACCACGAAGCAAATACTCTTGAAGAAAACCCACAATTTAACACCATAAACTTGCAATTAACAGAGAATAATTACAAAGATCAACTGAAAAGAAATAAGAAATTTTCACAAAACCCACCACAGGTATCCCGTAACTCAAAAATGAACTGATTGAAATCCTCCAATCTTTACAATTTTCAAAGCAAAAAGAAAACACCCTCCTGTAAATACATGCACACACTCCCCAAACTAGTGTGCAAGCGTGCACACAAATATCCCTAATTCCCAAAGGCTCATAGGTTTCTACCCTCTAGATATCCTAACAATAGCCAAAAGTCCTGACCTACGAGACACATGGAAAAGCTAAAACCATATGAGACAGATGCTTTCCCAGCCTAGAGTAAAACTGTATCATTTGATGACTCCGCTGCCACCTTGCAGAGAAGCAGATCCTCAAATGGTTACATGCCAATCCTGGTTGCTTCCAAGATTATGAAAGAAAACAAACAATTAAACCCCTTCTAATGGAATTTACTTCAAGGAAGCAGGTTGTTACTCTCTTCCACCCAGCGAAAATGTCAATGTTAACTTTGCGGGAAGTGTCCAAATCATAAATGACGCTCACAAGTTCCCCGCATGGAAACATTAAATAATGCAACCCCCGCAAAATATATGGGAGTAATGCGAAGGGATTGCAGACAACATGTGAGTAAGGCGAGCACCACAAAAAATGCGAGGATTAGCAAGAAAAACATGAACAGGAGGCAGCTATAACAACTAGAAGTTAACTCCAGAAACAAATTATTCGCAATTCTAAAATAAAACAAAAAAAAAGTGCAAGAGAATGACAAAACCAAAAGGCGACAACAACCAAATTACCGGAATATCCTCGAGGAAGCGGAAAGGCGGCGCCTTGCAACTTCCTGCCCCGGAAATAGGCCTCCTGCACTGCCAAACCATCGGCCTCCATTCCTGGAAGCGAATGCAAAACCAAGATCGAAGTCACCCAAGCGACACAGACACAGAGTCACTCATGAAAACGTCAAGAAAATGAGGAACGTTCGGCTCGATTCGCAGGAAGATACGGACCGGTTGCTCTAGGCTTGAAGTAGTGAGAAACAGCGCATGGCCCGTCGTGCTTGATGGTGCAGGGGAGAAGGTGCACGTCGCCGCTCAGATCCACCGGCGGTTCCGGCTCCGTCAAATCGATTGCGCCGGTCGAACCCATTGGAGAATCCATTTTCAACCCGAGTTCTCTCTTCCTTCTTCAAAACTGCAAGCCCTAATTCTGTAGTCTTCCTCTCTTTATTGCATGGAAACAAATTTTCCCGCGCTCTCTGACCCCAAATTTCGCAAAAGGCGGGGGCGGTGATTTGTGGATGGCAAATGGGCATGGACGATTTCTATTGCAATTGCAGATTGCCCACGGAGGAACTCATAAATCATTTTTAAATCATATTTCAAGATACAAGGTAACAAACAATTGAAACGCGGGATTTATTTTAAAAAAACAAGTTCTAAATCCATTGCAGTTATTTCAATTCACTCCCATACCTTTTAATATAGACAATTTAATTTTAAACTTTTTAACAATTCATTAATTCAGCCCAACCGGCCAATTTTGGCCATATATGGATGACGTGGACATCAACTACCTTATGTGGCATGACTAACTTTAATGTGGATTTTTTTTTAAATTTTTATTTTCTCAACATTTATTAATTTTTTTTATTTTCATTTGTTTTCTTTTTCTTTTAAAGTTAAGGGTTGGCTAAGGCCCTACAACTACACTGACCGCGTGTAAGGGCTACAACCCTCGCCAACAGTTGACAAGGGTTGGCAAGCCCTTATCCAGTGTTTGCCAATGGTCTTCGAGCCTTAAACAGTGAGCAGCGGCACCTTGCTATACCTTAAAAATTTTAAGAAGAAAATAAAAGACAAAAAAATAGAATTTTTTTTATTTCCTTTATACATTTGTTTGCCAATTCATTTTTGCCTCAAAATATATGGAAACATTAACTTTATGGAGAAAAATTTTGAAATCTATACCAATCACCAAAGTCTATATCTTCTCTTAAAAGGAGTTGAATATGAGACAATGAAAGTAGATGGAGTTACTGAAGGATTAGGATGAAGTTGCTGAAGGAATACGATTGTGAATATTGTACCATCTTAGCAAAGTGAATAAAGTTGTGGATGCTTTCAATCGAAAGTCTGCTAACTCCTATCTAATGCTCAAGGAATGGAATCTCCTAGAGAAAGTTCGAGACTCGGATCGTAAGTTTGTAGTTGGAAATCTATCCAACTTAGTAGCTACACTTCAAATCGAAGCAAAGATAGTGCAGCAAATTAAAAACTTTTCAACAATCAAACCCCGAGTTGAATAGAATTCGGGAAGTCGCGGCCAAAAGTGAAAAACCAGACTTTAGCTTTTTAAGATGATGGAATCCTAAGATTTTAGGAGTGCTTATGTGTACCTAATAAGTCGGAGCTAAGGAAGGAAATCTTATTAGAAGAGCATTGAAGCAAATATAGTATCTATTCTGGGAATATAAAGATGTATTGAAACCTTCACCAATACTATTGGTAAGAAGGAATGAAGCAGGACATCGCAAGGTATATTGTTGTTGACACCTAAATTTTGGCGTCTCATTTATTAAATAAAAATTAGGGACTAATCTTTGGCCTCTTAACAAAAATGTTATGATTGAATTACATATAGCTTTAGGAGCATTTTGCATATAGATTTAATTTCATATTAAGTGGGTTTGTGCAAGGAGAGCATGTAATTTTGTTTGATCTCCAGTTGGCGAAATTGGGAATGTCACTATTGTGAGAAGATTTTCAACCATAGTCAAATATTCGCATGGAATTGGTCAATAGAAAAAATATTTGGTCGAATGAAGAAGAGGAAAGAACATTGGCGACCAAAGGAAAATATCGAGGTGAAGTGTATCCACTGTTATTAAAAGTTGAGTCATGAATGGCAAGCTTATATTGCTCGAACTCATAAGCTCAGAAAAGTCTTGATATCTGCGAAAGGCATATATTATCAGGCTGAAGTTAAGGGGATCATAGAATAGCCAAAAAAAAAAAAAAACACGAAGAGAGGAGCGTGAAAAGAATCAGAGAGGGAGACAATGTGTGAGAGCGGAAAAGAGAGAAAGTGTGAGACCCCCCGGGGGAGGAGAATAGAGAAGGCACGTCCAAAGGAGTCTTCTTCTAGGGGGTTTCTTGGTCCGACGAGTTTGGTCGTGACTCGTAAGTCATGCTTGTGATTCTTTTATTTCTATTTTTATTTATTCATTTATGGGTTCAAGACGTTTGGCTGATGAATCTTTTTCCGATGGCATTTGTGGAAGCAAGGAGATGAGTTCCCTTAATGTCCACCAAAGCACGCCAAAAAAGATTGTCCCTTTCGTGACAAGTTTGCGGGTTTTTTTGTTAAACATCATTGCCGACGAATTGTTATAGTGGTCGATTTCGAGAATCCAGTTTGTTGTCAGTGAAGTCTGAATGCTTGCACCTATATTGCGAGAGAAACTGCTCTTGTTCTGTTGTCTCTGGGTCTGATTGTTGACTTGTTTGAATAAGGGTGCGAGGATTGATATCTTTCTTTATATTTTATTTCATGGATATGTCAAATGCATTCTGTTTCTGTTTGAGCTCGTCGACCTTTTTCTGGAAATTGGGAGCCTTTTTTGTCATGAACTTGATGATCTGATTCACTGTGACTTATTTTTATGCAGGTTCAAGCGATATAGTGGATTTGTTCTTTCATTCATTTAGCTAAAGCATATAAGAGCCTCTGATTGGTTGAGGGAGGGTGCTGTTTCTCAGAGGTGGCTCGGCTTCTATGAGCTCAGTGTCCTCTCTCATTTGCCTTCAGTCAGCTCGTTTGTTCTCTTTCCAAGGCCTTTTCTTTTCTTGGAAGCACTCGTCATATTTGAATCTCATCGACAAAATCAAGACTTTCTACTGAAAATCAATTTGTGGATTGAATCCGACACGATGGGGTCGGTTTGTTGCTGCTTGCAAGCTGGAGACTTTGAAGACGTTCTTCGGAGCAGTTCTGCATCTGCTTTAATTGCGTGGTTGATAATTTTTATACATGGATTGCCATTGTCGAAGTTCATCGATGATTTCCAGATCAATTTGCAACTAGCTATGCTGTGAATATACCGAGAACACCACCAACATTGATTCCTTACACCACCAAATGGCGGTCCATGATTCCTATGATCGGTCGTCCGTTAGAATTTGGAAACTCTACTCGAGCAATATCATGAATTCGGTACAAATTTTCAGTAATTTGGTTTATCCATATTCCGTCATCTAATTCATTAAATCTTGACTTTTGTTTTAGGAAAAAAACCACCAAAAACCCCAAACTATTCCCACCGTGACACATTTACCCCAAACTATTTTTTGCGACACTAAAAACCCTTAACTTTTATCCATGTGACAGATCTACCCTCCGTTAAAAGACGCTATTAAAAATCTCACGTGGTAGATGACATGGCAAACGAAATGTGAAATGTGCTAATGTGACCTCCATGTGGATTAGTTAAAGAGAAATGCGCTAATGTGCATTTCCTTGTGTATCCACAAAATAGCTATTCGTCTCTCTATTTGTCTCCGTCTCTTCGTCTCTTTCATTTTGAGGGTTAGGGTTCTTCATGGATTTTGGTTGCTCTTTGCCTCTTGTAATTGCACTGGAAGGAATAGTTGTTTGTCTCTCTATTTCTCTTCGTCTTTTCGTCTCTTTCACTTTGGGGGTTAGAGTTCTTCATGGATTTCGGTTGCTCTTTGCCTCTTGTGATTGCACGGGAAGGAATAGTTGTTTGTCTCTCTATTTCTCTTCGTCTCTTCGTCTCTTTCATTTTGGGGGTTAAGGTTCTTCATGGATTTCAGTTGCTCTCTGCCTCTCGTGATTGCACAGGAAGGAGCTTGATTTTAGCTGAACTCTCGCGAGTTTCTGCTACCGTTCTCCTCTCCGATTTGTGGGTGAACCCTCGTGAGTGCCCGCTGCAATTCTCTTCTCCCCCATTTATGGTTGAACTCTCATGGTGAGCAAGTATCCCAATGTTCTTCACCTCAAAGCTTAAAAGATAAAATGTCAACATCATCCATCGGTGCCCCATTTTGGAGCGTTTCGTCTCCAAGTATCTTTATTCTCCTTTGTTATTGGAGTTACTAGAGGGACTTTCCCAGCAATAGTCGAGCCCTAACCCTTAAGCCCAAAACACTTTGACGAGTTGTTCGTCATCGGCTTCGTCGTCCTGACTCCCAACTTCATCCTCCCCACATACTTTGCCACAATTTGGGATCTAGGGTTCTTTTCATTTCTCGACTCCTCGATTGCTTCACAGGAAGTAGCTGATTTGGTTGTTTAAAATCATCAATCTTGGCGCTCTCAATTCACCACAATTTGTGCACAAATGTGTATTGTTAGGTTATTATATCATGGTTATGAATTTTACCCTCCTATTCTTTCCTAATTCATTTAGTGATTGTTCCAAGAGATCGAACTATTGAGCTAATCTAAATAATCTTCATATGTTTTTTGCTATAAATTGCAACTACTTTGGTGATGTAGGGGATGCTAGTTGTGCTAAAGTTGATATTGAGGTTGAGACTGGGTTTGGTGATGAAGGGCTGAAAGATAGTTTTCTTGATGGTTGTAGGAAAGTAATTGGACTAGATGGTTGTTTTATTAAGACTATAGTAAAGCAAATGCTGCTTTGTGCTGTTGGAAGAGATGGAAACAATCAAATTTGTCCAGTTGCATGGGCTATTGTTGAGGCAGAGAGATAGGATAGTTGGACATGGTTCATCAGGTTTCTATTTACAGACCTTCAAGTAGGGAAATGTGATGGCTGGACCTTCATAAGTGATCAACAAAAGGTAGAATTGGTCTCCAATTTCATCAATTCATTCGTAATAATGGTTGAATTATGTCTTGCAATGCTTTATTAACGCATTTTAATTTTATCTTATAGGGCCTTATCAATGTAGTTTTCTCATTGGCTCCTTTGCAGAACATCGGAATTGTTCAAGGCACATTTACGCAAATTGGAAAAAACTATACAAGGGAGAAACATTTTGAAATTACTTTTGGAGAGCTACATATGCCACATACGAGGTTGAATTCAACATAGCAATTAAAGGAATGAATGGGGAGTCTACTGGTATCTATGAAGACTTCATGAGGTAAGGGCCAGAGCACTTGAGTTGCCAATTATTGATATGTTAGAGGCAATAAGAACAACTTTGATGGTGAGAATGTATGAGAAAAGCCAGTTGATGGTGAATTGCCGAGATGAATTATGCCCAAGAATTAGAGCAAAGGTAGAGGAAGCAAAAACGAAGTCAAGGTTTTGTAGTGCCAAACCTTGTATTGGGGAAAAGTTTGAAGTTGAAGTTGATGATGATCAATTTGAGGTAGATTTGAGAGGGAGGACATGTGCTTGTAGGCAATGGGATATCTCAAGAATAAATTGTAGACATGCCATCTCATGCATCAGTTACATGAAATATGATGTTAACCAGTATGTTGATGATTGTTTCAAGAAGGATGCCTATAAAAGATATCACTAATTTCCACTACCAACATTGAATGGGAAGAAAATGTGGCCACCATCCATTAAAGATCCAATATTGCCTCTGCCATTTAGAAAGCTTCCGGGAGGCCCAAGAAACAACGTAATAAGCAAGGTGAGAATATTGAGAAGAGGACAAGAAAAAGGAAGGCCATAGTTAATCAAAATACTAATCCAATTAAATTGACAAAATTTGGGGCAATAATCTCATGCTCAAACTATCAATACTTGGGACATAACAAGAGAATGCCCCAAGCCACTAGCACCAACACAAATTAAACCTCTGGTAAGAAAAAAGAGAAATCAAGAAAACTTGTGTCCCTTGTATTCGGTACCAACATGGCCTTGTGACCATATTTACTATAACTAATATATGCTATTCTATGCGGGGTAAAAAGGGAGACCAAGAAAAGATCCCATGGTGGAAGGGACATCTACCGGACAAAGAGATACAAGAACACAAGAATTTGTAAGTCAAACACACCACATCTCAACTTAAGCGTTTGGACCATGTGGAACTCAAGAATCTGAAAATCATGCCCCACATTAAAGTAGATGTGAATTTGAATTCATGGTGAAAAAGCAATTGATTGTCCTTATTGGTTGTAATTTAAGTTTAGCACTAACGTAGAATTCTCGCTGCTTGTATTTTTTTGTTGTAATTAAAAACAAAGAGTACAAGCATTTTGGTTGTAAGAGAAGCTCCGTTTTTATTGATCTGCATGAGTTCTTTTTTGGTTTTAATCCAAGTTCAATGTAGAATTCCTACTACTCGTACTCTTTTGGTTGAAAATGAAAAGTAGATATATTTTGATTGTAATCCAAGCTCCTTTTTAATTGAATTGTAGGAGTTCCTTTGAGGTTGTAATCCAAGTTCAGCACTAAATTAATTCTTTTTTAGTTTTAATCCACCATTATAGGGAGGATTAGTCTGTCCTCTAGATGATGCTTCATGTGAATTGCCTCCCATTGATTGAAATTTGATATACCCTACTTAAGATAGTGGAAACAACATAGCTAATAAATAGAAAGTGACTATAGTTTTACGATTGCTACCTCTGGCTGTAAATATCTAGTCGATTCAGAACATTATCAGTTGCTATGGTGTAGAACTACTGGTTGAATTGTGGCACACTAAAATATAGTCACGCCCTTACAGTGAACATTGAAGGATTTGTTCGGTAATTACGTAATTGGTTACAATGCAATTGGTATGTACATAGTCCATGCGATGTGAATGCCATGCTATTTTGATAGAGAAATAGTTCCACAACTCAAGATTCGAGAGCTTCTTTAAAGTTTCGAAGACGACATCGATTTGCAAATTTTGGAGTCCCAGGACAACTTGAAAAAAATCCCACCTTTACATCAACAAAGATGGGTACAATATGAAAATCAATATAAATATTTAGTGACTACACATGTGAATGAGTTGACAAGATCATCCACATTCCAACGTGCACAAAACTGCAAGATATTTCCATGTTTTCCTCCCAATTTTTGCCAACTTGAATTCATATGACTACATATATTTTGACCTTCTTTTCAGACCATAACCCAAACAAAGAAACAGCCTTGGCATGTACTGTACTATTGTTATCTTAGCCACTACTAACACTCTTCTTTGGTCATCATTCTAAGGAGTTGCCAAGGAGTTGCTCCACCACTTTGAGTTGACTTACAGTTCAATCTCCCCAGGATACTGACATTGGGCCTCTACATAGCTTTTACCTTTTCGTCACCTTCTTTTCTTAGGGTGGATGACGACAATGTACTTTTTAGCAGAAACTTCCCAATCCCTTGCCTCTTACTCTCCCTCACAATGCACTCTCCATTTTCTATCTTGCCCTTCTCAACTTTACTATGTGGTTCTCATCGTTTTGGGCTTTGTATGATATTTTGCTCATGTGGTTCAAGGCTGGCTTTTTCCTTTGGCTAGGCACCCATTTGGAAAAGGACAGATTAGCGTGGTCCAATGGCTCAATTGGTAGTTTTACTGGTGCTCCAACTGTTTCTTGCTCATTTACCTGGCGGTTCCTCCCACTTAAGTCGGTGGACCTTTGTGGACTCTTGGCTCTAAAGCCCTACAAAACATATAAGAAATATGTGATGAGATTTGAATTACCAAAGACCTGCAATTATGACTCTATACATTTAGACTTATCAGGGGAATCCTAAGACTGCAATTTCATCGGATATCATATAATCTCAAAATATCAAGAACCTCTCAATTCCATTGCTCTAATTATCAGTAGGAAGATTGAATATCAAGAGAATAATGTAGTGACCAGTTACTGGTGTTATGGCTCCTACCCACGACCCTTTACTATATTTGTTTCACACTTCACAGGTGTGTTAGAACAAGGGCAAGTCCTATAAGGCACTTGCCTCAGTGTTCTACTAGTTCTCTAGAAGTTACTACTGACTTAATAGCGCAAAATCCGCATAAAATGAACTAACCCTAAATGGTGAGAGTGACCAAGTCTGCCTGTGATTGTGAGCTTGTGTCTTCCTTCTTGCCATGTCATCACCCTTGACATTCTCCAGTGCCACCATGAACGGGCCAAAATCATCATCCCACAGGCTCATGTGCTAGAAAGGGACCTTAAAACCTAATCTTGGGGACCTCGGTGAAGGTGAACTGATAGGACTTTGATTTAGCATGTAGCGGCCCCATATTCAAGCTCCGCCCACAAGTTCAGCCCTCATTTTATTGCTTAACTCAACCCCAACATCAACCTTAATATCAACTTTAGCGCAGCTTGCATCCCTTGCATCACCAAAGTAGATGCAATTGATAGGGAAAAGCATATAAAGATTATTTAGATCAGCTCAATAGTTTGACTCTTGAAACAATCATTAAATGAATCGGGAAAGAGTGGGAGGGTAGAATTCAGAACCATGATATGGTAGCCTAACAATACACATTTGTGCACAGATTGTGGTGAACTAAGGGCGCCAAGATTGATGATTTTAAACAACCGAATCTAGCTACTTCCTGTGAAGAATCAAGGAGTCGAGAATTAATAAGAACCTTAGATCTGAAGTCGATGACGAACAACCCATCAAAGTGTGTAAGGCTTAAGGGTTATGGCTCAACTTCTGCTAGGAGAGTCCCTCTAGTAACTCCACTAACAAAGGAGAATAAAGATACTTGGAGATGAAAAGCTCCAAAATGGACACTGATGGATGATGTTAACATTTTATCTTTTAAGCTCTGAGGTGAAGAACATCGGGATACCTATTCACCATGAAAGTTCATCCACAAATGGGGGAGAAGAGAAACGCAGTGGGCACTCATGAGAGTTCACCCACAAATCGGAGAGAAGAGAATGGCAGTAGGCACTCACGAGAGTTCAGCTAAAATCAAGCTCCTTCCTGTGCAATCACGAGAGGTGAAGAGCAACCAAAATCCATGAAGAACCCTAACCCCCAAAATGAAAGAGATGAAGAGACGAAGAGAAACAGAGAGACGAACAACTATTCCTTCTTGTGCAATCACGAGAGGCAAAGAGCAATTGAAATCCATGAAGAACCCTAATCCCCAAAATGAAATAGACGAAGAGACAAAGAGAATAGAGAGACGAACAGCTATTTCATGGACACATAAGGAAACACCGTCGTTTCCCTTTAACTAATCCACGTGGAGGCCATATCAGCGTCTTTCACATTTCATTTGACATGTCATCTGCCACGTGAGATTTTTAACATAGTCTTTTAACGGAGGGTAGATCTGTCACATAGATAAAAGTTTAGGGTTTTTAGCGTCGCAAAAAAATCGTTTGGGGTAAATGTGTCACGGTGGGAATAGTTTGGGTTTTTTCCTTTGTTTTATCTTCAGTTATATTAGTATCCATGGGATTTTGAGCAGCTTCCAAATTATGATTTATTTCCTGATTCGCAACAGCACATCAACTTTATATTCTATCTATAAGGCTTTATAGATGGAATAATTAATTGCGTGAGAATCTTTAAAGTCTATATTTTGATCTTTAAGGCTTAAGATCGATTTGTCAATTTTATGCGTGAAATCTTCTAGTGAATTTAGATGTTGTTTTCATATTAGAATATGTTCGATGAATTTGATTGATTTGATGTAATTAAAAAAATCAAAATAAAGAATATATTGCATGTAGATAAATTAGGACATTATAGATAGCATTGCATATTTAGATTAGGTTTCATATTAGATAGCATTGCATGACACATAATTTATTTCAAATTGAAAAAAAATACAAAAAATGTCTTATGCACGTCAATGTCACAAGTCATGCGCATGCCATATATATTTGCACGTTAGGTATTGCATGTCATATAAAATTTAGGTGCATAAATCTCATGCAATGTTATTACAATGTCATCTAAAAATTGCATGTTTAGGTTATAGAAACTTCATATCATGTTAGATTAATACATTTAAAAATCTAGGGTTATGCATTACATGTCAAATTAGGTTAGAATTGATATTCATATTAGATCATTTAATTTTAAATGTACATTATATTAAGTTAGTCACATGTTTAACTTAGGCATTTATCTAATTACGAATTTCCATTAATTAATAAAAAAACATCATTCGCATGTCATGTAGATAATTACATGTTTTCAATTAATTTAGTTGAGTTACATGTCACGTTTACTAGTTTAATTTAGAATTGCATAATATTTTTAGTTAGTCGCATATAGGGTCGATTCTTCATTACATTCATTACAATTAGCATAGTATATGTATAAAAAGTGAAACTCCCTAAAAAATATTTAAAACTTAATTTTTGCATACTTTGTTAGTTTTCATGTTAGAATAGTATAATAATAATAAAAACCATTTGACTTGTTTTGTTAGGTCACGTTTGTTTCATTGAGCATTTACATATATGTTTACACACCCGCATGATCACTACACATGTTAGGAAGTTATTTAAAATCAACTCAAGCTGCCTCTAAAATATTCTTTTGGAAATAGAAGAAATGGTACCAAAATGACGTTAAAGTAATCTAACGTAATCAAGTCTCCGTACCCATAGTCTCTGGTTCGTAAGGGTAAAGTACAACTCTTGATACTTTATATGGGTTTCTAATCGATCCATTGTAAATCGATTAGTGGCGACTCTAATTGAAATCAATTTTATATGATAAGAAATGTAATTTAAGTTGCGAATTGTATGAACTTGGGAGAGCTTGAACTAAGTTAAATTTAGTAATCCATCAGCCAAACCCTAGCTAGTGCACCTTCAGAGAAGTCACGACAATTGTCAAATGCTTGACTTGCCAGCAAGTTAAAGTGCAACCTTTTTAAACCAGGTGGGCCGTTAAATCCCTTGAATATTCTTGAGTGGAAATGGGAGCACATCACCATGGATTTCATCTTAGGATTGCCTCGTACTTCTAAGGGATATGATTCTATATGGGTGATTGTGGAACACCTAACTAAAGTTCACTCAGTTCTTGGCCGTATGAGTGGATCGCTCTTAAGAGAAGTACGCTGAGTTGTACATGCAACAAATTATTAGATTGCATGGAGTCCTGGTGATGATTACCTCGAACCATGATCCGAAATTTATTGCGATGCTTTGGTTAAGTCTACAAGCCGCTATAGGTAGTTAGCTTTAATACAGCATGGCATACCACACACAAAATCGATGGTGGGTCCGAGAGGACGATTCTAACCTTGGAAGATATGTTATAGACTTGTTTGATCGATTTCCGAGGTAGCTGGGATGAACATTTGCCATTGGTTGAGTTTGCCTACAATAAAAGCCATTAATAGAGTATTGGTATGGCACTACTCGAGGTATTATATAGGAAGACTTGCAGAACTCCAAATTGTTGAGATGAAGTTGGTGAAAAGAAACTCACAGGACCGGAGCTAATTCAACCGAATGCCAATGTGGTGCCAATAATCCTTGAACAACTCAAGAAGGCGTGAGTCACCAAAAGAGTTATGCGGATAAGCATTGGAGACCCTTAAAATTCAATGTTGTCAACCAAGTGTTCCTAAAGAGCTCATTGGTAAAATGTGTGTCATGTTTCGAGAAGAAAGGCAAATTGAGTCCACGTTATGTCGAACCGTTCAAAATCCTAGAGAAGATCGGGGAAGTGGTGTAATCGAAATTGTCCAGCATACATGATTATTTCAAGTGTCTACGTTTTGAAAGTACGAGCCCAATCCTTCCCATGTGCTGGATTTAAGTCAGTGGATGCTTATGAGAAAGTAAGTCATGCGGAAGAGTCGATAGAAATCCTAGATCGAAGAGAACATATGATAAAAAACAAGACCATTCCATTAGTAAAGGGCTTGTCGTGTTACCATAACGTGGAAGAGGTCACGTGGGAAAGCAAGGACTCAATGAAAAATGAGTATCCTCGTCTATTCGAATAATCGGGTATGTACAAATTTCGAGGACAAAATTTATTGAGGAGGGGAATTGTAACATCTCGAAATGTAACATTTGCGTGTCAATCTTCTCATAAGTTTATTTTTATAAATATTTTAATTTGGATTGTGGCCTATGAGCCCAGGAATAGTTTTCATTCCGGGAGTACTGAATTTTCGAGAATTTCATTTAGGTCCCTCGAAAATTCAAAATTTGCATCTTGGCCCTAAAAACCTTGAATTTGTGACCTGGGGAAATTTATATAAAATTTTGGGATTTTCTCTTTAATTTTTTGTTGACTGGTCAACAGTCAATGTTGATCGGTCAACGATTTCAGCCAAAGACTGGGTAACTCTCGTAGACGAGCCAAACGGGCCATGTGTGGACTGGTTCGACCTGCCACATGTTTGCTAGAGCACACTCTGTTTTTATTTTGAAGATGACAAAAATGGAAGTTAGACTTAGGCAGAGTTTGAAGGTGTCAAACTCAAGTAGAGTCTAAAGTGGTTAGACTCAGGTAGAGTCTGGAGAGACAAGACTCAACAATGGTCTAAAGATAATCAGATTCAAACAGTAAAGTATGATGGATCTCACTTAAATCCAGAGAAGACAAATTAAATGAGATGGTATTTTTATGGATTTGATTTGTGTGGATCTATGACAGCTTACTGGTTGGATAATTTGGTTGATTATTCTTATATGACTTATTATGGAAATAATCAATCAACTAGAAGGTGAGTTAATGTAGCAAGTATTCACTTATAGAAATCAATATTATGTTTGTATGGGCGATTAAGATTGATGGACTCTTATCACTTTCTTCAAATGGCTCGATTTCCCTTTAATGATTATATCCAATGGGTAGATTGGAAGAGCTCCTTTGTAAAATGCCAATGGTCAGAAAGGTATGAAGGAGTATATAATGGAGACATCTCTAGTCATCCAAAGTAATGTGTACGAGAGATTAATTCCAAATTCTGAAGCTATTTGTTACACTTGTCATTTACTAATTGCTTATATTGTACTCAAAAGAGATAGATTCATACTAGTTTCATTAGAGCAAAAGACTTTTCATAGACAAGCTTCAATCTTGAGACTATAACTCTTTTGATTCATATTAAACTCTAGCCAATAGGTTGTTAGAGAGGGAGAATGGACGTAGGCTTAAGTAAAACTGAACCACTACAAACTTTGTGTTTAATTATCTTCCTTTAACTCTCTACTTGTGCTTATTGTTTTTGAATATTCACCAACTGATCTTAGTATTTGTTAATTCCGCAAAAAAGTTTCCTAGAACACCTATTCACCCCCTCTAGGTATACACACTAGTCTTTTCAATTGGTATCAAAGCCAAGTTGCTTGTTTTATTGAAGTGTTTTACTTTTGAGCAAAAATATCTATTGGGTAGTGTTTTGGCTCTAGGTTCAATTGAAGGGTAGAGCAACACTAGACCTCCTAATTTCGATGGGAATGAGTAAAATGTTTGGAAGAATAAAGTGAAGGCCTTCGTAAGATTGAAATATCCTATGGAATGGAAAGTGGCAGAGAATGGAGTAAATCCCAAGGCCATATGAACTTCGGGAATAGATGTTGTTAAAGCTAGGGAGATGTCACAAGCAAAACTTACTAAGAGACATGGAAGCTGGTGGATATTGGTCAGGGGAAATATCATATGTGTCCAGAAAAGCTAAATTAATCAAATTCAAGAGGCCATAAACAAATCGGATGTAGATGTTGTCACGGCCCGCTCCTGGGCACATGGTAGTTCCTGATTACCTTCTCTTTTGGCTAAATAATGAGTGATGTCTCAAATAGGTCATTGGCCTTCTTAATCATTAGAGTATACGCAACAAGAGCGAGATAAATAATTACAAACACAATCATTAATGTCAAACCATAAGACATCGCTTTTCTTTATATACATCATGAGGATTACATAGTTGGTCCATCAAAAGTCTATTACAAAAGCAAGGACATTCATAACCAGCAACATTTACATTTAAAATAGCGAGGTAAAGAGAGGGGTTGGACTAGACACATATAGTTAAACAAAAGAGTCCCAACCTATTGATCAACCTAGGGTAGGTAGTCCTAGGGATCACCTATTTCCTCTTCAGTGCTCGAAATTACCTCCGGCTTGTCTTTCTCCTCGGAGTGCTCCTCCTCGGGGTCCATGATCTATCTCTGAAATGGTGGGTGTTTGTGGGGGTGAGATATGAGAATATCTTAGTGAATTGACCCTAACCCAAAACTAGGAACAATACTGCCATAAGATCCCTAATTGTGTCCCATCCTTTAATGGTCGTCTCTAACTACACTCCCATCACCTAACTCTTGCCTAGAGTTTAATCCTTTATAATCCTTCCAACGAAATCAGAAACTTCATCGTTCTCATTCTCTACAATCTAACTATGAGTCGATTAGTTTGTGACCTAGACTTGGCACTAAACCCAACAAGCCTATCAAGCTAGATTCAACCACTATAATAACATAATTTTCAATAAGTGAATAAACCATCATTAAATAAATAATTGCACAATTAAATGCATAAGGCTGTCCACAACCGACCTAAAATCCTAAATAAGCCTTCTCGGCTCATTGTCGTTTTTCATGTTCAATTGTCCCCCATCGCAGTCTTATTAGCAAATTGGCTCATCAACCATACTTCAATCCATTCAATTGCCAAATCCATGGCACGTTATCTCAAGCCATAATTGGCCTTAATCATCCCATCCACTAATCCATTCAAACGCCAAATTCAGGGCATGTTAATCCGAGCCACGATTGGCCTAAATCATCCAATGATGCAACCAATTATCCAAACCTTCCCAATTAAACTACTAAAGCATTAGTACACCTAAAAAGGTTTAGGAGTCTACTTACCTCAAATCGAGTCAATAAAGCGAAGGGTGTCGATGGATCGAGGCGGGCCGAGCCTATGGTAAATGGTTATGGGCAACGGACCAGCTTCGATTTTACGTACGACGCTAGAACAAACCCAATTGGGCAGTTTGGGTAGGGAACCGGGTCAGGAAAATCAGGTCAGTGGACGTCTTGCCAGTTGGAGGCTCGATTCTCTTTCCTCGAGCCAAATCAGAGCTAGGGACCGACTAGGCTTTTAAGAAGACTCCAAGACTCTTCAATTGAGGGTGGTGTTGTCGTTAGTGGTGGCCGGAGCAGCAAGGAATAGTCCCTCGAATCCGGTAGTCGCGCGGGCTGGAATTCCATAAAAAGGGGTAGAAGAAATCGAGCTTTAATTCGCATGACATTGACCAAATTTATCGATTCAACTAGCTGGGTTATATTCTTAGGATGTCTAGGAGTCGATTGGAGGTGGTGGAGTGCAATGGGTCTCGCCAAAATTGGTGCAACGACGGATTTTGGGTTCCAGCCGCCCAATTTGGGGCAAAAGTCTACCAATTGAAAAATGGTCAATCTAAGACCAAATCAATTGCAACCAAAGCTAGATCCAAGTTCAAGAGATGTCCAAGAACCTATTGAAAGAAACCGTTTTGAGTGGGCATCGCCGGAATGACGAAATTGCTAGATTTAGGGTTTCGGGGTTTGGTATGGGCGAATCTCGGTTAAATCCAAAAATAGTTGAACCGAGACCAAATCAATCTAATTACAAGCCCTAACTAGAGTAAATGAGTACCCAGAAATCTAATGGAAGTAATGACACAAGCCCTAGATTGAAGGATTGGAAGAAATCGCGATGAAGAGGCTTGGTGAGATTACCACAGCACAGGGGTTTGACCAAACCGTGGGGCCCTTTTTCTAGTGCTTTCGGCGGCATTTTTGGTGGGGACAGTAGCGACGATTGATGGCTTCTTGAAGAAGGTGTTGCAGGCTTCATAAAAGGGACCAACGACAAGGAAAATAAAGCTCTGAGTTGGGCGAAGATGGTGCGCGAAAGTGGCTGGCTGGGCTCGAGTGATAACAGGGGTGACGAATGGTTGAAGGTGAATGTGAGCTTGTCGAGGGTAGGTGGTGGCAATCCAACGGCCAAGACGTGATGCTTATGGCCAATGGTAATCTT
Organism: Melaleuca quinquenervia; assembly: GCA_030064385.1. NCBI lineage: Eukaryota > Viridiplantae > Streptophyta > Magnoliopsida > Myrtales > Myrtaceae > Melaleuca > Melaleuca quinquenervia. The sequence continues at coordinate 8,003,397 of CM057721.1, read as the reverse complement.
TGCCAGTGACTAACTGGCCGTAGCTCATAAATGGGACAACCTATACGTGTGCACTCCATATGCTCGTTGAAAAGCCAGAGAGGCTGAAGAACAAAGAGGGGATTGGGCTCTTGCGTGGACCAGGCCAAGTCTACGTGCTTCTTGGGCCGGGTTGTCGCGCATCCTGGGCCATGTCTAACCATTTCCTCACAGGTCAAAGTTGACCGTTGACCAGTCGACGGTTTGACCGTTCACCAAAAAGTCAACCCTAGGAAAATTTTCTTAAAATACCCAATAGGCCCAAAATTCACTCCTTTTGAGGCCAGAATGAAAAAATTTGGGGAACCAAAACATGATTTTTAGAAGTTCAAAATCACCCGAAATGAGAATTCACGATTTAGCCTAGGGCACTCTCGAGGCCAATAGGCCACTAACTAAACCTGTAAATTCACTCAAATAAATCTCTTTTAGGGGTCGGAAGCGGATCGTTACAGATACATCAAAAGAAAGACGGACTAAAGAAGATTGGGGTGACTATCAAATTCCATAGTAATCGTCCAAAAAAAAAGTACATGGACATGGGAGAAATTGTCGTGGGGAATCCATAGATGACTTTGACGAGTGTAAACCCGAGATCCTCAAACAGCCAGGATAGTCTCCCAATTTCACCAGAGATTTCACCTGCTAGTCCCGCATACTGGCTCCTAACCCCTCAATCATTTCTGGCTATCCAACATCATCAAGTAACATTCTTATGGATGAACAGCCCATCCTAGTCAGTTTCAGTTCACTTTAAATTTACGATTAAATCAGGTGGTTTATCTGTCTTTAACAGCTGCCGATCCAACTCCACCAGCAATTAGATTTCATTGCAGAGCACCTTACACCAACACTTCACTATCGTCAAATAAAGCATGGGAGTTCACTGATATTCTCGTTCATACAAATATCCTAACCTTGTAAACGATGCACCTAAGCATTAGCATCGTAAACTAATTTCATTACCAAATCAAATATCTATATCCTCCAAACAGTAGAAACATAATGCATTTTCATTATATTGATAGCAAATCCATTCCTCTTTTCTTCGACGACTGACCAAAAAAGGGCTTCAGGAGTCAACATTTAACAATTTCCTTGCTCTGAAAGCCTCTGCAATAATTAATTGAAGTACTTCTTCGTAGCTGCAGCAATGCACAATTGAGGGACAGTTCATTTTAGTTGGACTGACAAAAATTTCAAGGATATCAATGCAACAATTTAATTTTTGATTTGATTTCTCGAACCTCTGAAACCTAAAGATCTTTAACTGAGAAATAAAACAAGAGAAAAAAAATGAAAGAGTAGATGAAGGATATGTGCAGCTGTACCGATTTGTAAATATATATGTACGACCTCAGAGCTCCTCTAGATATTACAAACTAGAAGGATCTACTTCTTATTTTATAGGATTGAATTTGCTTGAGTGGACAACAATTTGTGGGCAAAAGGGTTCCGTTGCAGTAACTTTGAAACGCTCTTTGTTGGGAAAGTTTAATTGAATGACTTATTTATCATATGATTGAGTGGCCGAATAGCAGAATTACCTGTTATTTTTCTAGACGAATCCACTCATTGCTGCTACCCCAATGAGGACCTCCTTCCATGCCTCCACTTCATTGTGGTCGAAGTTCGTCCGGGGCTTGTCTAGATCGCTTTTATATAAACCAGTTTTGAGCTTAACATCATCAATCTCCACATCGTAGAACATGGGGAGGATTCTTCTTTTCCCCTTTGATTCTGATATGCATTTTACCATGTGGACAAGTTCGCAGAGACACCAATGACGCAAAACATAATTTCTAGAGAAGATGAATACGTAGATATTGGAGTTAGTGAGTGCTTCTAGAGTCTCTTCCCTAGTCCCTTCATTGGACGTCAAATCTTCTTGATCACTATAAACATAAATTCGATCTTGTAACATCCGCTAGTGAAGGAAATTAACCATGCTGAAACGAATGTCGGGTCCCCTAAAACTCAAGAACACATCGTACATAGGTAATTTATGTGAAAGCCAAGTCGATCTGGATACATCCAATAATCTTTCCAAAATAATGCGGCCATGACTATCCAACAAGTAGCTTTCTAAGCCCTCAACACCCTCAACGGCTCTTAAATTTGGACAAGCTTCTAGCTCTAGATGTTGTAGCTTACCCAACTTGGATAAATTGGGTAACTCTCCTATTAAATCACAACTGGAAAGGAGGTACTGCAAAGATTCTAGTTCTGATAAACCTTGAATCTCAACTAGCCTATTCAAGCCCTTTAGTTCCAAGCGTTCCAGACTCCTCAAGAGTGACAGACCGGGTATTTCCTCAAGGGATTTACATCTACGTATAAATAGTTCTCTCAAATGTGTTAGGCTTGGATTGATAGGTAGGTGTGATATTGCACAATCAATTACATGCAGAATTGTCAAATTTAACAAGTTGGAAAATTGTGGCAATGGACTAATACCCTTGAGTTTCAAGGTTGACAAATGAGATGGAAGCTGATAGGATGGTTGCTCTCTCACTAAAGCTGCTTCAAGTTTTGGCTGATAGTCCCGCCAAGTAGAGCGAGGTATATTGATTGAATTGCTGAATCTTTGTAATTCCAAATGTTCTAAGCCAGGGATGCTTGAGAGGTGAGGGACAAGAGGGAAGTCTGGAGCTTGAACTGCAAGGAACTTTAGACTTGATGGAAGAGCTGGCACTTGTTGAAGCTCAATTGAACCCACTTCAAGTTTTTGCAGATGGAGACGATTTATCTCGGGAGGCAATCTAGAAACACTCGTAAATGCTAAGTTCAATGTCTTCAAATGGAATAGTTTCCCAATTTCCTCCAAGTTTTTATTTTATCTGTTAGATCCCAAGATCTATTGGCATATAAACACTCAAACATCTCCAGTTCTCCAATAGTATGAGGAAACTCCTTTATCTTCGTTTTACGCATATCCAATACCCTTAATTTCTTTAAGTTTCCAATAGAATCGGGTAGTTCAACTAGGCCTAACACTGCTACAGACAACTCTATCAACATCTTTAGCTGCCCAATTGAGCTTGGAAGTTTCTTTATCCCCACGCATCCATGCATAGTAAAGCGTGTAAGACTCACCAACCCTCCAAATGACTCTGGAAGTTGGCAAATTTTAGGGTGCTCGTTTAATGTAAAACTCGATAGAGTTTTCAAATTCCCAAATCTCTCTAGACGCTTCAAGAGTCCAAAATTTTTGGGCATGACAATCTGCTTTAAAGATTGTAGAGAACTGACTTCTTCAGGCAATTCCCCAAGATAACTACACCCTTTGATATTCAATGTCTCTAGGAGTTGAAGCTTAGAAATGGAGGGGTGAATTGTGGTTAAGTTCGAACACCGTGCAAGTATTAACGTCTCCAAATATGTTAAATTAGAGAAATCGGGTGTCCTCCTCAACTTTATGCAATTCGTTAAATCTAGCACTTTTAGTATTTTTGTCATTTGCAAAGAAAAATGTGGAATTAAAAAGAATGAAACACATCAATCATCCTAGATATTTTACTTAAGTAATTATCTGCATTTTCATAATTCAATGTACTCCCGCATCTATTGGCAAACAGAGCAGCCTAACTACTCATAAAATTTATTAAAATCATCCTCAATGTAATTGAAAATTTATTAAAATCATTTTTATATAAATTTACTACTCATAACTACATCTTAGTGGTGAAATAGTAAGTTAAGAATGAATTCATTGTCTACTAGAGAGATTTATAGTGTAATAAAAAAAGTAAGTTTGTAAAGTATCACAAGTAACCCATACTACGATTAATTCATACTCTACCAACCTGATAAATCAATTATTTTATTTGTATGTTACTGAAAAATAAAACCTGGTACTGGTAAAATCGAAGCAATGGCCAACAGTATTAAATTATTAAAAAAAAAAGAGAGAAAATTGTAAGGCGTCGTTATGTAATAATATTTTATCGCGATCAAGTTTGCAGAAAAAGAGATGTATAGTACAAGGTTTTACCAAAGGAACACCAAAGTCTAGAACTCTATATTGAGTCTATAGACTATATGAGAATGGGACACTTCTATATATCCCTCACTCATGCATTTCATGACATAGAGTCGTAATTAGTTTTTGAAACAAAAAGAAAATTGTAAAGTGTCATAAAAGAATTTACGATGTGATTATATTCCGTCGTGATCAAGTCTTAAAATTGCCTTAGAAAAAGAGACGTTCAGTACAAGGTTGTACCACAGGAACATCAAAGTGTGATCCTCCCTTCTTAAAAAAGGTCTAGTGGAGATAAAGAATTTGACTATGTGGTCGATAGAATGCACATCTGCAAGAATAATAATGTTGATTCTGATATTATATTAAAAATATAATTCAAAATATTAAGCTGATAAGTGGAGGAAGACCGTATGAATATAAAGACCACACAAGACATAAAGCATCCAAAGTCCAAACTCAAAAGCAGATAAATGTAGAATTCCTCAAACCAAGTCAATGATGGATGCTTGGATGATACTGTGGATTGGAAACACAGCTAATGACTCTTGCTAGTACGGATTTACGCATATCATATTTATTTGTGGTTCAATTACTAAAGCAATCTATAGTGAATAGATGAAACATCCACCAACAATAATATTCCGCACGTAATATAATTTTATTGGGCTGTCATATGATTTTATAGCTTCCTCTCCTTTCTTTTCAATTGTGTTACTGGTAGTGGTCAACTCTAGATCGGGTTAGACTAGCCCAAAATTATTTAGATTGTGGGAGTACGCCACCTCTATGTCCGTGCATTGTAAACATGATGAAAAGAAGATGAATAGAGTAGGGCATATCATACCTGGATTTGGCTCCACCCACCCCAATCATCTTCGATATTGCTCCTTGAAAGGTCTAGCATGACCAAATTAGCAAAATAGAAACTCTCCACATAAAATTCCTCATGCATAGCTTCCCAAGAAAACCATCTTAACTCCGAAAGAAGATTCTCAAAATTGCCAAAAATACCGATGCCTTTCATTTGAAGGAACCTCATATTTGGTAGAGCAGCTAATTCTTCAGATGCAATGCTCCGGTTGCAGCAATTAGAAACCAGGCTTAATGCTACCACATCTTCATTTTTCTGCATATCACAGTCCCAATATTGAGCAGGCAACATGCGGTTTACAAAGCTACAACAGAGAGGACCCATAAGCACGGTCGAACAATTTTTCCAACGGTTGAGCTCGCCATATACGCTTTCCAGAACTCTCATTTTCCCAACAAGTAGTTGTTTCCTCTTCTTCTACATGAATTAAATTTCGAGTCTGATGGTATCATATTTTTGGTTTGTACTTTTCCGGAAGTACAATGTACATATTAATTCAAAATTCTTTTTATTTCATTCTAAAAAAATCGGGTTTGAAAATAATCTTAAAGTTCTTCATAAAGTAATTTTTTTTCATTTTACCTGGATCACACGCAAACTTTTTTTTTGTGTTTTCAAAATTTCCAAAAAGCTACTTTTTATAAACTACGACAAAGAAAATAAGCCAACTGTCAGGAAATCCTTTTTTGGCTTTCTCTTCAAATTTTGAGGCATTCGATCTGAAGGCTTGACAGAGATGTAATCCCCGCAAGACAAAAGCGACGTTAAACAAAACTATCTATTGGATGCATATTTTAACAGAATTGCTGCATTAGATAGGAAAGAGAAATTCAAAGAATTTCTTGCACCAAATATTTTCAAACATATGCAGTTCCAATTTACCTTTTTTCGCTTCAGTAGTTTTAGGATATACTTGAAGAACAATGTACCTTCCAAAGTCCCGAACTTGGTCATGCATCCAAAACCTATTATCATCTCTAATTTTGATCAAGGACCTTTGAGTGAGAACCCTCATTGCAATGCTGGGAAAGTATCCACAATCCTTCCACATGATAACAGGATATGTTCTGTCAGAATTGATGACAAAGTAGGCTACATCCAGAAATACTTCTTGGTGCTTATCCTCTAATCGTTCATAACTTATCATTAATGTATCTTGGACATCCTCAAAAGGACCTTCCTTTAACTTCTTCAGCATCTTGTCCCATACTTCTCTTTTATCTGAATGCCCTAAATCTTTGCCCCAGTAAAAAGATTGGACCCTATTACCACAATGGCCAAAGGAAGCATGCCCACTGTACAAACAATTTTTCTCGAAAAAACATCATATTCTTCTATAGGAGAGTCAGGTCCGAATGCATGCTTATAAAACAAATGAAGTGCTAAATCCATGTACTTCATAACGCAATATTCCTTTAGGTTGGTTGAGGACCTTTACTAGATGAGCCCACTTGAGTCATCAGGATGCCTTCGTCCCTAGTTGTGGTAATGATTCTACTACCAGAATAAAACTAATCAATTTTTCTAGCTGCTAGTTTTTCAAGTTGCTCTTTCTTGTCTAGATCATCCAGAACAATGAGTACTTCTTTATTACTCAATGTTTTTTTTTTATCATCTTGATCCCACCATCAACATCTTTAACGTGGTTAGCAATCCCATAACCGGCCAAATCTGATAAGAGCTTTTTCTACAATTCTATGAGGCCACCAAGAGCTTGCGACGATGCTCGAATGTCTTCAAGAAAACAACAACGTTCAAAGTGACTAGATATTTTGTTGAACATTACTTTGGCTAGAGTCGTTTTTCCAACACCAGCCATGCCATAGATACCTACAAAACGTACGCCACCAGAGCCAACATCCAGCAATTTCATTATGGCTTCCATCTGAGTAGTATCTTCAACCAAATGTTTAGTCACAATCATGTGTCTTGTATTAAGCTCACGGCAAACCTCTTCAACAATCAATTCAATTTGTTCTTCTTGGCTGTAGCGAAGCATGAAAAATTTGTTTCAATCAAAGACATGACAGAATGCAGGATTCTAGGGAACATGTGGATTCATAACTCGGCTATTTCAGTTAGTCAAAGCAATGTAATTAAGCATTATAATAAGTTGAACTGGAAATTTTCAGGTGTAGATTGGGATTGACAGTTTTTTGTAGGTTTGAGAAAAGCTTTTCACCGACACCTCATTACCTTTTGTAGTTTCTCAAGCGCAATCTTAGTCAAGATCCCATTATCTTCCGATGTAATGTCACATGGATATGAGTTTAAAAAATTTTGACACACAAAGTTTCATCCAAAGAAATTGTTGGAAATATATCTGGACTTTGAGTACAAAATGGAAACTTTTCTAATACGAATAGATAACCTAGTTGGAGTTGGTTTTCCACCATAAATAGGTCTAATGTTTTGGACCCAATTATATATACACACACATACGTATACACATATAAATGTAAGGAGTGTGACTTTTTGTGAAGAGTACCTAGAAGGTGACTCCTTCGTGAATTACACCTTAAGAGCTTTTAGTGTTACGCCCGAACAGTCACAAGTTTAACGACTAAAATAAATAAATAAAAATTAATTTCGAAAATAAAAATAATGAGTTGATTAAGATTAATATGGACTGCGGCGCGCAAGCGTGCAAAGTGCGTCAATTAAACGCGTCAAAAACGCGCATAATCGCGCACCCGCACGCGGGTACAGTGAGATCTAGCCCACTAGACTATTTCTAATAAAATAGTAAATCCAAATCATATATAAAGTGACAGAACTTTCCTTTCTTTCCCATGTGGGATAAGGAAAATATCTCAAGTTTGTTTTACAAACAAACAATTCCAACAATCCCCCACTTTGTTTGTAAAACAAAATTTTAAGATAAAATACAGCCTAATTTCCATGAGATCAGTATACATACATGAAGGTGTCTTTCGAGTTAAACCTACATTTAGTGCAAGTATCTCAAAGCTCTATCAAAGTCACAAGTAGCTGCTGGCATTAAACTTGGTACTTTTAGTAATAAAGCCGGACATACCACACATATATTGACCTCTTGTTTCAACGAGAAGTTTATTATTTACTTAGCACTATTATGGCCTTGTGCTTGTACCTTTTCATGAGCTCTCTAGAAAGCAACCCTAACTTTCGTAAGAAGCGGCACCACTTCTAAGCTCATATAGGTGAAGTATTCTAACGTGTTTCTGTTACTAATAAACACGTTACATTAAAGTATTATACCTCATTAAGAATAAAATTCAACCTCTAGAACGTAACAGACGACACTGACTCCTCACGTCGGGGCTAACGTCAATATCAAACAATCACTTTCAGTAACTTGTTATTACCCATTAAACCATATAACTAGTGATGTTCTAGTATAAGGTCGAGTTACTATCACCGGTGATTTTAATCGAAGGGTTTAAGCCCCATTTCTTTTGAGCTCTTTTTTACTACCTCTCTTGGTAGTGCCTTTGTAAAAGGGTCGGCCAAATTCTTGCTTGACCTTATGTAGACAATTGTTATGGTACCATCTTGAATCAATTGTCTCACGTACTCATGCCTTAGGTTAATATGCCTAGACTTACCATTGTAAGTGCTACTATATGCTCTTGACAAAGTAGCTTGACTATCACAATGTATAGAAATGGGAGGCATAGGACTAGGCCATAATTTGATGTCCAACAACAAATTCCTAATCCATTCAGCCTCTTTCCCAATTGCTGCTAAAGCAATAAATTCCGATTCCATCGTTGAGTGAGATATACAAGTTTGTTTCTTGCTCGCCCAAGAAATTGCACATCCTCCTAATGTGAAGATCCAACCAGAAGTGGAAAGTCTATCTCCTACACTTGTAATCCAACTAGCATCAGTATATCCTTCTAGTACAGACGGATAATTATTATAGAACAAACCCAAATTTTTGGTTCCCTTAAGATAGCCAAAAATTCTTGTTATAGCCTTCCAATGTTCTCTACTTGGATTACTAGTGTATCTACTCATTTTACACACGGAATATGCAATATCAAGTCTTGTACAATGCATCGCATACATTAAAGACCATATAGCACTTGCATATTCAAGTTGTGCCACTGCTCTACCAGAATTATAACTCAATTTCACACTAGCATCAAATGGAGTACTCACCTCTTTAAAGCCAAGATGCTGAAATTTATTCAACATTTTTTCAATGTATCCTATTTGGCTTAAAGAATAACCCCCACTATGTTTTTATAACTTTGATGCCTAAGATAGTATCTACTTCGCCCAAATCTTTCATTTTAAAATTTGATAGTAAATACTTCTTTGTCTCATTTATTCCAGTCATATTAGTTCCAAAAATAAGCATGTCATCGACGTATAAATAAACTAAGACGCCATAGTCTTTAGTAAACTTTGAGTAAATACATCTATTAGCACTATTATGTTTGAAACCATTCGATATTATGACTGAATCAAATTTCTCATGCCACTGCTTTGGAGCTTGCTTAAGCCCATAAAGAGATTTAATTAATTTACATACTTTCCTCTCATTTCCGGGAAGAACAAAGCCCTCCGGTTGTTCCATGTAAATTTCCTCATTTAAATCTTCATTTAAGAAAGCAGTTTTAACATCCATTTGATGAACATAAAGATCATAAATAGATGATAAGGAAAATAAAATTCGAATAGATGTTATACGTGTCACGGGAGCGTACGTATCGAAATAATCTATTCCTTCTTTTTGTTTAAATCCTTTGGCCACTAGCCTAGCTTTAAAAGCTTGAATAGAACCATTAGAATTAAAATTTTTCCTAAAAACCCATTTGCACCTAATAGGTTTTGACCATTTTGGTAAATCAGCTAAAACCCACATGTTATTGGACATTATTGAGTCCATTTCATCATTTATAGCTTCTTTCAAAAAAGAGACATCTCTAGAAGACATTGCCTCATCAAAGGTTTTAGGGTCGTCTTCTAAATTCAATGACAAATGGTATTTATTTACCACGTTATTATCATTGTCTCCTTCTACAAGGAAAATACGAGTAACAAAGTCAAGACCAAAGTCTTTTACTTTTCTAACTCGAGTACTTCTTCTTGGTTTGGTCACATCTTGAGAATTATTTGTTTTCTTCTCATTAGACTGTTCTTGTACTTCTATGGGTCTAGAATTATTATCTTCAATAATTCCAAAGTCTTTAGAACATTTATCTTCAAAAAACTCAACGTCTCTTGATTCCACTATGACATTTGACTCTAAGTCAAGAAGCCTATAAGCTTTGCTATTTTCAGCATAACCAAGAAAAATGCTTTTAATAGCTCTAGGACCTAATTTTGTTCTTTTAGGGTCCGGTACTCGGTAATAAGCCAAACACCCCCACACTTTAAGATATGATAAATTTGGCTTTCTACCCTTCCATAATTCATATGGACTAACATTATTCTTTTTAGATGGTATTCGATTATGAATATGCCATGCAGTAAGTAATGCTTCTCCCCATAAATTAATTGGTAGCTTTGAATTCGTAAGCATACAATTAATCATTTCTCCTAAAGATCTATTTTTTCTTTCAGCTAAACCATTTTGTTATGGAGTGTATGGTGCTGAAGTTTGATGAATAATACCATGGTCTTCACAAAATGATGAAAATTCGTTTAAAAAATATTCACCACCTCTATCCGAACGTAGAACTTTAATCTTTCTTTCCAATTGATTTTCTACTTCGGCTTTATAATTTTTAAACATGGTAAATGCTTCATCTTTTGATCTCAGGAGATAAACATATAAGTACCTACTGCAATCGTCCACAAAGGTAATAAAATACTTTTTACCACCGCGAGTTAACATTCCATTGAATTCACATATATCGCTATGTACTAAGTCTAATAAATTCGAATTTCTGTTTGTACTTGGAAATGGCCTCTTCGTAAATTTCGACTTAGCGCAAACTTCACATTTATCTAAATCACCATTAAAATTGATCAAGTCCAATTTTTTCATATTCTTTAGATAGCGAAAATTTAAATGCGCTAATCTACTATGCCATTAATAAGAAGAGTCAACAATATAAACAGAAGATCCAACCTTATTATTAATACTTAGTTGATACATGCCTTCATTGGCATAACCCTTTCCCACAAACATACCACCCTTCGACAAGATAACCATGTCGGACTCAAACAACACTCGAAATCCACTCTTACAAAGCAAACTAACATAAACTAAATTCTTCTTAATCTCAGGTACATACAAAACATTAAGGAGTTTCACTTTCTTTCCCGAAGTAAAATCCACCAACACGGAGCCTTTTCCATGGACCTTTGCAAGATTGTCATTCGCCATTTGGACCTCTCGCAAATGGGGCTCCAAATTTGCATCAAAATGTATAAATTCTGGCTTATTAGAACATATATGAACCGTCGCTCCAGAATCTAACCACCAACCCGATTGAACCGAAGCACTGTTGGTTTCAGTAATTGTGGCTACAACACCTTTAGCTTTCTTAGAAATATCCAATTTTGAAAACAAGTTTGTGACCGTGGCCACAATAGTTTCTTCAACAGCATTGGCATCTGCTTTCACAATTGGTGTTGGTGTTTTCCTCTCCTTGAACGCATTGTTCTTTCAATGCCTACAGTCCCTTGCAAAATGTCCTTCTTTTCCACAAACAAAACAAGTTCCTTTCTTCTTCTGCTTCTTTTGCATCTTGTTAAAATTCTGCCCCCTCTTGCGTTTCAAGTTCGAGTGATCTTTTGATGGAAAACCACTACCCGAGAGGACATTTATTCTAGAATCATGCATATCAGAATTTTCACGCAAGCGTGACTCTTCTTTAATGCGAAGATGTTTCTGAAGTTGATCTAGACTTATGTCATCTGTCTTGTGCAATAGCCTTTTCCCATAGTCCTTCCAACTCGAAGGCAATTTGGCAATGATTGCACCAACTTGGAATGCTTCCGGTATGTCGATTTTGAGAGCACGAATTTTGTTCACCAGAACTTGTAGTTCATGTACTTGCTCCAGAAGAGGTTTAGTATCAAAAAATCTGAAATCAAAATACTTCGCAATCAAATATTTGTTTGTACCTTGTTCCTCTGCTTTGTACTTGAATTCAAGTGCATTCCAAATTTCTTGGGCGGACTTCATCTCCGTGAATAGATCGTACAGTCGATCGGACAACGTATTCAGAATATGTCCACGACATAACAGTTCATCCTCTTCACGTTTCTTCCTTGCCTTATTCACCTTTTCAATCTCTCTTAGACTTGGTTCTCCTCCATCATCAGTCGGAACAGGATCTTCAATAGGAGCCAAATCAGGATCCAGAATGTAAGAGATTTTTAGGGCCGTAAGAAGGAACATCATCTTGTCTCTCCATCGTGAAAAATTGTTGCCATCGAACCGATCCAACTTCACCATATCATGGTTCATCACCTTGATTGATTGCGACTCCATTGTTGGGAAAATTGATCCTAAAAATTGTTGGGAAAAATATATATATGGGAGAAATGGAATCGAAATGATGTAGACTTTGAGGCGTGTGATCACTGTCTTTTAGGATCAATTTGCCCCACTACGTTGCTATTGGTTTCTGGCAAATTCCCTTCAGGATACAACAAAGTCTCGAGATCAGTGGATAGCAATTTCAGAGAATCTCCTAAAACTCTCTTCGAAGACCAATTGAAAACGAGGCTGTAAATTACCCTTAAATTCTAGAGACTGCCACAAACAAACATATCCTTTCATGTCGAAAACTTACCATTTGGACACACCTCTTCGTGTACAAGACTTGTCATTTCGGTTTCTTCCCGAACAGTCACAAGTCAATAGTCACGTCCGAACAGTCACAAGTTTAACGATTAAAATAAATAAATAAAAATTAATTTCGAAAATAAAAATAATGAGTTGATTAAGATTAATACGCACAGATCAAATCACTAAGTGCGTCAATTAAACGCGTCAAAAACGGGCATAATCGCGCACCCGCACGCGGGTACAGTGAGGTCTAGCCCACTAGACTATTTCTAATAAAATAGTAAATCCAACTCATATATAAAGTGACAGAACTTTCCTTTCTTTCCCATGTGGGGTAAGGAAAATATCTCAAGTTTGTTTTACAAACAAACAATTCCAATAATTCTTGTAAGTAAGATTTGTGAATTTTTTCGTAAGATTGAGAAATTATTTCATAAAGAATGAAGCTAAACAATATATGAGTTATTGAGTGTAATTGGGGGTTGAGAAACACTAAGAGTATTTAAGCAACTTGAATGTAGTTGTAATCTCTATTGGATCACCTGATATTTGATGCTCTCATTATGGATGTAAGCCACACCGACCTACTAACATAAATTTAGTGTCCGATTTATTTAATTTGACCGTCTAGTTTATTGTTCAATCGCTATAAATTAGTATTACAATTAGGCATGGCTAAGTTGAAGCATATCCACGGCGAATGAAGAAGGAAAAATGACAATTGATAGATTTGATGCGAAGGATTTCATTTTTGAAAGATGCAAATTGATGATTATTTCAACTAGAGAAATTTGCAATTACCGTTATCTGAGAAGAAACTAGAGTCAATGAAGCAAGCTGAACAGGAATTGCTGAATAGACATGAGTGGGTTGTTGTTTGGCTAAAGTCCTCTAGTAGTGTCACGTTTAACATCATGCAAGTAAAGACCACTGTGGGTTTGATGAAGGGCTTATTGAACATGTACAAGAAGCACTCTGTGGTAAATAGGATCTACTAGATGCAATGTTTGTTCAACTTGAAGATGGATGAAGGTGCATCAATTTTTTATCATATCAATGAATTCAATGTGGCCATTAGTAAACTAAATTCAATTGATTGATTTTGAAAATGTTGTATGTGTTTTGATTCTATAATCATTGCGTGAATATTATTGTTACTATTGTTAGTAATTTATGCGTGTCAATTAGCTTGGTGTTTGATACGGTTCATGAATTGATTTTAAGTGAAAATGTCTATAAAAGAGAACATTGTAAACCCCTATCACTACTTTAATAGGCCAAAGTATAGGAAGAACTAGCACTCATATTAGCTAAACTAGTATAAATCAAAATAGGCATAGTCAATCTAAGACTAGCAACGCTATGTATTAGAGTTGTGACAAGAGGAGGGATCTTGTAGGAGATTGCCTTGAGCTAATGAACAAGAAATGTAAGAGAATTAGAGTTTTTTTTTTTTGGTCTGAAATACTTGCTGCTATATAGTAGGATTAAGAGGAGTATGATAGAGTAAATTACAGCTTTCGGCACAAATCAGATTAAAGGGAACTCCGTGAGGGTTTCTCAACTACTCCCGTGGGAGGATTTTGCATCTGTGCGCCTTTGCAATCCAATCCGCCATTTGGTTCTGGGCTCTTGGACAGTGGATGATGGATAGGCTTCGAAAGTCCTTTAACCGGCCCTGGGCTTCGCTGATAAGTGCTGCCACTTCCCAGCCAAGTTGATCTGCAAGGTTCCTTATCAGTTGGACAAGTTGGAGACAATCTGTCTCTACGATGAGATTCAGATTTCTTCTGTCATGTAGGTGATTTAGGGTTTCAAGCAAAGCAGCGGCTTCCGCTTGGAGGGGAGAGGAGGCCCTTATAGATCTCCCACAACCATCAACAAGCTGTCCCCTGCTTGTTCTACAGACGCAGGCCATGGAGCTGTCTCCTGTGTCGAGGTCAAAGGATGCGTCTATGTTGATTTTAAGTGCACCGGGGGGAGGGGGGTTCCATGTTTCCGGCGCTGTGTTTGCTGCAATGTTTGATCCAGGTAAGACATGTGCCCATCTGTTGTAATTTTTTGCTTCTACGTTGGCTGATTCTATTACTTGTCGAGGGTACATCGATTTGCTGTGGAATACTGCCCCATTTCTCGACTTCCAAATCTGCCATAGAATCCAGCCGAGGAGGTCAAAGGAGACTGTGGGGTGAATGAACTCGGTGAGCCATTTATCCATTATGGTAATCGAGTTGCGATCTATTTCGATGTTAATTGATGTGTCCTCCCATATTTCCCGAGTCCATGAACACAAGAGGAATAGGTGTTCAATTGACTCTAGTTCTTGTTTGCAGATTGGGCAAAGACTTTCAGGTAGGATCTTTCTGCGAAATAGATTCTCTTTAGTTGCTATCGCATTTTGCGCAACCTGCTAGAGGAAGGTCTGAATTTTTGGCTGCACTTTAGCTTTCCATATTTGTTTCCATAAGGTTTTGGGCACCTGGTAAGAGGATGATGCTTGATCTTGTTTGCTGCTTGGGGTAGAGTCTCTGAGGAGATGGTATGCACAGCGAACTGTGTAGATGTCGTTACTAGCAGGCTCCCATTTTAAGGAGTCTTCTTTCAGGTGGGAGCTTAAGGGGATTGCTGGTATTTCTTGGGCTGTAGTCTCGTCAAAAAGACTTTGTATTAACTCGTCATTCCACTTGCATTCGACACTGTCCAGTAATTTTGAAACCTTGAGTGGAGCGTTTTCATTTACTGGTCCCCCTATGATTCCTTTGCGCAGCCATTTAGCTTCCCATATGTTGATCTTTTCTCCATTACCAACTGACCAGCAGGTTTTATTTTTGATGACCTCTCGGCCTATAAGCAGACTTTGCCAGCCCCACGAAGGTCTTGATCCTCTCGATGCGTGAAGAAAATCTGTATTTGGGAAATAGATGCTCTTCAAAACTTGTCCCCACAGAGAGTTTGTATTTGTATTCAGCCTCCATGCTTGCTTACCAAGCATGGCTTGGTTGAAGTCTTTAAGATCTCTGAATCCCAACCCCCCATCGCCTTTTCTATTTTTCAGAGTGTCCCAAGTCCTCCAGTGTAAGCCCTTTTGAGTCTCCTGATTTTTCCACCAGAATGCAGCAATTTTCCTTTCGATAGCTTGACAGATGGAGTTTGAAATTTTAAATAGAGACATTGCATATTGCGGCAGTGCTTGGACCACTGTTTTAAGTAAAATCTCCTTCCCTGCCTTTGATAATAGCCCTTCTTTCCAGCCTTCTAGTTTCTTGTTAACTCTTTCAATTGATCCATGAGAACATGTTCCTTTTAGACCCCCCAGTCCGATGGAATGCCAAGGTACTTGCCAGTCTTTTTAATCTCTGGGATTCTCAATACATGAGACATGTTTTGCCTTAGAACTTCCAGGCAGTTTTTGCTGAAGTAGATCCCTGACTTGTTAAGATTTATAGCTTGGCCTGAGGCATAGCAGTACTGATTCAGTATATTAGATACATTTTGACATTCTTCAACTCGCCCTTCCAAAATATGATCAAATCATCAGCAAAAAGTAAATTAGATGATAGGGCATGTAGAGCTGAGCTTGATACCTCTAATGCTGCCATCTGTTACTCCCTGCTTCAGTAAACTGGATAGGGAGTTTGCCATAATGATAAAAAGGTATGGAGAGAGGGGATCACCTTGTCTTATGCCACGTGAGGGTTGAAAGAAGGGGAGGGTTTCACCATTCATCCTTACTCCATAGGAAACTGTAGTTACGCATTCCATGATCCAGGAGACCCATTTTATGTGAAAGCCCATTTGAATCATGCATTCTTCCAAGAAGTCCCATTCCACGCGATCGAAAGCTTTTCACATGTCGACTTTGAGCATCGCATTGAACTTTTTCCTCCTGTTTTTGGTTCGAATCTGGTGGAGTATCTCTTGGACCACAAAGATGTTGTCTTGGATTTGCCTTTCTTTTACGAAAGCACTCTGCTCTTCAACTATGAGTTCAGGCAGCCATTTCTTGATTCTGTTTGCTAGTATTTTGGCTATGATTTTGTAGCTAAAGTTGCAGAGACTGATTGGACGGAACTGGTCCAAACTTTCTGGGTGAGGTGATTTGGGTACAAGAGCAACAAGGGTCTTGTTCAGTTCTGGGTTGAGGTGTCCATAAGTGAAGAAGGTTCTGATTTCCTGGAACATGCTATTCTTTATGTCTTCCCAGTGTAGTTGGAAGAATTTACCATTCAAACCGTCAGGGCTCGGGGCTTTGAGGGCTCCTAATTGGTGCATAGCAGTAGAGACTTCTTCCATTGTAACGTCGGCTATGAGGCTTTGGTTCATCTCAGTTGTAACAGTTTGTGGTATTTGATTAGTGATTGGGGAGATGTATCTATCTCCTGCTATCTTGAAGAGATCCTGGAAGTAGTCTGAACACATCTTCTTGATCTGTGAAGGTCCTCTTGTCCACTGTCCATACTCATCTTTGAGCATTACAATTCGGTTTCTTTGTCTTCTTTGTATTGTGGTAGCATGGGAGAATTTAGTGTTCTTGTCCCCCCATCTTAACCATTGGATTCTCGACCTCGCTCCCCAATATATCTCTTCTTGTCGCCATAGCTTCGCAATTTCGTTTTTCAGCCACTCTAATCCGGTTCTACTTCCATTTGAGTCATAGTTGTTGGCGATCTCCTCCATTTCTCTCTTGAAGATATTTATTTGATTACAGCCATTTTTGAACTTCCTCCTACTCCAACAGAAGAGACTATTTGCCACATTATGCAGTTTGTCATTTAGATCCTGTCCATTTGGCTGTTCCTGGTTAGGATACCATGCCTTATGAAAGACACTGGTGTATTCGTCATCTTCAGACCAAAATGACTCATATCGGAATTCTCTTTTCCTTCTATTTTCTTTCGGGGACAGATTACAACAAGAGGGCTGTGGTCAGACCCTATAAGTGGTAATGCAAGTACGAAAGTATCTGGGAATGAGACTCTCCAGTTAAGAGTACATAGGCCTCTGTCCAGCCTCTCTTTCACTAAGTCTTCTGCATTTCTGTTATTAGCCCAGGTAAATGAACAGCCTTTACACTCCATGTCCATAAAGCCACAAACATTGAAGAAGTCTTGGAAAGCGTTAATTCTAGAGTATTCCACCCCTCTCTTCCCAACTTTTTCCCAGGAGTGTAGAACTTCGTTAAAGTCCCCAATGCACAGCCAAGGTAGTGAATTGCTTTGTCCTATATTTTCAATGTATTTCCAAAGCCTCAGTCTTTGCTGGAAATCAGTAGCGGCATGGACAAAGGAAAGGTGCATCTTCTGCCTTGATTCTTCAACTGTGCAGCTTGCATCTATGATGAACGTGGAGCTATTCATAATGTCAATAGTGATTTGATCAATCCAGAATAAAGCCAAACCTCCTGCTATACCCACGGGGTCGATTATATAGCTGTGCTGAAAGCGCAATTTTCTCTGTATGCGCTTAACCACCTCCCCTTTATTCTTAGTTTCCATTAAGCATAAACCAGCGGGTCTCTCTTGAACCACTAAGGTTCTGAGTGCTTGGAATGTCAAGGGAGAGCCCAACCCTTGACAATTCCAGCATACGATCTTCGTTTGTAACCTAGTGGCTTTTCGGGGCCAGCCACCATAGCCCTTGTTAGAGTTTCCTCAACAGCTTGGATAGGAGTTTCCATCCGTTAGTTCACATCAAGTATGTCATTTAGTTGCAGTTGCATATCATTAGAGGAGGCTCTTCTTTTCTTCTTGATACCCTGGGATTTGTAACTTTTTGTTTGCTTCATGCTAACTGAAGCCCTAGGACCCAACTGGTTTTCTGATATTACAATTCCATTGTGCTTCTGGTTATGTGATTTTTCAGCCTTCTGCATCTTCTCTTTTGCCTTGTCAGAGTTCGCTACTGATTTGGAAGGGGGGCTGTTTTAGCTTCTGCGCCAACAAGACAAGGCTGGAAAGGCCCATCATATAGTACTATCTGACAAGAGTTCTTAGGAGTCTCTGGTACAGTTTCCTCTTCTATAAACTCTTCAGTTTTTTTTTCTCGTAAAAGACCTTCCAGTAGGGGCTAAATTCATTTGCCTCAACTTTTAGCCATGAGCAGTAAGGAAAGTTGTTCATCTCCTCAAATTTGTGGTCCGCTGCTTGTTTCTCCTCGCAATATTGCGCGTAGTGCCCCATTCTTCCACAAATGTAGCAATAGTGAGGCAGCCTTTCATATCGAAAATCTAACCAGATATGTTTTCCTTTGTTACTGAAAATGGAGCCGGTTAACAAAGGGGCAGAGACTTTAAGGGCTACTTTTGCTTTCCCTATTTTGCAAGCAGCGGCACCTCTGGTGTCTATTCTGACTGCTGAGACTTCACCAATTTCACTTGCTACCTTCTTAATGACATTTTCTGTTATCCATTCTATAGGTAGCCCGTGAATGTGCACCCAAAATTCACAAACTGAGAAATCGTAGCTAGCTGGTGGGGTATTTGGTTGCTAGAGTTTTAGCATGAGTAGATGATTTGAGAAAGACCATGGACCCTGTTCCAAAACTCTGTTTCTATCCATCACAGTACTAAATAAGAACTCAAAAATACCAGGTGCTATCAGCGCTATTTCTACGTTTTCTGTTTTCCAAGCTTTTCTCATGGTGCTTTGAAAAGCTTGGATGTTAACCCTTGGATTTTGAAAGAGTTGGCCGATGAGTGATAACTTACATTCTCTGATTTTTGCTGCAGCTATTTCCTCATCCATTGTGATGATTCGTTTGTGTGACCGCAAATCGCCGAGTTTGTTGCACAGGGCTGCAAGGCGGGTGGTTTCTTCTTCTTCATCTTCCATCTTTGCCAAGGAAGAGAAATTGGTTTAAGGGATAGGGTTTCTTCTGAAGGGAGAGAGGATGGGTGTCGGGTGTCTGGCTTGATGGTTAGAGGTTAAGGGGATGGCTGTGATGGAAGTGTGTGAAATGGGTTTTAGGTTTTGTTGTGCGATGAGTTTTCTTTTCTGGGGAGCGATTAAGACATAAGGTGTTGGGGTTTCTGATGAGAGGATGATTGTTTTGTGGGTTGGGGAGAGTCGCCGGAGAGGGAGGGAAGGCGTTAGGGTTTAGTTGATGGAGCTGCCCATCGGCAGAGAAGACTCTCTAGAGAGAGAGAAAAAGAAGCAGAGTTCATCGAGATAGATGACTGCACACTATTACTCGCTTAAGAGAATTAGAGTTAAGTAAACTAATGATGATGCTTTTGGAGTTAACTCTAATTCAAATAGTGTCGATTATGTCTTATCTATCATTGAAGATTCGTCATTAACGGATATACTATAGATTATGGTTATTCATTTCACGGTGCACTAGATAAGAATTTGTTTACTATTTGTCAATGTATGATTAATAGCAAAGTACAGCTAAGGAACAATGTGAGTACAATGTCGTGAGTGTTAGCGATGTTAGAATCGGAATGCATGATGGTATTGTGAGGACATTGATTGAAGTGGGGCACGTTTGAGAGTTGAAGAAGAACCCGATTTTGTTGAGCACCTTGGATTGAGCTAAATGTTGATATAGTTTAGAAAATGAAGTTCTGAAGGTTATTTGAAATTCCTTAATGACAATGAAAGGAATCAAGCAGAGTGGCATGTATGAGTTTCAAGGCAAGGCAATGATGGATTTTCTAGTTGGAGTTGATTTCCTGTTTAAATCTTATTCTTTTACAAATATAAGGAGTATGATTTCTTAGGAAGAGTATAAAAAAGGTGACTTCTTTGTGGATAGCATTTTGGGAGCTTTAATATTGAATACTTGTGGATTTCTTCATGAGATTGAGAGTTTATTTTGTGAGGAAATATGGACCTAAATAATGTGTGAGATTTTGAATATAATTGGGGATTGTGAAACACTATGAGTTTTTAAGTGACTCGAATGCGATTGCAGTTTTTATTGTATCACATAGCTTATAGTGTAATTTTTTTGTTGTTTTTCCTGTGGACATATGTTACTCCAATTGAACTACGTAAATATAGTG
Source organism: Melaleuca quinquenervia (assembly GCA_030064385.1). Classification (NCBI taxonomy): domain Eukaryota; kingdom Viridiplantae; phylum Streptophyta; class Magnoliopsida; order Myrtales; family Myrtaceae; genus Melaleuca; species Melaleuca quinquenervia. The sequence goes on along the minus strand of CM057721.1, from coordinate 7,982,777 downwards.
TCCAACTTATTTTTTTTTGTTCTATCCATTTGATTGTTCGATTTTTTGTTTTCGTAATAAATAAAAGGTGTAGGGAATTTGCCCCCTGCAAGAGCCTTCTTCCGCCACTTCCATTAGGGCCAAACTTTTCGTGCACGGAGACGCTTGTCCGTAGATGTTGGTTTTGAGTTAACAGTACCCCTTTCATATAAATCTTGAAAATAATTTCCTCTTTCCACAAATATGTATTGAATTTCTTTGTACTATGTCGTAATAATTCTAATATTTCATAATAGGGAAATTTTGAAAAAGTCTTTTAAACGTCCCATTTTTGCATAGGTGCATCGCATGTGCACTTTTGTAAAATAATGCACTCCTTCTAGAAAAAACAAATTCTAATCAAGTCTTGGTAAAATTTTTAGAATTAGAATACTCCTATTAAGTCAAAAGTTTCACGCGAGTTTGTTATTGAAAAAAAATTGTAAATTCCACAGGAGGTCACATGATTCCCACTATACTTATTGTGGTAATACGGTCAAGTAAACTAGTTGACTAAGTAAAAAAAAAAATTGATCAAGTAAAATGTTGGTCTTACCAGTCGAGTCATATTGGATTAAACCAACGTGAATTTAAAAAAAAGTCTTATCTAGGTTGGGTTTGACTCAATTTGTTGTGCTTTAAAGAATTGCCATTTTCTATTTTCTATGGTGGGTTCTCGGTAGTTTTGGTCTAGCTTTCAATGACTTCTAATGCAAACCTTAAATGAAAATGTCCAAATGCCTCATGTTTGGAAATTTCGAGAGACAAATCTTCATTCAACGATCCAATGGTAGGTAACTGTATTGGTTAAGAAATTTTCCCTCATCGCCGAGATAGATGGTTCGAAACTTGTAGTTGCTAACGTCTTAAGTGAGGGGCCATAACGTTGTGGTCTTGTGCTATTCTCCCCCGAGACATAGGTGCCCGACCCTTTAGTGTCGTCCGGGCACAGGGAGCCCAGTGTGGATTCCTCAGTTATCAAAAAAAAAAAAAAATCTTCATTCAATGAAATTTGAATACTTTGCATATTAACCATAAAAAAGTTGAGGAAATTTACCCTTTGCCTTTAAGATCCCATCCCTTTATACGCGCAACCTCAACAAGGGCATTTTCCCACCACTTCAAATCATCAGAGCCAAACTTCTTCTCGTGCTTGGGTATGGCTTTTCTATACAACTTAGTTTTAAGCTTAACATCATAAGAACTGACATCGTAGAAGATGGGTAGTATCTCTTTCTTTCCATTTGATGGTAAGGTGCATTCTACCATGTATGCAACCTCACGGAGACACCATGAACTGTTAACATAACCCTTAGAGAAGATAAATAAATAGATTTGAGACTTGTCAAGTGCTTTCAAAAGATCTCCACCAATTTATTTACCGATTCGGAGTTCTACATTGTCAAAAAAGACATGGATTCCAGCATCTCTCAAGCGATGGTAGAGGCAATTGGTAAACCCATTGCGGGTATCCAGTCCCCAAAAGCTCAGGAAGACATCATACTCATCGCAAGACACATTATTAGTTGTCGAGATTGACACTGGGTCCCTCCTTAACTGCTCATTCTCTTCTCCTGACCCATTGTCCATTCTCGGGGTTGACTCCGAGTCCCTCCTCTTCAATTTCACGAGTTGTCTCATAGCCCTGTCCAAAGTTTGCAAACTTTTAACCCGATGGTGACCTTACGTTAGGAACGTAAATCGAACAAGCAGGCCAAATTGCATCAGACATGTGCAGGAGCAAACATTCTTTTTTTTTTTTTTTTTGCGCGTTATCTGTCAACAAGAGCTCGAACAGAAGTCGAATCAGAGCACTTACAGTCCTACAATCAAAGCAAGGATGATGATTAAAGCGTGGCTTCCGTTGAATTCCATCCGTGGCCTGATTTTCTCAGCTGTATACCCCCAAAAGAAGATAACCACGCGTCTATATATGGAAAAGCTAATTGGGAGGATTCAGCGAAAGAAGATCGACTATGACTTCTCTAGGTAAAGAGAAGACAGGGCAGAGACGGAAAGAATCTGGACTCCCCAAGATCAGATCTAGAAGGAGGACAAGTACACAGAGAATCATCGGCCGTTTGAGTAAAATAAGAGATTAAAAAAAAAAACAAAAGCGGGTTTGGTAATTATTCCGAATTATCTAGTTTATTTGTTTGGAAATTTTCCATGCTTTCGGCTGCGGATTATGCGCTGATGATCATGCCTGTCAATGTCGTCAGGCAATAATTCACAATCATAGTGCATTAATTTCGTGATAGATTCTTCATTGAAAATGATACACGATCTTCCATGAAATAGTCATCGTGAACAACAAATAGCAATTTCTCCCAACATGCTCCTTTGGATATGCGTGACCGGCCAATTGTATAACATAGACCTCGTCATCTTTCGATCTCAATAAATCGATTTTCACCTTTGATTTTCTTAACGGGTTTGTTGTCAAACAGATCATAATTACTACAATGCTCTGAATATAATTACTGCTTAATTAACTAAGGCAATTGGCTTTGATTTTTACCTTCGCTTATTGATGCTTATGACTTGTTCACATGGCACAAGATTATTTGGCTTTGTCCAAATATTTACTGGCATAGTTTATTGTCTTGGGTGATTTTTTGTAAGAATGGTAAATTCATATTATGATGTGTAGATATTATAAATAAAAAGTTATGGATTTTTTTTTAATACCAAACCCTGGTGGATGGGTGATGCATGATATGTTTCATGGTTCTTAATAACTTGGTTTACCTGGAATTCTTTGGGTATGTAAACATTTTCAGTTGATTAATCATTTTCAATGATACAAGCGGTCAATATATATATATATATATATATATATATTTCAAATTACTTATTTTCTACGAAATGAAATGCAGCCTATATGATTTATGGTTTACTATATTTTCCCTCTGACCTACTCATGTTTTTCATTGGGACTTGGTCAGAAAAAGAGTGTGAGATCTGCAAGACAGAGAAAAAGGCAGTTCTCCTTTGCAACAAAAGAGTCACGTTAAGTAACGCGGTTGGATATGCAATGGTGTCTTCACTTAATTAATTGGTCTGTCTGTATTGACTTTAATTTTTTTATTCAAATTTCCGACGCACACTTTGATTTTATTTTTTTCAATCCTACGATTGGAAACTTTCAGGTTGTACAAATATTGAGACACAAATTTAAATACATCAATTCTTTAATAATTAAAAGAACAGTTTTTTTTTAATGAGAGAGTGAAAAAGTTTAGCTAGGTTTTTTAAGCCAAAATAAATAGGCTCGGATGAGTTTTGTTTTGTTTTTATCCGGAAATAGTTCAAAGAAAAAAAGGCACATGCTTTCCTTTATAATCAGCTAAGAATTGTTGATGGAATATTCATGAGGGATGATTGTAACGTCCCGCTTCCGACCCCTTCTTTGAGGCCCATTTGGGCGAATTCTCGAGTTTAGTTAGTGGCCCGTTAGCCCCGGGAGTACCCCGAACTAAACTAAGAGTTTCCGTTTTTCGGGCGATTCTAGACCTTTGGAAATCGTATTTTAGTCCCTCAACTTTGTATAATTGCATTTTGGCCCCAAAAGAAGTGAATTTTAGGCCTGTGGGCAATTTTGGAAAATGTTAGTTAGGGTTGACTTTTGGTCAATGGTCAACCGTTAACTGGTCAACAAACTAGTCAGCCCTCTCGTGGACCAGCCCAACCGTGGGTTAGACTAGTTCGACTACGAGCCAACTAGTTTGGCGACCTACCCCACCTGCTCTCATCCCATCTCCCTCTCTCTCTCTCTCTCTCTCTCTCTCTCTCTCTCCCTAGTCAAGCAGCCTCCTTCCCCTTCTTCTTTCTTGCTGCTCAGACCGTGAAAATGGACGACATCTCCTACCTCAGCTCCCTCGACACACCATCTTTCAAATCCAGCCAACCGCTGCCTCCATCTTCGCCACCGTCTCTACCGTGAGTCGCTCGAAGATGCCTTCGTGAACTGGTCACCCCCTATTCGTGCATGTTGAAGCTAGACTTCTCGAGGCCGCCGCTCCTTCTCTAGTGACACCCAAGCTAAGCCACTACCTCCAGCGTGTTCCCAGGCACCTCCTCAACCTTTCCAAGATCGTCACTGCAGTTGATTCGCCCTCGACACCAACCATTTCCTCCCTGAACCACCAAAGACCTGTTTTCCCCCCAAGCCATTGTTCATGACTGCCATGCCCTCTCCAGCGAGGCCCAGCCGCTGCCACCACCCCCAATCGGTAGATGGACATCCCATGAGCACAACGGCACCAGCACTGCATTGTTTGGGAAAAACAGCCCCCAAAGCTTAGTCCCTCTTCTTGGAAACCCAGATCATGACTGTCGTTTTCATGACGTTAAACCTCCCAGCTTCGACCACCTTAACCCTCACCGTCACCACCGTTCGACTCGCCGAGGATCCAGCTTCCAAATCCAGCCAGTGTCAACCACTGATTTGGCTGGAGGAGGGAGAATCGAGCCTCAACCTGACTACCCCTCACTTAACCTAATTAGGGAAATCGGGTCTGCTCGCCGGTCTTTTGCCTGAACGGAGCTACTTCGTTGCTAGCCATCACCTCTCATGGCCCTAGCTGGCCTTCCACGGTCGAGGGCCGCCCGCCAAAGTCATTGCTAGAGCCTCACCAAAGGGCCTCCGGAGCCTCACTGGAGCCTTCTCGAGGCTGCCCTGGAGGTGGCCCGTCCCATCCGAGGTGTCAGATCGAAGATTGGAAAGTCACACCAAGCCCGAGCGCAATCAGAAGTGCAAAAAAGCACGTCGCCGCGAGCCACCGCTTAGGATCCACGGACCAACAGGTGAGTGGATATCCTTTCTTGGCCTAGGCCAGTTCACCACTTTAGTAGAACAGTTAGGGTAGACTAGCTAGGCTAATTGTGTGAATAGATGGCTAGGGCCAGGTAAGACCAAGTACATGTCATGATTTAGGCGACAATTGATTAGATCAATCAAGTGGCCATTAGGCCTTGATTTTGTGTGAAAGTCAACTAAGCCTCACGAGGAGTCGATTGGATTGTTAAAGTAGTGCTTGGAGGACCGACATGACTATCGGTACTTCGCCACTTTGGAAAATGGCTGTATACTGGAATAGGTAGTTAGGGTCTAAGGCTGGTTGTAGATAGTCTAATTTATTGATGTATATGCTCTGGTGATTCTCTAGTCGACCAAATAGGGGTGACGACGAAAAATGCAAGAATCACGTGGTGATCGTTAGAATGACTGAAATGGTCATCGATGTGCGACTGCACGTAAATGGTGACATGAGGGTCTTGATTTGTAATGAAGCCAATTGGAGTTTTGGCTAATGGCAACTGAATGCATACGTAGTCTAATTAGGTAGCCAATGGGCCCTACTTGTCGAATGAAGTAAATCGAGTATCGAGATGCCTCATTTAGGTGGTATCAGATGGTCGTATTTATTTAATTACAGATGATGGCTTTTATTTAATTAATTATGCAGTGTGTAGATGATGGTTATTATTTAGTTAATTATCTACGTGGGATTAGATGTTGTTTATTTAGTTAATATGCAATTAGCATTCATTTATTTTATATTACATAGCAATTTATTTATTTAGTATTTCATTATTTAATATCCAATTATAATAATTTATTTATTTAATTATGCATTAATTAATTAATTAATTTTTGAATTGCTAGTTATTTATGAATTTCATGAAGGGGGTATATTTTTATGGCCGACCTTGATTTGGCGGACGACTCTGACTCAGTGCCAAGTTTCAATTGTGGACTGACTAACTCATAGGTAAACTTGGTTAGCATGGGTTGTATAACGAGTTAAGTAGATACTTTGAGGAATTATGAATATTAGGAAGGAATTGATTATAATGAAATGTATGCTCCTGTTGCCAGGTTAGAAGCCATCAGATTATTACTTGCCTTTGCTTATTTTCATGATTTTAGGTTATATCAGATGGACGTCAAAAGTGTTTTTCTAAATGGAGTAATTCAAGAAGAAGTCTATGTTGAACAACCCCCTGGTTTTGAAGATCCTAAGAATTCTCATCATGTTTACAAGCTAAAGAAGTCTCTCTATGGTTTAAAACAAACTCCTAAGGTTAAGTTCTTTTCTCATTCAAATAGACTTTGAGAAAGGAAAGGTAGATACTACTCTTTTCATTAAAAAGACTGGTAACAACATGTTGATGATATCATTTTTGGCTCTCCGGATGAAACTCTTTGTGAGAACTTTGCTAAGGACATGTAGAAGGAATTCGAGATGAGCATGATGGGTGAACTAACCTTTTTCCTTGGACTGCAAGTGAAACAAACTCCTGAATGTACTTTTGTTCATCAAGAAAAATATGCTAAGGATCTTGTTAAAATGTTTGGAATGAAAAACTGCAAGAAGGTTGAAACTCCAATGGCAGTAACTTCAAAACTTGAAAAGGACTCAGAAGCAGAAAAAGTTGATCATAAATTATATAGGAGTATGATTGGATCTTTATTATACCTCACTGCTTTTAGACCAAATATTCTTTTTAGTGTGTGCTTATGTGCAAAATTTCAGTCGAATCCCAGAGAATCACATTTATCCGATGTCAAACGTATTATCAAGTATATTTCAACAACCACAAAAGTTTAGTCTTTGGTATCCAAAGGAAAGCAATTTCAAACTAATAGTTTTTATATCATATGATCATATGTTTCCCGCCTAAGGACACTTTTGGTAAGTTATCGAAAAGGTAAAATCTCTTAGCAGTTATCTCTTTTTGTTCATTTTCTTCCTTTTGAAATAAACTTACTATTTGATTGATAATTTTATTTTAGCAATTTTCAAAATTTCCGCTTATATCTCATTGCATCTTCATTTCAATGTATCGAGACATTTTAAGAAAAACCCTAGCCCCCCTTCTCTTCCTAAAGTTTTCGTCTTTCGTTACTTTCGAAGAGACATAAAATTTCTCCAGCTCGCACAATGTCTACTTTGCAAAAGTCTTCTCGTCTCACCAACAAGAATTTCGACACAAGTTCTGGACCGACGCATTTTTATCTCATAGAGGACGAGGGATTGTATGATGTGTCTACTCCTGTTTCAACAGAAACTGCATAGGGACCACAACAAGACTCCTCTGTTGAACCAGTAAGTGGCACTCTTCCTCTCAAAAAATGTAATCCCAAGTTTATTTATAAGCTCTATCAGACTCTAAAGAAAAGTGGTAGTGTAATGACCACTATTGATGAGTTTCTCAAAGATAGTGGTTTTGGTAATTAGCAAGTTTTTCTAAGAGAAATGGAGCGACTTTCGATTGCTCCCCCTAACACCGCAGATGAAGCAAGGAGAAATTTTCCTCTTGACCCTCGTTTCAGTGTTTCTCATACTCATGAACCTAGGGATGAGGATGAGAAACTGTTCTTGTAGTTTAAGCCGATTCAGGGGCACGATGTTCGTTGATCAGAGAAAAGTGATCCTCTTTTTTGTTCCAAAGAGCATCAGAAAGTGTATAAGGGTTTAATGAAACGAGGAGTGATGAACCCACGATCTGTTGACTTTGTTTATCTGGATATTAATGTCAAGCTTGGGGTCCACTTTGCTCAACTTGGTCTTGACAAGTTCTGCTCAACTACCGCTCCAAGTTATGCGGAATTAACTTGTCCTTTCCTGATCGACATATAGTGAGGTTCTCTATTTTTGACAAAGAGTATACTGTCAATGTCGATGTCATTGTTGACATTCTTGGAGTTCCCAAAACTGGCTTTCTTCCCATCACAGTGACAGATAAGGAAGCGACAGCAGCCCTAGCAATTGATCAGTCTGGTGACGGTATTCTCACCTATTCTCGATTATCTCCCTTCAATGCCATCCTGCACAAAATTATCATCAATTGTCTAAAACCTAAAGCTGCTTCTAAAACTGATGTGTCCAAATCTGAGGCACAACTGATGTATGGAATCACTCGATCACCGATGATCTCTCTGCCGTATGTGATTCTGTATCAAATGTACAGGGTGATGCAAAAGGATAAAGGTCAGTTGTCTTATGCCTCTTTGATAACTCAGATATTTCATCATCTAAACATTCTAATTCCTATCCCTCTATGCGAGACCCTACTCATATCTCTCACTATTGGAAAGAACGTGTTGCCAAAATGAGATTGAAAAATTTAACTCTTGAAGTGAGCCCCTCGAAATCAGTATCTTCCGGTGTGAAGAGAAAGGGCAAGGAGCCATTGGAGGAAACTGTTCAATTCATTAAAAGAAGGAAACGTTCTCTTATTCTTCAAGATGAAAAGGAAGAAGTTGAAGCAGAATCTAAAAAGACTGAGTCTGTAAAGGAAGCTGAGGTTGAAGAAGACACGACTCAAAATATCTCCCTTAAATACTCCTTCATGCCTTCATGACTGTTGGCACTTTCCAAATGAATTCCTCTAATCTACCCATTGTACATAATCAATTAGGAGATCTCAAGCCATAGATAGAACATATAGAGAATCTGTTAATCCTGGTCGTCCATTCAATTAAGATCTTCAGTTTCCTTAAGTAAACCCTTGCTCCAAATATTCTTCTAGATTGATTGTTTCCAAAAGTATAAAAAATCAAATCCAATTAATCAATAAGCTGTTAAAGATCCATATATATTGACTTTGATGAGATTATTATCTCACTCATACTTTCTGGTTCAGATTTTTGTGAGAAAAAGATAATATCAACAAAATCTGATATCAATCAGACTTAATAAGAACTTGGGTCTAATTTCCCCAAACTTTGGTCGAGTCTGACTACCTCAGACTAACAAACTTCTGAGTCTAACTCCCTCAGACTTTAGCCAAGTTTTTTCATCTTCAAAATAATATAAAAATGCTTCAACATTTCTCTTTCTCAGCCCTAAAAGAGAAAGGGTCATTCCAATGATCTAGTCTGAGGTTGATCCAAGTGGTCTTGTCTGATTCAGTCCTGCCATACTAGGAATTAAGAATCGATTCCATTTTTTAGAACCATGGACCGGACCAAAACTTCCAAGAACCGAACCAACTCGGTCGTTTCGGTCAAGTTCAAGCGGTTCCCGAGTTGGGCGATCCATTGTGCTTACCCTAACATTCATTATCATGAAATTGCTTGAAGTGTCGGGATGAAATCGATAACTTCATATATATTAATACAAAACAAAGAGGTATTACTTAATCATAAATACTGTTTTTCTTCCTCAAAATTTGCTTAATTATCAAAAAACAAAGACCTAAACTAATTATTCGATCTTATCTCTCATGTAATACCTTTTCTATCTTACAAATAATTTTACTAAAGAAACTTCAAATTTTAAAGTAATTTTCTCTGCATAAAAGTGTTCAATTTCTTCATACTATTTCAATAGTCTCTTTTCGTTTACTTGATCATTCTAGTACTTCATAATAAGGAAGTTTTTCTAACACCTATTAAACGTATATTATTTATATATATCCATCACTTTTGCACTTTTCTAATGTCAATTATGTACTCCTTTGAAAAAGGCTCAAAAGAAGTTAATGATGTATTTATTAATGTATTTATTCATCTATTTATATATTCTTTTGTTTTGGGATAGAAAAACAACAAAAACCCGTTGTACGCATTGGTTAATTTTTTATTCCCCAAAATAGAAAAGCGATTAAGAAATAAATTTAGAACATAAATAAGAAGTAAAGAAGATTTACATCTTTGCTCCCATGAACAAAAGAATAATCTATTTCTTTTCTTAAGGGCAAGAAGTGGATGGCCCATGACTGACTGGAGAAGGAAGAAGAAAGGAGGAAAAATATTCTCAAAATTTAATAATACCAAATGCATGTCTATCATGTTTTTTTTCCTATTAGACTGGGTGTACTCAAGCATTTGTGAAGCTCTCAATGTAGTCCACATTTCTCTAGCGATCGCATAACGCTTAAACTCCCACATGAAGTCATTCTCCATGCTGCTTAGGAGAGTGATGTGTGTTGTGTAATTCTTTTTCTTCAACGTAGCAAATGCTTCTTTGTTTCTCTTATGTTGTGCAGTATCACCGTCCTCAGCTTCTATCATGATGATGTTCAAAGCCTTTAAAGCCTCATGTTCTTCTAGTATATACTAAATTTTCATGCTCCAAATCCATAATTCTCACTATTCAACTTCTCACCTTTGTTCAACTCCGCTACAATATTTTTAAAAGCTGAAACCATTTCTCTAAACATAAAAGTTCATTTGACATATTTAGCACAATTTATATTTGAGTCATCATTTATGCAACTAACTCACACTAGTTAACTATATTATTATTTCATCTTAGGCTTAGAAATCAAAAGGACACTTCAAGTCTCCAATCATCATTCAAAGTCTTAGTTTGAAATTATTTCTAACATAATTGTCTATGTAAGTTCCTTAGTTCTATCCAGCTACTCATAACTAATAGAACAATTCACATACATCATGTCATAAAACAACAATCCATAATTATTATTATTTTTTGGTAAATAACAATCCATAATTATTGAATTCCATAATATTCAAATACCAAAATAAAAAAACACTATCCAATAAAAAAACAACATTGTCTTAAAACAAAAACATTATTTAAAATAACTAAAGACAACATCACATGACAATTTAAAATAACTAAAGACAACATCACATGACAATTTAAAATAACTAAAGACAACATCACATGACAATGTTTATCCTCTGGCGAATAACTGGAAAGGATTTCTTAAGGTCTTTGGATATCGTTATTTTCTTCTTAGGCAGTCATGAGAAAACTCCATGATTCCCCTTTGGCATTTGTTTTCTCTAATGCGTGTTCTGTCTACGCTAAGTGGCATTCATCCCCAAAGTATTACTCTTCTTAAACTCAGCCTTATGGTACTCCTGAAGAAAAGCTACAACTAGCTTATTATATTGAGCACAATTGGTCGATTCCCATACTTGTACTTTGACCCCATCTAGGACACCATTCCACTCATATGGAAGTGCAATGTGCAGTGTGGTCATTTTCATTATGTCCTCCCACAATTTTATGTCACCATATCAAATGACATCTTGAATCAACTTGTTAACCTTGATCAAGTGCTCTTCCGTACTGCCCTCTCGCCAACGATGGTCTCTCTACAACACATGCAGAACATTAGGGATTCATAAATCCTAATAGCAAATAACTTAAGGCTATTGGTCAACCAAGGATTACATAAATCCAAATTTTTTTGTCAACGGTCAAAGTCAACATTCAATGGGTCAATCGGTCAATCGTGTCAATGGGTACTCGGCTTGCAAGATAGCCTGAATCAATTGGGTTGAATCGGGTTGTGGTTGGTCGAGTCAAGCGGCGACCCGTGGACCGGCTGCGTGAGTCAAGCCGTGGGTCACTCCGCAAGCCACAACTTGCGGGCCACGGGCCTCGAACTTGGGCTGTTCGTGAGCCACAGCTTGTAGGCTGCGGACGCCCGAATGCGAGCCCCAGGCCCATTGACTAGCCACATCGCAAGCCATTGCTCATGAGCCGCATCTTCGTTCCCTTGGGCCCTTTGGCGCACAACCCATAGGCTGTCTCCAGCCCTTTTTCAAAATAGGCCCAAATGGGCCTCAAGCCCAATTTTTTGGGCGCCGTTTGCCCTAGCGATGACAGTCCATTGGCCGGCCTTTCGCCAGCGTTTCCGACCTCCTTCGATGACGTGCGACTACTCAAAACGTTTTTCTATCCAAGTACTATCCGTATATGTAAAGACATTCTACTTTTATCGACCTTATTTTTCTAGAAATGCCAAAATAGCTCATTGCCTTCTATGATTAAGCACTAATCCGATTTATGCTTAATCTAAACGCAATTAACATGCAATTTGCATGAACATAATTATGATTAAAAGTGCTAAAAGCTTTGATACCAATGTTGGGTCACACAGATCCAAATAACTTTGAACATATTCAAAGACAAACGCAACGAAAGCGAATATTATAGCCGTAGATTCGAATTATCACGTATCACTAATTAAGTACGATCACACGACATCATCGAAATCACGAATTGTACCCTTGTTTCCACAAATTGTATGTTGTGTCTGCCGGAGAATTCCATCTCCTAGAGAGAGAGAGAGAGAGAGAGAGAGAGAGAGAGAGCAAACTTCAAAGAGAAAGGAGAGCGTTATTCTTTCTTCAGAAAAAAACGTTGTTTTTCCACACTTAGCAAAAAGTGACTCTTCCTCTCTGTATATGGTAAGCGTATCTTTCCATATTCTCCCATTGATTGTTTCAGTTACAAACACTAATACACATTTAGTATACTTGTAACAACCAAAATGGAATTTAAACAAACTCAGGCAGGGCGTAGGTTCAGCCCAACTTGGGCAGACCTTGAAACCTATCACCTCTTGTATCGACTTAAAATGAAAACAAAAATTTGATTATGCATTGTTTGATGCGTGGTCACATGAGGGATAAGTCGTTACTGATGGATTTCGAGACGATATCGTCATCGATGGATTTTGGAATGATGCTTGACGAATCTCAAATGTTGTTCGGGAATGGAATTCGAGGCTAAGTCCATTAGATTTCGATTGCCATCTACAATGGATTTTGAAACAATGTTATGCCCAACAAGGTTAGCCGATGCTTATGGATTTTGGAAGAACTGATGGGTTTCGATTATGTGAAGTAATATATGAAAGCTCCTATGAATTGTGTGTTTGCATGATTGCATAAGTCTTTGTGAGGTGTGAGCATAATAGGACCATGAGTCTTGGTATAGGATGGGCCAAAGCAGGCATTGATTACATTAGTTACATAAATATCTAAGCTAACTTTGCTATGATCGGCCATCAACATTAAATATTGCATGGTTTAGTGATGAGGCCTCTATATGAGGATTAAACAATTTAGTTATTGAGTTGTCAAATTCATTCCTATTGTTTTTACTATTTTCAGGGCCATAAGTGTGGATTCCTCGCGTCTACTCATTTTGGTGTTCCTATAGATATGATAGTAATTCTAGTAGAAGTAGTAGATTGAAGGATCAAAGTCTTATATCAAAATCCTATGACCATTATTTGGGTGGATGAACGGCTGAATAATCTTGTTCCCCATTGCTACGAGTCATGGTTCATATGGTACAATGGAAGTTTTGTTGGGCCCATTTATGAGTTTGACAGGTCATTCAGATTGCTTGATGAATATATGCCCAATGGGTATTATGGTTAACCCCGATTTCGACCTCGACTATGACCCCGAACTTGAGCCGTAGCGTGTGAACCTTTGGTGGAAATCGTTTTTTGAAAGCCACCCTTGTAGAGGACTAGGACTACCTCCACCATCCTTTTTGTTGTAAATGAACGGGCTTGTAAATATACTTATATCTAGTGAAGCATAGCAATAAAAGTATGTGTGTCTGTGTGTGTTTCCTTACTATTAGATTGTTGTTGTTGTAGGGTGATATAGTTGTTCGCTTTCGCATGTGGTGTTGGCAACTTCTCCTAAGATATCGCAAAATAAACCTCGCTAGTCATGATCTCATAGCTTGGGAAAGTCCAGGGCATGACATATAATGTATGCACCGAATAAAAATCCATACTACTATTTAAAAAAATGAGACCATCCTAATATTCTAAGGAATCCAATACTCTATTTTCTTCCCTCAAATTTCTTTAATTACTTATTTTATAAATATTGTGTCCATGGTCTCTTGCGTAATTTCATAATTTCAATTTACCTCACATTTTTCTATATTAGAACTTGGATAATTTCGATCATACAACAATCTTCCTGAAAAGATTCCAAGTCCCAAAATGCTTTGTTTTTACTTTATATATCCATTTGTACAATGTTCTATCTACGTCTTTTTTGTTTTATCCATAATTTCTTTTTAATTATATAATAATATTCTTCAATAAAATTATTTCTTTTTGCTCTACAATTCTCCCCCACGGTGCACATTTATCAGTAGAATGGAGAGAATATATTATTGGGTTAATGAACAAATGATCCTAAATTATGCTCATTGTAACATAAATACTTTGAACATTTTTATATTATCAACAATCACAAATTTTCCCATGGTAATAAATGCAAGATTTTTTCAACGTTAAAAAATCCTAAACTTATACAAATGTGATAAATATACTATAAATTGGATTGAAATAAAACTTTTACAGACATATATATATAATATCACATACATATAAATTGAGTTTTTTATTTGGTACAAAAAAATTGAGGGTATATGTGTCATGATTAATAATTTTAAAATTTTTATGATACAAAATGTTTGAAATGTTTATGCAATAATAAGCATAATTTGAGATTTTTCTTATGATGTTTGCCCTATAATATAGGGCCTATATTATTCCACATTCTACGCATCGGTTCGAAGTTACGCGCGAAATGGCACATTCTAGAGCGGGCTGGAGCTCTCTATCAGGATCGTCAGTGGGCCCCGCAGCAGCCCCGCCCTCTGAAGCCCATCCCTATGACCGTTTATAAGCCGCCGCCTCCTCCGTCGGAGGGAGACTCAAACATAGTTCGAAGAGGGAAGAAGAAGACATGGACGCGAGCGACGCGAAGGAGCGAATCGATGTGAGGTCGGTCGTGGAAGCTATCTCCACCGAAGACGCCGACGCCGACGCCCCTCTCTACCAGGTCGAGAGCCTCTGCATGCGCTGCCACGAAAACGTACCTTCTCTCTCCCCCTCTCTCCCGCAATGTGTCCTTGGCGATTGCTCCTGTCTTGGGAGATTGAATTCGAACGAACCGGCGTCCGATGTCGAATTGCTGTGCCCGCGTTTTTGCTTTGCTCTATGTCTTGAGAATTTCGCCGAATGATCGTTGTTTGGTCGCAGGGAGTGACGAGGTTTCTGCTAACGTTGATTCCTCACTTTAGAAAGGTACGTCAATGTTTTGTTGGACAGGTTTGCGAATGATGGTATGGTTTTTCAACTGAATTCTTCCCACTCTTGCAGGTCTTGCTGTCGGCGTTTGAATGCCCACACTGTGGTGAGAGGTAATTTAACTACTTCTTCTTCTTTGGTGACTGCGGCATTTGTGAAAATGAGGCAATTTTTTGTTTGTATGTTTCGAAACCTTGTATGTTACAGGAACAATGAAGTTCAGTTTGCTGGCGAGATCCAACCTTGGGGATGTTGCTACAGGTTGGAGGTTCCTACAGGCGACCAGAAGGTTGTGGTAACTGGAGTTTGATGCTTTTCTAATTTGATTGATCTTCTCTCTGTGAGAAAGTCTCCATGAAGTTGAGGTCACATTTCTAAGTGGAGTTTGATCCTTTCAATTTCTTCACTGTATGATACTGCAGCTGCCGATATCCTTTTAGGAGTTGATCATTTGTATATATTCATCTTTCCATCGTATATCATTCTTTTTTGGCTATTGACTTGTTCGTGACTTCTAATTTTGCATCGTATAAAAAGAGATTTTGTTGAATTCCTTGTTGTTTATCATTTTACACATGCAGTGCATTGGTTGTAATGAGCTAGTATCTAGGTTGTGGTTGATGTTCCCTCTATTGAGAATGCAGGTGCTTATTATCTCTCTTGATGAAGGTGATGTGAAGATCATCCTGTGAACTTTTTTATGTACTCACTATAGACATTTTATGATTGCAGATGCTCAACCGGCAAGTTGTGAAATCTGAATCTGCCACTATCAAGGTATTTCGATGTGTAATCTATTAGGAAATGTACTGGTCTTCCACTTCATTGGCTCTCCCCTACCCAAATAGAAATTAAAGAGCAGCCCAATCTTGCTTCAGTAATTTGATGTTACTGCAGGTTAAGTTGCATGTTGGCCAGTTGAGCATAGTGATATATTAACATGTTTGGATTCAAGTGGCTCTATTGTCATGACGCACCACTTATTTGGTGAATGGCATATGGCATGTGCCACTGGGCCATGTTTTTGGAAAATGCAAAGTAGTCAGCTTGCTATCTCTGCATTATATACTGTTGCAAGGCAGTTTGTTCATTTAATCAGAATTCTTTTCTTAATACTGCTACTTAGCGTGAACCTTTATGGCTGTTGGAGTGAGTAATCATATATAAGCTCAATTGAACTTCCAGAAGTTAGTTCTCCATAATTAATTCAACTACCTCTGAGCAATCCATGATTAACTCGTCTACCTTTGAGCAATTTTGACTATTTTGTGCTTATTGAATTCTTTGACAAATACGTGTAAATTCTATTGATTCAAATGTACTGATTGGATGGTTTTATGACCGGGAGTTTAATTTAGCTATCCTTTCTACTGCAGATTCCTGAATTGGATTTTGAAATTCCTCCTGAGGCTCAAAGGGGATCCTTGTCAACGGTATCCCTTGAGCCTTTCCTTCTTTCAGTTTGTGATTAGGCATGCTTCTTTTGTTTGTATTTGATGCAGTGCACCTTCCTTTGTTATTTTTTTTCCCTTCAAGCAGACATTTTTTAAATCTGTGAGGTGGCAAATAGTTGGATGACTTTCTGGTTTTGCTGTACTAATTCATTAAGTTCATTGATATGCTGAAAATCTTAGGCTTTCTGTATTTGCTTGTGGAATAGTTTGAAGGTGCATTTGCAGTCTCTGATGCAGATGTCCTCAAAATGCAGTATCTTCATCTCTATTCTTACTTGCTTTTCATCACTGCTGCTGCTCTAATAACATCTCCTCTGATTTTATGAGTGTAGGTTGAAGGGATATTGGTACGAGCTGTGGAAGAACTACAAGCCCTCCAAGAAGAACGCAAGGTTCCTGTTAAGATCTTATTTGCGGTAATTGTTGCTGTATTACTTGTGTGAATCATCTCTCAGCACATCAAACACTTCCTTTTCAGAAAGTGGACCCGCAGACAGCTGAAGCGATTGATCAGTTCTTATTAAAATTGAAAGCTTGTGCCTCAGGAGATTCTCCATTTACTTTCATCTTGGATGATCCTGCTGGAAACAGCTTCATTGAGAACCCGTAAGGAATTGTCTAGCCTCAATTGGGTATTTCATGAATGATGATTATATAATCGGTACTTGTAAATTGTTCAGGCTATCTAAACAAACATATTAATACGCAACAGGTTTGCCCCAACCTCTGATCCCTCCCTTACTATCAAGTTTTATGAGCGGACAGCAGAACAACAAGCTTTATTAGGGTACCTTGTTGACCCTGCACAGCGCAGAGAAGTTGGTGATGGAATGACAACAGAGGAAATGCAAAGTGTTGTTCCAGAACCAAGAAGAATAGAAATGCATGGTGCAGTTGGAGCAGCAGCTGCTCATCGTGCAATTGCTCAGAGTAATAGTGCAGAGATTGCTGAAGTTATGTTCCGTTACTCTGCACCTGAAGAAGTAAGTGATTTGCCAGTTTGGAAAAGAAGCTTTGTGGCGTTGCTGGAAATTTTGCCATTGCTTCAGATGATTGCTCATGGATCTCCTCTTTTATAGGTTATGACTTTCCCTTCAACTTGTGGAGCTTGTGCTGCTAGGTGTGAAACGCGAATGTTCGTCACCAGTATCCTTTTCAATTCTATGACACTTGGTGATAGTTTTGTCAATTGGATAGTATATATTCTAGTAGACATCTATAGGTGTAATATTTATGTCAATTGGATAGTATATATTCTAGTATACATCCGTAGGTTTTTTGTTTTGGATGAGTAAATGCATAGGACATCTGTATTTTCAGACTGGGGAGAGCTTTTCTTCTGGTTTACTTTGTTATGGTTTTAGTAGATTCAATTGCATATGGGCTCCATCCTGTTAGGTAAAATTAATCAAGTGTAACTGCTGATTTCAATTGCGTATTGGCTCTGTCCTATTTCTTAGATATGTGCTAAGTAACAGGAAACAAGTGTAATTGTTAATCTGGATTGATTTGATGAATCTCGTCCTGCATGCTTGTAATTACTGATGCAATCTTGCTATATCTTTTATGTGACATATAAGATAGGATGACAAGGTATAGTTTTCTTCTTTGGATTTGAAAGTAAAAAGAAGCAGGAGGAGGAGAATTTCTCTGGCAGAAAGATCAAATATCCATTGGGAAAATCCTAAGAAGAGTCAGGGACAAAGTGGACTCTAGGATTATATGTTACTATTGAAAGGTTGTGTTTGTTCTGAATGGTGTTAGTTCTTTTATCTGTGGAGCTTTAGATACAGTTTTCAGAGTACATGTTTGTTGGGCTTAAGTCATGTAGATATTCCATACTTTCAAGAAGTAATTGTGATGGCATCGACATGCGATGCTTGTGGTTATCGTAATTCAGAGGTTTGCAGTTATTGTTCTTGTAGCTTCTTCATAGTCCATGTACCTGATCCTTCATTTATTACAGCAGCTTGCAACATTAACGGTTTATCTTGCAGTTGAAGCCTGGTGGCCGAATTCCTGATAAGGGAAAGAGAATATCTCTGTGTGTCAAGAATATAGAAGATTTAAGCCGTGATGTTATAAAGGTTTGGATGATATTCTCACAAGCAATTATGTTAATCTTATCTTGTTATTAGTTCATGTTCCATATATTGAAGACTGCCTTCTGCTTCTGCTGATTTAATTTAGTGATGAACTTCAATGTTGACGTCAAAATGAGCTCATATCCCATTGAAAGGTTGCTTCCTAGATTCCATAACCATGTCCATCGTATCAAAAGTAGTTACATTATTTCAAATGATTATTTGTGTGGGACTCTAATTTGTTGTGGTGGGCAGAATTGCTTTAAGGAAGTGGCGAGCTGTACGGAAGTCAAATATCTGTCTTCTCAATTGCTAAAAGTGGGCTAATCAGTTTTTGAAAATATCGATTACCATCTAGCAAAATCATGGCTCCTTCTCTCTGATTTCTTGCCATTTGTCTGTTGTCTATGACAATTTAGTATAATAAGTCTTTTCGTGTCCTCCCTCACTTTTTCCCTTCAGTGATAGCAAGTTTTCCTCAGTTACCTTTAGCTGCATCTGCCTCAAGCTCATAGATTTCAAAGAAAAAGGACAGCATTTTGGCGCACCATAAACTTAAACAGCTTTTGGGTGTTGTAATATCGCACTACATTAAGCTCTCTACAATGCTTTTCTAGATCTCTTCTCCTAGTTTTAGAGCAGTCCTGATATGTTACAGAGTATATCTTGATTTCAGCTGAAAGGACTCCACATTTCATTGCATCAAGTGTGTCAGTGCTGTTATTACCTGAGATTTTTATCAAATAATTCAATCGAAACTTCTACTACCTCTTGCCTCTTTTTTTGTTCTCTGGATTGTTGTTTTTCCGGGGTAACAATTGTTTTATCTTCTAAATCCTTTCTTTATTGAAGTCTCTTCTTTATCGCCAATGGCCTTCATTCTCATCTGTCATTTTCCAGCCTCGGACAGCAGCTGACATGAAATAATTACTGCTTTTGTCTCCCACTTCCTATTCAACTAGAGTACATTGGCTTTTAAAGTCATCTTAAGATCCTGCTCTCATCAAATTTTCACATTTTCTTTTTAATATATCATTATCGCTTGTTGTCCTGGTTTTCTAACCTTCACCTATCATTACTTCCTTCCATATTAGTCACTTTCTTTGCCTTACACTCTTGGACAGCATCTTATTATTTTCTTCATACCTTTAATGTCTCTATCGCAGTATTACGCAGGCCAATTTTTCCATAAGGTCTCTACAGCAAATCAAGGATTGTTATGAGCAGGAAAAAAAGATTCTATTATAGAGCTTGAATTTCTAGCTCCTGAGGGTAGTTTCTGTTTTCCTCCCTTTTTCTGTGTAGTAGGTGAAGTGAGAATGGACAGAATACAGTTCCTCTTTTTTTCTTTGGTCTAATTCTAATGAAGAAACCAGTTTGTTGCCCAGGATCAGAGAGAAGGAATTTTTAGAAAGGAAGATGGAATCAATCAAAAACTTAATGAGCTATTGCCAACAAAACTTGTTTATTGTAGATTGATTCTGTAGGAAAGAGAACATTGTTATTCTTTCTTTGTTTTATGATGTTGTGTGACTGCTATAGACATAATTGATGAGTATGTAGCAAAGCATAATTGATATTTTTAGAATTGATATATAACTGAAAAATGTTCGTGTATTTTGAAGTCATAAACTCTGATCTGATTGGTGACTTCATGAATTTATGTAGTCTGATACTGCCAGTGTGAGAGTTCCAGAGCTTGAGTTGGAGCTTGCGAGTGGCACTTTAGGTGGAGTTGTTACCACTGTTGAAGGGTTGATCTCCAAGATAAGTGAAAGTGAGTATTCATACTGTTCTCTTTTATCATTCCATCACTTCATTGTTCTGTGTACCCAATTTGGTTGACCTTTTGTGACAGAATTGTGTCAGCCCAAAGATAGATCTGAATCACACATAAATTTTTTTCTTTATTTTGTGAGTTACATGCTGCATACATGATGCTAATGCCTTGTTGGAAATCTTAATCTGAATCAGTTGTAATGACCATTTGGTGATGTGGAAACAGAGTTAATAATTAAAAGCCTTCAAAGTTGAGTTGGTGTTTGTTCAAACGATGCTTTCTTACCCTGTGAAAATAGAGTGTCAAATGATGATTACTGGTGGTATTGAAACTGAGATGATTTCATCATTGACTTCGCATTGTGGGCCTAGTGCCTGGCTTTGGAGTCAGACTTTCGGTGCAAGTTAATCGAGTGATATTCTCCTTGAAGTCAATTGAGCTGGTTGTCTTTCCTACCCTGTGAAAATAGAGTGTCAAATGATGATTACTGGTGGTATTGAAACTGAGATGATTTCATCATTGACTTTTCATTGTCGGGCTAGTGCTTGGCTCTGGAGTCGGACTTTTGGTGCAAGTGAATCAAGTGATAGTCTCCTTGAAGTCAATTGAGCTGGTTGTTGTCATTTTATCTCATGATTCTTTACTACTTTTGCAAACATTTGGCTTCTTTTGGGTGCACATCTTTATGTTTTGCGATAGGAACTAATTGGTCGCTCAGGAGAGTTCTTGAAAAATTATTCTAAAGTCTTTTTATGACAGAAAAAATGATTAGTTGCTTTTGAGAAGGCAAATGCGTTTGCTGGGCTGCAATATGATAATCATTTTTACCAGTAAGTATCTTGTTAAAATCACACTCTTATACTTTATTACAAAATGTTCCAGAAGTTCAAGTAAGTTTTTGAGTCGAGAGCTGGAATTGGTTGTATTAGTCCAAAGTGTACACCTTTTTTTTTTCTTTTTTTATGATGAGGAAACCCATCTCAAATAGGAAACCCCAGCCCTTTAATACTCCTCTTACCTCATGGTCCAAGGAGGATGCAAGCCAAAGTGCAGTTGGGTGGTCTAAACATGAAATTCTTTGCAATTAGTGTCATGTGCAATTTAACCTGTGCCTTGCACCTAATCAACACATGCAAGTGTACAAGTCTAATTACTTGGAATAGAAGTTGCAACATGTGTTTTTTCTTTTTAAATGTAGGGATGAGACTATCAAAGAACTTTTAAGAGTAGGAATGATATGATTTCAGGCAGGGAACTCCGTGGGATCTCAAGCTGACTTTGAGATCTCAGTGGGAGATGTACCTTATGTGAAAAATATTCCTTGTCATTTTTAATTGAACATACTTGTCTATTTGAAGAATTGGCGGGAAAGATTATATCAACGGATACATAGAAAACTTGTAACCTTAAGTAGCACGAATGGATCATCTTTTAAGGATTTAGAGTTTATTTGTAGGGTCCACTTCAAGTGATAAGTTATATAATATTGCTAGGCAGATTACTCCCAGAGCATTTCTTGTTTGTATGTATTCCAGTCAGTATTATGTTTGTCGTTAAGGCAATTTTTTTAACTAAAGTGAACATACCTATGACTGTAGGCCTTGAGAGGGTGCATGGATTTACTTTTGGAGATAGTCTTGATGATCACAAGAAAGCAAAGTGGGAAGATTTCAGAGAAAGACTACAGAAGGTAAAGTATGATTGCAGAGAAAAAATTTCAAATAGGTTGAAGTATTGTTTAGACATGCCTCCCTTCATAATGATCAGTCATCAAAGTTGCATCTTTCCTTTTTTCCTTTGTTCTTCTATTTTAAGGATTTCTTTTTATTATTTCTCATTTACTGATAGGGAGTGTGCAATTAATTAAATGTTGGAAGTGCCATGATGGGATGGAGCAGATTCCAGTTTGCCAAAAAATGGAATTCTCTTTCACAGATGGTAAATATGTAACATGGGTTATAAATTTGAAATACTGATGGCAAGTAAAATATGACTGTTAATTTGTTAGCCCGATCTACTGCTTAGAAGTTGCTAATAATATGTCAATTTTACCATCAATGAACCCAATAGTATATTGCCAGTTGTTTTAAGATTTTCCACATAGGCACGTAATTGTTTGTAAATTATCAATGAAACTACAATTTTACTATAAACCAGCAACATAGTAGATTAGTTAATTTACCAAAAAAAAAAAAACAACATAGTAGATAACTGCTTTTTTTGGGTTTCAGAATTGAGTTTGTAACTGTTTGGAAGTTAATTATGAAATTACAATTTTACCATCCACAAATCCAATAGTGGCTTACCACTTGTTTTTCAGATTTTACAGATGGATCTGTTGTATAGGTTACTGGGAATCTCAGTAAATGTTTGTAGTGAAAGTAACAACTATACTATAGTAGATATTAATTGATTACGAGCATTCCTTCAATTTTATAATTTCAAATTTTTCTTTGTTAGTAACATGTTAATGAAATGACCAATTTACAGGTTCAGATACCCCAGTAAGCTTCAAACAATCTTTTGTCTTTCCAAGTGACTACGTTTTCCTGTTTATAGACTATGAAATGCTTAAATAGTTAACAGCTGTAAATGACGAACCAAATAACTATTGTAACTCTATAATTTGCAACTTACCTAGGCATATCTCTGCAATTAAACACCAATAGTCATCCAATAACATCATTCTATCCACTAACAACTGCAATTTTATAAGTGATTGAAGTCACTATCTTAGATTAATCTCCTTAAACAACTAAACTTTCAAATCCAGAAGAAATTAGAGAAAGTATTTCTTATTTCTTTCCTTAGTGAACCGATGACATGTTAAAAACCTGACACTACCATGCTAAAACAATTTGAGCAAAGCACAACAAACCAAATACATTATCTCCTTAGGAAACGTCATTTTTTTTTCCTTACTTCCATAATCATCAATAATCTCCTTCAATTTAACATATGTAATGGCAATTACATCAGGAAAATTGAATGAGTATAGAAATCTAAAGTTCTCATAATAATATTAGAATCTTACTATGGATTGAAACCTCAATTATTATTGTGTAACTTATTACCTAATAACCCAGAAAAACCCGAGATGTTAGTGTCAGTTGCAGGATTTAGATGAAGGAAAAGTTCAAAACTAAAAAAATCAATCCTTGTGGGCCCTAAAAAAATTAGGACACTAATTATGATTTGTAAATACTCTATTCTCACCACAAGGATTTGGCTTTAAGTGGTAAACATATAAGATAGTGAAAGTAACAACTATACTATAGTAAATATTAATTGATTAGGAGCATTCCTTCGATTTTATAATTTCAAATTTTTCTTTGTTAGTAACATTTTAATGAAATGACCGATTTACAGGTTCAGATACCCCAGTAAGCTTTAAACAATCTTTTGTCTTTCCAAGTGACTATGTTTTCCTGTCTATAGACTATGAAATGCTTACATAGTTAACAGCTGTAAATGACGAACCAAATAACTATTGTAACTCTATAATTTGCAACTTACCTAGGCATATCTAAGTAACTACATTTTCCTGTTTATAGACTATGAAATGCTTACATAGTTAACAGCTGTAAATGATGAACCAAATAACTATTGTAACTCTATAATTTGCAACTTACCTAGGCATATCTCTGCAATTGAACACCAATAGTCATCCAATAACATCATTCTATCCACTAACAACTGCAGTTTTATAAGGCACTATCTTAGATTAGTCTCCTTAAACAACTAAACCTTCAAATCCAGAAGAAATTAGAGAAAGTATTTCTTATTTCTTTCCTTAGTGAACCGATGACATGTTAAAAACCTGATACTACCATGCTAAAACAATTTGAGCAAAGCACAACAAACCAAATACATTATCTCCTTAGGAAACGCCATTTTTTTTCCTTACTTCCATAATCATCAATAATCTCCTTCAATTTAACATATGTAATGACAATTACATCAGGAAAATTGAATGAGTAGAGAAATCTAAAGTTCTCGTAATAATATTAGAATCTTACTATGGATTGAAACCTCAATTATTATTGTGTAACTTATTACCTAATTACCCAAATAAACCGAGATGTTAGTGTCAGTTGCAAGATTTAGATGAAGGAAAAGTTCAAAACTAAAAAAGTCAATCCTTGTGGGCCCTAAAAAAATTAGAACACTAATTATGATTTGTAAATACTCTATTCTCACCTCAAGGATTTGGCTTTAAGTGGTAAACATATAAGATAGTTCATAAGTCTCTTATGTTGCTTGGATTTGCTTTTTGGTTTAGCGATGAGGTCAGACCAACTTCAGACCTTTACAATTCATTCCTTTTTAGTTTATTCTCTCATGTTCTTTAAATGTAAATTGGTGCTAACGTGCAGACATATTTAGAAAAACATGTCCACCATCTTGAAATGGAACTCTTTAGAGGCTTTTATCATGTGATTGAGTTGCATTCATTGCAGTTGGTAATTATTCCTTACATTAGATGTGAAAATCATTTTGGATGATGGTATGACGCAAGAACTTATCAGAAAATTAGTTGCTTAGAACGAATATAAATTTGTTTGTCAGATCATCGATTGGTGAATCTCAGTATACATTTCCACCCTTTTTCACATTGCTAAAGAAAAGTTGACTTTATTCAATAATTTAATGC
Organism: Melaleuca quinquenervia; assembly: GCA_030064385.1. Taxonomy (NCBI): domain Eukaryota; kingdom Viridiplantae; phylum Streptophyta; class Magnoliopsida; order Myrtales; family Myrtaceae; genus Melaleuca; species Melaleuca quinquenervia. The sequence goes on along the minus strand of CM057721.1, from coordinate 7,957,940 downwards.
TGTGTTTGGCAGCCAGGATAAAATGCAAGATAGGATGAAGTTAATCCTATCCCGTGTTTGGTGCATGCTCAAGACAGAGTAAAGTCGGATAAAGAGGGATATAGTCAAGATAAAATTTATCCTATCCCATGTTTAGTTTAATTTATACTGAGATGTCACTTATACCAAACAATATATATAATAGGATGTGAATATATCTGGTTTTATTATTACGATTCACCAAACAGTGAATAGGATATAGCAAAATCCTCATATTTTATATCATATCCTATCGTGACTAGAAATCTAGACAACGAAATGTACCCTAATTATAAATCTTTAGATTGCAAATTATATTCTGCATAAAATAACATGTAGTCTCGTATAATTATTAAGTAACTACAGCATAATATAATCAAAGCAATAGCATTGTTCCACGTTTCATCAAGTTGATTACTTTATGAGCATTCTCCTTGTGGATGAATTTCCCAATTGGTGTTTTTCTTCTGTCTGTCTGTCTGTCTGTCTCTCTCTCTGTTTTTGTTTTTTTTTTTTGGGTGGGGATGGGGTGTACAAAACCAGCGGCACAGATGAAGCAGGCTTAGTCAGGAAGAAATAGATGGCTAGTTTTTCCCTCACTATTTCCTTCAAGAAGTACCTTATCATCTGCTTCAGACATTAGTGACTAGTTCTGTGAAGTTGAAGTAGTTGCTTTTATTGCCTTGTCACTTTGGAAGTTTGAATATGCTGCAGCTTTTAAGTCTGGAGGACCACTGGACTTTGGTTCTCGACGATGCACTGGCAAATTCTTTCATTGCTCCAATAACTGACGATATTAAGGATGACCATCAGTTGACATGTAAGTTTGTTTTCCCCTACTAGCTTGCCTGTCCTACTATCAGAATGTGAGATTCACATGTTGTTGGGATAAAAAAAAAAAGAAAGAGAAGGCCACAAGGACAGTTTTTTTTTTCGGTCCTCATCTAAAATGTGCCCAAAAAGCTGCTTGAGGACTATATGTCCCCTTGTAGTAGCTGCAGTGTTGGAGAATATAGTTGTCTGGTTAGGTGTATTTGCCAGTGCTTCCTCATGGTAAAGAGGCAATTTTGATGGTGGTAACATTGCTGCTTCTAGTATTGCCTATTGGTAATATTTTGATGGCAAAAGATAGATGATCTCATCAGGCAAGTTTCTTTCACGAATGTCACCTACTAGGGAAACCACAGGGTTTGACACCTGGCAGTGGCAGATACAGGTCCATCTGACCAGGTTTATATATAGCCGAAAAGGAAGGGACAATATCTGAAATATGCAATAACTTGCACATATGTTTCAACCAGTAAATTAGACTTAGAAGGAGCTGTACAAGTACATTGATGGAAGTATTAGTTATGCCCCAGCATAGAGTGAATTTTTTGCTTGACTGAAGATGGCATGCATGCTGACTAACACTCTTCTTTGTGTCAATGAACTATTTTTTTCTCTTCTGACAATTATTGACCGACTTATTTATAGTTGAGGAGTATCAAAGGTCGTGGGAGCAGAATGAAGAATTGGGTCTGAATGATATGGACACTTCTTCTGCAGATGCTGCTTATGACTCATCGAATGCTCAACTGTAGAAAGCATCAGATGCGGAACATTAATTTGTGATGTTAATGCAACTAATTGGCGGGCAACCTCTTCCCATAGATTTTCTTCCCATGAAATAGGATTTTCCTCCTGGAAGAGTTTGTTCTTTGATTTGTTCTGCCTGAAGCCAGTCTTTTCCATTATCCATCCCCCTTCATCTATGGGATGATACTGAGGATTTGACTTTCACCTCCTTTACTTGTTTTCTGAGGTTGTAAGACTTCCGAGTTAGAATTTTCTCTAATGCTACGTAGTGCGTTTAGTCCAACACGATTGATCGTGTTCCTATATCTACTTGCATCCCGCTAGAAAATTTAAAAGCTGTATAAATATATGCTCTTGTTCTCGTTTCATGAGTACAAAACATTTGCTATGTGGAAGTGACCTTGGTTCTACCATTCATGTTTCATCCATCCTTATGCTTAGAAATTTTCTCAGTTACTTTTGAAAGTTCAGGACACCAGCAGTTGTTGTTTCCTCCTCTTCGTGTATGAGAAGATAAACTTGTCTATATTCTTTGATTCTTCCAAGTGTCTATAGAATTTCCTAGTAGATATTTCTGGTAAGAGTTTACTTTTGGCATACTCCCTCCTAAGCATTAGGCGTTGCTGAGTGGCTTCCGACAAGGTAAGGTATCAAACTTTTCCTGAGAATTCTCAAAGACGGTGGTCTTCCAACACTACAAAAAAAACACCGGTTTTGCCATGGGTTTTGAAATGGAAATTATAAGGAAAGTCGTTGCTATCAGAATTAGCCACGACTTTTGTGACAACAGCTAATTTTGCCACGACAAATTTCATAACACGTGGCTAATTTGCGATGAGATAATGTACGTTGCAAAGTAGTGATGACGACACAGTCGTCGCTAATTAGCTACCCACAAATATGTTGTCACAAAAATTGTGGGTAATTTGCAATGACTTACATACCGTCACTAATTTGCCACGACAAAAGCAAAGCTGACACGACAAAAGCAAAGAGCTGTTGCTAAAAGCTGTCGCAAATTATTCCCACCGTTGTAATTTGTCTGGGTTTACCAACATCATTTAGCGACGGTGAACTTTCTACCGTCGCTAATTAGCCACAACATCTTTTGGTCGTCGCTAATTAGCCATGACCTTTTACATAAATCGTCGTTAATTAGCGACTGCATCTTTATGTCATCGCTAACTTACATATGTTATCTATTTATATCCTAGGTCGTAGTTAGCCACGGACATTTGTAGGTCGTCGCTAAGTAGCTACGGGTATTATGATTGTCCGTTGCCAAATGTCACAGAAACCCAATGTTCAATACATCTCTCCTTGTCTGTACATTCGCACCTAATTGATTTGACAATAAAACACATTACAAAGATACCTCATATTATAAATATCAGGACCATGCATTACATTGTCATAACAAACCAGCGATCCAGATGTTATTCCAAAATATCAGCCCATGTACACATGCTGCACTTTCTAAACACCTAAAAATATATAAACAGTCATGTCGCCTTGCTCCAAAACAAGATCCAGCGTCAGTGCTGCATCCATGCCGCATCCATAAATTGCCTCATCCCACCTGTTTGCTTTCGCTAGACCTGAACAAGAAATGTATATGAGGACAACGTTCGTTGAATTACGTCCAATTATTACCTTCATTTTTCCTACCTGCACGAAGACCCACCACTACAAAAAAAACTGTAATTTAGCTACGGAAATTTAGCGACTGCACCATATTCGTCGCAAATAGCGACTCAATTAGCTACGGAAATGGCAATTTTGTCGCCAATTTTCGACAACTACATGGTCATTGCTATTTACAACAACATTTACGACGACATAGGAATCTCGTCGATAATTAGCAACAAAATTAATGCCCGTAGCCAAATTCGTCACAACTAGTGACAGCTATTTACATCTGTCGATATACAACGACATATTTAGCTACAAAGCGTAAGCTGTCAACAATTGCCGACGACAAAACGTAATCGTCGCAAATTAATTACGACAATAGAAGGCTGTCAGTAAATCGGTCGATATATATCCACCAATCTCCATCTGTGGCTAAATAGCAACGACTGTATCGACAACGTTACATGTTGTCGCAAATTAGCTACTACAAATGTCGTTGTGGCTAAGTTGTGACGGAATTTTTGTTGATGCTCATTTCATCGATAATTAGCGATGAAAATGTTAGCGTGACTAAATCCGTCTGTATTTAGCGACGATTATCTGTTCTCGCTATTTCCGCCGCCAATTAGCAACGGTTTGAAAGCTATTGACTCATTTTAGCTACGACTATTACTGTCGTAGCTAATTAGCTACAAAATTTGCGACAAATGGTTTCCCCGTCTCTAATATCAATATATAAAGCTACCCCGCAGCTTCACCCCCGAAAGCCCTAAATCGTCCACTCCTCTTGCCGTCCGAAGAACCCTAGCTAAATTAGCGACGGCATATCACTGTCGGTAATTCCGACAAAGTCAACTGCAGTGGCTAAGTATCGACAAACAGCGATTGTCGCTAATTAGCGACAATAGAAAACTGGTTACTAATTTTCGACGGAAGCATAGTCAGTCGCTAAAGAGCAACAAACACCATGTCGTTGCTATGTAGCGATGGAAAAGTAGGTTATCTGTCGCTAATTAGCTACGTACCACAACAGCCTCTAGCTAATTATCGATGGACTACTAGCGACTGAGGTTGTTTCTATCGCTAATTTTCGATAGAAAAATTTGCAGTCGCTAATTAGCGATAAACACAATGTCGTTGCTATGTATCGATGGAATAGTAGTTAAGCTGTCGCTATTCAGCTACGGACGTATTAGCGACTGTGGTACTATCAGTTGATAATTGTCGACTATCAGTTGATAATTGTCGATGGAAGACAAGTCAGTCACTAATAAGCGATTAACATCATGCAGTTGCTTATTATCGACGGAGAGCGGTCGCTAATTAGCTACGGCCATAGCGGTCGCAAATTAGCTATGAATGCAACGATCGCTAATTAGCTATGAACGAAGCGGCCGCTAATTAGCCACGGATATAACAGTCGCTAATTAGCTACGGATAATGTGTGCGTATCTAATTAGTGATGGATATTCCTTCAATGGCTCATTTGCGATGGAAGAATCATCTGTCGCTGATTAGCGACATATGAATACTGTTGCTATTTATCTACAGATCGTCTTTTCGCTGTCGCAAATTAACTATGGAGAGATTTTTTCAGTAGGTAATTAGCGACGGATGTATTTATGCCGTCGCTAAACGGTTTATAATAACACGAGAAAGCATTTAGGGTTTCGCCTGTCTCTTTCCTCCTATTTCATTTTAGCTTCATCTGCTAGGATTATGTTGCTACTCCTACTCCATCGTCTGCCGGTTCGCATCCACCCACCGCCGCTTGCCGCCTACCCTCCGTCGAGTCGACTCCACCATCCGCGGTAATTTCTCCCCCAAAAGACACTCCTCCATTGCTTCTTTGATAATGGACGAACCCCTCACCTCCTCAACCCTAGGTTTAGGTCTTCCGCCGGTTCGCTTCCACCATCCATCTAGTCATTTCTACCCATCAGTCGCTCAAAATATGACCCTTGCGATTTAGGACGAGCCATTCACATCCTGAACACTCCACGTTGCACGGCTGTTGATCCACCGTCGGCCGAGGCTCCTCCACCGTTCGGCTCTACATCAACCGTCGGACCTTCCTCGACGACGAAAGACCGAGCTAGGGCTTGGTTTTTGGGACCCATTCCTTCTACCAAGGTACGTGTGTTTGCTCCGGTTTTATAAGACCAAGCTAGGGCTTGTTTCTTTTTTTTTTGACATTTGATTGTAAATTTCTGATATTTGGTTGATGTTATTCTGGTTGTTTACTTGATTTGGGTTGGACAAATGTATTTGCTCCGGTTATTGTAAAAGTAGTTGTCATTTATATCGATCATAGGCTATTGTACATAATATCGTGTAGGGGTTTAATCATATTCAAACATGTGTCCATCATAGAGTTGCATTAGGATCGACTTACCACTATTGAGGCCTGCAGTGAACAAGGAGGATTGCATCGGCTATTTGACTTGCTGCAACAAAAATGGTAAGCTTTTGTAATTGGTGGGCTGTAATTATGTACGGGGATGTTGATATAGTTGTTATTATAATTTGGACCAAGGAATTTCTTGTCAATTGCAGAGACGTGGAAGTCGTCGAGGTTACGGTCGTCGTCTAGGTGTAAGATTAGCCGATAAACATTCACCTTCACAGGCCGATACAACCCCATCACCGACCCTGTGGACCTCCCCTCCAACAGAGTCGACACTTCCACCAGCTAGAACCAGAGACCACATAGACACAGCGACCCTCGACCACCACAAAACATGGGGCAACCTGTAGACAATACACAGCTTCCACTTGGGCCCCAAGTTTATCAAAGGCGAAACATTAAAATGAATGAAGGAACACCCTCTTCAGCGGAAGAAACAATTGCCGAGACTAAGAACCCATGGTGGTTGATTCAGAGGGACGTGGATTTATTAAACCGAAAGGGCATTCGTAAGTAATATTTGACAAAAATATTATTTGCAATTTTTTTAAAGGGTTTATGTCAATGTATAGTAAAAGTACTGAGTTCATGAGTGTTGTAGCTTTTCACATGCAAATATCGTGGTTTGTGAACTGAACCAAATAATCAAGGAGCTATGGAGGGGGCCTTATATGACATATACTAGCGTGCCAGAGGACGTGAAGAACCTTGTGGTGGAATGAGTTCAGGGTACGTGTTCACTGTAATATTATGTGTACGCAACTTTTATTAAAGTTATATGTTTTGACATGATTGCAACGGCATTTTCGCTGGGATGAGAATGTCGAACATGACATTAGAAGAATTTTTAATAAGAAGGCAAGTGACCATAGGTGGAATGCTATGAACAAAGCCAAGACGAGACAGAGAAGACCGCTTTATATATCAAATAAAGATTGGCTGCAGATGAAGGCAACTTCGGAGAGTGAGAATCAGAAGCAAGCAAGTGCTAGGAATAAAAGAAACCGAGTGTCCAGTTTTGGTGTTGGCTCGGCAACATATGCCGGCGGCTCAATAAACATCGGTGAACACAAATTGAGAATTGTAAGTATAGTTGGCTATTTTGTAAGTTCATTTGAATCGATGTACTAATAATGTATGTACACGTTTTGTAGGCCAATGAATTGGGGAGGGAACCGACACCAATCCAAACATTCGCACGGACATTCATGAAGAAAGATAACACGTGGTGCAGCGCTCGAGCAAAATCTGTTTCGGTTTGTCTAATTGAACTTCAATTTATCTAATGCACGTAAAATAGAGGCCTAACATTATAGACTTATAATGGTCAATTACATTACTATTGTAATTGTAGGAAAAATTTCAAGAACTTTGTATCTAGGCGGCTTCTGATTGTGATGGTGTTGGGCCGTCTGATGGCGAGACTGATCAGACGGCTTTATGGGTGGAGGCCTCGGGTGGGCTCAAAAGAGGCAGATTTTTTGGGTACTGATCGATGGCAAGGGAATGCGCCAGAAAGGCTTGTCGAATGTCATCATCAGGTGCATCATCAGCTAGTTCAAGGAAGGTTGAACAGAATTCGCAAATGGACGAAGTCGTCGAAAGGTTGACAAAATTAATTGGCAAAAAAGATAAAAAAAAAATAAATGCATTGAAAAGAAAGCTAGCACGTGTCATGCAACACTTGAACATGGAGGATGACTCCGACGACGACAACAACGACGTACCTCTCTCGAATGCAGATGCAGATGGTGCTGACCATGGAGATGAAAACGAGGCTGATGATGCGGATGATATTGGGATTGACACACCGTGATTGTGCAAGTTGAGTTTCATAGTCTTCCTTACATGTTTATGGACTGTGTTGTTTGTGTGGAAGATTTGGGGTATACATACACCTTGCTTTGGGTCTTTTGCAGCTTATATCGGAACTAATGTTGGGTTTTGGCATTATTATAATTACTGGTGATGCTGATTTGCTCATTTACTTCATGAGTTTTAGTCATTTGTTGGATTGATGAACATAGTCTTGGATGTTGTTGGTTATTATAATTTGGGTTGTTGTGCATTGTTTGATGACACATGTAATAAATCAATGCCCCCACATGCTAATTGTATTTGTTGTCATCCATTTTACAGGGACAGAATAGTTTTTTGGTATATATAATGGAAGGTTTAACAACTAATCGGCGATCTAAGATACGAACTTATATTTTAAGTGGGTTAGAATTTCTATGATTATTAATGTACATATAGGTAAATGCTTATAATCTTCTGTCTCTGATCAGTTTGAAAGAAGGGATTAGTGTGATGGTAGTCCTGTTCAAATGGAAGCCTCGTTGATCAGGATGGCATAGATGTAGCTAGTCCTTATTTTTTGTTTTTTGACTAATTTTTGGTTGAAAGGACTATGTTTAACAGTCCAGTGTTGCCATCCACCCGGCTGTGCTGTGTAAATATGAATATGTTGTTTGGTTCATGCAGATAATGTCCAGGAGTACAATGTATATACTGTAAATAGGGTTATTATGTATACGTGGATGTTGTTTCAGGGTTATTACATGTATGTTGATGTTGTTTCGTGCTTTGCATAACCATTTATATTATGTAATATCGAAAATGGCATAATATAATTCGGCCCAGCACAATTTAGCGCAAATTAGTGGCATTAAATTCAGTCCACATTTGGTGTTCGTAATACGAAATGAAAAAAACATTCGCATCATCAACGACAAACCCATTTGCATCAATACGCACCTGCGTGTATCATTAGCGACGAAACATTAAAATCCGTAATTATTTAGCGATGGACATTCACTTTCAGTGGCTAATTAGCTACGGAAATAACCAAAACAGTGGCAAATTATTGACAGTATTAGCTGACTGTCATTTGCGATGACTTGTACGACATCTCTCATTTGCGACGGACAATCGTTCGTCTCGTATAGTGACAAACTTTGCGACGTAAATTTGTTGTTGCAAATTTGCGACTCCCACCGAAGACCGAAATACATACGATTTTTGCAACAAATTTAGTGACGACATTACCGACGACGTTTGCGACAGAAATTGTGTGGCAAAATAGCGACAAAATTAGCCACAACATTTTAGCTATGGTTTTTGTGACAGAATTTTTCATTGTCGCTAATTAGAGACGTACTTTGTGACGGGAAAAGAGAGTCACAAATTGCCTACGTATTATTTACGTCGATAATTAGCTACGGATTTTGAATTTGTCTGTCGCAACTTTTACGACACATCAATACCTACAACCTTCTTTCCATCGGTAAGTTTGTCGCAAAATCACATTAGCGACGACAATTGGTCAAAAATTTGTAGCTAAAAGCTGTAGCTAAATTACAGTTTTTTTGTAGTGCACTAAATGCGACCTTCACATGACACCAATTGTTGGATACATCATTGTCTTGGGCTGTAATTCAACGAACCAAAATATAAGTTGTCCCAAATTCATTAGTTAGGCATTCATCATATTACATAAATCATATTTCAAAGTCCTCAAATACAAGTCATAATAACCAATTAACAACGGACAAGTCAAAAAGACATAATGCAATAGCCACACATTGAAGCTGACCATTTGTTTCAAATTCATCGACTTGTGGCTCGGCCAACCAACTCACTACGTATTTTTTTGCACCAGCTGCAAAAGATTTATATCAATCACATTTTTGCGGCAATCAAACTGCATAACAAAATTATGAAATGTCAGCCAAGTAACCCTAATCGTTTTGCATGGATATTAGAATTGCTACTATGAATTTCAGTAACACTGACAAAGAAACATCACCGTTATAGCAGAAAATATATCATATCTTGGGTTCCATATCTTTACTGAGTTATGACTAGTAGACAAAAGAAGAGTATTATCAGAACTAAAGGTGACGCTTCTGACATCCGAGCAATGTCCTTGAAGCTCGATACTTAGCATTCTACCAGTTCCATTGGCATCAATAGAGTGAAATTCCAATAGATTATTGTTTAATGACAATGCCTGTGTGGCATCATATACACATTTAGGATAAAGATGGTAACATTCTCGAGGTTGAACTCGACTTGCTCTTCCTTTCTGTTGTACATGGGAAGAAAAATTCAAAACTCACCAATCAATGAGGAATTCAGCACTCTTGACTTTAAACAATAACCATATGCAATAGAAAGGTATGACATTTTCTATTACACTAACATCGAGAACACTTCTTGAAAATTTCTCTTATAAAGGGTATCCCAGTGTACAAGGTTCCCCGCACTGCAGGGGTATGGAGAGGGGGCTTCTTAGGAACTCTCTCTACAAAAATTAAAAAAGCACTACAAAGAATATATACTTGTCCACCCCTCTTCTATTATTTGAATTTCTAGATGGTGCTAGTTCAGGAACCCATCCAGGAGATTGTGCTCAGAATTTAATATCAAAATGGAAGATATGAATCTCACCATAAACATTAGTGATATGAGCAGCAAACTATTTATCGAAGTCAAGCATGAGATGTCATAGAGAAGCTGATTGACCACTAGGTTTTGGCTTCAGTTACGATCTCACCACTAGCTTGCTTATTTAATAGTATTAAGTTGAAAACCATTCTACATGGATAACGACACCGATAAAATAAACTAAATAATAAAGACTAGCTATTAGTTTTTCCTCATCTACATAGAAATGCATAGATGATTAGTGTGAGGTATCTGCTCATCTACCTTTGGAAATCAGACTTTTTGACCATGGGGTAGATCATGATGAAAGCTTCATATATCTAAGTACAATTGTTTTTAACATTGCTCTGAGGGGCTCAGACCAACAATGGAACTAACAATGTCCATAGGGCCCATAAAAAAGGGAGTAACTTACACACAGACATAGGGGCATGCCAAATGTCTGTGAACACCAATAATATCTTCCAGCTATGTAACCACCTAAAATCAACACCATATGTGGAAACCTTTTCATCTAGTACACGGAACACCTCCACAAGTTTACCTGCCACTTGACAAGCCAGTAAATTCCCGTTCTTGTTGAATCTCAGCATTGCGACTCTATTCTTATTGAACCCCAAATCAGCCAACCCATAATCAGCAAGCCCTAATGAAACCGCTGCTCAAACTCCTAATCAAACCCTAATCAGCAAATTGACACTCATCCATGACTAACTCATCGATTAATCAAACCCCTCTTCAAAAACCCTAATCGGAAGCCTAATCTGCACACAATACAGAAGCAAATTAGCCTTACCAAAAACCCATAATCAACACACAACAATCAAATAAGCAAACCCTATTTGAAACCCGAATCGATCGAAATTGGAACGAACCCTAACAATTAGGGCAACAAACGGCAGACCCATGATTCGCAAATTGACAAATACTCTTACCATTTTTCCGGACTTGGGGCGGCTACAGTCGAGGAGGAGGAGGGATTTGTTGGAGACTCGTTATTCTCCGGCCACCATCGAACCTATCGAACCAGACAATGGAGGAGGGCGAATTTATCGAGATAGAGTGTGTTTGGGAAAGAGAGGGAAGGACGAGTGCCTTAAGCGAAGCTTAAGGTGGTCAGAGGAGCGGCCGACCGGCGAAGGAGCTGTGGAGCGGCGCGGATGAGTGGTGGAGCGGCGCGGCGGAGCTTTAGCTGATTCTCCCCTTAAACTCGAGCTCTCGGTAAAAAAAAAAAGAATGACTAAGTTTTAACCGTCGAACACAAGGGTTAAAAAGGAACTTAGGTAAAAAATCTCGTCTTAGCCATGACGAGTCAGTTATTTGCAGCAAATTAGCCACGACATGTAGGTCGTGGCTAATATGTTGTAGCTAATAAGATTTCTCTTTTTGACAATAAAATAAAACAAATAGATAAAAATATGAAAAAATTAATTTTTTGAAGCCATGTAATTAAAGTATATATTCATTTAATTATACATTTTTAATGAAATATCAGTAAGAATAAATATAATGTGTGCATATACCTTTTTTCACTCAAGTATTATTATTGTATCCTTAGATATTTTCAATTAATGAATAAAATATAAAATCTTTAGATTTTTATGTATCTCATTTTTCTTTATAAACCTTTAATGAACCCCAATTAAGAATTGGAGAAATCATGCCCTTGTTGACATTACGTTCATGACGATCGATTAGTGAATTGAAAATATTTAAGGATACAATAACTGTTTATTCGAATAGACAGCACTTCACTACTTAAAAGAACTGTTTATTCGAAACTTCACGTTATTTTTCTCTATGTCCACAATTATAAAGGAAACATCTATTAGAAAAAATGGAAACCTATTATGAAAACTATTTCATAATTTCGATACTTCACATATCAATTTCAATTGCACTTGCTAGAAAAAAAGGGAGAATTACAAGCAAAAATGTTGAAATGTTTATATTATACACATGCAAATTTATTCTCTCTTTTTTTAATCGAACAATTCAGTACTAAAATATTGATATATCAATTAGCGACGGCGAACCACATTGCACTTGCTAATTAGCGACGACAAAAAAATTGTCGTTGCTAATTAGCCACAACATCATTTGTGTTCGTGGCTGATTTACCACAAACACATGAATTTGTCGTGGCTTATGTTCAACAAAATTTGTGATTCGTTAAGGGAAAAAAGGGAAAAGTACTAAAAAAATTAAGTACTAAAGTGTTGACTTTATACATATCGACACTTTAAATGTGTTAATTCGGTAAAAAGGGGAGAAGTATTAAAAAATGTGTTAAAGTTTATATTATACAGATGCCAATTTTTTTATTCGAAAAATCCAGTACTAAAGTGCTTATATCTAAATTAGCGACGGCGAACCACATTGCCGTAGCTAATTGGCAACGGGAAAGCAAATGCTGGTAGCTAATTAGCCATAACATTTATAGACCGTCGCTAAACCCTAAACCCTAAAATCACATATCAACGAGGGCACCTGCATTAGCGACGAACATGTCTGCAACGACCACATGTCTTCTTCGTGGCTGATTTTCAACGACCCTTGTGCTTCGTTGCTAACTAGCAACAAACATTTTTGTCGTCGCTAATTAGCGATGGAAGGGTATTAACTGTTGCAAATTAGCGACGGTATAGTATGTCGTCACTAATAGTCATTACTAATTTGCCACGAACGTAATGGTCGTGGCAAATTCGCGACGCATGTAGTAACGGAATCACTATGTCGTTGCTAATTTGCTATGACAAATATAATGTCGTGGCAAATTAGCGATAAACAAATTTATTGCGTCACTAATTTGCGACGACATAATGTTCGTAACAAAGTTATGTGACTAATTTGCCACGAATTGACATTTTTGTGGCCAAACAACGATGAACTTGCATATTTATGGCTAATTGGCCACGTAATTAGCGACGACTATTTTTTTGTTGCTAGTTAGCAACACATTTAAATTGTTCGTCATAAAAGACGTGGCAACTTGCGACAACTTTTGTGTCATCGCTAATCAGCGATGCAAAATTATTTTTCGTAGCTAATTTGCAATGACTTTACGTTTTAGTGGCTAAAGCCGTCCCTATTAGGGACAAAGTTTAGGTCGTGGGAAAGTTGTCGTAGCTAATTTGCTGTTTTTTTTTGTAGTGCAATTCTAGGATGTAGATACATTACATCATTTATTGCTGGAAGTGTTCATTTGATTGTTGAATTTTCTGTGTCGATACAATCAAAGAAGCAAAACTCTATTGAGCATAGGACAAAGCATAAAATTTTCTTTCTAAGTTGCCCAGCTTCATAGTGTCAGGAGAAAGACTTCAGCATCGAGCTTTTACACGAAAAGGATTGATCGATTCCCCTTGGGATGTGTGTTCCACACCCAAGATTAACAAGACAAACTAGTCGGTGATGTGTTTTCATAAACTAACCTCAATTTTTATTTTTTCTTACAATGACAACTTGGGTATGGTCGGTTTTATAGTTAGTCGGTTCAAGCTTACAGTACCCATCCCAGAAATTCTCCTAGTGCTTCGGTTAAATTGACGGTATCAGCATTAGCCATCCTCCTTTATGGATTTGAATATATTTAGCCACTTTGTCCTATTTCTTCAAAGTTATTTTCGAAAATCCATTGTGTATAATGGTAAAGGTAGCCATGTAGGTCGGGTCTCCATTTTCAACCCAATTTTAATGGGCCAGGTTGTGTGCCGATCATGAAATTTACAAACAGGTTGAGATGAGTTTGAAACATAAAAAACCTTCTTCCATATCATGATATTTTCACAAAACCTTAACCAATGAAATAACCTTCGTCTTGAGGACTTATTCTCTTTTATATGATATTTGCACTAGCTCCTCAATGTATGTCAACCTCTCGCTTATGTTGAGTGCATCGAGCTGCATAATATTTTGGATTTGGCTGATATTTCTTCAACATCGACATGTGGAGTACATTGTGGATGTTCGAGAGTTTTAGAGGCAAAGCCAATCGGTAGCCAAGTTTCCCACTTTATCGACCCTCTCACGAAGCTATACTAAAAATCTCTCTCTCTCTCTCTCTCTCTCTCTCTCTCTTTTGTGTACAGTTTTGAGCTTAGTGAATAGCAAGAGAATAGGAAGTTTCAGACTTTGGAATTTTTCTTTCATGCATTTCTTTGAATAACTAAAGATGTCTCTTTTAAATACTCCCTCATGCATTCTCGACCATTGGCATTTTCCAAATGAATTCTTTTAATTTACCCGTTAGACAAAATCAATCAAGGAGATCTCGCACCGATTGAAGATCGTGATGAAAGCCCATCAATCATGTTCGCCCCTACAATCAGAATATTAGTTTTCATAAGAAAGACGTGACCATGTAATAATGGAGCTTTAATAGCAAATGCAGTATGTTTTCAACCTCCTAAAGAATAAGGTGAGGCAGTAGTCCACATAGATAAGTCCTGTTAATTGATAGCACTTAATCGACCACGTACTATCGATCTAGATCCTCAACAAAAATATGGTGATAAGTCCAATATCATTGGAAGCAACTCTAGAGATTAGGATAATTGTGTCTAGAGAAGATAAAGAAAGCATGGGAGAATGATCATGAAGTAAAAGAGAAGATACTATAATTTAAGCGAAACCTCAACCTAGACGAGTATTCAAATTCCACTCATACTTGGACAAAAAAAATGTGAATTTGTTGTTCTCAAATTGAAGAAATAGGTTTTACTTTGGTGGGAAAACTTGAAGAATCAAAGAGTTTATGATGGAAAGAGTCGAATTAAATTTTGGGAAAAACTCAAAAAGCTTATGAAGAAGTGGTTCTTACCCGACAACTCCAAGCAAGACTTGTTCCTCAAAATGAATTCCCTCCAGCAACATGTAATGAAAATTGAAAAATAAATTGGGGAGTTTTAACTACCCTTATGAGGTGTGATATTCCAAAATTGTCAAAGCAAACCATCACTCACTTCCTTAGTAGCTTGAACCAAGAAATTACCGATTTAGTTGAACTTCAATCATATTAACCATTCGAAGATGTTTGTGAATCAGCAAAACAGGTAGAGAAATAGCTGAAACATGGTAAGGGTTTGTCAACCAAATCATCAACAATGGTGACAACCTTCTCTAAAGGTGTTTATTCTAGCAAGGCCAAAAGTTTGTCAAAGATAAAGAGAAAGCCGTAGAGTTGGTCAAAGAACTTCCTAAGAAGACCGATGGAAAAGTGTTCAAAAATATTTCAACGTTCCCGGGTTATGGACACTTTCAAGCCAATTGCCCCAATCAAAGAATTATTATTCTTCAACAAATTAAGAACACCGGCATGAGGCTTCAAGAAGTTATGTAATAGGCCGACTAGAATGAGTTCAAATCTAAAGAGGAATAAGAAATTGTCTAGCAGCTAGACGAAGGAAAATTGCTCGTTGTTAGGAGAGCTTTGCGCTCTTCAATTACTTTAAAGGGATGAGGAAAGAGAGAGTATTTTTAACTTGTTGCACAATTAATGGGAAGCTGTGTAACTTGATCATCAATGGTGGACGGCATCGCGTGGCACTACACAGCGCTATGAGACGTACATCTCCAAGCGATGTCGCCATATCAAGAGAGACGCCACTCGATGCCAATTGGCACCACGAGGTGCCACCGACCGAGGTAGCATCACTTCATGTGGTGGCGCCAACTTAAGTGGCGCCCTGCAGCGCCACACGGTGCCACCATGTGTGGTTGCATCATGTGGTGCACCGTCCGGCTCCATGAAACATCATGGAGAAAGAGAAGAAAGAGGAGGAGCATCTACAAATATTGTAATACCACCTTTTTTTTACTAAGTCAAAATAACCTTGTGGGCCCCACAATAGGATAAAAAAGGGAAAGGAAAGTCAAAAGTAAAAGAAGAAAAGGTGAAAAGGGGGGACGCTCGAGCAGAACAGCTTGCGCGAGAAAGAAAAGAAAAGGGAGAAGGGAAAAAGAAAGAAAAAGAAGGAGAAGAAGAGGAGAAGGAAATCTTGCTTCTCGATCTACACCAAGTTGATTTCAACTCCAAGTTACAATGCTCGGTAAGTGCTCGCACCCATTGTCCACTTAATCAGAATAGTTTTCGGAATTAGGGCTGGAATTCGGATTTTTGGTGAAATAAGAGTGGTGAAGTCTGATTTTTAGGTTGTTGGATGAGAAATCATGGGGTTATCGTACTTTAGGGTATTAGGAAGCCATAGCATTTGATGGAACTCGATTTTGACTTGTGGTTTGCCCGGAATGAAATTTTGAACTTTGGCGTGCACTCGTTACAATGCACGAACAATAACTTCGTGTGACATTTTCGTCGGCTTTCGATCAGATTTTGGGGTAGCTCTCTTCAGCAATCTTGTAGTGCATCAAAAGAGCTTTCTATTGACTATAATATCATTAGAAACAGAGTTTTCTAAAAGAGGTTGTGGGTAAATTAAGCTTTGCGTTATGGATAATTTTGAGTACCCATTTCGTTAAAGAGTTAGGTTGGTACGTAGGACTCGTTTACTAGAGTTTGAGCTGTTCATAGTTGACATAGTAGTTTAGTTTGATCTTGATATCATTTCATACTTATTTGATAGGATCTCAAGCTCAAAAGTGTGGCTCAAAAGTTGTTGTTTAGTTATAAGTGATTCAAGATGAGTGGTTCCATATCTTCTTTGAGTTTACAAATGCATATTTTGAACACAATATGAGGTATGTACGGGTTACGTTACAAAGTGGCATGGTTATTGCATAAAAGCCAGATCAAGCATCTACTACCCTTTGATTATTTACTATG
Organism: Melaleuca quinquenervia; assembly: GCA_030064385.1. Lineage (NCBI taxonomy): Eukaryota > Viridiplantae > Streptophyta > Magnoliopsida > Myrtales > Myrtaceae > Melaleuca > Melaleuca quinquenervia. Next base: position 7,941,072 of record CM057721.1, on the reverse strand, counting down.
GTTTTGAAAGTGGCTTATATATGTTATTATGAAATGCTTCTTGTAAACTCATTGTGAACTAGTTCATAGAAGAGATTTTAAAAGATATTAGAGATGTTTTATGAAATGTATTTTGTTTAGTAAATGAACTCAGATGTTGTTGGTTTTGCGAAAGATATTTGGCATTATGAGTTCATTTTGTGGCGATGATTCTAAATTGATATTACGGACTGTGAAAGATACTATTGTGCATTTTGTTGATGCTCAACATAACTGTGATGTGAGTATGCAGACTAGTCTAGGATATCCTTCGGGGCCAAGCCACCGGCTTTGTAGATGGAGACCTTGCCAAGGGGGGAATCTTAGTCGCATTGTTACCAAGCGTTGTGTCGTGACCATGGTAGTTTGTTGAGTAATAGATTGATCAATAGAATGGATCATTGACATGGTTTTCACTGAGATTAATAAATGGATTTGACTATTGACGATTGTGGACATTTTCTGAATTGTTTAAAGGCTTGTTTATATAAAAATACTCATATTTGATTATATATGTATATTATACGTGGAACTCAAACTATGAGTCCTAATTTTGTTTTATATGTATGCATAGTGGTTGTTCGATCTACTTAGAAGATATGTTCTACTTACTGAGATGTGGTTTGCTCATACCATTTATCTTTACATCTTTTCAGGTTCCTCGACTAATGGCCGATAGTAGGAAAGAGCGCTACTAAAGGGGATTTTTGGGAGTAGAAATTTTTAGGGTATATTCTAGTTAGTTGTTGATATGATATTGTTGATGGTTGTTAGGTTGGCTGGACAGAGAAGTTGTATATGTTTTTTGGTGAACTAGAGAAACTCTGACGCGAAAACCAACCCCTTGTGTATCTCATGTACATTTCTGGAAGAATATATGTTGATATAAGGTTGTGGATTGTTGTTTTTAGGCTACGTTCTTCGTGGGAAGAATGGTCGTGTCATTATCCTTATTCCTATAGGATTTGGGGTGTGACATTTATTGGTATCAGAGCCTAAGATATGACTTATTTGGGGATTAAATTGTTATGGGACGTGTGAGATTGTATGATAGTGTTAGAACATTTATCTTTTTAGTTTCTAAATTTATGTCTCTCTTAAATTTAGGTAATCATGCTTTCTGACTCGGAAACACTTGCCTCTTTTTGTAAGAGTAAAGGCAAGCGAGTCGCTACTCCCAACACCTGGGATAGGCCTCAAGATTCTCGAGGCACATCTTTAATGAGGAGACTAGATGACCACTATGATAGGAGTACCAATTCACTTGCCTCTCTATGTAAGAGTAAAGACAAGCGAGTCGCTACTTCCAACACTAGGGATAGGCCTCAAGATTCTCGAGCACATCTTTAATGAGGAGACTAGATGACCACTATGATAGGAGTACCGATTCACTCGCACATGGAGAAGAGCCTCAAGAGCCTATACCCCCAATTGAGTTCACACGAGTAATGGCCAAGTGAAGGAACTAAGTAAAGGTGAAGCGACCGATTCATGTACCTTTGCCCAATTCAGGAAGGCAAATCCACCTTCATTTGATGGGAAATTGGATCCTCTCTTGGCTGAGTGTTGGATTAAGAAGATTGAAGGGATCTTTAAAGTTGAAAGAATTTCCAATGATCGAAAAGTTGACTTTGCCACCCAATACTTGGAAGGGGAGGCTGAATATTGGTGGGAAGGGACTAAGCCGGCCCTTGGAGGAAGTGAGGCAACTATTTCTTAGGAAGACTTTGTAGAGGTTTTCAACATTCAATTCTTCCCAAAGTCATTTCAAGCAAAAATGAGGAATGATTTCATGCATGTGTCATAAGGTGATTCCACGGTGATGGATTATGCATAAGGTGATTCAACCAACTAAGATCATTTTGTATCCAATGAGGAACTCAAAGCCGAACATTTCCAAAGATGGCTTCATCCTACTATACATGATAAGCTTGCACCTCTTGTCTTGACCACCTATAAGGATGTCTTGGAAAGAGCGATTAGGATGGAACAACATAATCAAGAGCGTAACATGCAAAGTACTCATGAGACAAAGAAGCCTAAGTTCACTGAGTTTCAAAGAGGCCGTGTAGGTGGAGGCGGTAATCGAAGAAGCGGTGACATGCCAGGGAAGTTTAGAACTCATAGTTCTCAAAATCCTTGCCATACATGTGGTAAGTATCATGGCAGTGAATGTCGCTAGAAGACAGGATCATGCTTTTTATGTGGGAAAGTAGGACATATGCGGCGGGATTGTCTAATGGATAAGAATCCCCGATCATGTTATTTATGTGGGAAATCGGGACATATGGCACACAACTGTTATATGCGGAGGAATACTTCTTCAAATGCTAAACCATAGGAGGATCCACAAAGACAAAAGATGGTTGGGAAAGTTTTTGCGATGACAGAGAAAGATGTTGCGGCATCTAACGTGGTTGTTGGAGGTAATGTTTTTATTGCCTCGCAATGTACTTATGCATTATTTAACCCTGGTGCTACACACTCCTTTGTCTCCACTAAATTTGCTAAGAAGCTTGATGTATTACCTAAGGCTATTGAATGTGAATTGCGTGTTGATACTCATACTAGCGATTTTTTGATTGATGATCATGTGTTCAAGGGATGTTACTCTAAATTGATAGTGTTAAAATGCATGTGGATCTTGTGGAGTTAAATATTCGAGACTTTGATGTGATTATAGGGATGGACTGGTTATCTAGCTATCGTGCTACTGTTGACTGTTTTTCGAAGAAAGTAATATTTAGACTTCCGAATCAATCTGAATTCTCTTTTTCTGGAAGTTGTAAAGACACTTTTCCAAAGTTCATATCAGCTTTACAAGCGAGAAAGTTGTTGAGAAAAAGTTGTTGTGGATATCTAGCTTGTGTAAAAGACACGAATAAAGTTGCAATAAAGCTAGAAAATGTCCATGTTGTTAGAGAATTTCCGAATGTATTTCCTGATGAATTACCAAGCTTGCCTCTTGATAGAGAAGTTGAATTCCATATTGAGTTGATACCTGATATAGCACCTATCTCTAAGGCGTTGTATAGGATGGCACCTATTGAACTGAAAGAGTTGAAGATGCAGTTACAAGAGCTTAAGGATAAGGGGTTCATCAGACCTAGTATTTCACCTTAGGGAGCTCCAGTTCTATTTGTGAAAAAGAAATACGGTAGCATGAGACTTTGTTTAGACTATCGAGAGCTCAACAAGGCGACAGTTAAAAATAAATATCCATTACCTCGTATTGACGACTTATTTGATCAACTTCAAAGAGCTCAAGTGTTTTCCAAAATCGACTTTCGTTCTAAGTATCATCAATTAAAGATAAGAGCAGATGATGTGCCTAAAACTGTTTTTAGAACAAGGTATGGCTATTAGGAATTTCTCGTCATGCCTTTTGGTTTAACTAATGCACCTGCTGCTTTCATGGATTTGATGAACAGGGTGTTCAGGGAATATATAGATAAATTTATTGTGGTGTTCATTGATGACATTTTAGTGTATTCAAAGAGTTTGGAGGAACATGAGCAACATTTGAGAGTTGTCTTGCAAACTTTGCAAGAAAAGAAGTTGTTTGCAAAATTCAGTAAGTGTGATTTTTGGCTTAATCACGTAGGATTCTCAGGTCATGTGATCTCAAAGGATGTCATTTTAGTTGATCCAAAGAAAGTTGAAGCAATTGTTCAATGGAAATAGCCTACTGATGTTATAGAGGTGAGAAGTTTTCTTGGATTAGCAGGTTATTATAGATGATTTGTAAAAGGATTCTCCAAGATTGCTAGTCCACTTACTCGCCTAACTCAGAAGGGAGTTAGATTTATATGCACAGATTAGTGTGAGCACAGTTTCCAAGAGTTGAAGAGGCGATTAGTATCAGCTCCGACATTAACATTGCCTTCAGGAATTTGTGGTCTTATAGTTTATTGTGATGCATCTAAAGAAGGTTTAGTTTGTGTTCTTATGCAGGATAATAAAGTTATTGCATGTGCTTGTAGACAGTTAAAAACACATGAGAAAAATTATCCTACACATGATCTTGAATTAACAGCGGTTGTGTTTGCCTTGAAGTTATGGCGGCATTATTTATATGGTGAAAAATGTGAAGTATTCACTAATCATAAAAGTTTAAAGTATATTTTTACTCAAAAAGAGCTGAACATGAGGCAGAGAAGATGTTTGGAACTTGTAAAAGATTATGATCTTTCCATTAGCTACCATCTAGGTAAGGCGAATGTGGTAGCGGATGCTTTGAGCCACAAATCCTTTGGAAATATGGCAACCTTGCTCACTTCTCAAAAGCCTATTCTTGAGGATATGAAAAAAGTGGACCTAGAGGTATTAGTGCATCAGCTTGGTGCTCGATTGGCTAATCTTCGAGTACAACTAACATTGATTGATAGAATTAAGTCTGCACAGGCTGAAGATCCTCATTTGCAGAAAATTAGAGAAGGAGTGGAAGTTGGAGGACAAGCGGATTTCAGTATACATGTAGATGGGTCACTAAGGTTTCGTGGTCGTTTATGTGTTCCTGATGACTCAGTGTTGAAAAAGGAAATACTACAAGAGGCTCATAGCACTAGATTTTCCATTCATCCAGGAAGTATAAAGATGTATAGAGACTTAAGAGAAAATTTTTGGTGGATCGATATGAAGAAGGATATTGTAAAATTTGTTAACCAATGCCTCATTTGTCAACAGGTGAAGATTGAACATCAAAGACCATGTGGCCAACTACACTCACTTGAAGTGCCTAAGTGGAAGTGGGAGTATATCACTATGGACTTCATAGTTGGTCTACCGAGGATGCCTAGTGGTAAGAATGCTATATGGGTAATTGTTGATCGACTAACTAAGTCTGCACACTTTTTGTCATATAGATTCGGTCTTTCATCGGAAGACATGGCAAAATGATATGTTAATGAGATAGTGAAACTCCATGGAGTTCCGGTGAGCATTATTTTTGACAGGGATCTTAGATTTGTGTCTAACTTTTGGAAGAGTCTACAAGGAGCATTGGGGACTAAACTCAACCTTAGTACAACTTTTGACTCACAGACGGATGGACAGTCAGAGAGAACAATCTAGACATTAGAAGACATGTTGAGATCTTGTGTTCTTGACTTTGGCGGTTCTTGGAATGAACATTTACACTTAGCAGAATTTTCATATAATAATAACTATCATTCCAGCATTAAGATGGCACCTTTTGAATCTTTATATGGTCGGAAATGCAGGATTCCATTTTGTTGGGATGATATTGGTGAGAAAAGATTGACCGGACCCGAGTTCATTCAACAATCGAAAGAAAAAGTCAAGTTAGTTCGCAAACATATCAAAACAGCCCAAAGTCACCAAAAAAGTTATGCGGACCTTAAAAGGCGCAAGCTGGAATTTATTATGGGAGATCATGTATTTTTAAAAGTTTCTCCTACGAAAGGTGTTATGAGATTCGGCACAAGTAGCAAGTTGAGTTCAAGATACGTGGGACCATTCTTGGTCTTAGAGAAGATTGGTGAAGTTGCTTATAAATTGGCATTGCCACCGGTGCTAGCTGACGTGCACAATGTGTTCCATGTTTCTTTGTTACAAAAATATGTGCCAAATCCTGAACATGTGTTGGACTTCACACCATTGAGGTTAAGGGAGAACCTAACTTATGAGGAACAATCTATTCGAATTGTCAACAAGAAGGATCAAGTGTTGCGATATCGAACTATTCCTTATGTAAAAATTCAATGGCGAAACCATATGGAAAGAGAGGCCACTTGGGAACTTGAGGAAGAGGCAAGACGCAAATATCCTCATTTGTTTGAAGGTTGAGGTAAGTTTATAGTTAATCAAAAATTTCAAGGACGAAATTTCTATTAAGGAGGGTAGATTGTAATGACACCTATTTTTTTACTAAGTCAAAATAACCTTGTGAGCCCCACAGTAGAATAAAGGAAAGGGAAAGGAAAGTTAAAAGTAAAAGAAGAAAATGTGAAAAGGGGGAAACACTCGGGCAGAACAGCTCACACGAGAAAGAAAAGACAAGGGAGAAGGGGAAGAAGAAAGAAAAAGAAGGAGAAGAAGAGGAGAAGGAAAACTTGCTTCTCGGTCTACACCAAGCTGATTCTAACTCCTAGTTACAATGCTTGGTAAGTGCTCGCACCCCTCGTCCACTTAATCGGAATAGTTTTCGGAATTAGGGCTTGAATTCGGACTTTTGGTGAAATGGGAGTGGTGAAGTCTGATTTTTAGGTTGTTGGATGAGAAATTATGGGGTTATCATAGGGTATTAGGAAGCCATAGCATTTGACGGAACTTGATTTTGACTTGTGGTTTGCCCGGAATGAAATTTTGAACTTTGGCGCACACCGGTTACTGTGCACGAACAGTAACTTCGTATGGCTTTTTTGTTGGTTTTTGATCAAATTTTGGGGTAGCTATCTTCAACAATCTTATAGTGCATCGAAATAGCTTTCCATTGACTATAAGATCATTAGAAACTGAGTTTTCTAGAGGAGGTTATGGGGAAATTAAGTTTCGCGTTACAGATAATTTTGAGTACCCATTTCGTTAAAGAGTTAGGTTGGCACATATGACTCAATTACTAGAGTTTGAGTTGTTCATAGTTGACGTAATAGTTTAGTTTGACCTTGATATCATTTCCTACTTATTTGATAGGATCTCAAGCTCAAAAGTGTGGCTCAAAAGTTATTGTTTAAATATAAGTAATACAAGATAAGTTGTTCTATATCTTCTTTGAGTTTACAAATGCATATTTTGAACACGATAGGAGGTATGTATGGGTTATGTTACAAAGTGGCATGATTATTGCATAAAAGTCAGATCGGGCATCTACTACCCTTTGATTATTTACTATGGTTTTGAAAGTGGCTTATGTATATTATTATGAAATGCTTCTTGTGAACTCATTGTGAACTAGTTTATGGAAGAGATTTTGAAAGATATTAAAGATGTATTATGAAATGTATTTTGTTTAGTAAATGAACTCAAATGTTGTTGGTTTTGCAAATGATGTTTGGCGTTATGAGTTCAGTTTGTGGCGATGATTCTGAATTGATATTACGGATTGTGAAAGATGCTATTGTGTATTTTATTGATGCTCAACATAACTGTGATGTGAGTATGCATACTAGTCTAGGACATCCTTCTGGACCAAGCCATCGGCTTTGTAGGTGGAGACCTTTCCAAGGGGGGAATCTTGGTCGCCTTGTCACCGGGCGTTGTGTCGTGACCATGATAGTTTGTGAGTAATAAATTGATCAATGGAATGGACCATTGATATGGTTTTAGCTGAGATTAATCAATGGACTTGACCATTGACGATTGTGGATGTTTTTTTTTATAAAAATACTCATATTTTGTTATATATGTATATTATAAGTTGACCTCAAACTATGAGTCCTGATTTTGTTTTATATGTATGCATAGTGGTTGCTCGATCTGCTTAGAAGATTTGTTCTACTCACTGAGCTGTGGTTTGCTCATACCATTGATCTTTACATCTTTTCAGGTTCCTCGACCAGCGGCTGGTAGTGGGAGAGAGTGCTACCAAAGGGGATTTTTGGGAGTAGAAATTTATGGGGTATGTTCTAGTTAGTTGTTGATATGAGATTATTGATGGTTGTTGGGTTAGTTGGACAGAGAAGTTTTATATGTTCTTTTGGTGAACTAGAGAAACTCTGATGTGAAAACCAACTCCTTGTGTATCTCATATATATTTTTGGAAGAATATATGTTGATATAAGGTTGTGGGTTGTTGTTTTTAGGCTGTGTTTTTCGTGAGAAGAACGGCCGTGTCATTATCCCTATTCCTATAGGATTTGGGGTGTGACAAATACTGGACAGCTTCAAGAAACTTCCGAAAAAAACTCTCCAACCTCCCGCAGCTGCCAATCCGTTCTTCGACGATCGCCACACACTCTACTGCTCTCCATCACCGCCAACCCACCGCACCATAACTACGATTGTTCTCCTCCTCACTACTATCCATGTCACACCACCACTTCACCTTCCGACCCTATGCCTCATGTTGATCACCACTGGACTGCCACAGCCTCCACCTTCAATCATCACTTCTTCTCTCTCAAGGAAAGCCACAACCGTCGTAGCACTGCTTCTTCTTCGCCTCACCACCGTCAGAACCATCACTTGAACCACAGCTTCATCACTGCTCACACCCTCACCAACTGAAGTCCACCTTCAGCAGACAAGTCTCAAAGCCACCTCTTCCAAGGCAAGTAATGCCATTTTGATACTCATAGGCAGTTCTTAATTTGTCTACCATTTTGATTCTAACTTCCTTGTTCAACAATTTGAAATTGGTTCAAAAAAACTGAAAACAACTAGGTTTTGGGATTCGTTTCCTTTCAAATTTAAGTGTGCCCTGCCAACCTTATGTTTTGCTTACATTGGATTTCCAAGTATATTGTTTATAGTAACTTTTTTAGAAAACCGTTTAATTATTGAAATTATTTCAATATGCGCTAGTGCATGGCTTTTGAAATCCATGAAGAGTACTAGTGCTTATGATTGTATTGAAGTGGATGTTTTGCCACGCATAGTAAGCCACGGTGCTCCTGAGTAATAGGGATGCCTCAAATGAATGGAGAGTTAGGTTGTTTGGGGGGAAGTTGGGATGCCTCTAGGATGGATGCTACATTAGATGTGATGCCTTCGTCATGGAGATGCATGAGTTTAAAACTTGAAAACCTCTCGCAACAGGTCGAAACACATTGATGTCAGTTCACACAAGTAGGCTGAGCCTTCCATATGATCAGAGTGCATTGCCGATGTTAGATGTCAGGCAAGTAAAGGTATGACATGTGATGTTAACATGAGCTATGTGTGTCCTTTGAAATTATATGAAATAACATGGTTTATCCTCATGCACCTGTAGAAATGCATGCCTTGTATATAAAGCATTCTACATTCTACAAAATAGGAAGTGCATGCATGGGATTATAATGCATTATTTGCTAAGTATTAACTTATCCTTGTTATGACCTCACTTTTCAGAGAATAACACAACATAAGTAACTTTTTGAATGACCCCTCGCCACTGTACAACGTGATTTTTGACGTATTCGATAAATTTTTAAAGTTTAACTTTCTCGATAGCCCATATGAACACTACATGCTCGTGGAGATGGGCATTAAAGCTAACACCAAATTATATAGAGGACAAGTCACATATCGCTCTTACACTGTGTATGCCGTTCCAGAAAATGGATGGATAGGCTCCCATCTTTTGCCTGACCCTTCCATGGAGGCTACAACTTGGGGCCAAATAAGTAAGCCCTGATGAAGTTGGATAATTTTCGGGATGCTTGACAGATGACTCACTTTGGAAACGACCAAACAACCTATATAGATAAATAAGGAAATTGCACTTAGAGAACTTTATTTTCTTATCATGTATAGTCAAAGTGTTCATCAAATGTATAAATAAAGTTGAACTCATTTCCCAAATGATCCAATATATGTTTTAGAACTATGTTCCCCATCTGGCTTATCAATTGAAATAAATGGCTTGACTATAAATTAATAACCATGCTTAGTAACTTTGCCCTTAGATGGTGGTTAGAGGATGTGACAAATAAGCATTTGCATTTGGCCAAAGGTTTTTTCCAGACGCCAAACCAAACGCACCCAAATACCTAGGTGAGTGGATGATTAGACTTGAAGGTGTAAAGTGATGGGAATTTCCAAATGGATAGGGCAAGTTTGGAAGGTGTAAAGTGATTGGAATTTCCAAATGGATAGGGCAAGCTTGAATTTAGGCTTATGAACCCTACCTAGACTTCGAGGTGCTAAAGTCGGATCTAGACTCATACCTTAAAAGTTGAACTACACTTTATCGTCTTAAAGGTTGAGTTAGATTCTATGGTGTGAATGATTTTTAATTTTAATATGAGGTCTTATTGGGCGAAGTATCTTATGAGGTGTTAAAAGCTCTAACTTAACTATGAGGTATTGCTGACACCTAATTTTTGCCAATTCAGTAGTTCACTTTCAGCTTAATTTTTTTAAATAAAATTTTTATTTATTAGAAATTAGTAATTTCTCTAAAAAAAGAAAAAATAAAAAGAGAGGGAGTAAGGCCGGAGCAACTCAGCCCGCGTCCCCCTCCAAGCCTTTCCAATTCCCTCTCTGGCCCATCTATTTTCCCTCAAGGCCTGCGCACCCATCACTTGTCTTTTCCTCCACTTGAGTCTGACGGGTGGCTGGAATGGACGTGAGGGGGAGGGGCGACTGACACACGCCATGGCGGAGAAGAGGCAAGAATAGAGTAGAAAAAAAAGTGGGATCACGGGGGCTTTTCTTCTCCGTCGGCAGATGGGGAGAGGTAGGAGAATAGAGAAAGAAAAAGGGAGGGGAAGGAGACGGATTTCTTTGAGAGGGAGTGTAGTCTTCAAAAAGAGAGAGAGAGAGAGAGAGAGAGAGAGAGAGAGAGAGAGAGGGAGAGGGAGGGAGGGAGGCAGCGGAGTTTTAGAGGCAACTAGAGAAAAGGGGGGAGGTCTTCGGCTTCACAGAGCTTGGTGGAGAGAGAGGTCTTCAGCAAAAAAAAGAACAAGAAAACAACAAAGAAGACTGAGCTTTTTTTTTGGGTTTTGGGTGCAGGTTTTCGAGAAGGGAAGTTCGGAAGATCAGCAAAAGAAAAAGAGGAGGAAGACCATTCGCCCGAGAGTCGTCCACGACGCTTGAGGGAACGTCTGTCCGGCCGAACCAAGGCGTCTCGCGCGTGAAGAAGGGCCGATCGAAATTGGTGTTGAGTGTTGAGTTTGGGCCGGAGTTTTGTTGATTTGGGCCGTATTATGTGTGTTGGTTTGAGTTTGGGCTTAATAGAGTATGGGTTGATCTGATTTGGTGGGCTAGAGGGTTAACAGGTTTTGGGCTGGTTCTTTTGTAAAAATTCGTTTCTATTTTGGGCCCATTCTAGTTTTGAGCCAAATTTTGTGATTTGGCTTAAAACCTTGTTTTTTTAAATAAAATTGAGCCAGGCCTTAAGCTCGGCCCAATTCGTAGATCCATTGGTCCGGGTCAGCGAGTCGGACCGGGTTTCCCTGACCCGGTCTGAAGTCTCTTTTTTTGAATTAAAAAATATATAATAAAAATAATTAAATAATTAAATAATAATAATTTTTTATTAAAAAAATTCGAAAAAAAATGCAGTGTAGTTTAGGGGAGTTAGTCTTGCTTGAAAGCTCACATTTTAAGCGCTAGAATGGGTCTAGTCTAATTAATTAACACCTTTGAGAGAAAATCAAAGAAGGTGACTTATGCTTTAAATGTTTTCTAGCTTGATTGCATGTCTTATTAGCTTTGCCTTGTGATTTTCAATGCTTTTTATCTTGATCACATGCCTTATTTAATTTTGCACGTGAATGTTTAGATGCATGATTAAGTTAATGTAATTTGAAAAAAATATTTTGAATTATTTCGATGAATGTTAGGACATCGAGATTGATACATGTTGAGTTATAGTGACAATGGCGATCGCAAATATGGCATGCATGGAGTTTGTGGTATTTAGACCGATGTCCATTCCGGTCTTAATCTTGTAAACATTTATAAGAGACCCTTGTAATTTTAATTACCCGACAAGTTGTGGGCTTTACTTTTCTCATCACTAGATAATCGCATTCAATTATTTGGGTATTTATTTATCGTATCGTATTTCAATACTTTAAGTGTTTATTTATCGCACTACATTTACATATCTTGAGTTTTTATTACCTCATATTGTTGTTTAATAACTTTTATGTTCTTTTTCTAAATTAAGTTAGCCTTAGTCTAGGCTTGCATGAAAATGACTCCATAAAAACAAATGCATGGACACGTAGCAACTTTGAATGACCTTTTAGGGTTTTAAAAGACATGTAAAAATGTATGACAGCTCTAGTTTAAACAATCAATTAGGTAGGTACCGAAATAACGCTAATAAAAATGTTAGCGTAATCAAGTCCTCGAACTTAGAGTCTTTGGTTTTGCAAGGATCGAGACGACGCTCTCACGTCTCGATTCGTTTCTAGTCGACGCCAATAGACTGCTGGCAACTCCTAGAAATATTTTAGGTTGTTAATTAACTTTTGAAATAAAAATGCCTAAACGTCACGCGAGGTATGAGATTGGAAGAGTTCATGCTCATGAAGATCGTACTGAGCCGGATCACCTAATAGATGTTGCTTTTAAGCCATCTTTTAAGAATGTCGATTAGAGTCTCTTTACGAGCGATACCTCTAAATCTATCTAGAAACGTCCTTCTCATCGATGGGAAATTTTGGGTAGGTCGCGACAGGTATCAAAGATTGAACAAAACTCTAAGACCTTAAAGACTGAGGTAAATTCTAAGGTCTTAATATGGGAATTGACACTGAGGTCTAAAAGGTTGAGAATAGACGCCAAGGATTAAAAGGTCTAAAGGGTTGAGAATTGAACTGGATTTTGAAGTCTTCAAAAATTAATGAACTAACTCGGAGGCCTTAAAAGATGGTACTCTGAGGCCTTTACGATCAAGCTAGACTCCAAGGTCTTAAAGGTTGAACTAGAAGCCAAGATCTCAGAGGTCGACTTGGACTAGAACTTGAGATCTTTAAGGTCGGACTAGAACCTAAGATCTTAAAAGTTGACCTTGACTCTGAGGTCTTTGTTAGCTAGACTCTTGAGTTCTTAAATATTGACATAATTATTCCATTCTGCATGTCATTCTACAGAATATCTACTCTATATTATTCATATGAAATAATTATTTCATTCTTGTTTTTATTCTATTTCCCGAACCGAACCTCACTTTTGCGGCATAAGAAACTCTATTTTGACAATATTGTTTCTCAACTTTACACTGTAAAGGTTCCACCTTAAAGCTCTTCATTTGATGGAAATAAAGAGAAAAGCACATTCGATTCAACTTGGCGAAAGTTTTGGCATGTTAAATATAGATGAAGATTTTTCGCAGAAAGAGTTCTATTTCGTAAATTTCCTTTACATGGAGTTCTTATCTTTATCTTTTCCTCAAGATCCAGAGATGACGTGAAGATAAATTAGTGTTTACACTTTTGGCCATTGTGGAGGTACATTAGCTTAATATATCTTGGTGCCTAAAACCGAGTTTAACGAAGTGACAGTGGGCTATTTTAAAGCCTGAGATCTATGTTGTTTATGTATCAAATTCCAGCTCATAAAGGGAAAAAAAAAAAGGAAAAAGGAAGAAAATCATTATATTTCAATAGGGATATATCCAAAAAAATCTGAAATCCACGTATGGTGGTCAATTCAGTTCTAAATTTTTTAATTTGATCAGTTTTATACCTTTCAATAATTTACCCTTTCAATCATTTTTATTAGATATTGCTGATGTGCACACTGGCTATCTTACATGATATGATTGGCATCGATATAGATAATTTTTATAATTTTCTTAGTATTTTTCTGAAAATTTCCCTTTTTTCCCTTTTCTTTTCTTTCCTTTTCCTTTTCATTTTCAGTTTCAATTTCCCTTCACTAGTCCACGACCTCAGTGATAATTGGGACGCCCTTGGTGGTCCTTACTGTGGCTAGCGAGGGCGTAGGTGAGGCTGACAACGCTCTTGTTGGCAGCAGTGAGGGCTCATGGGCCCCCACCTAGATATGGCGTGGGAGTCATGACTCTAGCCTATGGTCGACAACCTCCTATTGTAGAAATATCTTTAATTGATTTTGATGATTTTCAAGCTATCTTTAGTATGATATATACTATGATATTGTGCAAATGTTTGTGACAATTTGTGAATTATAAAGATGATGTTCGTAAAGGGAAAAAAGATCACAAGTTTGTTCTATTCGTAAAACAGCACCACCGGATTTGAAGATAGCTAAAGATAATGTTTATGCCTGTACTAAAGATATCTGAACACTAGTGATGTTACTACATCAATTAATTGATAATGTTTCTTAACTCTCAATCATAGCCGTTATAAAGTAGACATGTATGGCAAAAGAACTGAAAGTCTAACAGAGAATCGGAAAACAAGTTGTCTGACGAGCATGTCAAAACCGCAACGACAGGACAACGACAGTAGCTATTTTCAGGTAGCGTGCTAATATTCTGGGAAAAACTATATGGTTCTATCCTTGGAAAACAACACCATCGAGTATCTAATGGCTTCTTGCTTCTCCAAGACATATCCAACGGAAATATTAAATACTGTCACATAAGAAAAGATCTTGGAAGCAAAAACGTTAGACACGATGCAATACAAGACTCTAAAATCTGCAAGAAACTACGTTCGCCAAAAGCTCTTATTCATCTGTCACTTGCACAGTTGCATTAGTTCTACTTTGCAATTGTCTAAAAGATTTAAGAGTATAAGATTAGGGGTTGTAGAGTCATGGCAGTGTAAGTGCAATAGCCGAGTCCTGATGTGTGATGTGTCGTTTGAAAAGGGTCAGTATTTGTCAATTGTAACTTGTTGAGCAAATTATTCGTGCAATTGAGCCCAACTTGTGGTTGTTACACTGGAGAGTGAATATAAACTTGAGGATAAATTTGAACACTATATAATATTGTGTGTACGTTTTTCTTGCTCTTACTTGCATTAGCACACAACTTAAGTCACGCTAATTGAAATACCTGATTGACTTAATCTTTGCAAAGTTGGCACTACTTTCCGTAAATCTATCAAAGTTTTAAGACAACCTATTCACCGTCCTTTAGATTGTACTGTTAGCCCCGTCACCTTTGTCGGCTATTGCCGAGGCCACGAACCAGTGGAGAGAAATAAGAAAAAAAAAAGGAAGAGGTAAAGGAAAGGAAAGAAGAGAAAATATTTAGAAAAATAATAAATATATAGAAAGCTATCTACATCAGTACCAACCATCCATATCATATCATGTACGATAATTGGTATACATATCAATTATTTCCAACCAACTATATTGGTAAATATTGTCATAATGTTTAGAAATTAGATTAAACAAATTTAAAAAGTTAAAACTGAATTGATCACTATAATATTTCTAAAATTTTTTGGCTAATTTTCTCAATTCCGGTGGACGTGTTGGTAAAATTTGTGGCCCCCCGGCTTCATGACTTTGGAAAAACAATGGGTGGACGCGACAAACCAAAGGCGCGTGAAAATTGTTATCTGCTCCAATTTTCCTGTCAGATCTTGCCGGGCTTCCTTATGCTTAAAAAGTAAAACAACATGAGATGGAAAAAAAATTACACACATTAAAGTATAATAAAGGGTTAGAAATTATTTAAGGTTCTCATACTTGACCAAGAGTATAGTGTAGTAGCACCAATTCAACTGCAATTTCTCAAACGCATTTAGGTGTGTTTCTTTCGAGGTTGTAGGATAATTCTTTCCTTGGAGATCATTTTCAAGGGAAAGTGGCTAGTTTTCGAGTTTTTTTACTATGAAACGAAAAAAAGAATTTTGATGTTTAGGACTTATCTTTAAATATTATTCTCTCCATTATAATTATAATTTAAGATACTAAGATAAGACTAAAATCCTTATTTTATACATTACTACTATATGAAGTATGAATTTTTTAGTTTTCTTTTCTATCTAAATAAAGCAACCTAAAAAAGGATGCCCAAAAAAAAAACTAGAAAAGACAACAAACGAACTCAATCTTTCGATGCTCATAAAGCTTCACATGAAAATAGTTCTCAATTCCAAAAGAACTAATCGAAGAGTGATAACAAAGTAAAAATTCAATTTGGAGAGAAAAAAAAAGGAAAGGATTAAAAATTGTAAAGTTTTAAATTAGCATTTTCATAAGGTTCTGATGCAGCCCAAGTCAAGCTACTCAAACAATAGGATCGGGAGAGTGACTCGCACACGAGAAACGGGACGAACAGAAATTTCAGCACTGCACAAGCTCAAGAGAACAGCCGTATCTTTGTCAATACAGATCGGATTGACTTGATTCCAAAGCCAAATAAACAAAGACTCTCGGATCTATAACTTTTATGTTTTGAGTTTCTCTTATGAGTACTGTAGGATGGTCGAATTTGGGTTGGAAGTGGATGAAAAAATAACGAACATAATAAGAAAAGATAGAAACTTTGTTGGTTGCTCTTCTAGGCCTCCAAGGAAGTTGAGAGAGCACCGATTCTTCTAGATCGATGGCTGCAACTCTTCAAGGATGCAGACTTTGGAAATGTCCGACTCTTCAAGGACAAAGTGAAAACTCTTCTAGGTTTTCAAAAGTATGAACTCTACAGGGTTCACAATACTTGATTCAAAGCAAAGTTTTCATTCCTCAAAAGTCGCCTGTCTTTCTACAAGGAATTAGATGACTTATATTATCGAAGAAATAAAAGACCGAGCATTGAAACTACGAAGTCAAAACCTAAAAACTTAAAAGTGTTAAAGAATTCTAAAACTAGAAAAAGAAGTAAAGATCTTTGAAACTAGGAAGTCAAAACCTAGAAACTTGAAAGCATTACAGAACTTTGAAACTAAAAGATTAGTAAAGAGAGAGCATAACGTCTTCATGACTTCCAATATGTCTTCTTTCAAGCTTTCGGGAAGGACTCAAGATATCAATACATCTTCTTGGTTGAATCAACAACTTCATCGATAAGAGGTTTCATCGAGCTTGAATGCAGGCCGATCGTCTTGGTTGAGAGAGCTAGTCTTCAATGTGGGCTACATCAGGTTCACATGTTTTCCATACTATGTTTTGCTATAAGCAACCCTACCACCTTGTATTGATGGCTTTTCCCTTGCAGGTCGCACTTTAGCATGTTTTTGGAACTTATAGTATTAAATTACAATTTTACTTGCATAATAACAACTTTGGTCAAAGTTCACTCTTAATTTAAGATTATCTATAATTTATTCTTCTTTTTATGTTTGGCTTCTTCTTTTCGTTTTTTAGTTTTTTTCCTCATTTGGGACTGTTAGAGAATTAAATATTAATCAACACCTTTATTTAAAAAGCTTCAACTTTTAGAGCAGTTGGCAATAGTTCTACAAAATCTCACATGGTATCAGAGCAGGAGGTCCTGATTTCCAATATTTTAGACCCATATTTGCCTTCTCAATTATATATTTCTATACTTAATACTAGGTGCAAAAACCATACTAAGCGTGAGGAAGTGGTAGAGAATTTAAATATTAATTAATACATTCATCTAAAAACTTAAGCTTTCAGAGTAGTTGGTAGTGGTCCCACAAAATCTCACCGAGATTAAAACGGTATTCCTCTTTTGTAGACAAAATACTTACTTGGTAGGTAACAAACTAGTTATTATGTTAACCAGCAATATACTTCTTCTTCTTCTTTACTAGGAAACAATCTAAAAATTACCTAAATGTTAGAAGTGAACAGAATCATCTAGTTTTTATGAATGCATTTGGTTTAATTATTTATTCAATATGTATCATTGGTTATACGCTGTGTATTATAATTGAAAGTTATTATGCCATCACTATTACTACATGATTTTCCCAAATTTATTTTTGCAAACAATTATATACATGACAGAGTTAAGAACATTAAAAATTATGAACATTCATTATTATCATGAACTGAAAAGAAGAGGCTCCTCCAAAATTATTACATGGAATACTATGTTTGGCACGATTTCATGTCTTTGGTTTATGTTTAGAATGATAAATTCCTAGTAAAATACAAAAAAGGAAAAAACATACAACTTAATGAAAAACATACAACTTGTTAACGCTATAACTTGTTGACTATTTGTCAAATAAACTATTTTCAACTAAAGAGTGGGCCTCATACTTGACTAATGTCTTTGTTGTGTGGGTAGAATTGTAATTGAAAATTTTCAAATTCCAAAAGCATAATGAAGTGGCGCCCGCAAAGGATTTTGAGGTCAATTCAAAATGGTAGAGGTGTCTACATTAAAAAAGGGGACGGAGCCTTTTACAAAATCTTTTCATATTATCCACAAAAAATATGAATCACATGGTCGACTGGACAATCATACAACCAAATGTAATTGAAGCTAATATTAGGGATAACTTTAATAAGAAGATGAAACAGCTTGAGAATTTGCTATGAAGAGAAGAAAAGATACAAAATGTACCGAGGATGAGTGAAGATTTGTATGGAGTGAAGAGTACGTTGGTTAAAGCTGTGTGAATGCACACAGGGAAAACGAATTTTGAAAACAACTTATTCTTTTTTAAATGGAGAAAAATCATTTTTTCATCTTAATTGTAAGTATAGTTAATGTACTTAACCATAAAATCTTTTCCATTAGTTTTCCACTTTCGGGGAAAATTTTGAAAATCGTTTCATGAAAATTGTTTTTCATAAAAATACAATCAATATTACAACATAAAGAGTGCATCAGAGTCGCTTTTTATCTCCAAAAAAGGTTGACATTTAGGGAAAAGAAATCCATAAATGATCTCCACTTTTGTGAAGGACGGACGCACTAGTAAGAAGTTTCTCTTTCTTGGGCATCGCTCTAGAATCTGTTTAGATGAGTATATGCAACTCCACTATCACCATTATCATCTTCACCTAAATAGCTCAATCCTGTCTTGATTAAATTCAACGAGCAAATCACATTTTTAATTGGATTGATAATCACATTTTGATTATCAATCCAATTTTCTTTTCCATTTTATTCGTATAGGAAAAGGAAAGGATGATATATTTCTACATGTTAGAAAAGAGAAAAAATTTGGGATCTAATCGAATTCTAATAATAAATAAAAAATAAGAAGATTCCATTAATCATTTATAGATCTATTGGATATTGATACATGCATTGAATTAGTATTCATGTATCAGACTGGAAGGTAAGACAATACATGGGTGCAACTCCTTGTTTCATAAACCATACATATAGAGTACAGAATATATATGAAAAACACATTATTAACAAATTTGCAATCATGGATACATATGTATCCTTATCATACTGAAGCGGCTACCATTATTTGTATCAAACCAATATCGATTCATACAAGATAAATCTTCTAATCGATCATTAGGCCAAAGAAAGAACTTTAATTTCATTAGTTTCTTTTTATCAAAATGTTTGCTTTTATCGAAAAATTCAACACGGTTTTTTACGTTGTTGCAAAATACTGGATTTTTATAAATCCCATTTCTCTTCCTCGAATTAAAACAAATTAGAATTCTTAATTCTCTACGCCCTTTAGTGGATAAAACTTTTTCGGGAACAAACAACAAATCATAATAATTTTTGTATCTATTTTCAGCCATTCTTTGATGTCTTGCAATGGATTTATCCAAATTAATCTTAGCAACATATCTTTTTTCTTGGTATTTTTGATGAATTTTGGGCTTACTCTTATGAACTAATGAAATATTTAGAGTTTGATAGATAAAAAATTGTCCGTTATTTTTTATAGACAAATGAACTGGTTCGATAATTAATATACCCTTTTTCATTAATTCTGTAAGAGTTAAATCCTTTTGAATCATCAGAATATCTAAACTCATTTCTCCCCTTTGAATAGAGGATATAGCAATTTCTCTTGGATTTATCAGTCTAAGTAGGAGACAATATACTTTGATATTATTGATGATTCTTTGATTTAAAGAATCATCCCATCTCAATTGAAAACGTAAATACCTTTTTAGGAAGAAATTAAGCTCTGCTTCCGTGTTGCTCTTATATTGCTTTTTCTTTCTACGTTTTTTCATATCTGAGCTTGCATAATTTTCTTCAATATCTTTTTCTTGGTTTGAGAGAAGTGATCCAAGATTCACTTGATTTTGTACATCTGATTCAAGATTATCTTGACTCGCGGATTCTTTTTCTTCTTTATTTCGATTCTCTAATTCAATCGATTTTTTTTTCATTCGAAAATAGAAAACGATCCCTTTTGTTCTTTCTAGTGATGTTTTTATTTTCACTAACATTTTCATTAAAATTTAAAAGAAGAAGTTGGATTGGTATGATCCACGGTTTCATAATATATGTATTATAAAGCAGCACAAATTCTGGAAAGAACCAAAGTTTCAGATTCAATATGGGATGACTTAGTATTTCTTCATTCATTCCCATCCAATCAAAAAGGTCTTTTTTTTGTTGGATGCTGTAATTCCTCGATTTTGGGAAATTTTAAGATAAAAAAGACCTTTTTGATCCATTTTATCAATTATTTGATAATTATTAAACACAGTCTTAGTATTTTTATTACCATTGGTATCGATATCGATCCAGGAATCAATATCGACTTTATTTCTAAGACAAAAATCAAAAATTCTCCAATCCAAATATTTTCTATCTGTAAATTTATCCAGATTCATAATATCATCATGATAAACCTGCAAAAGGAGAAGTACATATCATAAGCGTTTAGACATGAGAACGACGTTCACTTTACATACAGAATCTATCTGAAAGCATACTTTCAGGGCAAAAGAATGGCCAAAATTGGGGCATAGCACGACAATACTGATGAATTTTTATCAATACAAACCATCAAAACTCGTGAGTCTTCCTTCTCTTGATGCCATCACCATCATCTGTTTTAACCGTTTCATCATCATCACTTCTGGTCCTACTATATACCCGCTTCTCACTGCAGCAAATCACCTTCCCCATACCCCCTTCCATTCCATTTCCAACTATTCTTCCCATTCCAACAGTGAACTTCACCTTACCACGCCGTTCGTCCAGCCCCCTCAATGATGGCCTCTCCATCACTAATACCGGCTCATTGGACTCATGATTTTCTAATGATAACATACTTCCCCATAATCGTTCACCAAGGTTTCTTTGACTAGATAAAATCTCACGATTCTGTACAAAAGTAGGCATATCAGGAAAGGGTGGCAGCCATCTGGGTATGTGTAGGCCCCGAGAAATGCTTGAGAAGTTTGTACCACCACTAGTATTTATCATTGGCAAAGGCAAGCCATCTGCACCTCCTTTGGGAACAGGTTTGGCAAAGGGGATTTCACGTGAGTACTTTACAAAGTTGTTGAGATCAAACAAGACACCACATGCAAGAAGAGACGTGCTGTTCTTGTGAAGAGAAGCAGCACCCTGGAAACCTGATATGGAGTTGATGTCGTTGAGGGCATTAATAAGGTCAAACAAATTTGACTGAGTTCGACATGAAGCATTTGCATATGCTGCAGTGGATTTGGCAATCAATTGGAGGTATCTTATAGCAACATCTGTAAGAATATGTAGTGTATAGGGTTGGGCACTCTTGAAACCTACTGATTTGCAGATTTGAGAGACTGCAATTTTGGTTATTGAGGATGCAAACTCTGTCTGATTAGATGCTACAAGCGAGCGACGTTCCTGTTTCTTTGACTTTGGTTTCATGGCAAAGTTGCCCTACAAGGTCAATGAACCTCAAAACCATAGGAGCTGATATGCCTCTACTCCTTTACTGCATCAGAACAAAAGATCTTGTGTTAGTGTACATTATCTATGTGCAAGGCAGAAGGCTGAAAACTGAACTTGCAGCCATCATAATTGAGAATCCCATCTGAAAGAATCTTATATGACCTATTCCAAACTGCCAAAATTCAGAGCCACAGGAAAAAGGAAAAAGAAAAAATTAAAGCTATTTAATCAACAGGACCAACGACCTTCTGGCTAAAGGAAGAAGATGAAAGACTTGTTTGGTTCCATGACAAGCACTCCCATTCCAAAGAATCTCATGTATCCTGTTCAATTGATTAGACTGCCAAAAGTTTTGGCCCTCCAAAAAAGAACCAGCGGTGGTGGCAACTGGTGAGAGCAGTGAGCAGAGGTGAGAGGCATCAGTTGGCGACCTGGTTGTGGGCGATGGAGATAAGGTTGCTTTTTATTTATTATTTATAGTTTCATGGTATTAGGAATGTGGAATTGCAATCTTAATCGTAGCCATTGCTAGGTACTCTAATTCCGCAATTTTTGAGAAATCCTATGCCATGTGGAACACAATTCTATGTTTTGATTTCTCTTGAAACACGAACATTTAGCAATTGGATACCATTCCTAACAAATCCAATTCCGTATTAAACCAAATGAGGCCTAAGAAATTCGCCACAAGAGTGGAGTCTAAACTCCCCGTCTGTACAGAAACTTTGGTCACACATGCGCATGAAGTGAACAAGTTTCACCCACATATCAACCATACCTAGATCCCACAGTCAACCATTCTTCCATTACTGGACTTCAAGTCTCCCTGCTGCACTCTGATTTAGAGTGGAAAGCAAAAAAATTGCAACTGCTTCAAGAGCATGACTTGACACTAGTTTATTTTGGGGACAATGCCACAATCCAGACCAATGACGCAGTTCCGCAAGAGAGCTTTTTCAAAGTAATTACATTAAACACTATTGAATGGCTTTCGATCAACCCAATATGTACTTTGTGGCTCAAGGCAAAGCAGTACCACACTATTGAGCAGACATGCCTACATACTTGGAGATGAACCTGTAAACATTTAGGACCACAAACAGCCTCGTTCGCCCATGTGCAGATTCCCGCATGATATCTTCTCTTACTTACTAATATTCATAATCATTTTTCAAAGGAAGGCACAACCATAGTCTTGCATAAATTAGCTTCAACAGTTTGAACAAAGCCTGACTTGAAAATCCAGGGCCGTTGAGCCAACACAAATACATCAGTTCAACTACCTAAGGGTTCTGCACAAACAACTACAGAATATTCTACTTGAGAAATGTCAAGTGCACATATTGCCTTTTAGTGAAGTACAATTGGCATTACATCCTGGCTAGAGACCTGATTCATTCTGCCAAAAGCCTAAACTCACCAACTTAATTGTACAGATCTGATGTTTGTTCAATAACTACAATCTGACCAAGGGTTAATGACATGATTGTGGAACTTGGAATGTCACGGCTGACGGTATGCTTTGTAGAATATTGACATAACCTATAAAGGAGCACGATCGTCACAACTTTCAAGAATGTACCAGACTTTTTTTTGTACCAGATGCTAATGACAATGGGCATACTCTCAGCAACTCGAGGAATTAAATGCGATTCATGACAATGTTATCAGAAGGGCTAAATTAGTCAGAGGCAGATCTTCACCAGTCAGCTGTAATCTTCCGAGGGTCCTGTAACTATCTGCATAATTAACAATACCAGGCATAGAAAAAATCAATGAGGTATCTACGTCCGCTTACACAAAACAACCCCAACCACAAACTTTCACCAAAAACTTCCTTAAGAATTCATGTACTCTGTCACCATAATGATCTTATATATGACCTCACTATTAGAAGTCAAAGGTGATGATTTTCGAAACATAATCAGACCAATCCCCACAAGATTACCCTGCTTTTTATATGACCTTCAGTCCCCGACATCATTAAACCCTTTCGGAGTCAAATTTATAAACACTTGGGCCAACCCTGAATTCTCTGCCAAGAAGAGTTCCACAAGATTCGAAACAGAACAAGAATGTTCTCCAACAAAAAGCATGACCAATTTACAACTCACAACAACCCTAATGCCCACCCTCTCAAACATCCATCAGCTGATGACCCTCAACGTAGTATTCTCACAAACTACTAACAGAGAACTTTCTACGCCTGTGTATGTGTGCTCAACCTCCATCACCCGAACAAAGAAACAGAAAGGTAGGCGACAGTCTGAACTCAGTCTAATGCCGCCATTATGCATCGGTCGAAGTGGGTCACTAAGCTTTGTATTCACAGGAGAGAGAGAGAGAGAGAGAGAGAGAGAGAGAGAGAGAGAGAGAGAGAGAGAGATTGAGATCACCTGTTGTGGAGGCAGAGACGAAGGAAGGAGGCCACCGCACCTTGCAAACCCTACGATGAACTCCTTCGGAGAGACCTTTACTTTTTAGTTTTGCCGCGCAATGGTAGATTTTTTTTTTCCCTTCCAGTTGAATGGATGTTAAAATAATTTCCTAAAATAAATATATCTCCAAATTATTTATGAAGTCTTAGACCTGCCTTGTCAACATTCCTGAATTTTACCAACACCTTTCGGACAATAGTCACGCACCTTCACCTCTTCCTCTAGATGCTATTTAAATCATTGTTGACATTTTGCGTAACTTATATTTCCCCCAAGTCAAAAAATATATTTAAGGTTCTCTTGCAAACTAAACCATAATAAATATCCTATTATTAGATGAAAAACCAGCTATATTTTCATTCACTAAATTTGTTCTTAAAAAATTATTGATGTAATTGAAATATCACCAAGAAATTAACAACAGAAAAATACGTATACTAATTTTAGTATGAACTACATATACCTTAAGTAACTTAATTCACCTTTAGAAAATAAAATAATTAAATAATAAACAATGATGTAGCTTATTATAATGTAACGTAGAAAAATTTAATTTAAATAAACCTATTTAATTTGGTACAAATTTGAACAGAAAGCAAAAGCAAACTAACTTGATCCAAGCTGATCGCACTCTCACCTCTTGATTTTCTCATGAATTGATTAAATCTCCACTAGCTAATCGCTTGACTCATTAGATCCATCATCAAATGATGACTTGATCTTAACTACTTCTCCATAAGTGATTTATCCCTTGCCTCGAGTAATCAATACTTGTAATTTCTTATTCATCTTCTGAACTTCCTTCGAGATATTTTACGATCGTCGCCACTAATTGCAAAAGTCCCTTGCTTGGAGGGCAGAATTATTCCATTATTTAGTTTAAGTTTATAAGTGGAAAGAACAAAAATATATTGAAGGTAAATCTGTATAAATTCATTTTTAGCTAGTTGGAGTAGATTTTAAATTAATTTTTTTATCATTCTAAGCATCATGTTATTTTTTATTGAATCAAAAAGCTAATATTGAAAGTTTATCAAGAATGAAGTACTCATCAACAAAAACCATAGTAATGATAATTTATGAAGACAAACACCAGTAAGCCTTTTTTTTTCTTGGAAAATCATAATTCTACATTTTAACTTTCAGAAATAAATATTATGAATATAACTCTTCACCAATTTTCTGCTCAAACTCATATTAACCATAACACAGTATAAATTTGATTGATTTCCACGGTTAATTTCTTTGATAATTATCATTAACAGATTATTATCAACTCTTTTTTCTGAATGAAAACATCAAACTTAAATTATAATTTTATTTCATTTTTCTGTCCCAATTTTTTTTATTAATGGTATAATTATTTCAAAAAATTATTTCATTGGAAAGGTATAATATTAGGGACTTATTTTAAATTCTACTTTGTTTGTCGATCAAATAAATTCGTACGGATTGAGGGTGGGGCTGTTTCCATCTTCTAATGTGACCAAGTCCACTCCTTTTTTACTAAATAGACAAATCGGACTTAATGGTTTCGATTTTTGCACGGCTTGTGTATTTTCCTCTTGTGTTTAGAAAATAAAAATTAGTCTCTTTTTTCTCATTGCCCTTATAATAGCTCATCTGTTCTTTATCTCTTCTATCTCAAAAGCTCACTTTCTTAATGAACTTTTTGTTTTTAAATTTTATCAGTCTAAATAAGATAATCTATCTTCATTTAATTTATTTTTTCCCTTCTATTTACAAGAAAATTTTACAAATAGCATATAAAACGTCATAGTAGTACCTGGTAACACTTTAAAAACATTGAAAAGTGGAAAATGTTACATATATATTGAGGCATGTTAATATAGTTTATAAAGACGCTATGCAATCGACATGAATTTTAGTCAATTTAAAACGAATGAAGATTTTCATTTGAACTTAAAAAAAATTATTCAATGTCAAGCTTTGCTTTTAATAAAATTTCACCTTTTAAAATTGCACATATGGAATGTAATAGTATTTTTTTTTTATAATCTTTGAAGAGATTTTTTTGGGCGTGAAATTTCCACTGCCAAAATGGCTCATCTGCCCTCAACGGAATTACCTAAATAGTCAAAATAGGCTTGGTAACCATTCAATTTCTCTATTTTTCTGTTCTCAAGAAAAGGTTTGAAATAAAAAATCATTTCATAACGCAATTTCATTTTTATATTTTTTTTACAAATGTTTTATTCTATAGATAGATTTGGAACAAAAATAATTTCTTCTTCGCTATTTTTGAAACAAAAGAAAAAATAAATAGCTTAACATTTTTTTTCCAAAACACCACCAAAACGCTCAAACTCGTGGCCCACCATGTCGACCTTGATCTCGACCTATAACCCCTTTACTCCCAATACCGTCATCGATCCGCAAGGCACCACCACCAACCCCGACCATCTCCTCCTCATGTCATTCTACTCGTACCCAAAACTTGCCTTGAAGCTCTTTCAAAGGCCTTCCATTTCTCATCTCCTAATAAAAATAATCATGTCCAGTGCCTTCCTCTTTGTTTACAATCACCCTCATGCAATCCTCCCCCAACCACCACGTCTAGTACACCCTAGCCGTAACCGTCATCCAGCCATTCACCTCTAGATCACCAATGAACTTTGGCACTATCAATGGCTCCTCAATTTCAATTAACAAGGGAGCTAGGTAGAGGATCCTCCTTCAATTGCCTCACTCGAGCGAGTCCAAGAGCCTCCAAGGGCTCACGACATGGAGGATTAGGGTTTTGATTCGTCCTAAATTAGGGAAAATCTCGGATAGGAGGTCAATATCCAGGAACTTAGAGTCCTTGCCGAGGGCCACGATAATGAAGGTAGCTGAAGCAAGCGCATCCGACTTTATCAATCTTGATGAGAGAATATGTGAATCAAATATATCTTTACCAACGGATCAATCTTTGCTTATTTAAGCACACGATACTAAGTTTGATTATAACTTGCTTCGAAGGGTCAATAAATTAGTTTATTGGTTGTTGTTCAATATTATACTTATGGGAAGCTATTCAGGACATTATCCTATGGTGTTTGGTGACATTATGAGGACATGACGTGGTGGTCCAAGGTGGAGCTCGAAAATTGGAAGACAACTCATCAAGGCTAAATAGTCAAAAAGTCATTTATTGCTTTTCTTAGTTCCTAAGTGTCTTTAGTACATTTCTAGTTCTTAGAGTCTATTAAGATTAGTTGTTTCATGGTCTTAATCTTGGGTAGTTGTTGGGTAGTACCCATGCTCTTTAATTTCTATCTATTTCCTATGTCGTAATCTCTCAATAAATAGAGGAATCCTCTTCACTGTAACACAGACTTGGTTGAATGAAAAGAATTCATCTCTGTGAGTTGAATCAAAACACGGTTTCTTTATTTTTTAAGAGTGGATTACTCCTTGGTGGAGAACCAAGAGTCCTTTAGCCTAAGGTTGGTGGAATTTCCTTTAGACCTTTGGTGGTGAGCTTCTTTCTGATTCCGATTGAGACCATTGGCTAGTGATGCATCCTTCACGTCTCCATTTTGATCATTTACCCTTATTTTCGACCATTTCACCCTTATTGCGATATTCCCAAATACTATAACCTTTTGCTCGAATTTAATTTTTTGGAATCACTCGTCCACACACGCATCAAAATAGTATCAGAGCTCAAGGTTGTACTCATCTTGAGTAATTCCTTTCTCTTATCAATATCATTCTACAAATGGGAGTTCATGTTTCAAGAGGCTTGACTTTGGAGCAAGCACACAACGAAAGGCGAAATCGTGCATTCAAAGTCTCCAAAGGCAACTGGGAGCGTGTTCTTGATCATGTAGATAACCCGATGAGACGGGAACAACTAGAAAGAAATCCCTTTGTCTGACATTGTCGTGATGATTCTGAATCTTGTCATAGTTCAAATAACGATTCGGATTCCACCAAAGAAAACTCTAGTGCTTTTGAACACCAAGTCCAGAGAAGAAGAAGAAGGTGCTAAGAGAGTGATCGCGATGTCAAAGTAGAAGTTCCCGAATTTGCAGGTAACCTTAATTGATTGGCTGCGTGCGATCACGCGAGTTTTTGACTTCAAGTCGTACTCGAATGAGAAGAAATGTAAGGTTGCTATTTTGAAGTTACCCGAATTTGCAGGTAACCTTAATTGATTGGCTGTATGCGATCGCACGAGTTTTTGACTTCAAGTCATACTCGAATGAGAAGAAATGTAAGGTTGCTATTTTGAAGTTAACAAAATACGCGTCACTTTGGTTTTAGTTCTTAAATAAAAGAGCTAAGTGTAACCACCCCTGTTTTTGATATATCCGTGATATGACGTTTTATCGATATGTAGTTGTAAATCATATGCATTAAGGAGTTATCTGAGATGCATCTTTGTTGAATTTGTTTTTCCTATATTGTTATTGATTGTTGTGTGTCAGGTATGCTTCAACTTGATTATAGAGTAAAGATGAAAAGTCGGCAATGGGTCCTCGGATATTGTTGTCACGACATAATAAAATAAATAAGCACATGTTATCAAACCACGCTTGGGAATTGTCACATGCCTAAAGGGATTGGGGCGTGGCAAATTCGGCGTGGCGAACCCTTGTACTTAATTAGAATTTAATCAAGTACGTTATGATGGAAATGGGTCACTATACACCAGGTGGTCCATACATCCCAAGCCGTGTTGGCAGCGGCGACCCGCAACATAGCCATTTCTCACACTTTGGGTCACGCTCGGGCTTAATATGGTTTGTCAATCCTTAACCCGATACCACGGATAGGTGGCCTAGTTTTGGGACAACTTCGGGATAGCTCTAGTGGCGGTCCGATGAAGTCCGATGAGCTTCCAGCGAGG
The DNA here is from genome assembly GCA_030064385.1 of Melaleuca quinquenervia. NCBI lineage: Eukaryota > Viridiplantae > Streptophyta > Magnoliopsida > Myrtales > Myrtaceae > Melaleuca > Melaleuca quinquenervia. The sequence continues at coordinate 7,912,454 of CM057721.1, read as the reverse complement.
TCTTCGGTGGAGGTCCTCAGCCGTGGGAAGGTGGCCAAGCCCATGGGTGAAGCAGCAGGGCTGCTAGGGAGTGGAACAACCTCGAACAGTTACCACAAACCTAGTTTCAAGAGAAATCAGTGGCGATTAGGCCATTCCCGGTGACCAAACGGCGGGGACTCAACGACGGCTGGGATTCGTCAAGGGAGGTCCTTATAGGTTTGAGGAGCTGTGGGTGGCCGTGGGTAGCGGCGGAATAGCCTCAAAATTGATGATCGGCAGTCGAAGGTCTCGGTTCGCGATGGACCCGTTTAGGGCACAATCAAGTTGAGGCCCAATTTGCCGTTTCTAGACCAAATCAGTCACGTAAAGGAGCTAGGCTACAACTAAGGGACTCCCACGAGTTGATTGGCGGCGATAGCAGTGGTTGGGTGTCGCCGGGAAGGGCCTGGTGTCTGTAAGCAGCTCCTCTAACGGAAAATAAGGGAATCGTGCATCGAGGGGGAAATTGACGACCTTCGGACAACGACAGCGGTGGCAAATGGGTGAAAATGGTTGAGGGAGCTCTTGAGGACTAGCATGAGGTGACGACGTGGCTAGGGTGTGGTCGGCTAGTCTCAATCGGCCACGCACCGATGGCTCACGAACAAGGCGAGTGGCTTCGGGTAGCTTTTGACAATGATGAATATGGCGACATGGCCAGAGGTTGGTCGGGGATAGAAGAGGGCATTACAAGGAAGTTAGCACCACCAATGGTGCACCTGAAGGTGGTCGGATCGATGAGATACCAAGGTTGAAAGGGGAGGTTTGCACTCGGTCGAAAAATAGGGGGAGGTCGTGGCTAAGGAGAGAAACTAGCTCGTTGACGGTAGGTGGAGGCCGTCCACTGTCTGTGACGCATGGGAAGAGGAATCGGCTCACGTAACATCCTCAATTTTGATACCCTGATTAACCAAAGAGGAGACAAGAAGAAGGGAACTAGAATGATGTGTTTTAATTGCATCTCCATGAAGAGTTGATGACAAGGAATGAGCTAAGAAATATGATTAGTTGGCTTAGAACTAATCTGATTGAATAAATGTGCCGACCTAGATGATGTCACAGAGAAGAGAAGATAAGGTTGACATAAGCCTAGAACACCTAGAGGGACTAGATTGAATAGCCGAGAGAGAGAGAGAGAGAGAGAGAGAGAGAGAGAGAGAGAGAGAGAGAGAGAGAGAGAGAGAGAGAGAGAGAGAGATTTGATTGACAAGAAAGGATTTGGATGATGTAACCTTGATGAGGTAAGCTACCTAGATGTAAGATGAAGTCATCAAGGAAGCTACTAGAGAATAAGACAATTAAGAAGTTAAGCTTAGCCCATCATGAGATTGGAATTAGACATGTAAGCTATACATGATTTAATGACCTAAGTATATAGCCTTATAGTTTAGAGAAAGTAGCAAGAGAGGGAGAGGGGAATTCGGCCAAGGAAAGAAGAGAGAAGGATTAGAACATTAAATTCCTATGGTAGCAGACCTTAGGCAAAAACTTGTTCTTTAAACTTTGTTGGTCATTAATGTAGAAAGAATATTAGGAGAATATTCCCTAAGCTTGGCCTTTGAGTTTCTTCTCTAAGTTTGGGCCCCAAGTTTGACTATGAGAATATTAGGAGAATCTTCTCTAATTTAGGCTACAAGCTTTAGTTAGTCCACAAGTCTGTAGATCATAGGACATTGATGTTGGCTTGAACTCCAAGTTTCCATCTAGCTTGCTCTTCAAGTTTCTCCCCAAGCTTGCTCTCCAAGTTTGCTTAGTCTTCAGGTTTTTCCCAAACTTGGGCCCCAAGTTTCGCTAGCCTATAAGTCTAGCCATAGGTCATTAAATGCTTGGCTTGGGCCCTAATCTTCTTGTCTATAAATATGAAGAGAGCCACATTCACTTGCATCCCTTTCTCAACCAAAAAACCCTTCCTTTCTTCTTGAACTCCGGCTGCCCAAATTCGTTACCCTGCAGACCAGTCAACTGTTTGCCTTCCAAACACCTACCTACAGCTATTTTCTTCCCAAAAGCCCTCCACCATCCTCTTATACACCTTTAAACCGTCCCTCCCACCAAAATTCAGCCCCAAAGGAGCTCTGGTTGGTCCCGAATTAATTCGGGGAGTTCCAGACTTCATTCCCGAGAAACTGTACCGTCGACCTTTTTGTTTGGCTTTTGTTGACCAACCAAACGACCTCCGAATTGAGTGAAACCACCTCCATTATCTCCATAACATCCAGAGCTTTCCAACGCATTCAACCTTGTCTCCAGAAGTTTAGCCTTCATCTCTGTAGGGTCACTGGAAGCCAATGGTTTTCTGACCGTGCTCCACGCTGGACGCCTAGCCTGCCTACACCGATTCGCCTGTTTTCTCCGTATTCTTGACTTCTCTTCCATATTTCTGGTATCTACATTGAGTAAGTAGACTTTCTAACCCTTGGCTAGGACGTGATGTTATGTAGTTAACTTGTGGAGTAGTTTTCTTAAATTATCTTTGCGCTTTAATCTTACCAGTCTTGCTGAAAATGTTGTTGGTTGCTTTTAAAGTTTATTGCTATTCTTTGTGAAGACAAATGTCTCTCGTAAAAAAATGAAAATAATTTTGAAAAATAAAATGATTTTTGAATTTTTTTTGATTATGTGCAATGCATTGGCCTCCTTGTCGGATGGACTTCGAGGGAGTTGCGCCCTATGGGGTATGCCCGGCCTTCGTGTCGGTAGACGCGCTAGACGAGGCTAGGCGTGATGATATGCCGGGATGGATTTCCGGTAGAATTAGCCTCCTCGTTGGATGGACTTCGGGGGAGTAGCACCTTATAGGGTGATGAGTATAAGCCCGGATGGATTTCCGGTGAAATTAGCCTCCTCCTCGGATAGACTTCGGGGGAGCAGCGCCCTGCAGGGTGTGCCCGGCTTTTGAGTTGGATGAGCCGTACTAGATGGGGCTAGTACGTATCTTGGGCTATGGTCCAAGGGGCATGTTCTGAGCTTGTAGGCGAAGGAAACAAAGCCTTGAAGCTGAGTCAACGTTATGCATTTTGATGTGAGCGCTTGTACAGCCAAAGAAGACAATATATTGGTTTGATAGAGGGATGGCGATGGGACGCGCCTCTACTCTTCCAATACGTGTTAAGATGAGATAATAGTAAATGCATGTGATGTGTGTATAAATCATTTGGATGTTAATGTTGATTTTACGGGTGAGTTATTTTGGAAATCCTTAAAAGGTGTTGTGAGAAAAAGTGAGGTTTGAGAAAGCATTTTGTGATTTCTTTAAACTTGAGTTTTTAAACCTTTGCATGTTGATTGCGAGGCCACCTCCTAGGCGAGGTTTAGGATTTCTAATTATTGAGTTTATCTCACCCCGTGGTTATTAACAATTTTCAAGGTCGCATAGTTGCACAGTTCACTTTGGCACTCTGCTCGGCTTGATGGTGAAAGTCAAGACGTTGATTGAACCTCTTTTTGATCAGAGGTTAGATTAGATGATTTAGGGATAACCGACCCCAATCTTAGCCGATTTGTGATTAAAAGTGCTGCTGACATGTCTTGTTGAAGTTGTATTAAAAGATGATTGTTGTTTTCATAATGGTACCATTATGTTGATGTATTAATAGGTATGATATTATGATGCATGTTATGTGACTTGCCTATTTAACTACCATTGTTTGTCAGGGATGCTTTCGCTTAATTATAGACTAAAAGATGAGAAGTTGACAATTGGATCCTGGGATAATATTGTCGCAAGGAAACGTGAATGTTGAGACTTATCACGTGTCCAACAAATCGGGACGTGATAACTCCGACGTAATGAACCCTTATACTTAATTAAAATAATAAAGTACGTGCTTTAAGTGGTATATGGAAAAAGGGTCGTTACAACTTTGGTATTAGAGCTTAGGTTATGGCTTGGAGTGATAAGGAGCGACGTGAATATGGGTAGTTAGTAGGCATAACTTTTGAATTGTGATTGACGATTAGTTAGTTATAGTAGATTTTTGACACTAATCCCTCTCATCGAAAACAATGTTGTTGTTCTTGTCTGTCAGCTTGAATCATTAGTGACCACATTTGTAGGATGACACGAAGGACTACTTAGGGCCAATCAAGTTCTAGAAAAAGATCCCCAGAAGATCCCCAAATTAATGGTATTCTGCAGGCTTTGGAAACAATTGGAAATTTGATTGGTCAGTGAGCTCAGAATCACAATCCTATCAACGGAGAAAATAACGGACATAAGGAACAGCCCATGTGTAAGTTGGTTGAGCAGTTCCTTAAGGTAAAGCCATCTAAGTTTTCTAGAAAAGGTGACCTGGAGGAAGCAACTACATGGATCGAAGAATTAAAGAAGGTCTTTGCCCTTCTCCAATGTACTGACAAAGATAAGGTCACCTTGGCAGTATACCAACTACAAGGAAATGCTGAATATTGGTGGAAGGCCACCAGAAATGTCATCTTTCATGAAGACGCTAAAGTCACATGGGCCGCATTTGTGGATGCTTTCAATGATAAGTACTTTTCTGAATGTGCCCGTGACCAGAAGATGGCGGATTTCTTACAACTTCAACAACACCATCTCACGGTGGATCAATACCATGCCAAATTTGTAGAGTTATCAAGGTCTGCAACCCGCTTGATTGAAAATCCCATACATAAAGCTAAGAGGTTTCGAGATGGCCTCAAGCCCCAAATCCGAAGTCAGATAGTGCCGCTAAATTTGAAGAATTATAACGAGATTTATGAATGGGCACAGTTAATTGAAAGAGACATGGCAGAAAGGGCCAAGGTGTCCAAATCACACTTTGACAAGATGAACTAGCGACAAGACAAGCGACCTATGGTAGGCGAAAGCAATTTCTTTTCTCCGCATAATAAGATACAAATAAAGGAGCCCTCATCCATTTGCATAATATGTGGGAGGCCCCATGGGAATGTACCATGCCGAGTCAGGACCGAAGCCTGTTTTGGCTGTGGAAAGTTTGGCCATCATGTGAAGAACTGTCCTCAAAGGCAGTAAGGAGTGTTGCCCCACAATCCTCAATCTCGACCAATCGGACCTCCTGGAGGAATAGTCCCAATAACTAATCCACCTGCAAATCAAGTAAGAATATTCACGATCGGCCAAGAAGAGATGGGACACTCTCCAACTATGAACATGGGTACCGTATCTCCATGACCATGCCGATTATGTACTGTTTGATACTAAGGATGCCCAATATGTGATGGCTGGAAGAGTTTGTGAAGTTAGCAAGAATGATAGCTAGACCCTTAGGGATTACTTTAGACATTGTCACTCTCATGACGAGATTTTGACTATGTTAAATTGCCTAGTGTAAGATTGCTTTGAATGGTCATGAGAATACAATAAGCTTAGCGGTTATTACTTTATATGATTTCAACGTCATATTGTGATGGATTGGCTCACGAGACAAAGGGCAAAGATAGATTGTTATCATTAAGTTTAATCCCTAATAAGGACCTAGGTTCGAGTTTATAGAAAATAAGGGAGCACCATCCACTTCTAGTTATCATCTCGTAAAGCAATTTGATTATTGGAAAGGGTACAAAACTCCAAGTTAAAATTGAAAGTGGATCTAGCAATACTAGGAAAATCAAGGAATGAGTGGAAAAGAAGTCAAAGGAAATTTCAAGAAAGGCTGCGCATCCCTGATGGTATAAGAAGAAATATTATCAGAGTAGCGCATCGAAAGTATGGTGGACATTGCCAAACATGTTGCAAAATGCCTAATTTTCCAATATGTGAGAACTATAATGTGTTGGGAAAAAGTCGTGGAAAGAAGAAGAACTGGCCTAGAGTTAGTCCGGATGTTGATAGAGCCTATCCAACTAATTAGAGCCATATTTAAGATTGCCCAAGACTAACAGCAAGGTTGCGTTGATCAGCGACATGAGCAACTAGATTTCCAAGTTGGTGACCATTTGTTTTTCAAAGTGTCATCAATGAGAGGTATGTCACCATTCGACAAAAAGGGAAAATTCAGGCCTAAGTATGTTGATTCCTTCGAAATCTTGTATAGAATAGGGAGTCTAGATGATTGACTTGCCCATCCACCCAATCATGCTTAGGTTCATAGCATTTTTGATATGACCATGCTAAGAAAGTAGGATTAGAATATTCACAATTTCGAGGACGAAATTCCTTTAAGAGGGGGAGAGTTGTAACATTCTCAATTTTGATACCCTAATTAACCAAAGAGGAGACAAGGAGAAGGGAACTAGAATGATATGTTTTAATTGCATCTCCATGAAGAGTTGATGACAAGGAAAGAGCTAAGAAATATGATTAGTTGGCATAGAACTAGTTTGGTTGAATAAATGTACCGACCTAGATGATGTCAAGGAGAAGAGGAGATTGAATAGTCGAGAGAGAGAGAGAGAGAGAGAGAGAGAGAGAGAGAGAGAGAGAGAGAGAGAGAGAGACTTGATTGACAAGAAAGGATTTGGATGATGTAACCTTGATGAGGTAAGCTACCTAGATGTAGGATGAAGTCATCAAGTAAGCTACTAGAGAATAAGACAATTAAGAAGCTAAGCTTAGTCCATCATGAGATTGGAATTAGACATACGGGCTATAGATGAGATTGGAATTGTCGCAAGGAAATGTGAATGCTGGGACTTATTACGTGCCCAACGAATCGGGACGTGATAACGCCGAAGTAACGAACTCTTGTACTTAATTAAAATAATAAAGTACATGCTTTAAGTGGTATATGGAAAAGGGTCGTTACAGCTCGCGTGTCGATCGAACCTACGTGAGTTAGTTGGTCTCCCTTACGTGTCAAAGTTGATCATTGACTAATTAACGGTGAACGTTGACCAAAGTCAACCCTAGGCAAATTTTTCCAAAAATGACCATAGGCCAAAAATTCACTCCTTTTAGGATCAAAACGCATATATCTAAAAGTTGGGGTACCAAAACGCAATTTTCGAAAGTCCAGAGTTGCCCGAAACGATAACTTTTGGTTTAGTCCAGGGAACTTCTAGGGCCGACTGACCACTAACTAAATCCGTAAATTTGAACAATTGGACCTCAAAAAAGAGGTTGGAAGCAGCATGTTATAGACATTCTTTCAACTTCACCACCTAATAGTTACTTCGCATCCTAGGTTAGCTTATGTGTTCTCTTAGGCCTCATGATGATCTTAAGACACATATCTCATTGATCCATTTGTCTTGGCTCATAAAAGAGCGTAAGATTTGGGATAAGATTTGTCTAAGATTTACCAAGATTATCTTAAGCACAAATGGACCAATTATCTTCCATTGCTTGGCCACCAACTAGAAGAGAGCATTCTAAATTTTTAATACCTTCGATATGGTTATCATGACATAAGATTGCTTCTTATCCTATAAGCATTTAATGCGTAGATCTTACTAAAATTCATATTTATCTCATAAGCATTTAATAGCTAGATTTTGTTATCATGGGATTTTGATTACACTAATTAATGATAATGCCTAAGTAGTCTACTAAGATGGCCAAGACAAGCTAGCCCTTCCACCATAAGGCAATGTGCTCTTAAGCATAACTTTAAAGTCATGAGCTGGCCTAGTGCAATTAATATTGTAGTCACTACAATTTAATCCACTAAGGTCACTTGCCATCTTCCTATTGGCTATTTGATCTAAGAAAATCAATAGTCAAGGTGAGTTGGTCAGCCGATGGCCAGAATGTGCACAGTGAGGTTATTAGGCGTGGCGGAGTATGTGTAACAGTCCGCTTCCGACCCCACTTTTTGAGATCCAATTAAAAGAATTTACGGGTTTAGTTAGTGGCCCGTTGGCCTTGGGAGTTTCCTGGACTAAATCGCGAAAATTCGCTTTGGATGATTTATGACTTTTAGAATTTGCGTTTTGGTCTCCCGACTTTTGGATAATTGCAATTTTTCCCCCAAAAGAAGTGAATTTTAGGCCTTGGGGTTATTTTGGAAGAAATTGGGGAAAGTTGACTTTTGGTCAACTCTGGTCAACGTTGACAAGTCAACGGTCAACTCGGACGGTCAACGGGTTAGCCAGACTTGCGGACGACCGGGTCAGACCCGGATCAAACCTGGCCCAAGCCCACGAGACCTGGCCCAGCCGCACGTGGAGCCCATCCCCCTTCTCCTTTCTCTCTTCTCTCTTAGGTAATTTGCTGAGCACGTGGTGTGCACGCGCGGGAGCTGTCCCATCAGCGGCCAATGGCCGACTAGCTGCAGGCTAGGCCTGCAAGGACATTGTAGGCATCCTATCGACCTGCGCCTCGGCTAGTGGGTTGGCCACCAGCTGCTTGGCGATGCCCATTTCCTCCCCCTCTCGAGCTGCCCCCCGTTCACGCACCGAAGGCAGAGCCCCCCCTTCTCACCGCCCGTTCTTCCTCCTTCGGCTTTCGTTCTGCATGCCGTCGGTGGCGTTGGAAAGCTTGAGATGCTAGCTTCGAGACCCAAGCCACCGTCGCTGCCGGTTCAGCCTTGAACGCCGCCGAGCGCCCCAAAAGAGACCTCGATGGCACTCTTCACCCCCTATTCTCGGGACTAGAGCTCGCTAGTTTTGGGTTGTTCCGGCGATGCCTAAGCCGAGCTGCCGCCTCCGGTGTGTTCCCAGGAGCTTCCTCGGCCCCGCCAAGGGCACCATTGCCACCGGTTTAGCCTAGAAATCGTTGGAGAAACCCTGAAGCTCGGTGAGTCGTCCTCGCCGTTGTCAGCTTCCCGAGGCCGTCATGCCTCCCCAAATCGGACCTAGCTACTGCCACCACCACCAAACTGCAGCTGGGAGTCCCAGGATCTCAAATCTGCTAGCCTTGGCCACCGGCACTGAGCCGTTCACCGGGATTTGGCCTCGATGCACCGCCCCTCTCTCGGGAGCCCTAGCCGCGACTCCTCCACCGTCGGCGAGCCAGTTCTCGCTCCTCTGGCCACCTCAGCCTCCACCATCGGTCAGAAAAGACTCGTGGGAGTCCCCTCTACGCAGCCCAGCCGCTCGCCGTTCCCGATTTAGCCTAGGATGGCGAATCAAGCTGTGACCCAACTGCCCCTTCTGTTAACCCAGTTCCCGACCCGACTGACCCAACCGAGTCTGTTCACCGCCGTTCAGCCTATTTGGAGTAGTTTCTTCGTCGGCCACCACCACAGACGAGCTTGGCCAGCCTCCCGTGACCACGACCAACCGCCGAAGGTCTCACCAGAGGGCTGTCGGAATCTCGCCGGAGATGTATCGAAGCTTTGGTGGAGTTGAACCGTCCTATCCGTGGTGTCAAATCGAGGATTGGAAAGCCGCATCAAGCCCGAGCGCGATCGGAAGTACATAAAGGCGTGTCGCCACAAGTCGCCACCATTGATCGCGGTTTTCGAGAAATAAGCTATGAGTGGACTCTAAACCTTGATTAGGCGTGCTATTGTTTTAGTAGATTATCGCGAATAGTTTAGATTATGATTGGATGAATGGGTGCCGATTTAAGGTCGGGTAGTTAGTATATGCGATACGGTATTTGGAACGGACCGATTAGGTGGCTATAGGGCCATAATTAGTGTCTTGGAACGACTAAATGGTCGTGATACCTTAATTAGTATTATGGACCGATTAGGTGGCTATCGTGTCCTAAGTATTATTTTGGACTGATTAGGTGGCCATGGGGCCCTAATTATTGTTCTTGTGGTTAATAGGAATTATTGGGATCCAATGGGTACCTTGATGGTTTAAACAGACGATATGACCAATTATGGTCAGGTACATAGTATCGACGAAATGACATTGCTTGATTAGATTGAGTCTATTAGATGGATAATTTAGACTAACTGTTGTCAATATGCCACGGATGTTACGTAGATTTGATCGGAGGATTGATTGGGTAAATGGGAGGCTTGATTATAACTCGGATTAGAATGCCGAGGGTCTGATGTTTGAATGGACCTATTATGTGCCCAAGAGGCCTAATCAGAGGTTAATGGTCATTGAGATGGTAATTTGTGACAACTGAACTACGAAACTGATGAAGGGGAAGGATCAATTGGATGTTGATGGGATCATTGTAGTGATTAATTAGAATGGTTGGCTGAATTGTCGGATGGCTAAGGCCAATTATGGCTTGTATTATTGTACCATGGAATTGGCGTTTGAACAGACCGATTAATTGAATGGTTTAAGCCAATTGTGACTTGATGTCACGTAACGCCGATTTGGCAAGTTAATGGGTCAATGGTGTGGCCGAGGAGCCGATTTTGACCGTAAAGTGGCAATGGACAAATGGCGTGGCCGATGAGCCGATTTTGACGACAAGGTGGCAATAGACTTATTTGAACATGGAAAATGACAATGAGTCGTGATGGCTTAGTTAAGTCTCAGATCGGTTATGGACGGTCTTAATCATTTACGTTACCCTGCGATTTATCTATTACACAATTTATTTATTTATTGTTGGTTATTTACTTTACTCGCAATTTATTTAATTAATTATGGTTTGTTATTATGGATGATTTAAATTATTTGAATGAATGTATGATGTCAATGGGGTTGATTCTAGTTTGATAAGTGTGATGACTTAGTGCCAAGTCCCGGTCACGAACCGGATGACTCATAGATGGATAATAGAGAATGAGGTCTGGGAAAGTTATGATTCGTTGAAAGGTTTAGATACGGTTAAATTCTAGGTGAGAGTTAGGCGATGGAAGTTTTATTAAGACGATCATTGTATCGGTTGGTTAATGGAACACAATGAGAGGCTTGATTTTGAGTTGGATTATCATGCCGTGAACCTTAGGCGAAAGGTAGGCGATGATCGGGTGATTAGAGATGATGATTGGAAGGTTAGGTGCGATTAGGGACCCTAGGACAGTAGTGTTCCTAGTTTTGGGTTAGAGTTTATTCTCTGAGATATCCCCATATCTCACTCCACCACATATCCATTGCAGGATTCGAGCCTGGAGCCAGAGGAGGAGCCAATCGAACAAGAGTAGATCGAGACAGGATCGGGTAAGGAGAAACTGATGCGAGTCTTGAACCCCTCCTAGACTTTGGCCTTGATTGTTTATAGTTGTACATGAACTAGTGTCTGTACAGATTGGTAAATGCATTTGATATTTTGTGATTTTATTCTGAAGGGTGTAAGGATTGATTAACTATCTCGCTTCCGCTAGAATTATGATTATGATGTTTGGGAAGGCCTGCGACTTGCCTGGGACGTCGTGAAAACTGATTGTCTAGAAGAGAAAGAAATTGGGAATGACCGCATGCCCAAGGGTAGGGCGTGGCGGGTCCTGACATCGTTGGTATCAGAGCATGGTTAGGACCTAGAGGGAGTGATAAGGATGGAAAGCAATGTTGATGATAAGTAACTAGTTTTTTTTGTGATCAATAGGTGATTTATTGAGGTTAAAGTGATCAATGTTGAGGATGATAAGAATGATAAGTACGGATTTGGTGACATGATTAGATCATAATTGGAAGGTTAAGCTCGGGATAGAACTTGAAGTGATAAGGTTGAATTGCGCTCTCCGGGAGAGCAAGTTGGAGACTTGATTTGTTGTTGTGTGGTTATTGGGTGAAAAGTTGAGTATAGTAAGTCTAGATCTGGAGATCGAATTTCCAACAGACCCTAAGAATGGTGTCATTTGTTTAGTTGTGTTGGCACGGAATGGGACGTGTACAACAAGGTTGGACATTTGGCTAGAGACCGTTAAGAGTCTTTGTTTAGCTGAGTTGGCACGGAATGGGACGTGTGTAGCAAGGTCGGACATGGATTGATAACTATGGTCATATTTAGCTAAGTTGGCACAAAATGGGACGTGTTCAACAAGGCCAGATCTCTGACCCTGCTGGTTTTATAAAAGAGGCACGTTTCCAGAGTTCATCATGGTGGTGTGGTCGCAACACATCGTTGATACGTTATTCATGACAGTGTGACCGCTCGACCATTAATCATAGTGGTGTGACCGCGATACATCGTAGGGATGTTATTCAAACGGTGTGGCTGCGCTCTACTAACTCTTGTAGGAGATATTTTACTGGAACGTCACCATGGCAGTGTGTCCGTGCATAAAAAAGGGCACGTCGTTGGAATGTCATTATGGCGGTGTGACCGGCCCCTAAGAGTTATAGCGGTGTGGCCGTGTAACCAACAATCATAGCGGTGTGGCCGCCTAACCAACAATCATGGCGGTGTGACCGCGTAACCAATAATCATAGCGGTGTGGCCGCCTAACCAACGATCATGGCGGTGTGACCACGCAACCAATAATCATAGTGGTGTGGCCGCCTAACCAACGATCATGGCGGTATGGCCGCCTAACCAACGATCATAGCGGTGTGGCTGCCTAACCAATCACGATGGTGTGACCGCATCCTAATTGTCATGGCAGTGTGACTGCGTTTTAGAAGGACGTGTAACTTGTCCTATCTTTTAGGAAATCATTGTTAAGTATTAGGCGTCAGTAACATGGCGCATGATATAAATCTCGACGAGTGTTACTTGCTTTCCTCAATTATGAGTTGTTTTAGTTCCTGAATAATTGAAATGTTGGAACCAAGGCTTTTAGCTTGTAAAAGTAGACGCGCTGAGCGTCGTTGACTGATGTACATGCCAGTCGGGCCTGAGAGCCAGTGATATCGTCAGAATGGCGAGCGTGCGTGGTACCCAAAGTGGTACATGTTGTTTATACAGTGGTCGATAACCTAATGAGGTATCGATGGTAGACATGTGTGAGTGCCTATAAGGTAGCTCGAGTCCCGTAGGGGACGGTATGGTAGCTTGGCCAAAGAGCCGTGGAACCACCGATGTGGCAAATGATTATAGTACTGGGTACATAATCACTGTTGGGAGGGTCATGATGGACCAGTGCGATATGATTGGAAGGAATGTACTAGTAGTATAAAGTAGCGGGTAGTTTTTTAAGAGAAACATGTTTTAGTGATAAAATAATTTGAAACATTATTGTGAGAATGTTCGGCGATAGTACTTTTTGAGCACCGCGAAGGAGCTAAAGATAGCCGAGTTCCCAAGACTTCACCAGGATTAATCCTCAATGGAGGAGTTTGAGGCGAAACTCGCTAAGTGCCTATGTATGGCAAGACAATCGTGGAGGATCCAATAGATCGAAAGATGAAGCCTTGACTATGATTAGATTCCGTTATTAAGGGCCAAGTGGCACCATTGAGATTGCATGCTTTTTTGAGATTGAAGAAAGTCCGATGATTGAAAATAGACTTGGCAGAGAGAGCTGTCGTTTCTGAATCGCAAATTATCACGAGCTGAGATAACCAAAGGCCAAGGGGAACACTAATATCAAAGAGTAAGTGCACTATTCCCCCCTTATAATGGAAGAGGTGGTTTTGGGAGGTGAATGCCCCGTTTGGGCTTCAAGGGTCGTCATTATGAAAGGTACCGTGGAATTAATACTAGATCCCGAAGACCAAAGATTGATTCAAAAGTGGCGAAGAAGACCATTATGGAAAAATTTGATGGCGTATAATTGCCATAACGTGCAGGCAAACCGTCGGACATGGTCTTAAGTGTTTTGATCCCGTGAATAATATAGTATTATCAATGATGTGAGATTAATTATCAAAAAGTGACACCTTCGGGAAGGATAGGAGATCATGAAGTCAAAATGAGGCAGAAAACGTTGTTTGTCCAAAAATCTCCGTTGGAATTGACTTAATTAACCAAATTTGGACGGGAGAAATCAGAGTGGTGAAGTGAGAGCGTCGTTGACGCTCGATGTCATGAAATGGTCCCTCGAGACAAATTGGATTGCCCGAGGAAGACTGCTAGGGTTTTGCGGCAATGAAAGTTACATGTTGGTAGAATAACTAACTTGGAGGAAATCGTAATGGGACAAGAATCTTTAGAGTTAAGATTGAAAAAGATGACTAGGTTGTCATTGGTGTAGAGACGCGAGGAGATAGAAGTGGACGATTAAGTGCCGAAAGTTGGGGGAGACCGATCAGGAGAGACGATCGGAGGAGTTTGACCTTAAGGAATTGGACATGATGAATTTTGAGGATAAAATTCTTTTAAGCGGGGAAGATTGTAACAACCCGCTTCCGACCCCACTTTTCGAGGTCCAATTAAAAGAATTTACGGGTTTAGTTAATGGCCCGTTGGCCTTGGGAGTTCCCTGGACTAAATTGCGAAAATTCACTTTGGACGATTCCGAACTTCTGGAATTTGCGTTTTGGTCCCCTGACTTTTGGATAATTGCAATTTGACCCCAAAAGAAGTGAATTGTAGGCCTTGGGGCAATTTTGGAAGAAATTGGAGAAAGTTGACTTGTGGTCAACTTTGGTCAATGTTAACAAGTCAACGGTCAACCCAGACCGTCAATGGGCCAGCCAGACTCGCGGGCGATCGGGTTGGACCCGGACATACCCGGCCTAAGCCCACGAGACCCAGCCCAATGGAGCCCAGCCCCCCTTCTCCTTTCTCTCTTCTCTCTTAGGCAATTTGCCGAGCACGTCGTGTGCAAGCGCGGGAGCTGTCCCATCGGTGGCCAATGGCGGACCAGCTGCAGGCTAGGCCTGCAGGGACGCTATAGGCATCCTATCGGCTTGCGCCCCGGCCAGTGGGTGGGCCACCAGCTGCTCGGCGACACCCATTTCCTTCCCCTATCGAGCTGCCCCCTGTTCATGCACCCGAGGCAAAGCTCCCCTTCTCGCTGCCCGTTCTTCCTCCTCCAACATCCGTTCTGCTTGTCATTGGTGGCGTTAGAAAGCTTGAGATGCCGGCTTCAAGACCCAGGCCATCGTTGTCGCCGGTTCAGCCTTGAACCCCGCCGGGAGCCCCCGAAAGAGACCTCGATGGCACTGTTCACCCCATATTCTCAGGATTGGAGCTCGCCGGATTTGGTTGTTCCGGCGATGCCCAAGCCGAGCCGCCGCCTCCGGCATATTCACATCCTCGGCCCTGCCAAGGGCGTCGTTGCCACCAGTTTAGCCTAGAAGCCGCCGAAGGAACCCTAAAGCTCGATGAGCCATCCTCGCCATTGTCAGCTTCCTGAGGCCGTCGTGCCTCCCCCGATGGGACCTAGCTGCTCCCACTACCACCAAACGGCAGTTGGGAGTCCCAGGATCCCAGATCTGCTAGCCTTGGCTGCCGACATCGAGCCGTTCGTCGGGATCTGGCCTCGATGCACTGCCCCTCTCTTTGGAGCCCTAGCCGCGACTCCTCCACTGTCGATGAGCCAGTTCTCCCTCCTCTGGTCACCTCAGCCTCCACCACCAGTCGGAAAAGACTCGTGGGAGTCCCCTCTACGCAGCCCAGCCGCTCACCGTTCCCAATTTGGCCCAGGGATGGTGAATCAAGCCGTGACCCGACTGCCCCTTCTGTCGACCCGGTTCCCGAGCCGACTGACCCAACTAGGTTTGTTCACCTCCGTTCAGCCTGTTTGGAGTAGTTTCTTTGCTGGCCACCACCACTAACAAGCTCAGCCAGCCTCCCGGGACCACGTCCAACTGCCGGAGGTCTCGTCGGAGCCTCGCCGGAGGGCTACCGGAATCTCGCCAAAGCTTCGCCGGAGCTCGCCAGAGATGTATCGGAGCTTTCGTGGAGCTAAACCGTCCTATCTGTGGTGTCGGATCAAGGATTGGAAAGTCGCATCAAGCCCAAGCACGATCGGAAGTATGTAAAGGCACGTCGCCACAAGTCGCCACCGTCGATCGTGGTTTTCGAGAAATAAGCTGTGAGTGGACTCTAAACCTTAATTAGGTGTGCTATTGTTTTAGTAGATTATCGCGAATGGTTTAGATTATGATTGGATGAACGTGTGTCGATTTAAGGTCGGGTAGTTAGTATATGCGATACGGTATTTGGAAGGGACCAATTAGATGCCTATGGGGCCATAATTAGTGTCTTGGAACGACTAAGTGGTCGTGATGCCTTAATTAGTGTTCTGGACCGATTAGGTGGCTATGGTACCCTAATTATTATTTTGGACTAATTAGGTGGCCATGGGGCCCTAATCATTGTTCTTGAGGTTAATAGGAATTATTGGGATCCAATGGGTACCTTGATGGTTTAAACAGACGATATGACCAATTATGGCCAGGTACACAGTATCAATGAAATGGCATTGCTTGATTAGAATGAGTCGATTAAATGGATAATTTAGACCAACTGTTGTCAATATGCCATGGATTTGATGTAGATTTGATCGGAGGATTGATTGAGTAAATGGGAAGCCTGATTGTAACTTGGATTAGAATGCTGAGGGTTTGATGTTTGAATGGACCTATTATGTGCCCAAAAGGCCTAATCAGAGGTTAATGATCATTGAGACGGTAATTTGTGACAACTGAACTATGAAACTGATGAAGGGGAAGGATCAATTGGATGTTGATGGGATCATTGTAGTGATTAATTAGAATGGTTGGCTGAATTGTCGAATGGCCCATGCCAATTATGGCTTATATTATTGTACCATGGAATTGGCGTTTGAACGAACCGATTGATTGAATGGTTTAAGCCAATTGTGACTTGAGATCACGTGATGCCGATTTGGTAAGTTAATGGGTCAATGGTGTGGCCGAGGAGCTGATTTTGACTGTAAAGTGGCAATGGATAAATGGTGTGGCTGATAAGCCGATTTTGACGGCAAGGTGGAATTAGACTTATTTGAACGTGGAAAATGACAATGAGTCGTGATGGCTTAGTTAAGTCTCAGATCGGTTGTAGACGGTCTTAATCATTTACGGTACCCCGCAATTTATCTATTACGCAATTTATTTATTTATCGTTGGTTATTTATTTTAATCGCACTTTATTTATTTAATTATGGTTTGTTATTATGGATGATTTAAATTATTTGAATGAATGTATGATGTCAATGGGGCTGATTCTAGTTCGATAAGTGTGATAGGCTTAGTGCCAAGTCCCGGTCACGAACCGGATAACTCATAGATGTATAATAGAGAATGAGGTCTGGGAAAGTTATGATTCATTGGAAGGTTTAGATACGGTAAAACTCTAGACGAGAGTTAGGCGATGAAAGTTTTATAATGACGATCATTGTATGGGTTGGTTAATGGAACACAATGAGAGGCTTGATTTTGAGTTGGATTATCGTGCTGTGAACCTTAGGCAAAAGGTAGGCAATGATCGGGTGATTAGAGATGATGATTGGAAGGTTAGGTGCGATTATGGACCCTAAAGCAGTAGTGTTCTTAGTTTTGGGTTAGAGTTTATTTACTGACATATCCCCATATCTCACCCCACCACATATCCATTGCAGGATTCGAGCTTGGAGCCAGAGGAGGAGCCGATCGAACAAGAGTAGATCGAGACAGGATCAAGTAAGGAGAAACTGATGCGAGCCGTGATCCCCTCCTAGACTTTGGCATTGATTGTTTATAGTTGTACATGAACTAGTGTCTGTATAGATTAGTAATGGCATGTGATGTTTTGTGGTTTTATTCTGAAGGGTTGTAAGGATTGATTAACTATCTCGCTTCCGCTAGAATTATGATTCTGATGTTTGGGAAGGCTTGCGACTTGCCTGGGACGTCGCGATTACTGATTGGCCAAAAGAGAAAGAAATCGGGAACGACCACGTGCCCAAAGGCGGGGCGCGGCGGGTCCTGACAGTGTGGTTGAGCACCATCAAGTGCAAGGCCAACATCACTGATCCGTAACCAATCCCTGCCAATCCATGATTGATTTAGCCTTTCCTAACACCATGTGTAGCCCGTTGATAGTCGAGTGTGACCAATTCATCCTCAAGGTATATATCTCAAATAAATGAACTTGCCCTGGTAGATTTGCTGAATATACTACTAGCTTATGCATATCAGTCCAGCAGAGTGGGACAATCTACTAGCAGACTATCAAATAACAATAGTTCCAAGTTTGGAGTTTGCTTTCATTTCTACTTTTCAGGCGGAGAATTTTGCAGGATATCTTATATTGGTCATAAGACAAAGCGCGTTGTATGCAACGAAAAAAAAAAGAAGAAGAAGAAGAAGAAACTGACGACCACAAATTCACCAAGATTGTTGAGATTTACTTAACTGATCTTCTTGGCAACAGAAACCATCTTATTTTGTCTTTAGTTTTATTTTCCAGTAACAAAGCACGCTCCAACACTCATCGATTCTTCCGTAATTGTATTGGCCCTTTTCCTAAAGCCACTTAACCTCTCTCGCTTGCACCGCCGCTAAAATTCCTAGCATTTATGATTCCCTCTTTCGAACAGGTTTAACCTATCATGTTTTACATCTACTCCGCTTTCTTCATGTCTCTTTCACTACAAAAAAACTGCCAATTAGCTACGACAAAGTAGCTACGACAAATAAGTCGTCGCCGACAGCCACATATTTTGCAACGAAACCAAAATGTCATGGCTAATTTGCTACCAAAATTCATGTGTCGTCTCTAATTAATTACAACACAAAAAACGTTGCTATTGCCGACGAAATCAACGACAACTACATCAAGTCGTCGCTAATTCGCTACACAAAGTAAAGATCGTAACAAAAGTAGTCGCCAATTACTGACAACTTAGTAAAATCGTAGCTAATGGTCGACGATTTTGGCAACGAAGAAAAGTGTATGGGTATTTGCCACAACAATTTTAATGTCGTCGTAGATTGGCGACGACCAATAATGTCGTGGCTAATTTCGTCTGCAATCATCGACGACATACGTAATGTGTCGCCAAGTGGCGACGGCCGTTGCCACCATTGTTATGTAATCGCCGAATAGGGACGACCTGTGTAAGGTCGTCGCCAAAGTCGTCGCCAATTGGAGATGACTTTTGTGTCGTCGGCAATTAGTGACTACTTTAGCGACGACTTTAGTATGTCGTCGCTAATATCGGGGGTATAAATAGAAACTGGATCTCGCAGACTCTCACTTTCTGCTTCCGGAGCGGCGCTCTTTCCCCCATTTTCGCAGCCCCTCAAAACCCTAACTCAGGTTAGTCCCTTATTCTCTTATTGTAGTCATTGTAATTGCATATATATACATAACACAATCTATATATAGAGTTGTGGGCAATTTTATGTGTTGATTTTTTCGGTATTTGGGTTTATTCGCGCGTCGGGTACATAAATTCCATGAACCGAGGCTGTTGACGGTCTCCTCCATGTAAAGCTGTTATAATATTGGATAGAATAGCTCACCCCGGCTCAGATCTGTGTAGTTGCATACGGACTATGTCGTTTTATTTTATGTTTGCAATAGGAATTTCATTGACCGGAGAAAAAATATATACATGAAATGTCATCGACACTTGTACGAGTTAATTGCATTATGTTTTAGCTTTTCTTTGTGGCGTGCTGCTTACATGGCTCAGCTACGTGTTAAATCGATATAGACATGTTTGACCATATTGTACACAAAAAAAAACCCATTATTTTTTGTTAACCTCCATATTAATGTAATATTGAGGTTGTGACCATATGATAATTGTGTATATGTGTGTTATACACGTATTCCATCGGCAGATATAATGGACAGAGACAGATCTTGGATGTATAATAAGAACTTACTTGGACGTAGAGGATTGACTGAAGAGTTTCGTGCTGGTTTGAACACGTTTATGGAATTTGCAACTGCAAACGTTGGGGGGACCCATGAAAGTTCAATGAGGTGTCCATGTAAAAAGTGCAAAAATTGTAGATTTCAAGATGTTAATACAATTGGTGAGCACCTATGCAGATTTGGCTTTACACCGAACTACTATACTTGGACTTCGCATGGTGAACAATTTATGTCTGACGAGGAATATCGCCAAAGTCACATATACCCTGTTGGGCCAGAATGTGCCCATGACTTGTTCCAGTTAAATCCATACCAGCGCATGGTCATTGATGCAGCTGGTCATAATTTTGCCAATTGGGAACCGAACCGTGAAAGCACACATGAAGAAGGGGCTCCTAGTCATACATCACATGGGCATTATATGGGTGACAGAACATTTGATGAAAATGTCTGCAATCAGTTTCGTGAAGTGTTGTGTGCCGCAGATGAACCTTTATGGGGAGGTTGTGCTAACCACACAAAGTTATCCGTCACGGCAAGGTTGTTAAATATTAAAGCTGAGCATAATGTGTCGGAGAAGTGCTTCAACTCTTTCGTTGAGTTAATGCGGGAAACTTTGCCTCCTGATAACATCATGCCACGTGATTTGTATGATATGAAAAAGCTTGTTCATAATTTAGGTCTTCCAGTGAAGCGGATTGATGTATGTACCATGGGTTGTATGTTGTACTGGAAAGATGATGAAACCGCAGAATCTTGCAAGTTCTGCGGCCACACTAGGTATATGGATGACCAGAGGCCGAGTCGTCCTGCGAAGCATAAACCGGTCAAGGAAATGTTTTATTTGCCATTAATCCCAAGATTGCAACGGTTGTATGCGTCTGAGGCCACTGCAGAACACATGACTTGGCATGCGAATCATCAAACAGATGAGGACACAATGTGCCATCCATCCGATTCACCTGCATGGAAACATTTTGACGAAACATACCCTGAGTTCAGTGTAGAGCCGCGAAACATCCGTCTAGGTTTGTGTGCTGATGGATTTGCTCCATTTGGTAAATCAGGGAAGAACTACTCAAGTTGGCCAGTCATCTTGACGCCGTACAATCTCCCCCCTGGTATGTGCATGAAGACAGAATATATGTTTTTGACATTGATCGTGCCCGGACCGAATAATCCTAAAAAGTTAATCGACGTTTACATGCAACCGTTGATCGAGGAGTTGCAACAGCTATGGAACGATGGTGTTCCAACGTACGATGTTCGCACTGATCGAACATTCATTCTTAAAGCGGCCGTTCTTTGGACTATAAATGACTTCCCAGCTTATGGAATGTTATCCGGGTGGAGCACGGCCGGAATCTTTGGATGTCCAATATGTATGGAGCGATCGAAATCTTTCAGATTGAAGCATGGTAAGAAGCCATGTTATTTCGATTGTCACAAACAATTTTTGCCGAGAAATCATCCATTCAGGAAGAATAAAAGAGATTTCGTCAAGAATAGAATTGAGAAAAACCCTCCACCATTGCGTTTGACAGGTGAAGAACTTTGGGAGCGAGTGCAACCCTTTGACAGCGTTGTAGTAAACCCACATGGCAGCACTTATGCGTATGGCAGTACACATAAGTGGACTAAACGTTCTATATTTTGGGAGTTGCCATATTGGAAGAGTAATATCATTCAGCATAATCTCGACGTCATGCACATTGAGAAGAATGTTTTTGAGAATGTCATAAATACGATGATGGACGTTACCGGCAAGACAAAGGACAACCTTAATGCTAGAAAAGATATGAGAGACATTTGTTATCGGCCAACACTAGACGTTGATCCAGGAAGCATTGGACCAAAACCAAAAGCCGTTTACACATTGACCAAAGATCAACGACGTCATTTGTGTCAATGGTGCAAGACTTTGCGCTTTCCTGATGGGTATGCTTCCAATATTGGTAGATGCGTCGATTTGAATGCATGTAAGTTGACGGGCATGAAGAGTCATGACTGTCACGTATTTATGGAGCGACTACTCCCAATAGCAACTAAAGAACTTCTCCCACATTTTGTCTGGGGCGCCGTTACTGAATTGAGTAATTTCCTTCATGATATTTGCTCGACTGTTTTACGTACATCACACATGGAGAAACTAGAGAGAGATATCCCAATTATCATTTGCAACTTGGAACGGATATTTCCCCCTTCATTTTTTGACTCAATGGAGCATCTACTAGTTCATTTACCTTACGAGGCAAGAGTTGCAGGTCCCGTACAGTTTCGATGGATGTACCCCTTTGAGAGGTATGCATTAATTGACGCACCATTACATAATTTAGATTACGACATTTGCTGAATTATGTCCTTTGACAACAACCGTTTCCTATTTGTAGGTTCTTATTTCATTTGAAGAAGAAGGTTAAGAATAAGGCACGTGTTGAAGCATCAATTTGCAAGGCCTACATTATGGAAGAAGTGAGTACATTCGTTTCACACTACTTTGAACCGCACGTCCAAAGCAAGAGACGGAGGCCGGGACGGAATGACGAGGGCCCTGTTGACAAGAATTGCCCTCCAATCTCAATTTTTAATTATCTTGGTCGAGCAAGCGGCGTATGTAAGTTACGTTACTTAACAGGCGAAGAATTGCATGCCGCACATACCTACATTTTATTGAATTGTCCAGAGGTTGAACCATATTTCGAGTAAGTGTGTGTGCCCCCTCTTCTCTAACTTTGCGAGATCTCCGGTTTAATTAAAAGTTATTTGCCAACCACTACATGATTTTGTTGTCCTTTTGTACCAGGATGTTTCGTAATTCGATAATTGGAGTACCCCCCGATGAGTTCGATACATTGTGCAATCAACATTTCCCACAATGGTTGAAAAATTACGTGAGTCGCTGAAAATTTTCTAATTGCTATTTTCTTTAACGTCTCATTTGTCTTTATGAGTGACTAAGTTGCCCCAACTATGCTATTTAGGTGGAAAGTGTCCCTGATCTTGTTAGAGATCAAGGCCTCATATATCATCTGTCTTTGGGTCCAAAATCAAGATCACGATCATGGCCGGTATATTTCATAAATGGGTTTAATTTTCACACTCAAGCATATGGGCTTGGCAAGTCCACCATGAACAGCGGGGTTTGTGTGCAGACTGGGCCTAGGTTGCACGACGATTTTTACGGATTGTTGGATGAAATCTTAGAGATAGAGTACCATGGACCAGTATTGCGGTGTGTGTTATTTAAGTGCACGTGGTTCGACCCTGTGAAAGGAATGAGAGTGCATTCGAAATTCCCTTTGGTTGAAATTAACCATAAGAAAAAGTACTCCAAATATGATCCATTTGTTTTGGCACAACAAGCAATTCAAGTATATTATGCTTCATATCCGGCTTCGAAACGGGACAAAACTGATTGGTGGGCAGTTGTTAAAACAAAGGCACGCAGCAAAATTGAAGAACATTGGACTGATGTGGCATATCAGCAAGAGACCGTTCAGAGCTCGGTTGATCCTGAAGAATATGAGATTTCAACATTGCGAGATACAGAAGAAACAATGTTAGATGTCGATGTAAGTGAATTTGGGAATATGAATTTACAGTACAGTGAGGAAGATGCTGACTTTCATATAGATGACGAAGAGGACGAGGATGATGACAACTTCAGTACAAGTGATGGTCATGAACCTGAAGAAGGGGAAGGCGTGCAAGACGAAGACGAAGACGACGATTATATATGAGACGACTGTTTTTATATGTAGTTAGCCTGCTTACTCTATTTACCGTCTTTTGTTATTGCTTTAAGTTAATTGTCAGTCGTTGTAGTATATTAATATCTACAGGAAACAATCGGAGAAAATGATCTTATATCATAGAATGTCCAGGTCACAAAATTGCATATTATCGACGCAAATAGAAGACTACCATCGCAGATTAGCGACTACCAAAAGTCTCCACCATCGATAATTAGCCACTACCGTAATATCGTGGCTAATTAGACACTACATAATTCAAACGTAGTAGCTGATTGGCAACCAACACTGGCTCTAGTGGCTGAAGTGCGACAACAATACTCACTTGTAGTCGCTGTTTGTCAACTAACTCTAAGTCGTAGCTATTTAGACACTACAATTTGTTGTAGCTATTTAGCACATAGGGTTTAGGGTTTACGGTGATTCAGGGTATAAGTTTAGGGTATACTTTAGCCACGACAATAGTAAATGTAGTGGCTGAACAGCCACTACCATAGTCATTAGTCGTCGCCGTTTGGCAGCCAAGCTTATGTCGTGGCTATTTAGACACTACTATAGTCACTTGTCGTCGCCGTTTGGCAGCGAAGTCTACGTCGTGGCTATTTAGACACTACAATTTGTTGTAGCTATTTAGC
Source organism: Melaleuca quinquenervia (assembly GCA_030064385.1). Taxonomy (NCBI): domain Eukaryota; kingdom Viridiplantae; phylum Streptophyta; class Magnoliopsida; order Myrtales; family Myrtaceae; genus Melaleuca; species Melaleuca quinquenervia. Next base: position 7,888,599 of record CM057721.1, on the reverse strand, counting down.
ACATAGGGTTTAGGGTTTACGGTGATTCAGGGTATAAGTTTAGGGTATACGTTAGCCACAACAATAGTAAATGTAGTGGCTGAACAGCCACTACTATAGTCACTTGTCGTCGCCGTTTGGCAGCGAAGTCTATATCGTGGCTATTTAGACACTACAGTTTGTTGTAGCTATTTAGCACATAGGGTTTAGGGTTTACGGTGATTCAGGGTATAAGTTTAGGGTATACGTTAGCCACAACAATAGTAAATGTAGTGGCTGAACAGCCACTACTATAGTCACTTGCCGTCGCCGTTTGGCAGCCAAGTCTACATCGTGGCTATTTAGACACTACAATTTGTTGTAGCTATTTAGCACATAGGGTTTAGGGTTTACGGTGATTCAGGGTATAAGTTTAGGATATACGTTAGCCACAACAATAGTAAATGTAGTGGCTGAACAGCCACTACTATAGTCACTTGTCGTCGCCGTTTGGCAGCGAAGTCTACATCGTGGCTATTTAGACACTACAGTTTGTTGTAGCTATTTAGCACATAGGGTTTAGGGTTTACGGTGATTCAGGATATAAGTTTAGGGTATACGTTAGCCACAACAATAGTAAATGTAGTGGCTGAACAGCCACTTCCTTAGTCACTTGTCGTCGCCGTTTGGCAGCGAAGTCTAGGTCGTGGCTATTTAGACACTACAGTTTGTTGTAGCTATTTAGCACATAGGGTTTAGGGTTTACGGTGATTTAGGGTATAAGTTTAGGGTATACGTTAGCCACAACAATAGTAAATGTAGTGGTTGAACAGCCACTACAATAGTCACTTGTCGTCGCTGTTTGGCAGCCAAGTCTATGTCGTGGCTCTTTAGACACTACAATTTGTTGTAGCTATTTAGCACATAGGGTTTAGGGTTTACGGTGATTTGGGGTATAAGTTTAGGGTATACGTTAGCCACGACAATAGCAAATGTAGCGGCTGAACAGCCACTAACATAGTCACTTGTCGTCGCCGTTTGGCAGCCAAGTTTATGTCGTGGCTTTTTAGACACTACTATAGTCACTTGTCGTCACCGTTTGGCAGCGAAGTCTATGTCGTGGCTATTTAGACACTACAATTTGTTGTAGCTATTTAGCACATAGGGTTTAGGGTTTACGGTAATTCAGGGTATAAGTTTAGGGTATACGTTAGCCACGACTATAGTTAATGTAGTGGCTGTTCAGCCACTACCATAGTCACCTGTCGTCGCCGTTTGGCAGCCAAGTCTACGTCGTGGCTATTTAGACACTACATTTTGTTGTAGCTATTTAGCACATAGGGTTTAGGGTTTACGGTGATTTAGGGTTTTGGTTTATGGTACACATTAGCGACGACCTACTTTGATGTAGTGTCTAGTCAGCCATCACATTATTCACTTCTCGTGGCTATTGGGCCACGACTTGAATGTTGTGGCTATTTAGACACTTCATCGCGTCGTAGCTATTTCAGCCATAGGGATTAGGGTTTACTCGTTATCTAGGGTTGAAGTTTAGGGTATAAATTAGTGACGACTGTTATTTTTGTAGTCGCTACTCAGCCACGACTTTTGGCCCTTGTAGTGGCGGTATAGCCACTACGTTGTTGTAGTCGTGGCTGTTTAGGTACGACTTTCTTTGTCGTCGTTAGGTGGCGACGATTAAGTACTAAGTCGTGGCTATTCTGTTAGCTTAATATCGCGCTCGGGCTGTTTTTTCCGAGAGCGACACTCTTACAAAACTTGTCATTTTTTTGCAGCTGTTGCTCCGTTAGGGCTTGTGCTCGATCGACAGTTGCACGAATTCGTCCTCTTCCAGCCGGTGGCCGAGCAAGCGGACGACAAGATCGACGTCCTCCCTCCTTCCTGTGCCTTCAACGACGCTGGTGGACCCGAAGCCAGGTAACCCTAAACTTCCTGTGCCTTCAACGACGTCCTCCTTCCTAGCTAGGGTTTACGATGACAATTTAGGGCTGAGTACGATTTCGATTGGCTGAGTAGTACTCTTGCTAGGGCTGGAAAGTAACGTGATTGGTGATTCGATTTCTAGAAACCATGTGCAGTCTTTGCTATGCATGCTTTCAACGGTAAGTTATAGCATTCTTTACTCGAAATGTCATGTTTGCTGCCTACACAGATTTTGAAGAGGAGTTTTTTTGATTATCTGACATTCTTTTTTAGGGAATGAAAATTTTCATCATCTTGTTTCTATTATGCTGGTTTGTGGGTTTGATGTTGTGCAAATGTCATCTAAAATTTTGATCGTTGTACTTGATTATCAGATATGATTTTTCATTAATTGACGGATGTCTGCCCATCGTCTGTCCAGTTATAGGAGTTGTGCAACATCAGTATTTTATGGATGTGTATATTCTGTTTTTCTTTCAGTCCCCCTCTCTCTAAGCAAAACCATTTATACTTTATCTGGCCTGGGAACTCCAGGATATTGCTTTACTGGCTTGTGACTCTACCTCTTCTGACAACTGAAGCTAGATAAAGCCTGTTAATAAGTAATAGGCATTGGGGCTGATGTGCCTATTGCATCATTCAATCATGGTATTTCCAATTCTTTCAAACGAGAATGTAGACGGGTCGAGTTTGCGGGCATGATGATAAACCAAGACCCTTTAGAACGGACTTTGCTACATCTTGTCTGTGCATGTGGGGGTGATCTTTCCTATGAACGAAAGGTTGACAGAAAAGAGAACAGAAACATGTAGCCTAATGTTTGAACTGTTGATTTTGCAGGACCAGCTCCTGTGATTGATCAATACAGCGCTCAATTACTTTCAACGGTGTCCGTCTAAGCTACGACATGGTAAGTTATAAGTTTAGGGTACATGTTTAGTGCTCGTTTCAGAAAGAATAATCTTATTGTGTTGATTTTGTGTACAGTTTCCGCGTGGAGGTAGGAAGAGCGTTCGTGGAGGACGTCGGCCAACTCACGGGGTCCGACTGTTTGAGTCACCCCCCACCCCCGATGCAGCCCCTTCCTCGGCACCGACCGTGGGGAACGAGCAGCCAGCAGAGGCGTCACCGAGGACGCCAGTGCAGCCCCTCCCACCTACAGCAGTGGCTGAGGCGGATCCCGTGGGGTCGGAGACGCAGCCTCCAGAGTCCCAGGATATGGCCGTCGACCCAAGCGGCGTCCGAGTGTATCAAAGACGGAGCGAAGGACAAAGTACAGGACAACCCAGTCCGTCGGCTCAAAGTGCAGTAGAGGTGCCTGCTGCAAACTGGGTCCTAGATGACCAGGGGAGGAGGTTCATCGAGCCAGATGGAGACTCGTAAGAAAAACCTATGCTGGTTTTACAATCTTTACTGTTTGGAATATGCAATAACTTGCCTGCAATATATTTTTGTACTTTGCAGCTTCCTCAATGCCAATGACGTGGTGCGGCAGTTGAACGAGATAGTGAATGTGGCATGGAATGGGCCATACACGACGATTAGCAGCACCCCAGAGAGTCAGAGAGCTGTTTGGTGGGATGATTTCAGGGTAAGTTAATGTAAAATAGCTATTGTTTTGAAGTATGGCTGGCTGCTGATTTAAGTGGACGACTGTTGACATTGTTCTGTGTTTGTTGATTGGCAGCGGAAGTTTTGGTGGGCTGAAAATAATGAAGCCCGAATTAAGAAGAATTTCGACAAGAAGGTGGGAGACCACATGCGCAATATCATGAACAAAGCGCATAAAAGGCAAAAGAGGCCGTATTGGATTTCAATCGCTGATTGGGAGGAAATTTTAAGGGTTTGGGCATCGGAGGACCATCAGAAAGTGAGCCAAAGGAATAAGCTCAATCGAGCTTCAAGTTCAAGAGAGTCAGGGACGTCAGCGACATATGCGGGCGGCTCCATTAACATAGGGGAGCACAGACGGCGAATAGTAGGTCTACTTTTTACTTATGTTAACTATTTATATAAAACAGCAACTATATAATGGCAGATCTGTTTAATTTTGTAGGCGAATGAATCAGGGAAGGAAGCCTCCTTCTCACAGACCTTCGAGCGCACCTTCATGAAGAAGGACAAGTCATTTGTTAACGATAAGGCCCGAGCCATTAAGGTTGGTAACTACAGCACTACATTATTGTATGGTTTTATGTTTACTTAACAAACTTATAAATTCTTCGTAGGAAAAATTCGATGAAATGATGATGGCCAGCAGTAGCGGGGGTGAAGAAGGGGAGTCATCGACGCCTGAGCGGTCGCAAATGGAGCAAGCGAAGCTATGGGCGGATGCATCGGGGGGGGTGAAGCATGGTAAGGTGTTTGGGTTGGGGAATTTGGCTCAGGAATGGGCCAAAACAGTGGCCCCATCATCATCGAGAGGAGGTGGTTCGAGGTGGGGGAGGGAGGATGCGGCCTCGGCGTCAGATGTTGCTCAGTTGAAGGATGAGCTGGCCCAGAAGGACGTGGAAATAAGGGATCTGCGGGATACAGTGGCAGCTGTGGTGCGACAGTTGAAGGAGATGCAAGAGGAGCAACAGGCGGCCCGGCTGCACGCAGCAGCAGCACCACCACCACCACCGGCGGCAGCATCTTCGAGCGTACCAGCACCACCACTGGCAGCAGCCGCTTGGCGAGCAGTAGCACCACGGCCAGCAGCACCACCACGGAGGGCAGCCCGACCACCAGCAGCACAGGCACCGCTTGACGACGTGTTTACTGGAGCCGGCGAGGATGCTGCTGGTGATGATGAGGACGAGAGCTTGGAGGACACCCCATAGCTGATGGCGGCAGTAGAGGATGTTTACGGTTTTATTTGTTTATGTAGGACTGTAGTGTTAGTTTATTTGTTTTCGCTTAGTGCGATGGTGTTTTAAGCGCACTTCTTTCTGCAATTTGTGTAAACAGGTGTCATTATGCAATAAATTCAGGATTTCTCCCACATTTGACTGGCTGTACATTCTTTTGGTGAAATGTTAGCAGGTTTCGGCTAAGGAAACGAGTTTAACAGCCACTGTTTTTTTTGACTTCTCGGATGGATTTAGCGACTACAAGTTAAAAGTCGTCGCTAATTAACGACTACGTGAAACAATGTAGTCGCTATATGGCCACTACATCAAAACATATAGTCGCTAATTAGCGACTCACTTTCAAATTGTAGTGGCTATTTTCCGACTACGATTAAAGAATCGGTAATTAGTGACTAAAAGAGCTATGTAGTCGATATTTAGCGACTACATAACTGAATGTCGTCGCTATAAAGTAGTCGCTATTTGTCACCGCACATACGAAAGTTGTCGTTAATCAGACACGACAGAAGTTGTCGTAGCTAAAGTGCCACTTAGTTAACAAGGTCATCGCTGATTTAGATTTCGATCCCTTTGTGGTACATCAGCTACGCAATGCGCTGGGTCGTCGCTAAATAGCCATAACTAAAATGCAGGGCGTCGCTAATCTCTTAGGGTGCCCCTTGATCGATTAGCTACGACTTGGATCTAGTCGTAGCTAAAGTGCCACTTCATTAGTATGTCATCGCTGATTAGCGACTTGGCTCCGGTTGTGGTAGATTAGCTACGTAATGAGTTTGTCGCGGATTGGCCACTACATTGGTTACGACATGCTTTGTCCCGAAGTAACGACGACTTTTGTGACGGTGTATGTTGTCGCCGATTAACGACGTGTTTTTGTAGTGGCTAATTTGGTCGCCAATTGGCGACGACCTTGCTTATTGTAGTGGCCATTTTAGCGACGCCTTATTAACGACGACTTTTGTGTAGTCGCTAAAGTCGTGGCTAAATGTCATTAGCCACGACTTTTTGGAGATTGGTCGTGGCAAATGGCGTAGCGAAAAAACAGTTTTTTTGTAGTGTTTTTTCTTTCTGGTCGTACATTCATGTCTCTCTGGTCGTAAAAGCATTCTGTCCTTAAATCAAATATCCCTTCCTGGCCCCGGAAAGAGAGACGTCATGGACAGACATGGAAACCGATGGAGAGAACGTGACAGGTATCCCGCAAGGGGAGTGAGAAACCAGAATACGGATCGTCGTCATTGCCATCGCCACTATGAACAAGAGCACCAACGTGCAAGGAGCGGTCATGGAGAGGAAAGGAACACTTCCCGAGAATCTCATCATAGAGATAGGAGTAGGTCACCTATCGATGCCGCTAATCATCCTGGATATGATGCCTCACTATATCCAGCGCCCAAGCCTACAGCTGGTAAGTATAAATTCGCCTCATCTCTGTTGCTCTTGCGGTGCCATACCTGATTGAATATTGATTGATTTGCTTTGGAAAGAGAAGTCGTCTTAATGGCCTGAAACTCAGGTTATTTCAATCACATTTTCGGAGTGAAATCGGAAATGCTTTCTTATTGCATTTTCTGTGCATATGAATCATGCCATTTTCCGTTTGATTCACATATTGCTATAATGTTTCAACATGCACTATATTGAGTTTAGTTTCTTCTCGCAATCAGGTGCATAATCGCTGCATTTGAATTGCAGTAAAAATAAAAAAAGTAACAAGTTTCATCTTTACTTCTATAATCTGCAAAACGGAGCACAGCTGCTGATATTTTATGTTCGCATCTCATCAGTCTAACAACCATAAATAATATATAAAAAAAAAGGCGTAGACAAACGATAAGTGAAGCGCACCTAAGGTACCTCGGACGAAGTGACTGAAGCTGACTTATCCCATCAATTTATACGGTTTATGTTCTCTTGGCAGATCTTCGTACTATTGCTGTCCAACCGGAGTTTAATATGGTTTCTCGAGGAAATGGAGATAAGATATATCCCGCCAGACGCCCCGACAAAGGTGGCTCTTTGGCTGCTCGGTACATCAAGATTCTTGTCAACAACTTTCCCATGACCTTCAATGCCGAAACGATCATAAGGCACTATGATATAGACATCAAGCCTGAGGGGCCTGCGAGATACGGCCATCCTGTAAGGCTGTCAAAAGCCATTTTATCTCAGATCAAGGAGAAGTTATTCTCCGACAACCGCATGCAGTTTCCTTTATCGATGACTGCTTACGATGGCGAGAAGAACATTTTTAGTGCGATCCCACTGCCTGGCGGGACGTACACCGTGAAAACATTTTCCAAGGAAGATGGCGAGGACTCCTCGTTCCGATGCACCGTCAGGCTCGTGAACGAGCTGAAGCTTCGTAAGTTGGAGGACTACTTGGCTGGGAACTTGCTGTCGATCCCACGTGACATATTGCAGGGGATGGACCTGGTGATGAAGGAGAACCCCACGAGGCACATGATCTCGGTTGGCCGGCACTTCTATCCCCCCGAGTATCACGAGGCAGATGACCTTAAGTGTGGCGTTGCGGCGTTCAGGGGATTCCAACATAGCTTGAAGCCAACTTCCCAAGGCCTTGCACTGTCTCTTGATTACTCAGTCATTGCCTTCCGAAAGAGGATGTCGGTCATCGATTTCCTCAAGGAGCACATACGTGAATTTAACATCGGCCAGTTTGCAAGGTATAGGAGGGAAGTCGAACAAGCGCTGAAGGGGGTGAAGGTCACAATGACCCACCGTAGGACTAAGCAGAACTATACGGTCTTGAGGCTGACCAAAGAGACCGCACGCTCGATATTTTTCAGCTGCAAGAGCTCCGAGTGCAAGATGAAGAAAATTAACTTGGTGAACTACTTCTCGGAGAAGTACAAAATCGAGATCAAGTACAAGGACATTCCTTGCTTGGATTTTAGCAAGAACAACAAGAAAAATTATGTGCCCATGGAGTTCTGTGTATTGGTCGAGGGGCAAAATTACCCGAAGGAGAACCTGGATAGAGATGCCGCCTTTGCGCTGAAGAAACTCTCTTTGCCTCCCCCGCACATCAGAAAAAAGTCCATTTGCGAGATGATAAGGTCGAACAATGGACCTTGCGGGTTTGTAGCAAATGTTCTTTGTTTTAATTGTGTATCCCTATCATTGCTTCTGTCAAAACTTTACGTGCGGATCAAACCAACTAATGCGGTAATTAATATAGTCAATTTATAATGGTGCTGGTATATACTATTATTTCCTGGTATAATGGTGCTGTCTTATAGTCACCTCTACAACAAATAATAGTGTCTTTATTCTTTTTCTTTTTTGGTGAAATAGTTGCATAAAAAGGTATATACTTCTGAACATACATAGCATTTGGTCAACAAATAAGGTATAAACGTATATCCCAAGAAGCACCAGAGTATTACGACTATCTTTTTTCATCTTTGAATTTTTCTTGTTTATTTGAAATTTTCTTACGTTGTTGCAGAGACGTCAGCCAAAACTTTGGAATTGAGGTTGACATGAACATGACAAAAGTGGTGGGACGAGTCATCAAACCTCCTGAGTTGAAGATGGCAACTCCGAATGGCAAGATGATCAAGATAGAAGTTGATAAAGAGAAATGCCATTGGAATCTAATCGGGAAATCAGTTGTTGATGGTAAGCGGATTGAAAGATGGGTGATCATTGATTTCAGCTCATCGGAACGCAATCGGCTTAACTGTAAGCTTTTCATCCAAAAGCTTATCAGCCGATGCAGAAACTTGGGGATTCACTTGGAAGAACCGCTCTTTTACCAAGATGCCGCGATGAGCATGTTCTCCAATGTGGCTAGACTGACTGAGCTGCTAGAGGATGTCAACGACCGTGCTTGTAGAGTCGGGAAGTGGCGTCCTCAATTCCTTCTTTGCATCATGTCCAGGAGGGACACTGGCTACAAGCACCTCAAATGGATATGCGAGACTCGAGTTGGGTTAGTTACTCAGTGTTGCCTTTCAGTGCACGCCAATAAAGCGAACGATCAGTGTCTTACTAATCTGGCCCTCAAGATCAATGCCAAGCTTGGGGGTAGCAACATAGAGCTATTCAGTCGATTTCCGCACATTGATGGCGAGGGACGTGATGTTCCTTGGTGCCGATGTCAACCATCCCGCATCCCGTAACACGATCAGTCCGTCATTTGCAGCTGTTGTCGGTACTGTCAATTGGCCTGCTGCCAACCGCTATGCTGCGAGAGTGCGACCTCAACTCCATCGGCAAGAGAAAATCATCAACATTGGGGAGATGTGTCTTGAGCTCATTGAGACATACACCCGTCTGAATCAAGTAAGGCCTAGGAAACTCATATTGTTTCGCGATGGTGTGAGCGAAAGCCAATTCGATATGGTTCTGAATGAAGAATTGCAGGATCTGAAGAAGGCTTTCGGTGGGAAAGATTACAAGCCAACCATCACAATCATCGTCGCTCAGAAGCGCCACCAAACTCGTCTTTTCCCAGAGAGAGACGTCGATGGGGGTCCCACAGGCAACGTGCCACCAGGGACAGTTGTGGACACAATAGTTGTGCATCCTTTTGAATTCGACTTCTATCTGTGCAGCCACTATGGTGGCCTTGGGACGAGCAAGCCGACTCATTACCATGTCCTTTGGGACGAACACAGGTTTAGCTCTGACCACTTGGAGAAGTTGATTTACAGCTTATGCTTTACCTTTGCTCGGTGCACTAAATCGGTATCTCTGGTCACGCCCGTGTACTATGCTGATCTCGCCGCCCACAGAGGAAGGTTGTATCACGAAGCAGTGATGGAGCAGTCTCCCAGTTCAATGGCATCTTCATTCTCCTCTATGGCATCCTCATCGTCCTCATCGATTGGCCCAAATGAAGGGCGATTTTGCAAGCTGCACACTGATGTGGAGAACATGATGTTCTTCATTTGAAGAAATCCTGAGGACATTTCATCTTCTCCATCTAAAAAACACTTGTGGGAGGTTTTCTTGGATGTTGCCATTGCTTCTCCTCCAGAAAAAAAAAGTTCGATAAAGTGAAAGCCTAATGGAGCAACGTTTGCAAAACTGAGAAATCGATGATGTCTCCGTCAGGCTGACCTTGCTTGATTGCTCCATCAGGCTTTCACTTGTTGAAAGAAGGCTGTCACTTAGTGAACTTCTTTTCTAGAGTAGAAGCAGTGGCATCGTCCAGAAAGTCTCCTACACATTCTTTAAAATGGAAAAGAGAGAATGTTCTCAGGACTACCAGACACTGGGGCCTAAATCTTCGAGTGAAGACAGAATGTCCTCAAGACTTCTTCCCATTTATTCAACTTAGTGCTTAATTGGGAAGGTTTTCTATTTATTTATGTTACTGGTAGGATTAATGCTCATCATGTGCATTGAAGGAATTGTGTATCTAGTCATTATCATATTTATTTTTGGTAGCAAATCTGGGTTCCTAGGCTATTTGTCTCTGGTTACCATGCAAGGTGTTTTTCCATGCCAAAATGATATCTTTTATTTGGTTGGAAAAAACTATATAGCAAATTATCAATTTTTTACTACTACATGGGACCTTCTCAATGCTCGAGCGTCTTCTAGCCTCTTCGTTCAATTGCCCATATGCTGGTTTTCGTAATCTAGAAATTATACTGTTTCCTATTTGATTTACTCTTTTTGTAATAGTCTCTCCTGATAAATCAAACTGGAAAAGTTACAATGTTTATCCAGCTAAAACATATACTTATTAAGAAGATGGTGTATATGCAGGGTCGTCTGTTACTTTCAATGGGATGTCTTTCTATACTGTAGCATTTCCTGACCTGTTCGTTCGGTTCCCAGGGCTTTTAAATTTTGCAATCCTAATAAATATTGTCTTACTAGTTAAAGCCCGACAGTTGCATGGTTTCCGGACTTTATTATTTCAAATTTGATTTAGGTTATATAGTATAATTAAACAATAAAAAATGCATAATTTGTTGTAAAATATTGCGTTGTAAGTATATAAGTGGGAGAATAGAGAGAGACTAAGTAGAGAACATAGATAAATATGAAAGATAGTAGAGAAAGTCACGGGATAAATTTTTTTATCCAACTTTTTATCATGATAAAAAACTAAGCTCCTATTTATAGGAAAATGAGGATTTACTTATCATTAATGTAACAACCCACTTACGACCTCATTTTCTGATGTTTATTCAAGCGAATTTACAAGTTTAGTTAGTGGCTTATTCACCCCTGGTTAAACCGTAAATTTTTGTTTCGGGTAATTTCGGACTTTCGAAAATTGTGTCTTGGTCCCTAACTTTTAGATATTCATATTTTGACCCTAAAAGGAGTGGATTTTGGGACCGGGGGTATTTTTGGGAAAATTTTCCTAGGATTGACTTTTGGTCAACAGTCAACTTGACTGTAAGGAACCGGTCAGACCTGGCCCAGGATGCACACAGACTCGGCCTGACCCACACAGAGCCCATCTCTTCTCTTTCTTTCCGGCCTCACACGGGAGTTTGAGTGAGCACCTACCGGTGCATGCGAAGCAATCTTATCTGCGAGGCTACAGTCGGCTAGTCGCTGGCAAAGGCTGACAGGCCTCCCATTCGTCCCGTTGGGGATGCCTTGGTTGTTGGATGGTTGCCACCTATTGACGGTGACCCTGGTTTCCCCCCCGCCCCAACCATCAATCGCCCCCTGTCCTTGACGCATGCGACCAGCCATCTTCAAGCCACAATAACTACTTGCTTCGTCCACCATTTTGCTCGATCTCGACTCCTACAGCTTCCTTTACACATGCCTACAAGCTCCAATTGATTGCTGCCACCATCTCCGCATGAATCGTCATCGACATCCATCGAAAATAGGCTCCACAGTTCATACGCGCCTTGTTTTGCGGTAAGCTCATCGAACCCCCACACTTGATTTCTTCCGATCCTTTGATCTAGAGCTTGTCCCACTACTCCCAATCGATTCCTAAGTACTCCTTTAACTTAGTTATGACTTTTGATTGAATCGATTTGATCTAGATTCGGTTGTTTTTGGATTTAACCGAGTTTCGCCTAAATCGAGCCTGGTTACCCTAAATCTAGCCAATCCACCGTTTTGGCGATACTTATTTTGCATCGTTACTTCTGATAGGTTTCTAGACACTCCTTTAGCTTAGATTTGGCTTTGGTTGCGATTGATTTGGTCTAAGATTGCCCATTTTTGATTGAAAGGCATTTGCCCCAAATTAAGTGAGTGGAACCCTAGAACCGTTGCCGTGCCAATTCCATTGATACCCACTCCTCACCACCACCTCGAATTGACTCCTAAACATCCTAAGAATGTAACCCATCAAGTTGATTCAACTGATTTGGTCCAAATTCACGGATTGGAGCTCGATTCCTCTTACCCTTTCTCGGATCTCAAACACGCCAACCGCCGACTTCGTGGGGCGATTTCTCGCCGCTCTAGCCCACCCGACTAACACCACCACCCTTGGTCGAAGCACCTGGAAGTCCTCTTCAAAGCCCGGTCGGTCTCCAGCTCCAATTCTGCTCGAGGAGAGAGAATCGACCCTTGATTCCACAAGACGTCAATTGACTCGATTCCCCTGACCCGATTTCGACCTGAATAGCCCAACCGGGTCTATTATCGCAATCACACGTGAAATCAAAAGCCATTTCATCGCACACTACGGCCTTCCATAGACTCGGCCCGCCTTGGTTCATCGTCGTCCATCGCTTTCTCAACTCAATTTGAGGTGAGTGGACTCCTAAACCTCTATTAGACACATGTACTATGTTAGTAGATTTATCATGAGTATTTGGATAATTTGGTGCATGATTGGATGGATCAGGCTAATTGTGACTTTGGCTAACGCATCACTAATATGGTGACTGAATGGATTGGTTATGTGGCCGATAAGCCCTAATTGTTGACTGAATGGTGATTGGCTGTAATTGAATTAGAATGTGATGATGAGTTGGGAGATTTAGCTAGGGTTTCAGGCCGATTGTGGACGGCCTTAAGCATTTAATTTGTCTAATTTATTTATTTATTTATTCATTATTTACTTAATGGAGTTTATCATTCTTGGGGCTAACTCTGGTTCGACTGGCTTGTTGAGCTTAGTGTCAAGTCTCGGTCATGAACCGATTGACTCATAGATAGAGAAGAGAGAAAGCGAACTGAGACTAATCTAGTTGTGAGGATTTATAATGGATTAATCTCTAGGTGAGAGTTTAAAGATGGAGATCGACTAGAAATGATAATTGAGGGGTGAGACGCGATTAGGGACTCTAAGGTAGTAGTGTTTTTAGTTTTGGGTTAAGGTCAATTCATTGAGATATTCCTATATCTCACACCACCACCACCAACCCCAATCTCAAGAATCGACTATGGACTCGAAGGAAGAGCCGGTTGAGCAGGAGCAAATCAAGCTAGAACTGATAAAGGAGGAAGTACAGACCCTGGAAGAGGATGACTTGATGGAGGAGGTAGATGAAGTAATTTTGTACTGAATCCAAGGACTAGGCGACAGAGAACCAATATGACTAGGCCCCGATATTTTGGACTGTATAGTTTTGTAGGCAGTATTCTTCTCCTTGACTTGTTTTTGAAGTCCTTAGACTCTGGTTGTATTTTGATGTGCTCAAACTAGTATGTGTGAAAACTTGATGTGTATAAAGTAAGGTTTATGTTTTATGGTATGATTTGGAGAGTTGTAGTAGTAGAATTATTAGCTTGCTTTCATATGTATTTATCTCTTATTATTTGAGAAGGCCAGCGACCTACTTGGGACATTGTAAATAAATTGGCTAGAAGAGAATGTAATCGAGGACTGCCACATGTCGAAGAGCAGGGTGTGACAGGCCTAACAATTAATGTCAATGCATTAAATAAATACATACATTGAATATGGAGATGAAATTAGAATGTATGATATAAATGTATCATAATAGGTACATTAGATAAAATAAATATAATGAATATTTATACATGTATTTCATAACACTTACCCTTGAAAATTCATTGTATTGATTATATTACGAATGTGCATTGAATGATACTGCCTAATTAAAAACCTTAAACTAAAAAAACCTAGTAGGACAAAAATCGAATCGAAGGGAAAAAGAGTATAAAGCACAAATATATGATCTCTCTCTTCTATTGGTATATTAACTACCTCATTAAAAACCTTAAGCCGGAAAAATCATGTGAGGAAAAAAGAGCAGATAGAAAGAAAAAGAATGTAGTGCATAGTTTATAATATCTCTCATTCAATTAAGCCATATAGCCATGATTGGGGCTAGTTGGTCTTGCATCTTATGAGCTCGCTATATACTAGTATCACATACTAATTTCTCAAAAGTTGATGTTAGCAATGATTTCGTAAAAAGATCTGCAACACTATGTATAGATTGAATCTATTTAACATCAATTTGTTGACTTTTTTAGAATTCATGAGTATAGAAAAATTTCAACGAGATTTACTTAGTCTTATCACCTCCATATATCATCCCCTAACTTGTGTAACATAAATAGTATTGTCTTCATAGATTATAGTGGGAGAAATTGTAACTAGTATTAAACAATAAGAATTGTGAATATCCATTATAATGGATCTTAACTAACACAATCTCTTCCATCTTCATATAAAGCATTAATCTCATAATGGTTATAAGATAAAGCTAGTAGCGATTGTTATGTAGAATGCAAAGAAATTGCAGTACTGTTATAACAAAATATATAACCGATTTGAAAGCGAGCCTTATATGAATCAAATTTATATGTAGCATCAGTATATCTAACTAAAGTAACGATTGTGGAATATTTGAATATTACAATACCAAATCCATGGTTTTCTAGAGATAACCAAAAATATGTTTAACTCCAATTTAGTGTTTCCAACCTAAACATGCCAATAAATTTATTGCAAAAGCGATATCTGACCTCACAAATTATGACAAGTACATCAAAGCCCCAATTGCATTGAGATATGATACTTTATGACCAAGCATCTCTTCATCATATTCTCTAAAACAAAATCCTTTTGGAGATCTATAGATTGTACAATTATAGGGGTGCTCGGTGAGCCTAATTTATGTTGAATCGATTTCAATATGATGATTAATAAGTGATTATTTTATCTATTTTATGCTCAAGCTCTTAAACAAGACAAAATCTATTTTTGCCCAATTTTTAACTTCAAACTCCATTTTTTAAATATTTAGCAGTTTGAATTAACTCTTTTGCAGTTTTAATTTGATTTATATCGTTGACATAAACTATTATAATAAAAAATCTGATTTGTCTATTTCTTTTTAAAAACCACACATAGGCAAATAAGATCATTCTTGTATTTCTTTTCTTAATCACATGCTTGCTTAGGCATTATGATTGGATTGCTTTAACTCATACAAACATTTTTGCAATTGTATTAAAATTAAGTTGTAGGGGGTGCATGCATAAAGCATTTTGAATCCCTTTAGGACATTTCATATAAATATCTGAGTTTAATGAGCCGTATAAATATGTCATCATGACATTTGGAAGACACATTTCTAATCTTTTAGAGACTAGTAGGTTAATTAGAAAATAAAATGCAATCATAGATGAATATGTCTTATCATAATTAATCCCAAGTCTCTAGGAGAACCCTTGAGCAACAAGTTAAGCTTAATACATAATAACCTCGTTTTTCTCATTTCGTTTACTGACAAATAATCATTTATATCCAATGGGCTTTACATTATTGATGATTCAAGTCATGGGTCCAAAAACCTCTTGTTTAGTTAGGGAAACTAATTTAGCCTTAATTGTTTCCTCCAACTTAGGCCAATCTTGCCTTTGATAGCATTTGTTAATAGATTGCAGCTCATATTCATCATCCACAATTTTATGAATAATTGAGAATGTAAAAATATCATCAATGATATTTTCATTTTGATCGCAAATCTCATTATAATATGTAATGGAATCCTTAGTATTTCTAGGGCTGGTAATGTTTCCATAGGTTTGTACCTCTTTAGAGATAGCAAGATTTTTCGGGAGCAAGCACAACACTAGCCTTTTCTAAAGCAGATTCATGATTTTTGCCCTTTTGTTTTCAAGGACAGTGTCTTTTGATCCTATTGATCTACCATACTTCAAGTGTAGGTGGTTTTGATCCATGTTATCTCATCCTTACAGCTTTCCTAGCTAGAGCATATGTAGCTAGAATATGAGACTTCATTACCTTAGCAGTATCATTAAATATGTTAAGAAGTCTATTGGCCATAGTATATAAATGGATTATGCATTACACCTCATTTTCACACTCAAAGTTCTTGGAAGTTGTTGGTGTCCCAATTATTGAAAACATAGTCTCATCAAAATGACAATCTGTGAATCCGACAGGAAAAAATCACTAGTAGTTGTTCCAAGAACTTAACGATGAATGGTGAATTAAACAAACATAAATTCCAAGAACCTATACGCAAGAACCAATACTACGCAACCAAAGGTTCGTAAATATGAAATATCATGTTCATAACTAAAAATCATTTGAAAAATGAAGCTTGTAAGAGACTAGCAGTGGGGTGCAATCTTATTGGGTTTTGACAACCTACATGACCTCTTGCTACATTGTAGAGATTCATTCTTAATAATAGAATGTGGACAATGATTTGAATACATTTAATCAATGATTCTAACAATCCATTTTGAGTATGACATATGCATCGAATTCTCAACCTCGATTCCAAGTGAAGTATATCACACATCAAAACTCTTTTATGTAAACTCATTAGTATTATACATCCTTATGCTTTTAATTGGATAATTAAGGAATTGTAATGGAGCTTTATAATATGTGTAAGTAAACGTGCAAAGGTGACATTACATGTAGATAATAGTCAAACATGGAACTATCCACAAGATGCGTCCACTAGTATTATAAAATGTCGAAAAAGTCCACTTGATGGTTGTATTAGTCCACAAATATCACCTTTAATTCTTCAAAGGAATAAATGGGAGTCAAGATAAACCTTTGTCATAAAAGGTTTGGTAATTCCTAAGCTAAAAAGGAGATATTATTTTCCTTTAACATGAGATTTTTGTCGGAACAAATGCATTTATAATAAATGTTACTATATGGGAGGAAAAAAAATCACTTGGAATTTGCAAATATCAATGAAACTCTGTTGCAAGACTTTTGCATGGAAGATATCATGAGAATTGTTGAAGATAACATAATGCAATGCATGTTGACCTATTGATAGTTGAAAATGAAAACTTAAAAAAAAAGAAATAAGAAAGGAAGATGGCATCAAAGTGAATTCCATTAAATGAGATTCTTACATATCAATTAGCTAATTTCAAACATAAAAGATCTTGTCCATGCCTATCACAACAAGGTAAATAAATGATATTTTTACATATCAATTAGCTAATTTCAAATTTAAATATTAGAGCTTCCCATTTTTTAAACCTCCTTGAAAGTTATTTGTCTATTTACCTATTAATTTGCATTTGAATATATCAAAACGAGTCATTTTTTCCAAATAAATAATGAAGAGAGAACAAGTGAAAACAAGTTTCATTTGTTTCATTAAAAAAATAAATAGTTCAAAAATATTTTTCTTGAAAATAATAGTTTATATTATTTGATATAATTAGCTAATAAAAATATTTTCATTATTAATTTATCCCCAATTTTTTGTACACTTCTATATCTTTTGTTTTTGCTTCACCATCAACATCACCAATGTTATGTATCTGATCTCTAGATTCTATATTATAACCATAATCAATAATATCCAATATAAGCAATAAAGCCATTATCATAGGGATGCACAAATTGAAATCACTAGTCGCATGTCCATCGCTAAATCTTCTCGAACAATCATCAAGCACTCATGTAGTAGGCAGAGTATGTGCCTATAAATAGAATTTTACATTGCATGAATATGCAAGTTTAGGTATTGCCTAACATCGGATTTAAAGCAATTTATTTGTAGAAATATGAGAAAATAAAAAATAGAAGGATTTATTAATAGGAAGCAAATAATTTGAGGGATTCCCAGGGAGAGGAACTTCCCTAATGAAACTACACTATTTTAGCAAAATAATAGTAATAATGTCACGAGACAATTGATTTTTTTTTTGTGAAGGAAAAAAGTTTCGTTGCAAATTGGTGACAGATTTTAATTTATGTTGTTATCTAAATTTCGACCAGCCATTTAGACTTGATTACATATAAGAATATGGATTAATTAGTCAACCCCTAAAACAAGAATAAATTGCATATCATATAGTTCTTAAATGCATTTTTTATATGGCATAGTTTAATTAATGCATTTTGCATTCCACTAGGGGCGATAAGTAAACTTGACATGTGGGCTTAGCTCGCACCTCAATGACATTCGGCCAAGATAGAAGATGAAGAGGTTGAAATTTCCACCCCTTTATTCGGATAATTTGAGCTTTAATTGAACGGAATTTGTTGATACTTGATCTTTAGTTAACGCATCATACAAAGGTAAAACATTAGAGTAGGGTTTTTGATTGCAACAAAGCCCATTTCTCATAAAAAAAAAGTCATTTTATCGTCTTTCGAGTTAATTTGAGATTTTAAATGATATTTTCAAAATGGGACACCCCGTTTCATAAAAAAAAAAATCTATAAGGTCCATGAGTTGACTTTTTGATCAACCCAAAAGTCAACCAGTGGAAAAGTTTTTAAAAAAAAGTTGGAAATTGAAAAACCCCTAAATCAATTCATTTTTACTCCAATTTTACTTTTCCATTATCAATTTTACAAAATCAATTAGGAATAAACTTTTCCTCAAATCGGGATTTCAATAGTTAATTGGCCAAAAACCAAATTAGTTTATTTTTATACATCTTTTGAGGTAGTTTCTTTTATGATAATTGATAGGTGGGACATGCTACATCCACTTGTCGAGTCAATTTTCCATAATTAATTTCTTAAAATCATTCCGATTGGACTCAATTTGGTAGATTTGGCCAATTGGCGATGAAAAAATCATGAAGACTTGATCCGATTGACTTAATTCAAATTAAACCATTCTAGACTAATATCTGATTTGAATAATTGATCTTCAATTTGGCCGATTGAAGCTCAGTTATCATAATTGGTTTAGTATAGGATGCCATTTTAGTTCCAATTAGAGGAAACTAAGCATTTCATGTCTGATTAATTAAACTAAATCAATTTAGTCTCATCCGATTGCATTCAAGTTCACCCAATTCATTTAGACAGTTTTCAATTTGGCCTAATTGAGCCAAATTAAGGAAAATAACACAAATTAATACAAGGGGCACATCACTGTATTTCAATGCAAAGCCAACAGCGGCAGTGCTTTCGAGCGCTTGGAGGCTCTCGGCCTGAAGGCATGGTCATGTCGACTGCCATCTCGTAGCACTTCTTGCTCTGAAGCCCTCCGTGTTGTTGATCATCGAGCTCGTGAAAGCTCAGATCCCTCTCTTTCAAGTCGAGCCTCCGTATAACTACCTCATCATCAATGGCATCATTATCACCATAGCCGCTTCCTCCAAGCTCCAAGAGAATATATATATATATATATATATATTGTTGAGAGTATATCCTTAATAGGGGTATTTTTGGCTATTTCCTTTATTATTTAGGTATAGGGGCAATAAGGGTTATATTGCAATTTCAGCCTTTTCTTTACTTTATTATAAATAGATGGCTTGGGGTCATATCGACCTAATCAAGCATTCAGTTCAGTTTTTCCTTTCAACATTGTATCAGAGCAAGAGCTAAACTGAAACCCTAACCCTAATTTCTTCTCTGCCTCATCTTTCTTTTCTCTCCACTTTCTCCCACCGCAGTTTCTTCACAACTTCTCCTTTGCTTGCTTTCACAGTGTAGGGCAGCACTAATGAGGTGATTCTTTGAATCTAGTGTCTGCCCTCAATCTCACCTCTATGAGATGACCTAAAGATTCGTTGCAATCTGCAATAGGTGGTTCAACCTCTTCTGCGATTTTTTGGATCTTCTTGTTGGAGATTATTTTTGCCTTGTTGCAGGCTGATAATTGTCTCGTGTGTGAAGATCAAAGTACTGCAGTTAGTTGACCACCATTTTTTTTGGGGGAAAATTCGGAATAAAAAAAATCAACTTTTTGCTTCCCCTTGATCTGATTTGGCTGATCTTTGGAGGACAACTTCAGCGTCCTACAAGAGGACTTCGATCCAATTTTTGAGCTTTTCTGGCAAGTTTCGGTTGCTCCTATCACACTTTTGGGGAAAAAATCTAACACAATGGCTGACGGTTCGGTTGAGACTCCTACCCCTACAGGAGATGGTCAGCCAGACTATATTTCGTTTGCTACAATTTCTGTGAAGCTTGACAGCACAAATTATTTGATATGGTCTTGATCTATTTTCTTGATCATTACAAGCCTTGGGCTTACAGGACATATTAATGGAACTTCTACAAAGCCAACTACACCGGGTAATACTCAGGACAAGTGGATATCTAATGATGCTTTGGTAATGTCTTTTTTGCTTAATTCGATGCAACCATATATTGCAAAAGGATACTTGCTTCTTGATAATGCGACACAGATTTGGTCGGCTGCAAGGGATACCTATAGTCAGCGTAGGAATGATGCGCTAGTGTATGAACTTCGAAAAAATGTTCATGACACCACTCAAAAAGAGATGACTATATCTCAATATTATGCTGAGCTTCAAAGCTTGTGGCAAGAGCTCGATCATTATGCCGATTACCAACCGACCACTGCTGTAGACATTGCTACATACAGGAGTCATGTGGATAAGATCAGGGTTTATGATTTCTTGGCAGGATTGAATGTAGAATATGATCAGATTCATGTTCAAGTCGTTAGCCGGTCTCCGTTCCCTACTCTGGAACAGTCTTATGCATTAGTTCACATGGAAGAAAGCTGTAGGATAGCAATGCTCAATCCATCTACTGTAGATCGATCTGCTCTACAAGCTGGGATTGGCAATGCTGCCAAATTTGATTCAGTCACTCCACTTGGTCAACCGCTTAAAGAGGTTGTGAAGTGTGAGCATTGTCACAGGCCATATCATATCAAGGCTACATGCTGGAAGTTACATGGAAAACTAGCAGATTTTGAGGCAAAGAGGGCATAAAGAAAGACAAAAGCCAGGGCAAATCATACAGAAACTGTTCCCGCTGCACCTATTGCTGATAATGGTTTATCCCAGGAAGAACTTCAAGCATTTCGATGTCTATGGAAAGCTTCTACTGCTGCTACCTCCTCCATAATTGCCAATTCGCATTTTCCTTCTACTTCTAACCTAGCCAGTTCAGGTATCTTCTTTGGGGGGTTTAATACATCAGTTGCTTCTAGCCCATGGATCATTGATACAGGGGCTACAGATCATATGACAGGCTCATCTAGTATGTTCCATAAATATACTCCTACTTCAGGCAAAGATAACCCTCTCTTCCATTGCTGGAAAAAGGTCTATCAATTGTTCTTCCACTCTTCCCTTGACTTCTGTTTTACATATTCCATCAATCTCTACTAATCTCCTTTCTATTAGTAGTATAACTCAAGAGTTAAATTGTAAAGTAACATTTTTTCCGTCCTGTTGTGTCTTTCAGGATCTAGTGACGGTGGATATGGTAAATTGGATGGTGGTCTTTATCTGCTCGAGAGTAGTGGCGATTCTACTTCGACTTTGTCTTTTGCACCTCATCAAGTTAACTCAGCATTAACATATCTTCATCAATGGCACTGTAGGTTAGGTCATCCCCCTTTAGGGACTTTAGAAAAAGTTTTTCCTAGTCTTGTTTCAGCTTGTAATAAAAATGAGTTCTTTTATGAAGCCTGCGTTTTGGCTAAACAAACTCGTTCAACTTATCCATCTTCCAATAATAAAAGTCGTTATCCCTTTCATGTGATTCATATTGATGTTTGGGGTCCTTCTCGTCGTACTTCTATTTGTGGTCATCGATGGTTTGTCACTTTTATTTATTGTCATTCTCGTACCACTTGGATTTATTTGTTGAAATATAAGAGTGATGTTTTTCGATGTTTTCAGATCTTTCACAAAATGGTTCAAACTCAATTCAATGCTACTGTGAAAATTCTTCGTAGTGACAATGGAACCAAGTATAATGAGGGTAAATTTCAACGGTATATTTTTGATCATGGCATTATTCATCAAACTAGTTGTGTTGATACCCAAGCACAAAATGGTGTTGCCAAAAGAAAGAACCGACATTTGTTAGAGGTTGCTAGGTGTCTTATGTTTGCTCGTCATGTCCCAGCGCAATATTGGAGTGATGCTATTTTAACCGCTGCTTATTTAATCAATCGGATGCCAACTAGAATTCTTAGTTTTCGTGCATCTATTGATGTTTTACAAGAATCATCCACTTTTATTATTTCCCCTAAAATTTTCGGTTATGTTTGTTATGCTCGTAACACCACCTCTAAGAGTAAGTTGGAACCTCGTGGTCTTCGTTGCATTTTTCTTGGGTATTCAGCTACTCAAAAGGGGTATAAGTGTTATCATCCTCCTTCTAGGTGCACCATTGTCTCTATGGATGTGATTTTTCATGAGTCCAATTCCTATTATTCTGCTCCACCTCTACAGGGGGAGTGTCCTAGTGCAGAAATGTTTCCTATTTTAATTTTTCCTGAGGATGTTACTTATTCTTCTCCAATAGTCTCCAATGATTCTAATGTTTTTCCGTATCAAGAGAAGATTAATGTAACACAAGAAAAGAATAGTATAATATCTCATGAGGAGATAACAAAACAACCACTTCAGGGGGAGACTTTGAAAGTATATCGTCGTCGGACTCCCACTACCAGTACTCAAGTTAAGACCATCGATACATTGCCTATTTGGTCATCATTTCTGGAACCAGATTCTACTACTCCTGGTGAGGTTTCTCCTTCTGATCTTTCTATTGCACTTCGAAAGGGTGCTAGAACTTGTACTCAACACCCTATATCTCAGTTTGTCTCATATGACTCTTTGTCTAGCTCCTATCGTACTTTTGTGTCTTCTCTATCTTCCATCTCTATTCCACGAAATTGGTAGGAAGCTTTTGCAGATGAAAAGTGGAAGGCAGCAATGGTGGAGGAGACGCATGCTTTGAAGAAAAATGGCACGTGGGATCTTGTTTTTCTTCCTCCTGGGAAACAACTAGTAGGATGTAAATGGGTGTTTGTGGTTAAATAGAAGATGGATGGTTCTGCGGACAGGTACAAAGCACGGTTGGTGGCAAAGGGATTTACTCAGACTTATAGGATTGACCATCAAGAAACCTTTGCTCCAGTTGCTAAGCTCAATTCTGTTCGAGTTCTACTTTCCTGTGCTGTTAACCAGGGATGGGATCTTCAGCAATTATATGTGAAGAATGCCTTTCTTCATGGAGAGTTAGCAGAAGAAGTATATATGGAGATTCCTCCAGGTTTTTCTTGTGACAAAACTCAAGGTAAAGTGTGTAAGCTGAAACGTGCACTTTATGGTTTGAAGCAATCACCTCGAGCCTGGTTTGGTAGGTTTAAAAAGGCTATGATTTCCGTTGGATATAAACAAAGTAATGCTGATCATACTTTGTTTGTGAAGAGGTCAGATGCTAAGGTCACTATTCTTATTGTTTATGTAGATGATATAGTTATCACAGGGAATGATAATGATGAGATCAATCGATTGAAAAATTTTCTCGGACAAGAGTTTGAGATAAAGGATCTTGGAAAGCTTCGATACTTTCTTGGAATTGAAGTTGCTAGATCTTCAAAATGTCTATTTCTATCCCAAAGGAAGTATGTTCTTGATCTTTTGACAGAAGTTGGGCTATTAGGATGCCGTCCTGCTAATACACCTACTGAGGCCAATGTTCGTCTTTGGAAAAAAAGATGGTAATCCAGTAGATAAAGGACGTTATCAGCGACTAGTGGGCAAGTTGATTTATTGGTCTCATACCCGACCTGATATTTCTTTTGCCGTAAGCCAAGTAAGTCAATTTATGCATGATCCATACTCTACTCATATGGATGCTGTTCTTCAAATTCTATGGTATTTGAAATCTACTCCTGGGAAAGGAATTCTTTTGTCTCCTCATAATAGCTTGAGAATTGAAGCCTATACAGATGCTGATTGGGCTAGAGCCCCTAACAGAACGTCTATTTCTGGGTATTGTACTTTCTTTGGAGGAAATCTTGTGACTTGGCGTAGTAAAAAGCAGGATGTAGTTTCTTGGTCTAGTGCTGAAGCAGAGTTTCGTGCAATAGCACAAGGAATTTGTGAGCTGTTATGGCTTAAAGGACTACTTGAAGACCTTGGGGTGTCTGTTCAACTTCCTATGATGCTATATTGCGACAATAAAGCTGCTATTAGCATCTCTCACAATCCTGTAGAGCATGATCGTACAAAACATGTGGAAATTGATAAGCACTTTATCAATGAGAAGTTAGAGAGGGGTTTAATTTGTATGCCCTTTGTTAAGTCTAGTGATCAACCAGCTGATGTGTTCACTAAAGGATTAGTAGTTAAGTCATTTCATCCTATTTTAATCAAGTTGGGCATGTGTGATATCTATGCTCCAACTTGAGGGGGTGTTGAGAGTATATCCTTAATAGGGGTATTTTTGGCTATTTCCTTTATTATTTAGGTATAGGGGCAATAAGGGTTATATTGTAATTTCAGCCTTTTTCTTTACTTTATTATAAATAGATGGCTTGGGGTCATATTGACCTAATCAAGCATTCAGTTCAGTTTTTCCTTTCAACATATATATATGTAAATAATTTTCCGTTCCAATTCGATTCAAACATATTGTGGCCAAAAGCAAATCCAAATACTTCCCTATTAATTCCTCTCCAAACCTCTAACTTCCTTGCGTTGCCACCATGGGTTCGCAGGAACCAAGAGCAGATGAGCTACTACAAAATCAATTTGTTTTGTGTCAGATTTAGTCTCTTCGTCTCTGCAATGGTTCTTGCTCATATTATGGTTTAAAGAAGAGGAAACCACTTTTGTCCGAATTAGGTTTATCGTTTTGGGCTACTTATGCTGATTCAACAGCAAGCCACATTGATTGAAAAAATAAAACATTGTCATGTTGGATTTTAGATATTCTAAATTTGAGTTGGTACTTTAAGTGGTAAATTTCTTTTAACCAAATCGAATGAAGTAATTTGACAAAAAGTTTTGATAGTAAAGTGAGTGTCGTACGAAAGATGTGACACTTCTAATATCTTTTTCTTTGAATATATGCTTCGTAGCACTTATGAAATTTACTTGAGGGAAAAAAAGATTTCTACTTTGTTCTCTAGAAAGGTTCCGACAAGAAACCTTTCAAAATGTTGGACAAGAAAAATAGACAAAGGAGGTGCAAGGGTCATTTGTTAGTTCCTGGACAAGAAACGCAGATTGACGAGAAAAATAATAGCATGAAGAGTAAGGCAATCCCAACTTGTCATGTAAGCGGTACTGAAATGTAAATATAATAAAAAGATAAAATTAATTATAATCCTAATATTTATAGCTACTACGACCGTTAACAACAATTGCAAAAGCAAGCAGACACATCCTATGTCACTCAGTAAAATTTTGCAGCCTGTCTTTTACTATTAGTTATTAAAGAAGCCTATTACTTCGATAGCCGTTATTTCTCCAACATCAACACTCCCAACAGTTCCACTTCTTGATATTTAAAACGACCCATATATCTTGAACACCATAGCTAGTGGCTTCCGAAGCTGCTGGCTCGATGATCCAATGATTGTATTTGATTTTGCAACTGTGTTGATTTTTATGATTGCTCTCAAGATTTCTATGTAGCGAACAGACCTGATTCACTACGAATGTGACACCTCAAGTGCGTCATCCACGGACACTTTCCAATTTCTTTTCTTTCTTTTATGAACATGCGGAAGCGTAAACATAACACCCGTCAATAAACTCAATAAAAAACACCAATCCATTTAGAAAATACTATCATCCATTACATTTAGTTATTTACGTCAATTTTTTAGTTACATAACACGCTTAGCCTGTGATACGGGTCAACCACATCATAATACGTCCACTCTATGGTTGTCAACTCACCAAAATGAGTAGGCGGCGCGAAGACTATACTTAAGAGCATGAAAAAATGTGGTGACCATAGGAGTAAGTTTGACAATTTTACATGTAAATTGCCTAATCCTCATATATGAAGATGCCTTGTTACCAATCAGTGCGATTCCTAATGCTAGCAATGTCAATGGCCAATCAATAGGAAAGTAATCTAATATAGTGAATGCCCATTCTAGCTTGTCACATACCAAGCCTCACGGTCCTATGATGCTTACCCATCATAGAAATTTATGCCATCACACAAGCCTACAAACATCAATGTCAATTATAGGAATTTTCTTTTATTACATCACGTAACCAAAATCAATTGGTTCCTTCGGAATCCATTGGGCTTTGTCATGTTCCGTTGGGCATGACATCCGAAATCCATCTAATATTGTCCCAAATTCAATTCGTGAACAACATTCGAAATCCATCGGGTATCATTTCGAAATCCATTGGTAACGACATCATCTCGAAATCCAATGGTGATGACTTAGTCTCATGTGACCACACATTCGAACATTATACAATCTGGTTCTTATCTTTACTTTAAGCCGATGCAAGAGGCCTCGAAAGCATGTCATACAACGTGTATGATATGACTTACTAAAATCATGACGATTGAATATGCCGAGCAAGAAGTAAGAACCGTGGTTGGACCCGATACGTTCGAGCACTGACCAAGGTCAATCTCGATTTAGAATGACACAATTCAATATCCCTGAACTATAAGGACCTAATATGGTGTGTTGTCATGCACATCCAAATCAGCGTGAATCTCTTTATGAAACTTGGGGCATGATGTCAAACATAGATGAACAACCATGTCAACATCCAAAAACATCACTTCACAAGCACAACATGCACTTGATAAGAACCCTACTCATTTTCGAGCATCATGTACAAGCAACAACATGATCAAACCATACAAATCAACACATAATCTACCTATGTGAATACAAAGAACACAAAGCAAGAAAAATGGGGCAATTATTGGAAAAGTCCTAAACCTTTTGCAATTTTGCCGAAAAAGTCATAAACCTTTTTTTTTGCCAATTCTGTCCTAAACCTTTTGTAACTTTGCTGATTTAGTCCTAAATATTTTTTTTGCCAATTCAGTCCAAGGTCGAACTGGCAATATTTCAAAAGGTTTAAAATTGAACTGGCAAGATATCAAAATGATTAGGACTGAATTGGCAAAAAAAAGGTTTAGGACTAAATCGGCAAAGTTCCAAAATGTTTAGGACTAAATTGACAAAAAAAAAAGAAAAAAGATTTAGGACTAAATTGGCAAAGTTACAAAATGTTTAGAACTTTTTCGACAATTGTCCCCAAACATTTCCAACTCATCCGGCATCACCTCTAGACATTTAGATGTCGTCGCTGTAGAGCAGCTGGAAGCCAGTAGTTTTGTGGCCGTTCTCCAAGTCGGCAGCCTAGTCCACCTAGTCCACTTACATCGTTTCGTCCGTTTTCTCCATTTCTTGACTTCTCTTCCCTATTTTCGATACCTACATTGAGTAAGTAGATCTTCTAACCCTTGATTAGGATGTGTTGTTGAGTGATTGACTTGTGGAGTGATTTTCTTATATTATCTTTGCACTTTGGTCTTATCAGTCTTGTTGAAAATGTTACTGATTGCTTTTAAAGTTCCTTGCTACCTTTTTTATTTTTTTTATGACAAATACCTCTCTTTTACAAAGAAAATGATGTCTTTGATTTCAAGAGTAAGGTGAAAAAAAATGATTTTTGAAAATGTTTTAATTGTGTGTAATGCATTCACTTTCTCGTCGGATGAATTTCAGGGAGTAACGTGTCAATAGACATGCTAGATGGGGCTAGGCGTGATGATATTCTCGGAAGAGTTTTGGTGAAATAAGCCTCATTGTTGAATGGACTTCAGGGGAGTAGCACCTTGCGGGGTTTGCAAAGCTTTTGAATCAAATTAGTCGTACTAGATGGGGCTAGTACGTAGCTTAGGCTCCGGTGCAAGGGGCGCGTCCTGAGCTTGTTGGCGAAGGAAACAAAACCTTGAGGCCGAGGCAGTGCTACGCATTTGATGTGAGCACATGTAAAGCTAAAAAGGATAATATATTGGCTTGGGAGAGGGATAGCGATATGTTCACAACTCTACCCATACAGTACGCATTAAGATGAGAAAAGAGTAAATTCATGTGATGTGTGTGAAATTCTTTGGATGTTAATGTTGGATTCATGGGTGAGTTTTTTTTGGAAATTCTTTTGAGAAATAGCAAGGTTTGAGAAACAAATTTGTGATTTCTTTAAACTCGAGTTTTCAAACCTTTGCATGTTGATTACGATACCGCCTCCTAAGCAAGGTTTATAATTTCTACTTACTGAGTTTATCTCACTTCATGGTTATTAACATTTTTAGGGTCACGCTATGCTTACTACATAGTTCACTTTGGCACTCCGCTCGGCATAATGGTGAAAGTCGAGATGGTGATTGAGCCATTTCTGTTGAGAGGTTAGATTAGAGAAGTTAGGGATAACTAACCCCCAATCTTAGTCAACTCGTGATTAAAAGTGCTTTTGGTGCATCTTGTTGTAGCAATCACGTTGGTGTTAAGACGGTGTTGGAAGGATGCTTACTGTATTGATAGTGGTTATCATTATGATGATGTGTATGATGTTATGCAATTTGCCTATTTAACTACCATAATTTGTCAGGGATGCTTCCGCTTGATTATAAAATAAAGATGAAAAGTCAACAATTGGATCATGGGTAAATATTATCGCAAAAAAATAAGAATGTTAGGACTTATCACGTGCCCAACAGACTGGGACGTGACAACTCTAACATAACGAACCCTTGTACTTAATTAAAATAAGTACTTAATTAAAATAATTGAGTATATTATTTATATGGTATTTGAAAAGGGCATTACAGGTGGCATACCGGGATAAGAGAGTCTACTTAAGCATATAGTATACTCCCAAGTACATTAACGTAAGGTATACCATTCATTTGGACTTTCTTAATACATGAATAAGGACACGATGGTAGATTCAATTTATAACCCTTAATGATACGAATGATTCTTGGCTTGTAATACTGCAAACTTAATCTTCCCACAATGAGATTAGCATATGCCTTTTGAAACAAACCCAATATATGGCGGGAATGACCTGTATGGATCATAATGCCTTTGAAAAAAGATGCCTCCTCATTGTGCTTAATGTCAAAATCATTTGCCATCCACTTTTATATCATGTAGTAATGCAAGATCGTTACTCACAAACAAGCTATTGTCAATATAAAGTACTAGAAAAATAAATTTCATCATACTGACTTTACAGTGTATGCACTAAACTACTTTGTTATTTCATTTGGTCTGATCCTATTTCTATTGGGAAGGGACCACCCATCATCAATTCTAATTTTACAGAATTGGGAAATTGACTGACTCCCCTGTGAATCACCTAGAACTAGCTAGTCTAATCTGGGCAGTTCCCGGTTCGGGTGGTTTACCTTGCACACCCCTGATTGTACTGTAGTATGTTGTGTTACATGATGTAAGCATGTGTTTGAAAGCCGCAACACCTTGAATTCGAGTAAGACAGTATTCCAAAATTTGTTTGTAGCTATTATGTGTCGTGTTGTGTTGTAGGTGTTAAGAAGTGTCATAAGCTATTGTAGCTTCTTCGATGCTATAACTATGATATTTGCCAAATACCTTATGAAAATTTTAGTGCCCCTTTCCAAAACTGAGATTGATATTATGGAAAATTACAACAAATAGTTATTGCAATGTGGATGGCTTTCAATGTTCAAGCATTATTTGACATCTTTTAATTCTCTATTCTACTATGTTTTGTGATATGGGGTTCATTTGGTTACCAATTCAGTTAACTCTGTAACACCCCATTTTCAACCCTCTTTTTGAGGTTCAATTAGCTGAATTTACATGTTTAGATAGTGTGACCTATCGGTTTCGGGAGTTCTCCGAGCTAAACCGTAGGTTTTCGTCTTGGACGATTCCAAACTTCCGAAAATCGCATTTTGACCCACTGATAATTAGTTATTTGTGTTTTTGGGCCCAAATGAGTGAATTTTGGGCCTATGGGTAGTTTTGAAAATTTTTGCCAAAAGTTAACTTTTGGTCAACATTGATCGTTGACTAGGTCAACATTGATCATTGACTAGTCAATGGACCAGTCAGCTCTCATGTGAACCGGTCCGACCGCAAGAAGAGCCAATCCAACAATGCAAATCGGTTCTCTTCTTCTTTCTGTCGGTTTGTTGTCTCTCTATAAGGCAATTGAGTGAACACCCGGCATGCATGTCGATGATGAAACCCACTGCCAGCCAATCGCCGTCCAGCTACCTGGGTAGGCTACTAGCTATCATTAGGGCCTAGTCAAAGTACACCACCACCAATGAACCACAACTGCTTGCCCCAATCGTGTTATCATCTCCCTTGCTCAACTAGAACCCCCTGTTTTACGTTTGCTCGACCCCCTCTCATTTCGATAGTGGTAACTCGCTGCTTCGACATCCGTTTTTTATGTCGTCGGTGGCGTGGTGGCGTTGGTTTGCTTGCAATGCCACCTTTTCGTTATGACCAACTATTGTTTCCGTCTCTGCCTTTGATTAGCATTTGGAGCCCTCAAAAGGAGGCCACTTAGCTTGGTTTCGCCCCTTGTTTAGGCCGAGAACTTCGTCATCGGAGATTAAGCAATCCGACGATCTAGAGCCAACGACGTTGCTTCCAATGGGTTCCTAGGTAATACTTTGTCCTATTTTGGACTTTGGTTGTGATTGATTTGACCTAATATTCATGAATTTGGCTTTGAACTTAGATTTTCCCTAAAACTGCGCCGAAGCCCTAGTTTCGGTCATTGCACCATTCTGGCGACACCTAGCCTCCACCACTACCACCAATCAACTCAAGGGAGTCTGGTGAGTAGAACTTAATCCTTTGATTTAGTTGATTTGGTCTAGATTGGACTAATCAAGGCTCAACTCGATTTTGCCCTAATCTCGCTAGCAGCTTACCCCGTTGCTAATTCGTCGTTCAAGGGCCACCTAACTACCATCCAAAGGCTCATCGGCCACCCAACGACACCTAGGAGCAAGCTCAACCTTCATCGAGCTATGGGTCACCGCTGGGCAAGTCCGCTGCGAATAGTAATGAGACGGGCAAGTTTGGGTTTGGGACCCCTCTCGGTGCCGCTCTGCTTGTTGGTTAATCATGCCGACTTGTCCACAGCCCTTGCCAGCCTCCCACGATTATGGGCCCCCTCACCGAAGGGTCTCCGGATAGTTGCTGGAGCTTCGCTGAAGTTTTATTGGGTCGTTGCCGCACTCCATTGAGTTTAGGGCATCCCATCCATGGTGTCAGGTTAAAGATTGGAGAGCCACATCAAGCTCGAATGCGATCAAAGTTTCGGAAAACTGCATCGCTGCCCATTGCCAAAGACACATAATTTTGAGGTAATTGGACCTCCTAAACCTCAATTAGACATGTTTATTGCCTTAGTAAAAGTATTAGAGCCATTGTGTGATCTTATTGGACAAGATTAGATGAAATAGGCCAATTATGACTAGGTATTGAGTACCAACTAATTAGGATGAGATGGATCGAATTCGAGGCTATTGGGCTTAAGATGAAGCAAATGCAAGGCCGTGGGGCTCGAGATATAAATTGGACACCGAAGTCCAATGGGAGGTTGATGGAGCCATAATTAATGAAAGTTGAGCTGTGATGTAGACTAACAGGGTTTCAGGTCAGTTGTAGACGGTCTTGATTTGTTGATCACACAATTTATTTAATTGTTAGTTTATTTGCACAATTTATTTAATTATTGCATTAAATCTAAGTATGTGGGATGATTAGATTTAGTGCCAATTGCGATTGTGGACCGGTAGACTCATGGATAGAATGAGCTCGGAAGAGAAAGACTAGTGGAGGTCAAGTATGATAGGAGAGATGGTGAGGATGTATTATGTCTTAGGTGATGGTGGAGACATGAGACACGGATAGGGACCATAGGGCAATAGCATACGTACTTTCGAATTAAGGAATCGGTTCACTGAGATACCCTCAGTATCTCACTCCACCACCTTAAAACCCTTTTCAGGAGTTAGTCATGGACCAAAAAGAGGAGCCAATGGAGGGAGAGACAGAAGCGGATCTATTGTCAAAGTTGGAGAGCATATGGATGAGGACAAGATGTTGTCAGACATGGACTAGAGCTCAGAGAAAGAAAAGTTAGAGAAAAGGAGTGTTTGCAATTTAACTAGAGGTGAAAAGTATGTCAAGTATAAATGTAATTTTGTGGACAAGAGCAATGTAATTTAATATTTATTTACCTCGTTTTGCTATGATAACTCTTATGATTATTTTGGAGGCCTGTGATCTACTTGGGCCGTTGTTTCTTGGTCGTGATTGGAAAAGAGAAAAGAAAAATCGGGGTGCGTTGTGTGCTCGAAAGGCGGGGCGTGACAAACTCCTTTCTAGCGTTGAATTGTTTAGAATTTCTTATGAACCAAACTACATTGGAAAGTTAAGAAATGTTATAATACCGGCCATTTGTTGATTAGGTAGGAAAGCACTCTGATTGTGTAGCTTCATAAGGCAAGCTAAGAACCCAACTGCTTTTGCATATTTTGAACGCTGCATCCATTTAATCTGCCAAACTATAAACGTTGGAGGTTGTCCATATTACGTAGCTGGCTGACATTGGTCGTGCAAGTGCTTCGAGCAACCTTGCAATTCATCATTGACCCTCTTTTTTTTTTTTGTTTTTTTGTTTTTATCTCGAGTGACAGACAAAAGTGGCCTTAGTCATGGTCGAATTTCCGGAAAAATAGTAGTTCTTGTGTTATCTGGGATAGAATTCACATGAAAGAACAGTACGTAATATGACGACTACCATGTTGCGAAAGTGTTGTGTCCATCACTTTAAGTCTATCGTGCTTTCACTGAGTAATATCGAAGTAACTACAGAGCTCGGTTACAGAGAAGTAAGAGGAGGAACTGATGACGACGTTACGATGTCAATCACCGAATGACTTGAGATTGCCAATTCTGCATGTGTACTACCTGATTTCTCATATTCAGCATTTCAAGCTCACATCATGGGTGCCTTTGAGTGTGTAGTGATAAGGGACAAGAGCTCATCAGCCGTCCACGTCACTAGGGAGAGGTTGCGCAGAAGGCTCACCGATTCCTCATTCAGCATAGAGAGCGGCGATGAACAACCTGACGAAGAAATATGGCAAAGTCAATCATTATTATGGTACTCTGAATGCACGTCTTTTCTAACCCTCGCAATTTCTTGGGTCCCCTCTTAATATTGCCAATTTTGTGTTTCCTATTGATAAATGTACCAATATGGGGACGACTTTTCTAATGACCTGCTTAAACTAAATCAACATCAAGAAAAAGAAAATTGGATTGATAGATATTGAAGCGGGAACAAACTATAGGACTTTGGAATAGAACACAAATGATGGCATGACTAAGAGCATTTTTGATGAGATTGAGCTCATTAAATTTAGTGAAAAACACAAGTGCTGGCAATCTGTACTGCTTTAATCTGAACAAATGAGTTACTGCAGACTTATCACCGAAGGGCCCCAGCAAATCTGAAGAATTAGATGGTACTAGAATCATTCATTTTTGTAATGCCAGATGGGAAAGATAGCTCTGTGATAGTTTGTACGGACCAAGTACCTGAACCCTTGATGAGATTTAGAAGTGAAGATGATGCCAAGACTCTCTCCTCCATGGCTCTATCAAAGTTCAATGACTTTAGCATCTGGGGCATTAAAATGGAGCATGCCTCCAATCTCAGACCTTTGTCTTCTACCAAATAGAGAAATCCACTCAGCCATGAGACAGTGACGATACCAGCTCGCACCAATACAGGGATACCATATTCGATTGCACCCGAAAGGGCAGTTAAGAGCCTCCTTCTGCCACTCCTAAGCAAGACAAGCGATGTTTTCCTTAGCCAGTCTTCAGTTTCCTGTTCCTCTGCATCCTAAAAATTGCAGCATTGATTAGCCAAACCACGATATTATGGGTTTTAGTTAGAGCACAACTTATTTTTCTGCAGAAAGAGAGACCATAAGTACATTTTATTTTTTAGAGCTGCTAATCTGAAAGAGCGTGAAATTCACAAGGCTTGTTGCAACTTCCAACTAAAAGCATCTGAATAATGTGTTTTGCAATCATCAACTTGTTTATGCCATATTAGCTTCAGAATTCCGAATGTGTTGTGTATTCACGTGGAGCAGTGACATCATGAAATTCTTATCTGGCTATTGAAGGCTTGATTGAGTATACCACCAACCTTTATGCTTAAATTCACTATCGAGGAATTTTATGCTAGGCGGACTGGTTCTGACCATATAATTCCACTTCAAAATGAATTTCCCTTGCAAGACAAACTAAAAATCCCTTTCCTGAGTCCCTTTCTTTCCCTGGAAACATCTCAACTAATCTACTTTGGTGATGAATTTAAATAATGCACTAACCCTGGGCGTTGGAATAGCAAGAACTCTATCTTCGGTGTGGAGTGCCACGTCTGGATCTTCTGGAAAACCCAACTTCTGCAGAAGCCATTGTTCAGTCACCGGCTCTCCTGTCAAAAGAAAATGGCCTCCGAGTATCAGGAGACCTTTTGCCACTTGTTCTTGGATATTTTCACCTACTTGACAATCCAAAGCTGCTATGATCGCCTCGAGTGCTTCTTCTCTGTATAAACTGCACATCTCCCAGTCTCCCTGCATGAAACTGCAGTTTCTTATGGAGGTTGTTCCAGGATCTCAAATTGGAATTGCAACAGAAAATGAAAAGCTCAGTGATTAGAATTTTTAGAGTACTCAAAAACAGAATTAGAATTACAAGAAGATCAAGCTGCAGTATAATTGTGGCAAACAATGGGCGTTTTTCCGGTGAAGCTTTCTGGAGGTAGACCAGCAAGACGTGCATAGCATTCAGCCCGCCCCATCCGCTTCTTACTCCAGACAGGAACTTGTTTATTTGTGACCTTCTGTTGCAATAACATGGCTAAGAAAAGTAATCTGGTCTTGCAAATATAGCTAAAGTAAAATGTTTGTAGATACAAGAAAAATGTACCTGCCAAGGCAAAGAAACTCAATAAGCAAATTCAAAGCACCAGTAGATTTCTGTTGGTATTCAAGTACAATCAGTTCTAGCAAAGAAGCCTTGTTTATATTTTCCGCAACATAATTTCGACATGTTCCATCAGCTTGGATGCAACATGATGTCAGAACAGCAGCATTTATCCTCTCGTGAAATTCTCCTACATTGATCCGCTTCATAAGAAGATTCAATCCCCCAAGTGAGACCATATCTCTAGCATTTTCCAAGTTTTGGTCCTCGTTAAAACCGAAAACAAGTTGGTTTAGCAAGTAGAAGGCCGCTACTCTAGGAGCACAGCGAACGGTGAAAAGGGTCTGCAGTTGGTCTCCGAACTCGAGGACTCGAAGGATGAGCAGGACCCACTCAGTGGATATCATCTGCTTTGCCTTCGGTTTCAAGTGATAGAGCAGAACAGCAGCTTTTAGGAATACACTTGAACATTTCAAAAGCTTTATGAAGATCTCTAGTTGTGGGTCAAAGCTCAAAACTATCTGGCTGGTGTTACCATTTCGCGCCACTATTTCTGCCAACAGTGAGATCCCCAGCTCAAGAACTTCATCATCTTGTGATGCAGATAACACCTCAAGCAACCCCTCAATGACTGGGGCCTTCAATATTGATGCTTTAATGGTTTGATCACCATGCGAGCTCAACCAGGCTTTGGTTATGACATGGACAGCAGTTTCACATTCAATTACAATATCCGAGCAACATAAAGTGGAGATGGCTTTACCCAGATCATCTGAGACATGAGGATCAATTACTTCGAGTTTATTCTGGCTATTGCTGAAGGTGCCATTTATGCCAACCAGGCATTGGATGGGCACACTTTGGCAGCTAAGCGATGAGAAGTAGTTTGATTTCTGCGTCTTAGGCCACAGATCAACTTTCTGATTCTTGCAATATTTTCTCGATGATATGCAAAGAGTCTCATTCTGCATTGAGGTAATTGAATATATTACCGAACTGTCACTTGCAAAGAAAGATTACAAACAAGACAGAAATTCCAAGCCAATATTTAACATACATTAATGATTCTGGCGCTACTACAATTTTCGTCGCTAGTACAAGGATTCCCTTCATCAGCCAAACCCAAATTTCTACTTCCAAGCTCAAGGTCCATAGAGCGTCCACCCATTTGGGGGCCAAACACTGCTTGGTATCTTGAGGGACATAGAAGACCATATAGCTTATCAGACAGACAACATATCTTATCACCTTAAGTGTCGGAGAATTACTAGGCATGAGTTGCACACACTTACAGATTTCCGCTAATTGAGGAATGTGTAGCGTATGAATCCAGTGATTGCCTTCGAGTCAATCTGTGGTTATGAGTTCTTTGTGGTTTCACGTTCCTTGAAAATTCATGGTTCGGTTCTAATGGCAAAGGCACATCAGGAACTGAAGGAGCCTCAACCCCAACTTTAAGCCACTGTTTGTAATACAGAGCAAACTGAGCAGTGCCCATATCCAGTTGGTTATTGTACAACTTGCTTAAGCACTTCAATCTTTTCTCATCCTCAACGTCCTCCGAGCTTGAAAGGAATTCGACTTCCCTCATGTACCAAACCTTGAGGTGAAGAAGGTGAGGAAGAAAGAGATGCTCCCACAGGTCAGGAAGCAAGTGAGTCCTAGCCAGAAACGGCGAATCACAGAAAACCTGGAGCAAGTGCCTAGCTGAGATTCTATCATTCTTCTCTAGCTTGTAGCTAATGGAGAGGTACAACTGAGCGCAAGCTGAAAGATGTGAATTGGGTATCCCGCAAGTGGAACCGTTCCTCGTTTTCTCCGAATTCAAAGATGCGACAACATTTAGAAGCCTAATGGAGTTTCTCAGGGACTTCATCCTAAGCTCCTTTCTTTTTACACTTGGATCGTCCACCAACTTCTCGATGCTATCGATACCCATTTCCATGCTTTTGAGGATCTGCTCGTCCGCATTTTCTTTCTTCGGCGCCAAGCAAGAACCACATTTCTCGCGAATGCCAATCCTGTACCGCTCATCCTTCACGTAACGACCGGCATAGCCACTTAGTATTGAGGTCACTGCTTTGATAGCCACCATATCGATGGCAGGCTCATCTGATACCAGCGACTTATTAGCATTCGATCTCTCTGACATAGAAGGGGGCCTTTCGGATACCAAAGCTGACAGGCTATTCCTCCGCCTATTGGGCCTGACGGGTCTCTGCTCAGCAAACTCGAGGCTTTTCCGATTGGGGCAGAAGTGCAAAGGCAATATTTTCTGCTCGCCGTTTTGAGTAATATCCAGGATCCTCACTGGGGTGGTCGAGAGTAGCTGTCCGGCCTCGAATCCTTCTTCTGCCAGCAATTCCTGCAAAGAAGCCATCTTGTGCATACACACACTCAGACGTGAAGGAGTGAAGAGGAAGAGATGGCTGAAGGCTCCGGTTCTGTCACTCTTTGAAGAAGATAACGAATGACAGCTTGGGAAGCACAGAAGGAGGTGAGGAAAGACAAGGGGACAAACTCTGGTTTCGGCATCTTTATTTGGCCGTGTCTTTTTTTTATTTTTCCTTTTGTAATTTGACGCCCCCGTCCCCGGACCACCTTAGCGCTATGGCAGTTCCCTTAATAATTAGGGCACGAGACTCTCCAAAAACGGTGTCGTTTCGAACACGAGGAGTCTGCAATGGACGTTGATTGCCACGTATGAGAGAAAATAATAAAAAAAGCCACATCAGCATTTTCTGTGAGTCTAATGGGACGGCGTTAACAGAAGGACTGATTTGAACGAATTTGACAAGTTTTAGGACTTGTTTGCCCTTTTTGCAAGTTTAAGAACTCACTTGCACTTTCACTACAAGTTTTAGGACTTCCGGTGCACATGTCCCTTTTCGGAAAAAGTACCTGGATCGGCATGTTACTTTGAGTTGGTGCAGGTCCCCGCAATTCTACCTTGGGCTCTTCCAAAGGTTGTGGTTTTACTCTCAACTCGACAGCGAGTTCCTCAACCCTTGGTCTTCTATCCACGAGTTTTGTTATGGAGATGCTCTTGGTCTTCCATCAACCTATAAAATAATTGGGACCACTAAGGCCATCGATGGGCATGTTGTTGATAACAGTTGACTTGGTTCTGATATTGATCATGGCAATTGGATTATCAAAGAATCATAAACCCAAGATAAGATCATATTCTTCAAACGGGATAACCTTGATTGAGAGTTTTACCTTCTAATTACCAACCCGTAGTTCCACGTTCTGAATGATGCCAATGGCTGATTCGAAGTGGAGCATCTTGAACCGATTGGTTCTACTAGAAGTTCCAAACTCTTCATTGCTTCACTTGACAAAAACGTAGTTCAACTAAGGGATAGAGTTTTGTGTTTTATGCATTTACTTCCATGAATGGTAAACTTGTCCTTGGAGGCTTCTTGGTGATAGTTTTTGCGGAGCTGAAAATCTTTGCTTGGGTTCCTCCTCTTCTATGGCGAGCAATGCCATGAGCTTCTTTCTCTTTGGACAATTTAGGGTCCCATAGGGACCATGACAAATGAAACATGGGGATGTTGGTGCCTTATTCTCCCTTTCTTTGTAGGAGTCACCTTGGGTTTGGTTGCACTTTGTTTGGGTTGTTTGGAAGGCCCTATTCCATATAATCTATTCAGTCGATCTTTTCAACCATAGGTAACTTCACCTTCCTCATCTTTTGTTGTGGTGGTGGTCCGTCATCCACCCATCTCCTTTGGACTCAGAAGATTTGGGTTTAGTGAAGTCGGCAAGAGACCCCACTATGGTGAGTGCCAATAACATCCCAATACCTCGTCTCCAATCATAAAATGATTTGGACATGGACTTCTCGACCAGTGTGCAAGGCTTGGCCATAAGGATGGCTAGGTGGACCATGTGAATGATGTGTAGAAGAGTCCACAATAGCCATAGAGAGTGGCCATAGGATCACATGGGTCAACCGAGTGGATGGAATATGGGACCTCCTGGATGAACACAAGGGTCAGCAGTGGAACCACTTGTGTATAGTGTGAATTGGTCGTGGAATCACTTGAATTGATCGTGAGAATTGGCAAGGTAATGGTTTGGACCGATCGAGGATTGTCACATCTCGCTTCCCAAGCGCGTGGCAGTCCTTGATCTTCATTCCATCACCTCGGCCTAT
This sequence comes from Melaleuca quinquenervia, assembly GCA_030064385.1. Classification (NCBI taxonomy): domain Eukaryota; kingdom Viridiplantae; phylum Streptophyta; class Magnoliopsida; order Myrtales; family Myrtaceae; genus Melaleuca; species Melaleuca quinquenervia. Next base: position 7,849,507 of record CM057721.1, on the reverse strand, counting down.
GTAGCGACGTCCTAGGTTTCGTCGCCTGCCTTCAACACGAACTGAGGCGTGGGTCTCCACCCATGCCACTTCCATAGAACTCACCTCCCATACTCAATCGTCGACTTTGCACCTACAAAACTGATACGGTGGTGGGGTGAGATATGGGAATATCTCACTGAGTCTACCCCCTATACCCAAACAAGGAAGGCAATCGCCTTAGGGTCCCAAGTCTATCGGTCAACCTCTCACAGGCTACACTCGACTCAAACGTACCATTGTCGATACCTCACTACGTTACCGACACAATGCACACAATGGATACATCTCTGGGCATCACGTAATCTCGCCATACTGGCGTCACGATTGGCTATCAGATCCGACTGGCATACAGCTTAGTCCATGGTTTCTTAGGGACGACGGGCACACTGCTTAGTCCTCGGGGCTCTATGGCCTGACAATCGTGCCTTACACCACTCTCGCATAGCTACTAGCCTTTTCCCCATTGACGATCGGTCTATGACCGAGTCTTGGCCAATGCCTTACATGGTGTTTGGCCATACTCTTCTCTACTAGCCAACCTCTTATGTCGCTTGGCTCTTACGTGGGTACACCAGTCACCTTTCACATGGCGTGACTATAAAGCGTGCCTGCCCTCAGGGTACAGGTAGCTACGCACAGCTCAACTAGCTCAGCAAGCCACTTCTTAACAGTCTATAGATCCATGACCGATCTCAACCTTAGGCTATACGACCTATCACACCAGCAATAGCCAACCCAACCATTGTTCAGTACATACACGTAGCTTAACACCTTTTCAAGCTATGTCTTTCAACCATTGTTCCCTGACCAAGCCTTGGCTCAAAGCCATATTCTCACGCCACCTATCTCATCATTTCTCATGAGACAATAGTAAGATGGTCCATTACTTATCTGAACCCTAAATTTAGTCTACACGTACACCGCACTCCTTACGAGGCAGTCTGGTACCATTGACTATTCCGGTCTTCCGATCACCTAGTGATGCTCATGTTCTGATTGACATTCATAGGTTTAGTCAGCCTTTTCCAAACCAATCAAGGCCCACTGGCCACTTGATCGCTCTCATCATTGGGCACATAACTACAATTATGAACATGGCCTTACTTGGCCATATCCACCTATTTACCCAATCATCCTAGCCGATCTATCCTTACCATTCTACTAAAGCGATAAATCAGCCTAGGTTGGGAATATGAGGTACACTCACCTCAATTTCCTCGTGATCTAGCGGTCGGCAATGGCGGCTCACGGCGACGCGATCCTTGCACTTCCAATCACGCTCGGTCTTGATGAAATGGTCCAATCTCCGGCCTGACACCACGAATGGGATGGCCTAGGTCTAGGCAACGTTAAGACAGCTCTGGTGAGCTTTATTGCCAGCGCCAGCGGACCTCTAGCAACCTTTTGGCGAGGCTTTCGGAGGTGGCCCATGGCCGTGCAAGGCCGGCTGAGCCCAAGGGTGAAGCAGCGAGGACTGCCAGCAACCCACGTGAATGGTTTCTTATAGTTTCACAAGCGTAGCAGAACGAAACCCTAAACATGATCTATGTTTATAGTGAAATTGAATTAGGGATTTCAGACATACCTTTTGCATTTGAAAACGAATTAACGATTGGTTGTGTTTGGATTAGCGCCCCAAGTATTACGCCTCTATTAGTATCCACACACACACAAATTGGAATCTCTAAATTAAAGTGCTAGCTTATAGACTTTGGAGTTCCTTCTACTTGATCGCCTTTAGTTCTCGGGACTCTCTCGTAGATCTACAAATACATAACATGTCTGTCTATTTTTTCTCCTTTGTGTGACTCTCACGATCCACAAGAAAATATATAACTAGTTCGCTATTGTGTGCAACCCTATAGGTTCATTAGACATTAGCAGTGAGCTCAAACTCTTTTGATCTACGAATTATAAAGTGGTCTCTAGCAAAACATTATGACTACCTAAGTATAGTAAATGTTGATATTTCTGACACATCATAAACCACAACTAATGTTAGAGTATTAATATAAATTGGTTCTTAGGGCACACCACTAACATCAAGCAGCTCTGACAAGGGGTCCATAGACCTGATTCTTGGCTACACAGTGCTGTTCGGGACTGATTCCGGTGGCCAACTGACAACTCAGAACCTAACGGTAGTCGAGATGACTATTGGGTGACCAATGGAGCCATAGGTGGCCATGGGCAGTGGCGAAACAACCGGACAATGCAGGAAGGATCTCAGGTTAGTCGCAAATCGAAGCTCAATTCTCACATCCGCGACGAATTAATCAAATTAAGGAGATGGGTTCTACTCATGAGGCTCTAAGTGGTCGATTGGTGGCAGTGGTGAAGGCTGGGCATTGTCAGAATGGCATGGTGGCCACGCACTACTCCTCTGACTAAAAACAAGGGCAACCAATGGATCGGGGGAAAATCCGCCTCTCCAGGACCAAATCAATCGGAATGAAAAACCATCATGAAGCTTAGGGAACACCCAAGGATGGATTGGAAGTGACGGCATGGCATGGATGTAGCCGTAACAACCAATTTCTGTCAAGGGGAACCCTCGGGCTCGCTAGAAAGTAAGGGGTAACAAAGGCTGAGATAGGGGTAGTGGTTAGTAGGGAATGAAAGAGGAAGTCACGAAGAACACAACGACATTGGCAATGTGCAAACGGAGCAGCAAGTTATCGTTGTCGATAAGGAAGGTGTCGCGCAGTTAGAAAAACAAAGGGAAGTCGATTATCACGGAGGAAGATTGCGTGATCAGGAGCACATGACAGCCCATCAACATCTGTGAAGTGTACGTACGAGCAACCTGAGACAGCAAGTGGGCCGTGTCAGTGGCTGGTCAACAGCTGGCCCACGATAGGACCTGTTGCACATGTACCCACCGAGTGTTCGCTTGATCGCCAAAGAGAGAGAAAAAGAGCTGAGGAAGGGTCCGGTTTGCGCAGGTTAAGCTGATTGGACCAGCTCACACTCGGTCGAATCGGTCATCCGCTCGGCTGACTGGTCTTTCTGCTGGTCAGTGTTGACCGTTGACCAAAAGTCAACCATGACTAAAATCTCCCAAAATTACCCATAAGCCTAAGATTCACTCCTTTTGGGTCAAAATACCAATAACCCATTCTTGGGAGATCAAAACGCGATTTCCAAGAGTCCAAAATCACGCAAAATGAAAACTTACGGTTTAGTCTGGGGAACTCCCGGGGCAAATGGCCAAATCCATAAGTTCTCCCGATTAGGTCTCAAAAAATGAGTCAAAAGTGGGCTGTTATAAGGATTAGTTAGGAATCTAAGAGGATTGACCATGAATCGATCGAGGATTAGTGCGTATTGATTGTGAATTAGTCGCAGATTGGCGTGGACTGATGATGAATCAATCGTGGATCGATCGAGGTTGATCACAAACAAGAAGGATCTATCGAGATCAGCGGTGAATCGCATGAATCAATCCGAGGGTTGGGCAGGGATCGGTGATATCAAACGTTGCATCGATCGTAGATTAGTAAGATCGATCCAGATATCGACCATGGATTAGGGGACTAATCCATGAAAATATCTAGGGATCTTGAATCCCTAAGATCGATCCTCATTGATCCTAGGGATCGATCATGCATCGAGTGAACCAATCCATATATCGTTCTAAGAATCAACTGACATATCCATCCAAAGGTCGGTAGACGATCCATGCCTTGATCCAGGCACGGTTCATTCAAGTGTCGAATGATGATACATGCATCTATTCAAACATGATCCATCTGAGGGTTGGTGGATGATCTATGATCCAATGATCGATCATGTACTGATCCATCAGTCATGCATAGGCCATGGACCGACTTTGAGCGAGCCAAAGACTGACCATGCCTGCCACTCTCGATCATGCACTGTGCCACTATTTGGCTATCGATCGATCACACCTGGTTGTCGATCAGTCACGTACAGTGAAGAGATAGTTGAATCAATTATGGAACAGTTGGAACCGAGATGGATCAATAGACTCAATCATACCCCAACCACATCGAAAAGCTACAACAGCCACCGTCCGGCCACGTGTTAACGGACAAGTTCAGCCACCCATTTTTATAGCTCGAATGATCACTTGATCTTCAATTGGCATGGGTGAGTCCAAGCCAATTATATGAAGTCTAGTGGCATTAGTGCATTTAATGGAATTAATTGCATCATTAATTACAATAATCCCAATCATGACTCTAAGTTTGGGCCTAATAGGACATATGGCTAATGGAGGAATGTGCTAACTTCTCTTGGCTAAATTAGAGGGCCACTTGGTGTAACATCATGGAGTTGCTAAATGCTTTAGCGATTGATCTCTTCTATAAACCCCTTGACGGGAATCAAGAGATCAACATGCTAAGGCATTGCAAAAGTGATTTCTTAAAATTTTCCTTCTCATCTCCTACTAACAAACATTTAGGGCCATACACAAAAACATGACAGCCTTAATGATTTTCCAAGGGATTCACATACACAGAGTACACATTGATAGAGGAAGGAGTGACTCTGATGGATATAAAACTCACACAAAAGTTTCACCGTTAACTCCAAAGAAAACAACGCAACACCCATCAAGGTCATCCTAAATATATACATACTTGGACCTAACATGATGAGACAAGGATCTACTTCATATATCCCCATCGGAGTTACTATCATAGTCACTCCCTAGGTCATCATGAGAGGTAGGAGGCAAGGGTCTAAACTAATGGTCCCTATCCCATACATAATAAGTGAAGAACCTAAGACGCAAATGCCTAGCAAATAACACAGTATTAACTGTGATTAGGGTCTCCACCCTCTTGAAGAGATCTCTAAGATAATGTAAAAAGGTAAACTTCACTACGTTGGTCCAAAATTTGGTAGGCACTCCATATCGTGGTGCGGGACAAAAGGGTGAAGCCATAACTAGTTTGAAATAGATGTTAGTCCACGAGGTAAGTAAAATCTTAACAAATAACACATTAGCACATAACTCAGAAATCACACAACTCATGCAAATGCTATAATGTCATGAATCGCATCCATTGCACACATGTGCAAGTTCATCAAGTAAAACAACAAGGTTCCTAAATTTAAAAAAAAAAGATCATTTTCAAAACACATGTGATATAATAATACTATCCCTCGGCTATTTGGCATCGGTCTTGCTAACCCATCACGAGAAAGCTTCTGGAATTTCACAACAGGCATCTTCACTTCGAAGGCATTTGGATCACACTTAGGACATCTCACCTGGAGGCATTGTGCACAATTTCTCCAGGAGCTTCAATCCTCGTTCATCCAAGGCATCCCTAACTTGAAAGATGAATCTCGACATCATCTAATGTCTGACATTGGGAGCTAACCTGCTTCCTGTAACTTTTGGCATCGGGAAACTATCCGACTTGTCACGAGGGAGCCACAAGATCTCTTGTCCAGACATCGCAACTTAGTTGCACAACATTTTGATCATTTGTCATTGGAGACAACCTCTGATCCTAAACCACTATCCTTCGAAGCATCCTAACTCTAGGGGCAACCATTCACAAGCATCCCAAACCATAATACTAATGGGATCAAACATATCTCATACCATGCCAATGTGGCTAAACATAAGATTATGCAACCCTATATATCTTCAACTCTAGTGCACATCCATGTCCAAATCATACACGTCTAATTCAAAGTATGATCAAGACATGCATGTAGACATATGCAGTTCCTGTATCATTTCAAACGATCTAAGCGATCCAATTAACGGATATACACCAATCTTTCAAAAGTTATCATATATGCCCGATCTCTTCAGTTTTCAAAAATTTTGAGGGCGAATTCTACACCCCTATGAATAGGGATGGACATGGGGCATGAAGGAGGGATTCCTAGACAATTAATCAGAGAGTGGGTGAGAGAGTCTTCTTCTAGTGTTGGTGGAAAAAGTTTTGCAAAGTCTCTTGCAGTGAAAATTTTTGCAAAGGCTCTTCTTGGTCAACAATTCTTTTTGGGGTTCTCTTGTTGGGTCTCTTTTTGATGGGTTGAAAGAGTCACACATAGTTGGAAAGAAAAAGTCTTCTTTGGGAGACAATTCAAGAACCACATGCAAGATAAAATCCATGCACTTTTCCCCCGCAGTTGATTACTCTACGTCTGACACATACCTCACCATTAGTCAAATTTGCAGCCAAGTTTTCTTCACTTGGGCATCGCTTATTCCATGTTACCGTGTTCATGCTATGAGATTTCAACATTGCTGCCCTTGGTGTTAAAGTCGACTTGCGAGACGTCAACCCATGCAGGTTGATATTCACTGCTGCCCCGTTGCTCGTTGAACTGCTGATCACCTCACCGAATTCAGCAACGAAGCCGCTGCACAATTTGTTGCACTTTCCTTCTAACTTAATGAGCTGCCTGACCAAGACTCTTGGCGTTTGTCTCGGTGATCCTAGCCAAGGCCGAGATCCTCGTTGCCCTATTTTAGGAGAGTCTTCTCTTCTTCTTCTTTTTTCAAGTTCTCACTAATTTTGCTCACCTTACGTTTCATTTGACTTGCTTTATTATATCATGAATTTTAATTGTTTTGTTTTATTAAGAATTTATATAAATGTTTGCGCACCCGTGTGATCACCATACATTTTAGAAAATTAATTAAAATCAATTCGATCTACTTGCAAAAATGTTCTTTTGGAAATAAAAGAAATGGTACCGAAAGGGCGTTATAGTAATCTAGTAAGTCCCCGTACCCTTAGTCTCTGGTTTGTAGGGTAAAGTACAATCCCCAATCTTTTACATGGATTTCTAATCGGCCCACTGTAAATAGATTAGTGGCGACTCTAATTGAAACCAATTTTTACATTATAAGAATTTTAACTTAAGTCACGAATTGGTATGAGTTTGGGAGAGCTCGAACTAAGTTAACCTTAGTAATCTATTAGCCAGACCCTAGGTGATGCACCTTAGGAGAGGTCGCAACACCCGTACCACGAGTTTTTAGAAGAATTGGTGAAGGAGTTTGAAGAAGTCTCATTTGAATATCTGTCGAGGTCTCAAAATCAACTTGCCGATGCTTTGGCCATACTATTGTCAATGTTGAGTGATAGAAGGAATTGACATTGAGCCATTAAGAATCGAGATTCTTGAGCGCGTCCAGCTTATTGCATGGTGTTTAAAGAGGAGTTAGACAAAAAAACCATAGTATTACGATATCATGACCTATATCCAAAAGGGAGAATTCCCTAAAGGAAGAGAAACATTTGATAGAAAATATTTGAAGAAATTAGCATCAAAATTGTTTGTCAGTGGCAGTGCTTTATATAAAAGATCTTTCCATTTGGTGTTGCTGAAATGTGTTTGTAACAGCCTATGTTCAATCAAATTCGAGGTTTAGTAATGATAATTTTGGGTTTAAGTTGGTGGCCTGTGAGCCTTGGGAGTTTCCCAAACTAAACTATGAAATTTGTTTTAGAAGGTTCCCTAACTTTTGTTAATTGCAAAAAGGTCCCTCGGCTTTTAGATATTTGTAATTTGGCCTCATGGAATTTTGAATTTAATAATGATATTTTGGTATTTTCCCCTCCCTCTCCCTTCTCTCTCCTCTCTCTTTCCCCATGCATTGACCCTCTTTTTCCTCCCCTCTCTTTCTTTTTTCCTTTCTTTCCTTTTATTTCTTCTTCCTTCCATCTCTCCTCCTTTTCCTCTCTCTCTACTGACTCCTGCCCGCCTTGTTGACTTTGACCCATTTTCTTATCTCTTTCTCTTTGGATGGGAAAGCGCCGCACACAAAGGGCCCACCGTGCAAGCTCTTGTCCAATCTCTCCCTCACTCTCTCTCTTTCTCCCTCCTCCTTCTTCATTTTCTCCTAGCTCGCCAGTCCTCCTTCTCACAGTGACAACTTCTTGCTCCGACCCCCGTTATGGACGCGTTGGTGTCGTTGTCTTCCTCGTAAGACCTACTTTCCATCCTGACCAATCGTTGCCTCCATCTCCACCTTGATCGCCACTAGGAAGTCCCGAAAGAAGCCCTTACAGAGCTGTTTTCCCTCTCTTTTTCTAGAAATTGTGCCCGAGCTTCAACCCATGAGTTCTCCTAATCCTTTGATCTAAAGCCCTCACCGTTGCTTCCAATGAGTTCCTAGGTATCCCTTTACCCTAATGTAGGCTTTAGTTTGGATTGATTTCGTCTAGAATCGCCAATTTTTCACCTTGAACAGATGTTGGTCCCTATTTCCGCTAGAACTGCTGTTCGCGGCTGTTGTGCCTTCTCCGGCTAGACCTATCCCTCATCACCATCTCCAATAGATAGCTGGGAGTCCCGTGATCACAATGGCACCAGTCTTGCCTATTGAAGTTGCATCGCTTGGGAGAAATTAGCCCCAGAGCGTAGCGCCCACCTTAGAAGCCCTAGTTCCAACTGACCACCTTCAAAGAGTGATTACTTGCCGCTCTGGCCACCTCAAACAACGCCACCACCACCAATGGACTTGTGGGAGTCCCTTCTTCAAAGTCCAATAGGTCTCTGTTGCCAATTTTGCACTGTTTGCTCGAATTTGGCCATGAACTGACTGGCGCTCGTCTGACCCGATTTTCGAGTACGCTGGTTGCATAGCTCCGAAGTGTCTCAGAGGCATTGCGCCGTCACCCACGACCACCTATGAGTCCCTCAAACTTCCACGACCACCAAGGGATGTCCCCAACCACTATCAAGCCTCAAGCCACCGTCCGATTGTAAGAAAACGGCCTTGACCAACACTTCTTGTTCTTTTAGGCGGGTTGTTTGGGCTTCACCGAAGTTGTCCAGGCCCACCTTTCAACTCACCACCTCACCTACGAGCCTTGGCCACCCTCCCACTGCCAAGGGTGTGACATCCTGAATTTTGACCCCGTCCGAAGTATAATGAAATGGGCTTTTCACCGACACACCTATAGTCCTTTTCTTGGAGCTGATCACTCTCAAGTTAACTAACTTATTAGGTGAAGGTGTTAACGGATATAATCACAATAAAATCCCTAAAGGCTACCCGTTAAGTTGGATTGTACTAGAATCGCGTTCGGTTGATTCTAACTATGAAATTGAACTTGGATTTGGGTATTGAACTTCTTATGACACCAATGAATATCATTTGGACGGCGCCTCATTTTGTTAGTAATTTTAGTGTTAAAATTTGAGAAGTTGAAAGAAATCACAAGATTGGCCCGAAAATAAAAAATTACCATTTTTGCTCTTAGTTCGGTTATCGGTTCTTTCTCGGTTGGATAATGTACTTTGTTATTTATTTTTATGGCTGTTTTATTAATGGTATAAGAAGCATGTTTTTGGCTTTACTAGCCCTATTATTAAGGTTAAATCTTAGCCATTAAATCTCCTTTTAGTCAAGATTGATCCTTAGCCCTTGGATTAACTTTGTCATCTCTTAAGAGAGAATTTTTCATCTCATTCTCTCTCTTCACCATTTTATACGACCACCATTTCCACCAACTCAAGTTATCTCAAAAGTCTCCATTGTTCTTTATTTCTTGTTTGGTTTCACCTTCGTTGCCACAACGGTTTTGGAGTAACAATTCGGAGCCTATTCCATCTTTGTTTGTGAACATGTTTAGCTCACTTTTGAGGTAAGTCTCTTTCTAAACTTTGACTAGGTTAAATGGTGATTTTTGGATGCCAAAACTTGGATTTCTTGTATGGTTTTGGTGTGCCATCATGTAGCTATTGTTATGGCATGAATTAGAGATGTTTATGTGAAGATTTGAGTGAGAAAACTATGAGTTTTGTGGGCTACCATGGTGAATTCCGAATTTGAGTTTGGTGATGTCATCGTCAAATGTGATGAGGTCACATGTGTAGTTATGGACATTTATGAATATGAAGTCATGGATGATGTCAAGGGAAGCTATCTTGCAAGAGACGATATCTAGAAGATATCTTAGGATTTATGATGTCATTTATTATTAATCGTAAGTTAATTGTGAGGTTCGATTATTAATCATGTGGTCGTGATTAATTAATCATGTGGTACGTTAATTAATTGTGTGGTCTGGTTATTAATCGTGTGGCCGTGATTGATTAATCATGAGGTATGTTAATTAATTGTGTGGTACGATTATTAATCGTGTGCTACATAAGTTAATCGTGTGGTCCGATTATTAATCATGTGGCTGTGATTGATTAATGTGTGGTACGTTAATTAATCGTGTGGTCCGATTATTAATCATGTGGCCGTGATTGATTCATCATGAGGTAAATAAATTAATTGTGCGGTCTGATTATTAATTGTGTGGCCATGATTGATTAATCATGTGGTACGTTAATAATTCATGTGGTCCAATTATTAATCACGGGGCCATGAGTGAGAATCATGTGGTACATTTGTCTATCAAGTGGTTCGATTTTAAATTGCAAGGCTTGAATTGTTGATTGTAGGCTTGTTGAGGCATGAGCTTGTCGTATTTTATGAAATTGATTGGTTTTAATACCCTGAGGCGTTTTCACACGGGGTGGAGAACTAAGCCTGATGTGTTTTACGTGGGCTACCTTGAGATGTTTTTATGCGAGGTTTAGTTGAGCTTGACGAGGCCAACTGTCGCACACCTGAGGCATGAACTTGACGCGGATTATGGCGAGTCGTACACCTGAGGCATAAACTTTATGCGGGTTGTAGCGAGGACCTGAGGTATGTTTACATGGGTCGAGAAATATTGAGAAATTGGGATCGAATCATGCATCAAATTGTGTTTAGCGTGGTTGCATTCTTTTGAGCATATTGACTCTGAAGTTGAAATGTGTTTTATGCCATGTTAGGTTATTAATTGGAATTTTGATGCCATGATTTTATCTTGGTCATTATTGTAATTGTCTTTAACTATGATTAGAACAACATGTTAGGGTATTCTAAAAGTACGTTTTACCCTAGTCAAGTTTAGGGAGTAGACTTATTGAGATAAGTGTATCTCATTCATTGTTTATAAACTATTTCAAACTTGAACCCTTGAAATGAATGCGCCGCTACAACGTTTTTAAGGTGCCTATGGATATAGATCCCATGGAGACCGCGTATTGGATGAGGACAATGGCGGTGATGAAGACTTAGGATAGTTTTTTTTTCTTTTTTTTATGATGACAATAGTAGGGTCACTAAACTTCCTGCACCATTGACTCCTTTTGATGTATAGGGTGCTGTAGTCCTTGACCTCTAGTAAGGCTTGTATTAATGTTGATGTAATTAACGTTTGCGTATATGTATATAAATGTTGCATTGTTGTTATTTGAGACTATTTCTTCCTATCCACCATTCCATAATATAATTAATTGTAGGGAGATTGTATTCACTTCCGTATGTGCATCTCGTTATTGTTTCGTATTGGTCGGTGACTAGCTTGGGATGGCATATTACATATAGACCATAGTGGGATGTTATTGTACTCGTGAGGTTCAGGGCATAACAAAGGGCCACCTCAGGAGGCTCGCCGGAGCCTCACCAAAAGTTCACCCGGAGCTTTACCAAAGCCATCTTGAAGCTAGGCCATCCCACTCATGGTGTCGAACTAAAGATTGGAAGGCCGCACCAAGCCCAAGTGCGATTGGAAGTGCAAGAAGCACGTTACTGCGAGCCACCGCTTGGGATGCACGTACCAACAAGTGAGTGGACACCCTATCCTTGGCCTAAGTCGGTTTACCACTTTAGTAGAATGGCAAGGGTAGACTAGCTAGGAAGGTTGAGTGAATAGGTGGATAGTGCCAATTAGGGTCGTGTACATATCTTTATGAATTAGGCAGTGATTGATTGAATCGATCAAGTGGCTTATAGGCCATGAACAGTCAAGACGATCCATAAAGCCCAATGGGGGCAATGACGAGAAATATATGGATCGCTTAGTAATCGCTGGAATGACTGGTATAGTCATTAGTATAGGACCACCTGAGAAAATTGTGGCGTACTAGGAAATGATGGATGATGGGCCTTGATTTAGTCGTGGAGGTCGACTAAGCCCTATAAGGTGTCGACTGAATGGAATGGATCATAGAGTGATCACTTGGGTGATCGATACGATCACTTGGGTTTTGGCCGCGATGTACTTGGAAACTAGTTAGAGTCACGGACTGGTCGTAGACAACCTTTATTGATTGGTGTGTGTTATAGTTAATTTATTTAATTAATTGTTCATTATTTTTACTTAATGTTGTATGTTATGATTGTGACTCACCTTGGCTTGACAGGCATGTTGGGCTTAATGCCAAGTCCCGATCATGGACCGGTTGACTTATAGATAAATATACGTTAACTGTGGTCACAATGTGAGAAGTTAAACGGCTTTGGGCCGAGTCCCGATCACGGGCCAATTTACTGATAGGTCTAGTTCATGAATGTAATGGATTTGAGGAAGTGGTTCAGAGTTCAAGGCTAAGCGTGGGATTAGTCAAGGAGTGGAGTGAGATTATTAGGGTAAGTGGTCACAATAGGATTATTAGAGATAATTAGGTCTTACTACAGGCCAGGCGGTTAGAGAAGTTGGTCAGAGAAGACGAGTAGTGCCAAACGATAGTTGAGGCATTGATAAGGGCTTAGTCATAGACCTATTGTCCGTTGGTAAAAATGAGCTAATAATTATGTGAGTGTGACATGAGGTTGGACAGTTGGGCCAGAGAGTCTTGAGGACTGAGCGGTATGCTAGTCAAGCCATAAAACCCCGAGAATCGGGCTATATGCCAGTGGGGCCTAAAAGGTTGTATTGTCTCAATGGTAGTCATTATGTGTACTGTAGTCAATGAACTAGTGAGGTAATGACAGTTGGCCTGCGAGAGCTGAGTGTTGCTTGTGAGAGGTTGACCGACAAACTAGCGACCCTAAGGTGATAGCTTTCCTTGTCTAGGTTTAGGGTTAGACTCATTGAGATATCACGATATCTCACCCCAACATAGATCTCTTCTTCAAGTATGGAGCATGGTCCAGAGGAGGAGCTGATTGAGCATATCAGGGAGAAGATTCACACTTCTAGTTGCGCTGATGGTTGGCAACCTACCTAGTACATCGCCACTCAATGGCCGAAGCAAAGGAACAAAGATTGGGGACTGCCACTCGCTCAAGAAGTGGGTGCAACAGGCCTTGGGAACTTGGTATCAAAGCAAGGTCAGAGTCCTAGTTGGGGCTTGGAGTGATAAGGTTGAATTGCGCTTTCCGAGGAAATAAGTTGGGAACTTGCTTCTGTATATTCGAGTATATTAGGCATGTCTCAGTTATACATTGTATGGGACATGTATGATTTAGGCATGGGTGAGTGTTAGAGTTGAGATACGTAGGATTGGATGGTCCTATGTTTACCCAAGTTGGCTCGGTATAAGACTTGCTCGATAAGGCATGACTTTGACCCCGGAAGTGTTGCTATGTATCGCATGCCATAAAGGTGTTATTGTGTACTGCGCACTATTTGGATAGCACTGATATGTATCGCATGCCGTAAATGCATTGATGTGTACCGCGTGCCAAGCATTGATGTGTACCGCACTATTTAGATAGCACTATTGTGTATTGTGTGCTGTAAAAGCGTTGTTGTGTATCGTGCATTATTTGGAAATCATTGTTGTGTATCGTGTGCTGTAAAGGCATTGCTATGTATCGCATGCCAAGCATTGTTATTTATCATGTGCCGTTTGAATAGCATTGCTGAGTATCGCATGGTATGTAAGGCGTAGCTATATATCACACGCCAATAATAGTATAGCCGTGTAGTGTATGCTATTTGTCTTGAAACATTATTGTTTGATCACTTGCTTTATTGTATTGTAAGTAGTAACGATTTCAAATGCTTGATAATTGTTGTTAGGGTTTGTGGAATTTTGCTTGAAAGGATCATGAGGATAGGCCGGGATCAGATACTGCCATGTAAGGAAGTGACTTAAGGTCGCTTCGACGTAAGAGGTGACGCTCAAGATGATTTGAGGATCAAAGTACCCTACAATCCCTCGAGTACTTCCAGGGCATGGTCGCCCAGTAAGCCTAGATGTAGGAGGCCATCATTGCAATTCATGCTGCTGCTGTGAGTGCCATTGTTGAGAACATTATGGCCCCTATCCCTAATCATGTCTCGGTGCTGGAGACGGGAATGAGGATATGAGGGTATAGAGTTGGGTAAAGTGGTTTACGAGAATGAAACCTTCATGGATTTTTGAAAGATGTGACCTGGATTGAGAAGGTATGTCGGTGATAAGACATATCGACATTATTAAAATGGTCTTGGCAATTCATCATCTGGAAAATAACACCAACCATTGGTGGGAGGCCACCGAGGGAGCAATTGTCCCCAAGAAATTAGAACAGATTTTGGAACACCATCATAGGAGCGTTTAGTAAGAAATATTTCTCACGTACTGCGAAAGAGCAACATATGGCCAAGTATTTAAGACTCCACCATGATAAATTCTTAGTAAAAGAGTATGAGGCGAAGTTTACCAAGTACTTGGTATGGCAAAAGAATCGTGGAGGATATTGTGGATCAGACGATCAAGTCCTTAGTTGGACTGAATCCCGTTATTAAGAGCCAGTTGGCACCACTTGAAGTGTGCACCTACAATTTGGTGATGAGTAAAGTGTTGATGAATGTTTTGATGGTGACAACATCAGATGATATCTTATATGCAGAACGTGGAAATGTTCAGAAGGAAAAGACGAGATCTGATATGCAGAACGTGAGATGTTCAGAAGGACAAGATAAGTTCTTATATGCAGAACGTGAGATGTTCAGAAGGAAAGAAAATTGATAGAACTCATATCCAGAAAGTAATGGAGTTCGGATTCTCAGATATATACGCAGAAAGCCAAAGAGATCTTTTGATTGAGATAGGATATAGGATGAGCAGGATTTACGTATCAACGCTCAAACAAAGATATCAATCAAAGGATCAAATCATATCTGATTTTATCCTTTCCTTTCTTGGTTATACGATTTATCTTTGGAAAGAAATCATTGAGCTTCCAACGGACATATTATGGATGATATTTATGGAAGGCTAGAACGGTAACCAAAGGAGAAGACTATTTATAGTACATCCATTTGTGAGAAAAGGAAGAGAGAAATTATCAAAGTATTTTTGTGAACAAAAGATTGTATTGAAAGAGTGATAGTGAGAAAGTGACCTGATTGTACTATCTCTTTTGATACTAGTGATAAACAGCCGATTGGCTGTCTCTGGACAAAGTGGACGTAGGCTTGGATTAAGCCGAACCACTATAACCTTCTGTGTTTGATCCTCTAAACTTTTCTCTTATTACTTTGTTAATTCTGCGCTTTATTTCATATTCAGATCGTTACACTAAGCACTTAGCATTTTCATTTGGTATCAGAGCAAGGTTGCTCGTTTTTGAAGTGTTTGTACTTCTGAGCAGAACGATCAATGGCTAGTGCTACAGGTCTGATGGAAGGACAAAGTCACTTTCGTCCTCCTCTTTTTGATGGAAAGGATTATAGCATATGGAAGAACAAGATGAAAGCATTTCTTAGAGCAAAAGATCCACTAGAGTGGGAATTGGTGCAAAATGGCGTTTCTCCGAATTCTTCTTCTAGCAAAGAAATATCTTCAGATGCTGATCTTCAGACTCAATCTGAATTAAAGAAAAGACAGGATACTGATGCTAAAGCTATTCATTCTTTATATTGTGCTTTATCTACTTCTGAATATAATCGTATTTCTTCTTGTGATTCAGCAAAGGAAATATGGGATATTCTAAGTGTAACTTATGAAGGCACAGATCGAGTTAAGGAGACCAGAACGAATATTCTTCTCAATCAGTATGAGTCTTTTAAAATGAAGGAAGGGGAAAGCATTACTGACATGTTCAGTAGGTTTACTGAAATTACAAATGGCCTAGCTTATCAAGGTCATCCAGTTGAAGGACAGATGAAAGTCAACAAACTTCTTCGTGGTCTTACTTCCGAATGGACTTATATTAAAACTTCCATCAGAGAAACTCAACGGATTCAACCTTTATCCCTCGATGAGCTTGTTGGAACTCTCCAAGCTTATGAAGAAGAAAAGCTTGTTGAGACTGAGAACACTAGAGGTAAGAAAACTTTAGCATTAAAATCTAATGAGGATTTTAATGATGCAGAGTCAGAAGACTATCTCAATGATGAAGAAATAGCACTCTTGGTAAAAAGATTCAAGAAGTTCAACAGGAACAACAGAAGCAGTTCAAATCAAATGAACTCACAAAGGAGAGGAATGGAAGATGGTCAACAGAGTTTCCAAAAGCACAGATTAAGCAACAGTCAACAAAATTTTCAGAGACGGAGACCGAGATACTATCAACAGAATACGTTGAGACAAAGTACAGAAGCTGAAGGACCATATGCAGATGTTACTTGCTTTAACTACAAGAAGAAAGGTCATATAAAACCCGACTGTCCCTTACTCAAAAAGGGAAGAGATGAGAAATACAAAAGAGCTCTCAAAGCTGAAACCTGGAGCGACACTGAGTGTGAATCAAGTGATGATCAATTCAATGTCTGTCTTATGGCAAATTCTGATGGTTCTGATTCTGACTATGAATCTGATTACAATGAAAATCAGGTAAGTAATCTCAGAGTTCCTATTAAAATTGCTAGATACATTGATGAACTTTGTTATGATCTAGAAGATTCTCTTAAGGAGATTTCTGATTTAAAAAAGGAAAATCAGAGACTCAAACGACAGGAAGTTTTTTTGAAGGAAAAAATTGAGATTTTACAAAAAGATTCTTCTTGTCTTGAGCAAAAAGTTGATTCTCTTGAAAAAGAAAACGTGTGTTTAAAATCAGATTTCTCTTGCCTTTCTAAAAGATTCTCTGATGGATCTGAGAAGCTGGAAAAAATTCTTTCCATTCAAAGGCCGTATTTTAAAAAAGAAGGTTTAGGAATGTCTTCTACAACGGTTCCTTTGATTGACTTTCCTAAAGTCAAAAAGAGACTAATGCAAAGACCTTCCAAAAAGGTTTATGAAGATCATTTTAAAAAAGTTTTTGTCAAACCTGTTGGAGATGATTCTCTTTTTCTTTCCTCGAATAATTCAGAATATCTTGATAGAGAACATTCTAAATCAAAATCTTCTGTGTTTGGATTATTTGGTTTTTCTACTAACTCTACTGGACCCAAAAGAATGTGGGTACCAAAAAGGACTGTTACTGGACCCAAGAAAGTCTGGGTACCAAAGAAAGTTTGAGTATTTTGTTATTTGCAGGTATCCTTGAAAAATAAAATGAAGTGGTATCTAGACAGTGGATGCTCGAGACATATGACTGGAAATTCAGATTTTTTCATCAATCTAGTAAATATTGATGGTGGAAAAGTATTTTTCGGGGGTAATAGTAATGGAAAGATCATCGGCACTGGGACAGTCAAAATCGGAAATCTTGTTATCAACAAGGTTTCACTTGTTAAAGGCCTGAACTACAACTTACTCAGCATCAGCCAATTATGTGATTCTGGATATAAGATTACCTTTCAAGAAGGAGTTTGTTCTGGATTTAGCAAGGATAACTCACAAGTCTTTACTGGACATAGACATGGTAATATTTACCTTCTGGATATTAATCTAGAAAATTTGCAATGTCTAGTTACTTTGCAGGAAGAGGCAATTCTGTGGCACAGGAAACTTGGTCATGCTAACTTGAAACAACTTGCTAAACTATCCTCCAAGAAGCTTGTGAGGGGTCTTCCTTCTATTCCTTTCAAAAGTTCAGATCTTTGTACTTCTTGTATTCTGGGAAAACAGGTAAAAAGTTCTTTTAAGTCTATCAATCAAGTATCTACAGTTCGAAGTCTTCAACTTCTTCATCTGGATTTATTCGGACCAACTCGCTCTCAAAGTATTGGAGGAAAGAAATTTTGCTTAGTCATAGTTAATGACTATTCTCGTTTCACCTGGGTTTACTTTCTTGCAACCAAGTCTGAAACATTCTCTATTTTCTCTCGGTTTGCAAGACAAATTCAGAATGAGAAAGGGTATTTTATCTCTTCCATTAGATCTGATCACGGAGGAGAATTTGAAAATCAAGATTTCTCTACGTTTTGTGATGAATATGGTATTGCTCATTCTTTTTCTTCACCCTACACACCTCAGCAAAATGGGGTGGTTGAAAGAAAGAACAGGTCCTTACAAGAAATGGCCAGAACATTGCTTATCGAAAGCAATCTACCTTCTCGTTTTTGGGCAGAAGCGGTGTCCACTGCCTGTTATATCATTAATCGAGTTTTCCTAAGGCCAATTATACAGAAGACATCCTATGAGGTATTTAAAGGCAAGAAACCTGATGTTTCCTATTTCCATGTTTTCGGTTGTAAATGTTTTCTTCTCAAGAACTCAAGTGATCGCATAGGAAAATTTGATGCCAGATCAGATGAAGGTATTTTCCTGGGCTATTCCTCTACTAGCAAGGCCTTTAGAGTTTTTAATAAGAATTCTCTTGCAGTCGAAGAATCAATTCATGTGAAATTTTCAGATAATGAATCTTCCGAGTCTGTTTTAAATACAGAAGGTTCTCTACCTGTTAACTATTTCAATCAGACTGATTCATCTATAGATCATCCTGTTTATTCACCTTCTGGATTTGATAAACCATCAGTTTCATCATCTGACTGTGTACCGGAGATCTCTTCAAGTGTTTCTCATGTTATAAAGGATTGGAAGCATAAGTCCAGTCATCCTATTGATCTTATTATTGGAGACCTTGATCAAGGTATACAAACCCGATCTCATAAGTTAATATTGCCTGAAGAAAGGTTGGAATCAAGTGCTGTTGCTCTTGTATCTACTCACGAACCCAAAAATGTAGACGATGCTCTTACAGATGATAGCTGGATAGAAGCTATGCAGGATGAGTTGAGGCAATTTGTCATCAATGATGTCTGGGAACTGGTTCCTAAGCCTCCAGGAAAAACCATCATTGGAACCAAGTGGGTTTTCAGAAATAAGGTTGATGAAGATGGTCTGGTAACTAGTAACAAGGCTCGACTTGTAGCTAAAGGCTACACTCAAGAAGAAGGAATTGACTATGACGAGACTTACGCCCCTGTTGCAAGGTTAGAAGCAATACGTTTATTACTTGCCTTTGCTTGCTTTAACAATTTCAGGGTATTTCAAATGGATGTCAAAAGTGCATTCCTTCACGGAGTTATTCAAGAAGAAGTCTTTGTTGCTCAACCTCCTGGGTTTGAAGATCCTATTAAGCCCAATCATGTTCTCCGATTGAAGAAAGCTCTCTATGGATTAAAACAAGCTCCTCGAGCTTGGTACGAGAGATTAAGTAACTTTCTTCTTTCTAATGGCTTTGTCAAAGGTAAAGTTGATACTACTTTGTTCATAAAAAGGGTTCATCTGGATTTTCTGTTAGTACAGATATATGTAGACGATATTTTATTCGGATCCTCTAATGAAACTCTTTGTCAGAACTTTGCAAGAGACATGCAAAGTGAATTCGAAATGAGTATGATGGGTGAGCTAACTTTCTTTCTGGGTCTTCAAGTTAAGCAGTCCAATCATGGGACCTTCATATTTCAGGAGAAGTATGCCAAAGATATTATCAAGAAGTTCGGTATGGAAAATTGTAAAAGAGTAGATACTCCTATGTCTACTACTTCTAAACTTGACAAAGATATAGAAGGACGTCCTGTTGATCAGAAGCTTTACAGGAGTATGATAGGATCACTTTTATATCTCACTGCTTCTCGTCCTGACATTCTATTTAGTGTTTGTCTTTGTGCTAGATTTCAATCTGATCCTAAGGAATCACATCTCACGGCTGTGAAACGAATAATCAAGTATGTTGCGACTACATCAAACTTTGGTCTTTGGTATCCCAAGGACGGGAATTTCACACTTCTTGGTTACTCTGATGCTGACATGGCTGGCTGCAGACTTAATCGCAAAAGTACAACAGGTAATTGTCAGCTGCTTGGAAACATGTTAGTTTCCTGGCTATCTCACAAACAGCATACTGTTGCTATGTCTACTGCAGAGTCTGAATATGTGGCTCTAAGCAGTTGTTGTTCTCAAATTCTGTGGATGAAACAACAATTGCAAGACTTTGGAATCTCGAAATACTGTGTTGAAATTCGGTGTGATAGCACAAGTGCTATAGATTTAACCAAGAATCCTATCCTTCACTCTCGTGCTAAACATATTGAGATTCGTCACCATTTCATCCGTGATCATGTTCAGAAGAAGGATGTTGTGATTACTTTTATTGATTCCAAGAATCAGCTTTCCGATATCTTCACAAAAGCCTTGGACAAACGATCTTTCGAATTCATCAGAAATCGTCTGAATATACTCTCCTTCTAGATTTCGTGATTGAAGATTTTCGACCGTTATTCTTGAACAGACAAACACTTTGGGTCTGTTTCTGGTCCCACTCATTTTGATCTCACCGACGACTCTCCAATGGAGGATATTGACGAAGGGGGCCCTCTTCAGAGCAAAGCGGTCAAAGGCATCTATGCCACATATACTCAGATGGTACGTGCCGATGAACCTCATTCTTCGATTAATCGATACTTGACGGGAGAGGGATATTCCTCCCTTGATGCTTTTCTGAAAATTGTCGAAGATTGTGGCATCACTCGACCACGCTCCCCTGCTCAGTCGCGTGCTTTGGCTATTTCTACTGAGCCTCCTGCAAAATTGGCTCATATACCTGATGATGATGAGAAATTGTACTCAATTTTTGTTCCACGACAAGGTATAGCACACAAGGACTCTGGAACTGCTGATAATCTTTTTAGGACTGAGAATCATCATCAGGTTTATCAGACACTGCTTGACAGAGGTGTGATGCCCCCTCGCACGATTGACCTTGCTTTTCTGGACCGCATCAAGATTAAAATAAGGGGTCTAGTGAAAAGTCACAAATTTGAGTTCTTTTGCACCGAGACTGTGCCTGCCTACAAGGAGTTAACTGCCTATTTTTACTCAAATCTGTCTTTTCCAACCAGAGACTCTATTTCTTTCTCGGTCAACAATGTTATCCATGGACTTTCTGTATATGATTTGGCTGACCTTTTGAAAGTTCCTCGTGCTGAGTTTGTTTCCAAGGCGGTTACTGATGAGGACATTCTGCGATATTTCACACGGAATAATTCTTCTGAAGGAAAGCTGGTGTATTCCCGTATGACTGCATATCATATTCTGCTTCACAAAGTTGTCATCAATGTGCTTCGACCCAAGTCTGCTTCCAAGACAGACATTTCCAAGTCTGAAGCTAAATTGATGTATGCTCTTGATATGCGCTGGCCAATTAGTCTCCCCCACATCATTCTGTTGCAGATGTACAGGGCATTGGTGAAGCCTTCTGGTCTTCTTCCATATGGGAGTCTCATCACACAGATTTTTCATCGTCTGAATATATCCATACCCACTTCCTTGACTACAACTATACTTCCTCATTCTGTGGTTGATAAATATTCAATCGGAAAGATGAAAATTCCTGAACTGATGAGGCTTCCTGCCTTTTCTAGTCCTTCTGACACACCTGGCTCTAGAAAGCGGAAAGGGATTGTCAAATCTGCTGGATCTTCCAAATCGAAGAAGTCTCGATCTGTTGCTCTCAGAGATGAATCCAGTGCTTCCCATTCAGATGGTAACAGAATGCCCCAAGCGACTGGCTCTGCCTTACCAGTTACGGATCCCCTGTTCAGCACACCAATACCTGCTCCTTCTGCACTTCCTCCTGCCTCTCCGGTAGAACCTGCTTTTTCTGTTAGTCAGCAGGATATTCAAGCACCTGCTACCTCTCGTTCTGCACGAGGTCAGGTTTCTATTAGTTCCTCTGATGATACTGCTTCTTCTACACCCTCCAAATCTAAGCATGTTACCGATTCACCACCCCTGCCATCTGACTTGCCACGGCCCTCCCTGGATGTTCCATCGCCTTCTCACCTTCAGACAGGGGGAGTTTTTCCTTCTCCGCAACCTCAGGTGAGCTCGTCCCGAGAGAGTCCTTCTCCTTCTGCTTCTGCTTCTACTGGAGCTATTGCCGAACTTCAGGCGGCCATTATTCATCTTGAGGAGCAGCAGGCTGCGGCGCTTGATCATCTGCATAACTTGGATAAAAAGATTGATGCTGTTTCTGTTGGGGTGCATAAGAAGATTGATGATCTTATCCAGACTGTTACTAATATGGACATTACTCTTGTCCGTATTCCTCCCAAGCCTTAATCCTTTTTGCTGTTGACAAAAAGGGGGAGAAAATCCTGCAGATCGTTGCGTCGTCTGAATTTTGAACTGTTTGGATGCTTGGATACTTTAGTTGCAAACTGTTTGTTTTTAGATGTTTTGACCTTCTGGTTCCATTGACATTCTCCATTGACATTCTGGTCTTGTGTAATAGCTACTTAATTGATTCCTCATACTGTTGCTATAGAACGAATCTGCAGGGTAGTTTTGTCACCATCAAAAAGGGGGAGATTGTTGATGAATGTTTTGATGGTGACAACATCAGATGATATCTTATATGCAGAACGTGGAAATGTTCAGAAGGAAAAGACGAGATCTGATATGCAGAACGTGAGATGTTCAGAAGGACAAGATAAGTTCTTATATGCAGAACGTGAGATGTTCAGAAGGAAAGAAAATTGATAGAACTCATATCCAGAAAGTAATGGAGTTCGGATTCTCAGATATATACGCAGAAAGCCAAAGAGATCTTTTGATTGAGATAGGATATAGGATGAGCAGGATTTACGTATCAACGCTCAAACAAAGATATCAATCAAAGGATCAAATCATATCTGATTTTATCCTTTCCTTTCTTGGTTATACGATTTATCTTTGGAAAGAAATCATTGAGCTTCCAACGGACATATTATGGATGATATTTATGGAAGGCTAGAACGGTAACCAAAGGAGAAGACTATTTATAGTACATCCATTTGTGAGAAAAGGAAGAGAGAAATTATCAAAGTATTTTTGTGAACAAAAGATTGTATTGAAAGAGTGATAGTGAGAAAGTGACCTGATTGTACTATCTCTTTTGATACTAGTGATAAACAGCCGATTGGCTGTCTCTGGACAAAGTGGACGTAGGCTTGGATTAAGCCGAACCACTATAACCTTCTGTGTTTGATCCTCTAAACTTTTCTCTTATTACTTTGTTAATTCTGCGCTTTATTTCATATTCAGATCGTTACACTAAGCACTTAGCATTTTCATAAAGCCTTAATGATTAAAAAGGATACACGACAAATAGAGTTGCCAGTTTTGGATTGCAACTTGTCGCAAGTTGAGATAACTGCATACTAAAAGGAAAGGTCGATATTGGAAAGTAAGTGCTCTACTCCTCCCAGTAGGAGAGGTGGTTTATGAGGCGAATGCCTTGGTTGGACATTAAGTGTCGCTATTGTGAAAAGTACCATGGAACTGATACTTGTCCCCTAAGGACTAAAGCTTGTTTTAGGTGTGGCCGAGAGGGCCACTTGTAGAATGTTTGCTCGCGCCATTTAAGATGGGACATAACTACTGTAGTGCACAGACTAACCTTGTGGAATCGTTAGATATGGTCCTCAATGTTTGAGCTCCCTTTGTATGAAAGAGTGTTATTGGTCATGATAGGCAGAAAAATGCAAAGTTGTGATTAGTAAGCGAAAGAGTTGATAGACATATCTATGTTTGACAAGTTGAACTTCGATGTGGTCATCTAATTGGGCTGGCTAAGAAAGCAATGAGCCATGGTTGACTATATTAGTAAAGTGATACAATTTCAACTATCGGGCAATTGAGGCTATGAGTTATTTAGAACTAAGAAGGGACTTCAACCCCTTTGATTTTATTCCTCGTGGCAGGAGGGTTGCTAGAGTTTCCTAGCATTGTTGGTGGATGCGTCGATCAAGGGACTGACGATAGAGGAGACTATCGTTGTGCAAGAAAGTCCTTGGAAATGTTTCCAAATAAACTATTTAGATTGCATTAGAGAAAAGAGATTGAGCTCATGACCAAACTAATTTTTGGTGTGGGACCAATCTCCAAGCCACCCTATCGAATGTCAATGTTAGAGTTAGAGAAACTGAAGGTGCAGAAGTAGGAGTTAATGGGTAAGAGATTTATTAGTCTTAGTGCGCTACCGCGGGGTGTACCGGTTGTTGTTATGAATGAAAGGACAAACTGCTGCACCTATGCATTGGCTATCGACAGTTGAATTGTTTGACGATATTTTGGGAATGTCCAAAAAGTTTGGAAGAGCATAAGTAACACTTGACGTAGTATTCACAACCCTTCGATACAATTTAATAAGTGTGAGTTCTGGCTTGACCGTATGGTATTTTTGGGTCACGTGATCTCAAATGAAGAGATTTCAGTGGACCCTGCCAAGATAGGAGAAGTCATGGATTGACTAAGACCCACAATAGAAACCAAGATTCGAAGTTTCTTGGGTTATGCTAGCTACTATTGTAGCTTCGAGAAAAGAGTCATCAAGTATAGTGATGCCATTGACGAAATTGTGGGAGAAAGCTGTGAGATTTGAAGTTTCTTAGGTTTGACTGATTATCGTTGTCGCCTGGTGGAAAAGTGCCTGAGTGCAGTGACGCCATTGAGGAAAACCATTGAAAGAAGACATGAGATTTGAGTAGGCTGATAAGGTGAAAGAAAGTTTCAGGAGCTAAAGTAGTAGTTGACTACTGCTCTGATGTTGATGATTATGCCAGGTCCTAATGGGTATGATAACTACAAAGATGCATTGTCCAAAGGACTAAAGTGCATCCTGTGTTTGTCTTTAGAGAATGATACATATGACATGATGCTTGACTTGCAGTTAGCTACAGCTAATTTATGCATAGAAGACTTAGAAGAACAAATCATGTGAAAATGAATTCATAATTTCTATTGAATACTTACGTTGGTTATAAGTGGTGTCCCCTAAAAGGAATATAAGATTATGATTTCGAATTGCAAAGGATAGAATACCTAGGTTTGGAGGAAGATCTCGACTTCCTCAAGGTGTCATCTATGATAGAGACATCTCGACTTGAAAAGTTAAGACAATCGTTGATAGGGGTGATCGGTTCCAGGGCGGTTCCCGGTTCCCCTAGGAACCGGGAATCGTACCGGTGAAACCGGTTCCCCTAGGAATCGGGAACCAGACCGGTGAAACCGGTTCCCTATTATGGAGAACCGGGAACCGGACCGAACAAGATAGGGCGGTTTCGGTCCGGTTCTTGCCAGTCCGGTCCGGTTCCCAGGCGGTTCCCGGTTCCAATTAACGCGAAAAAAAAATTCTAAAACGGAAAATAATTGCACGTCCACGGTCCACTCGTCGCATTTTCTGGACGTTCATGGTCCACTACTGGACGTACAGTTTGGACGTCTAGAAACACTAGACGTCCAGCAATGGACGTCCAGAAACACTAGACGTCCAGCAGTGGACGTCCAGTGCTGGACGTCCAGTGACGTCCAGAAACATTGGACGTCCAGTGTTGTCCACTGGTTTCTGGACGTCCAGTGGGCGTCCAAGTTTGACGTCCAAGTTTCTGGACGTCCATTTGGACGTGTCCAAAAATACACCTCAAGACTAAAATACATAATAGAAAATGCAAAAACTCGTGTATAAACTTCACAAACTCACAAATACAAACTTCACAAACTTCAGAAATTATTTTTTTTGAACAGTACCGGTCCGGTTCCGGGCGGGCGGTTCCACCCCCGGAACCGAGAACCGGACCGAATTTCCCGGTTCCATTTTTTGTGGAACCGGGAACCGGACCGCCCGTCCGGGAACCACCCGGAACCGGCGGTTCCGAGCGGTTCCCAGGCGGGCGGTTCCACTTGCTCACCCCTAATCATTGAGATTGAAAGAGAGCATGGACTGGGTATGTTACTTGAAATGAATTTTGAATGGATCAAAGTCGACAGGTAAATGTTATGCGATAGGGGAGGCCAATCAGGAGGGATCGACTTGGAATAGTCATTTGAGTGAGAGAATCTTTGGATGTATTTCATCATAATGGCATAGTTTAAGCATGGTGGTAATGTGTTCGCAGAGGCACTAATTGCGAAAGAGTTTACTTGAGAATTACCCAAGTTATCCTTGAGGAGTTTAAATTGGAAAGAATGGACTAGATTGGTCCACGATGTTGAGTTTCAAGGAACTTGAGGAGAACTAGAGAGTGTCGTGTGTCAGGAGAGGCTAATAAGGATAAAGGATTGGAGAGAGTAAATTTTAAGAAGTAATGTTATTCCTCTAGGCATCAAGATGCCAAAGTTACAACTTGGGAAAGTGAGGAAGCCATGAAGAACTTGTGCCCTCACTCGTTTGGAGGAGATGAGAGATATGCAAATTTCAGGGACAAAATTTCTTTAAGGAGGAAGAATTGTAACAGCCCATGTTCAATCAAATTCAGGGTTTAGTATTGATAATTTTAGGATTATCCATGGGCAATGAGTTTCGATGTATTAGGGGTATCTGTATTTGTAGAAGCTTTAATTTTCGTGCTTATCCTAATTGTTGGTTTAGTTTATGCATGGTGAAAAGGAGCATTGGAATGGTCTTAGTTCCTAAATATTCAGACAATAAAAAGACGTGGATCTCGGATCTATGAATGGGGGTATTCCCGAAACTCACAAAGAAAAAAGGAAGTGAGTTAGAATGGATTCGATCTTATACATATGCAAGGAAGGTAATCAAAAAAGAAAGAAGATTACTTTCCCAAACTAAACCGTGAAATTTATTTTGGGAGGTTCCCAAACTTTTGTTAATTGCAAAAAGGTCCCTTGGCTTTTAGATATTTCCAATTTGGCCTCATGGAGTTTTGAATTTGACAAGGACATTTTGGTATTTCCCATCCCTCTCTCTTCTCCTCTTTCCCCATGCGCCGACCCTTTCTCTCCTCCCCTCTCTTTCTTTTTTTCTTTCTTTCATTTTCTTTCTTCTTTCTTCCCTCTCTCATCCTTGTCCTCTTTCTCCACTGACTCCTGCCCCCCCTTGCTGACTTTGACCCACTTTCTTCTCTCTCTCTCTTTGGATGGGAGAACGCCACGCACAAAGGGCCCACCATGCAGGCCCCTGTCCAATCTCTCCCTCACTCTCTCTCTTTCTCCCACCTCCTTCTTCGCTTTCTTCCAGCTCGCCTATCCTCCTTCTCGCGGCGACAACTTCTTGCTCCGACCCCTATTTTGGACATTGTTGGTGTTGTTGTCTTCCTCATAACACCTACTTTCCATCCTGACCAACAGTCACATCCATCTCCACCTTGATCGCCGCCGGGAGGTCCCAAAAGAAGCCCTAACGGATTTATTTTCCCTCCATTTTTTCAGAAATTGTGCCCGAGCTTCAACCCGTGAGATCTCCTAATCCTTTGATCTAGTGCTCTCACCATTGCCTCCAATGAGTTCCTAGATATTCCTTTACCCTAATGTAGGCTTTGGTTGGGATTGATTTGGTCTAGAATCGCCATTTTTTCACCCCAAACTACCGTTGGTCCCTATTTCTACTAAAGTTGCTGTTTGCGGCTACCATGCCTCCTCCAGGGAGACCCATCCCTTGCCCCCACCTCCAATAGATAGCTGGGAGTCCCATGATCAACGACACAAGTCTTGCCCATTGAAGTTGCACCATTTGGGATAAATCAACCCCGAAGCACAACTCCCTCCTTAGATTCCCTAGTTCCGACCGGCCACTTTCAATGAGCGATACTTGCCACTCCTGCCACCTCAAGCAACGCCACCACCACCAATGGACTCGTGGGAATCCCCTCTTCAAAGCCCAATAGTTTTCATCGCTAATTTTGCATCGTTTTCTCGAATTTGGCCATGAATTGACTAGTGCTCGTCGGACGTTTGTTCGGGTATGCTGGTTGCGTGCCTCCAAAGTGTCTTGGAGCCATTCCGCTGCCACCCACGACCACCCATGAGTCATTCAACCTTCCAGGATCACCAACAAACGTCCCCAACTGCCATCAAGCCTCGAGCCACCGTTCGATCGCTAGAAAATGGCCCCAACCAGCATTGCATGTGCTTTAGGGGGGCTATTTGGGCTTTGCCGAAGTTGTCTGGGCACTCCTTTCAGCTCGATGCCTCATCTATGAGTCTTGGCCACCCTCCCACGATTAAGGACCACCCCGGGAGGCTCGCCGGAGCTTCACTAGAAGTTCACCAGAGCCATCTTGAAGCTACCTCGAAACTTGGCCATCCCACCCATGGTGTCAGACTGAAAATTAGAAGGTCACACCAAGCTTGAGCCCAATCAGAAGTGCAAGAAGCGTGTCACCATGAGCTACTGCTTGGGATGTAGAACCAACAAGTGAGTGGACACCCTATCCCCGGCTTAGGCTAATTTACTGCTTTAGTATAAAGGCTAGGCTAGACTGGCTAGGAAGGTTGAGTGAATAGGTGGATAAGGCCAATTAGGACCATGTACATATTTATGAATTAGGATGTGATTGATTGAATCGATCAGATGGCTTATAGGCCATGATTAGTTGAGACAATTGACAAAGCCCAATGGGGGCGACGACGAGAAATGTATGGATCACTTGGTGATCGTTGGAATAACCAGTATAGTCATCGGTACAGGACCGCCCAAGAAAATGGTGGCGTACCAATAAATGATGGCCGATAGGCCTTGATCAGTCATGGAGATTGACTAAGCCCTATGGGGTGTCAACTGAATGGAATGGATCACAGAGTGATCACTTGGGTGATCAATATGGTCATCGAGTTTTGGCCACGATGTACTTGGAAACTAGTTAGAGTCACCGGTTGGTTGTAGATTGCTGTTATTGATTGGTGTGTGTTATAGTTAATTTATTTAATTAATTGTTCGTTATTTTTACTTAATGGTGTACGTCATGATTGTAACTAACCCTAGCTTGACAGATGTGTTAGGCTTAGTGCTCAGTCCCGGTCATGGACCAGTTGACTCATAGATAGATGTATGTTAACTGTGGTCACAATGTGAGAAGTAAAGCGACTTTGGGTCAAGTCCCGATCGTGAACCAGTTGACTGAGGAAGTGGTTCAGAGTTTGAAGTTAAGCGTGAGATTAGTTAAGGAGTGGAGTGAGATTATTAGGGTAAGTAGTCACAATAGGAATATTGGAGATAATTAGGTTCCACGTATGGGCTAGGCGATCTTAGAAGTTGGTCAGAGGAGATGAGTGGGGCCAAACGATAAATGAGGCATTAGCCAGGGCTCGATCATAGACCGGTTGTCCGTGGGTAAAAATGGGCTAGTAACTGTGTGAGAGTGACACAAAATACGATAGTTAGGTAGGAGAGTCTCGGGGATTAAGCGGTACACTAGTTGGGTCATAAAACCCCAAGGACTGCCCTATATGCCAGTCGGGCTTGAAAGACCATGTTGTCCCAAAGTGATAGTCACTATGTGTACTGTGGTCGATGAACTAGTGAGGTATCGATAGTTGGCCTACGAGAGCTGAGTGTTACCTATGAGAGGTTGACTGACAGACTAGGGACTCTAGGGCGATAGCTTTCTTAGTATGGGTTTAAGGTTAGGCTCATTGAGATATCTCTATATCTCACCCCACCACAGATCCCTTTTTTCAGCTATGGAGCATGGGTTCAGGGGAAGAGCCTCTTGAGCATGTCAGGGAGAAGATTCACGCTTCTGGTTACACTGATGGCTGGCGATCTACCTAGGATGTCGCCACTCAATAGCCAAAGCAAATGAATAAAGATCAGGGACTGCCACTCGCTCAGGAAGCAAGGCTTGATAGGCCCTGACAGTGTTGATGCTAAAGAAGCTAATCAATTGATGAAAGAAATACATGAAGGGGAATGTGGTACGAATATGAATGGCCACCTTTTGGCAAAAAAAAAAATGAGATTAGGATATTTTTGGCTGGCCATGGAAGCTGATTGTATCTAGCATGTTCGCTATTGTCACCAATGTCAAATTTATGGAGACAAGATCAATGTCCCACCAAATGAACTACATCAGATGTCTAAACCATGTCCATTTTATAGGTGGGGTATTATAATCAATTTAATCAATCCAAAGGCTTCCAAGGGGCACCGATTTATTTTAGTCGCAATCGACTACTTTAGAAAATGGATTTAGGCAAATTCTTATACTAACGTCACTACTAAAAATGTGACCAAATTCATTCGTGGGGATATTATTGCGTGATATGAAGTTCTTGAGTTGATCACCACAGATAATGGCTCAAATTTGAATAACAAGATTTTGGATGATATGCTTGGTGAGTTTCAGATCTGTCATTTAGATTATTCACCATAACGTCCACAAATGAATGGAGCTGCATAAGCTGCTAATAAAAATATAAAGAAGATCTTGTCAAACACAACTACCATCTATATTAGTAAATATTTTTAATGCAAATATACATTTTTAAGAAGTAGCTCAAGGCTTATTCTATTTTCTAGGATCATTTTTCAGTAGATCGAGTCTTAAGAACCTCGGGATCATGACACAATCATCTCACCTATCACCAACACAAACTTGTCATTGTTTGGCATCGCTCGCTTCACCCTCCACCCCCAACATAGCCCTTGCCTCCATTCTAATGCCAAGGCATTGCCGGTGACCCAATAGCTCCCCTCCAAGTGAGGACAAGTCTCAGTAGTCCTCCTTATGCCCCCTCACACCCCACCCTTCATGTCTCTTTTGCGTTACATCTTTGCCGCGAGAACTTGTGTACTAGAGATTGACAATGGCCATTGAACCAAAAAATCCAGTGATGACCATTGTCCACCCTGGTTGACCTCGAATCAATCAAAATCCAAGGTCAAGCTGATCTCTAAATCTCAAATCTAGGGCTCACTTGACCTTAGATCCAAAATCCGAGGCTCAAGTTCACCGGCTGAACTCGAGCTTGATGACAGCAAGGACAAGTCACAACCGGGCAAGTGAAGATCGAAGGCGTGGGGCTATAGACCAAGAATAGAGGCTTTAGTGGTGGAGATCTAAGGCAAGGGGTTGGGAAAAATAGTGATCTCATTAGCTGTTGAGGGTGGAAGTGAGGATGGTGCCACGGTGGTGGAAGGCTGCAAGGTGATGATGGACGGAGGACTGGGACTACGGTGAGGTGGCGGTGGAAAGTGAGTCACCGGGTTGAGTTGACTGTGAGTTTGAATTGATTTTTGTTTGTTGTTGCCCACTATAGAGTGAAAGGAAGTAAGAGAAAGAAAAAATGGTATAAAGAGAAAAAGAAAATGATGTAGAATAGACACGTCACACATGTAATTAATGGAGTTGAATGTTGGGTTTACTAGGCATGAATAGGAGGGATGTCAAGTTAAGAAAATTAGTAAACTTTTATTTTATATATATTCTGGGTTAGTTCACCCATCATGTGCCTTAAACCTGGCCCAGTAAATCAGATCGTTCGACGGAGGGCTTGAAAAATAACTTCCTCTCCACCTACGAACAGAAGAAAAGCACTCCTAGCATGTAACTAGTGTGAGCAAAAGCTGGGCCTTAGTAATAATGAACGAGTTTTTTTGGTTGACGTAGCTAGCGACAATCCCTTTCACAAAATTGAGAGAGACCCAAGCGTCTTTGATATAATGCAATTCCCAAATCTGTATAACATGAAAATAACTAGGCCTTCTCAAGAAAAGTAGGTCGGACCGAACGTTCTCATGTAAAGACGTTGCCGAGCCCACCCATGTACTTCTCTCTTACTTCTCAGGCCTAGGTGAGCCAATGGGACCCAGCTGATTTGTCACCTCCAGAAGTTGTTTCGTGGCTCGAAGAAGTAGCTCTTGTTAAAGAAAAATGGACCTCCGACGACGAATTCTTCCTTAGCATAGGTGTTCTTTCTTGTAACTATTAAAACAACGGTGGAAATTGCAGTCAAATTCGTAAAAAGCAAATTGCAATTACAAGCTAGTGCTGTCTTGATCGAAATTTTTTTTAACAATAAAATAGTGCTAAATTTCAAAATAGTGGTAAACACATATTTTTGCATCGTTGGTAGAGAGGAATAGTCATTATTGCTCAACGTAATTATATTTATAATATCTAAAAGATGCAACTAGTTGTCTTTCTCATACTTTTATAACTATCTCTCTATATATTATGAAATAAATAGTGCAGACGATATACTATAAAGCCATTTGCAGAATTAATTAAGAATTGAGCTTTCAGTACTTGAATCCTATTTAAAAATGAAGAACAAAATGTATAGAGTAGAAAGAAGATTGAACAAAAGATGTATAGTACTTCGGCTTAAATAAGCCTACGTCCACTCTCCCGCAGTGACAACCTATTGGCTAGAGTCCACTATAAAACAAAAGATTTTACAATTTCATAACCAAAGCTATTCAGCTCCACACTCACACAGCTCGTGTGTTTCACTCTTTTGAATATAACAAGTACGCTCTAATCAGATGATCACAATTGTTTTGGACTTAAAAAAATAGCACTCGTGCTTATATCTACGACACAACTAAAGAACACTCATTAAATACTCCTTCAACTTTTGTGAATGTTGTCACATTCCAAAGAAGTTCTTCCAAACAACCTGTTGGACAGAATAACCATTGAGATCTCGAGCCATGTATAGAACAAGCTGAGAGTCTGTTAATTCCAATCGCCCATACAATCAGAATCTTCGGTTTCCATATCTGAATACTTGCTTGAAAAACTTGATTGATTATAGATCATAATATTCCATAATAAAGAATAGTCAGTCAGATCATTAGAAAGATGTCTTGGACTTAATCAAATCATCGAGATAGATCTTCTAAAATCACCGCGAGATAAGAAAGTTAAAGTCTTATGTTTACCAGACTTTACTTCTCAAACGATGCAAACTACTCAGACGATACGTCGTCTGAAGCTCCTCAGACTATCTATAGTCTGACATCTTCCAGACGAACCATAGTTTGACAACGATATGTTTTGTCATCTTCAAAATAACATAAGCATTTCCTTCAACAATCTCTCCCTTTTTGATGATGACAAAACCTCCAGCAAATTTGATAATATTTAATTAATCCTGTACAACACTAAATACTAAATCTACAACACAAAGGTTAGTCTAATAGACAAACAGAGAATCGAATAGATGATACGAATAGACAATATAAAGAAAGTCTAGATTCATTCAATCAATCAAAATCAACTCTAATCAAAACCAAACAGTTATCAAGTCATTAAAAACATCAAATCAAAAACATCAAAACCATAAGTAAAATCCATCAAAATCCATAAAACTAAACTTAAAATCTGCTAAAATTTCTCCCATTTTGTCATCAACAAAAAAATCATTGGGAAGGATGAGTAGTGCGAACAAAAGTCATTGTATCCATAGAAAGCACCATCTATTCCAATCGAATAATATCTCCTTGCATCTTATCAATTCGACCAACCAACTGATCCACTTTTATCAACAAATTGGTTTATTGGTCCTTAATGTTTGTGAGGAAGGATAGAAGGTTTGGATGCAAAACTGGCACCACAGTACAAGGAGCAACAGGAGCAAAAGGTTGAGGTAAATCATCAATTGGCAAATCTTCACTAGTCGCAACGTCTTCCATTGCTTCCCCTAGAGCAACATCTTCCTCTATAGTAACATGTACCTTTATGACAAACTCTGTAGCCATATCTTGTTTTGTGACTTCCCCTGTCTCTAAGCTCATTTGAGAACTAGGAGCATCAAAATGGACAGATTGGCTAGCTAAAGTATCAGTCGGTGTTATGCTGAATAACTATACGCTAGCTTGATTGCTGACATCGATATCATCATCATAAGAACTTAGTGACACTTGACCAACGGGAGCTTTACTAATAGGAGTGACACTAAGCATATCTACAAACTGATTAACTGTTTTGGATGGTGTGACCATCTGTGCCTCAGTTTCCTCATCAACATATGCATCAATTTCTTTATCTAACTCATCAGCATAATCATCTGGTTCAGCACCAGGAACATTAGCACCCTCCACATCCTCTGATTCATCCTTCAATGTAAATGGTTTCAACTTCTTATGAGATGAACCAACTAAGGGTTCCTTCCCCTTCCTCTTTGAAGTTGAGGATTCGCCTTTCTTTGCACTTTCACCTTCACTTGACAAAAGGGATGTCAGTCTCATCTTTGCAATAAGGGTCTTGACAATCACAATTTGTAGCATTGCCTTTTTACTGAATTTGGAGGGGATGTCAATGTGAAAATGTTTTCAAATCCCGGTGACTAATGCAGAGTAAAGTAACAATCTTTTGTGCTTTAGAACAACCCTGTCCATCTGAAAAAGTATAATGAAAGGCAGATTGATGATATGATCATGAATCATACCATACATAATCCTTGCCTCCGACTTAGAGATGTCTGTCTGTAATGCTGCCTTCGGCTTTAGATAGTTTATCACTATCTTATGTAGCAGGATGTTAGAAGCAAGCATATAAAGATAAGTAAGAACACCTTCTGTGGTCTTACCTTCATATAGAAACATCAACACTTGATAGTCAGTTGCATCAATGGGCAAAAATCTCCTCTTGGTTGCCCCAATTATATTAGCTAGATCATCAACATCAACCACATAATTTTGATCCTTAATAGAAAATTGGAGTGAATGACGATTGGGAAAAGAGATATTTGAGTAAAAGTACGCTGTTAGTTCAGGATAGCCTTCAACTGATTCAGGACAAAATTGTTCTATCTTCAAAGCATGAAAAAGCATACGCATTTTGAGCATGTTAACCTGAGAGTACTTAACTTTAACATTCATGGAATCGATACAATCAAAGTCAACATTTTGAGGATTCATCATTTCTCCATCCAACAGCTTAATATATTCCTCCTTATGAGCAGACAAACGAAAAATTTTTGATGTGGTTCTGGGCAAGTCAGCGGCAATGCCTTTCCTTGGTTTGAATGTCGAGTACGTCTTCTCATCTTCGTCCATGTGTTCAGCCTTTTCAAGAAAGAAAAGATGTGTGTCCAATGAAAAATTCTTCCATGCCTTATCAGCCGACCCTAGTGGTGCAATGCCCATTGCTTCTGCTTATGTCAGAAAAATGTGAATATTTGGAAACCCTTGCCCTTTAACATAGTTGTTGATATCGTACAGAGGGGTATGGCAATTATGCAATTCCTTAAATACTCTGTAAATAATACGAGTATTTTCGCTTTGTAGAAGAGGAATATCTAATACATGCTCCGCACTTCCTTCCGCTTTAGTGTGTGAACCCGAAAGAGAAGGTTCATCTTCAGTAAGATCAAAGTGCATAGGAGCAGAGGAGGTCTCGAAAGACTTTTCTGCCCGATAGGAAGACTTTCTTGGACCAGACATAGTGCTTTTGTAGGAGAAAACGAAATGTGTATTTGGAAAAGGAGATGAAAATCGTATGAACCAAAGAGAGGAAGACGAGGGTTTTATAAAGGGGGGTAAAAGGACTCGAGAGAAAGACGATCAATTTCTAAAAGGAAATAAAACGAAAAACTTGTAAGGAAATTGTTTTCCCTTTTCAAAAGACGCTACACAGAATATAGAAAAATTAAAATAGTAACGAATAAATGTAAGCAGTTACCAAAAGTAAACGTAGTCAACACAATAATCAATTCACCACATCAGAGTTTGTACCTCTTCATTCAAATAATTTAAAAATAACTGCTTGATTGGTGGGAAAAATACTAAAGTCCATCTTGAAGGGTGCTAATTATGAGTCAAATATATGTTGAAGTTAGACCGTCTGAAGAGATACCTTCTGAGACTATGCAGAGAGAATATTCAGCTTGCTCCTTATAAATTTGAACGAACGTCTGTCCAGAGGCTTGATAAATATATCAGCAAGTTGATTCTTTGAATCAATAAAGATTATCAGAACATCCTTCTTCTGAACATGATCTCGTATAAAATGATGTCGGATTTTAATATGGTTTGCCCTTGAATGAAGAATTGGATTCTTTGTAAGATCCATGGCACTCGTGTTGTCACATCTAATCTCAACACAATATTTCTTCATCCCAAAATCTTGTAATTGTTGTATCATCTAAAGAATTTAGGAACAACTCCCAAGAGCAATATATTCTGATTCAGCCGTAGACATTGTAATAGTGTGTAGTTTTCTAGATAACCAGGAGACCAACATGTTTCCTAGTAGTTGACAATTCCCAATAGTACTTTTCCTATTGAATATGCAACTAGCTAGGTCAGTATCAGAATAACCAAGAAGAGTAAAACTACCTTCTTTTGGATACCACATGCCGAAGTTTGAAGTAATTGAGATTTACTTAATAATTAGTTTAACAGCAGTCATATGTGATTCTCTAGGGTCACGCTGAAATCTTACACACATACAAACACTAAAAAGTATGTCAGGTCCAGAAGCAGTAAGATATAAGAGTGATCCAATCATGCAGGGTTTGCTTGCGGTCAAACCGGTATTCCGCGAATCTAACCGGTCAATGGTTAATGTTGACTTAGTCAACGTTGACCAAAAGTCAACTTTTGGCAAATTTTTCCAAAAATGCCCTTGGGCCTGGAATTCACTCATTTTGGGGCTAAAACACAAATAACTATTTTTCGGGGGACCAAAACACGATCTCTAAAAGTCTAGAGTAGCCCAAAATAAAAACTCACGGTTTAGGCCGGGAAGTCCTCGGGGCTGACGGGCCACTAACTAAACCAGTAGAATCGTCCAATCGGGCCTTAGAAAAATGAGGCGTTACAGGGGGAGTCCTTCAAGCTCAAGTAACACTTAAACCTTCTCTTCTCTCTCTTCATACCATTTTCCTCTCATTCATGCCCGACAGAATTTCTTGCACAAACTCTCTCTCTCTCTCTCTCTCTCTCTCTCTCGGCGACTCACCACCTTTCTAAGCATCCGTTCCATACCATCTGTTGAGGTAACAAATCTTGATAGATAAGTAAAGTCCCTAAAGGCCAAGTTGGGTCAATTCATTTGGTGCTTTTAATGTGGTGAGAGCTTGTATTAGTGCTCGTTTGATTATTTGTGTTTGCATTTTTCCTTGCATGGAAACATATACATTTAGAAGTAGTTGCATTGTGGGCTGTGAATCCATGCGTGGTTTAACCATTTTTCTTTGATGGTGGTCGAGATGCCCCCATTGAAGAAGACATGGATGCCCCTATTGTGTGATATAGGATAACACGGGGAGTCTATAAGGCCTTAATTGTGTGGTTACTAAAATGCCCCTATTGTGTGGTTATAAGGATGTCACAGAGTCACAAAGTCGCAAAGTCCTATCATGTGAAGCATAGGAATCTCGTGTAAAAGGAACCCCTAGAGAGCCCGTTGGAATGATGATGTGTACAAATCCTTGTTACATCTATATGTTCTTTCATGATGTTTTGTGGTGTGTGCTTATATAGGGGCCGAGACATGGGATGAGGCAAGCTATTACGGGCATTTTGCATTAGTTATATGACGCATGATTAACTTTGCTATTGATCAATCATTGATGCATGTTCGCATTAGGTCAAGCAATTATCTTCAGCCTTAGAGCTAGAGTCATCACTTATTGGGCTTAAGCTCACTGTTGTATCATCTCTACAAGTACTCAGGATAGATGTGGGATTTCCTACTTGGTTTGGAATGCTTATAACCATAGGAATGACCAATTATGATGTTGTGGACATCGAAGATGGAGTGATCTATCAGTGGTATGACACCATTGTGTAGATGGAAGTCGGCTTAGACAATCGAATGCCCCACAATTGCTCTTATTGGTTCATACTCTTTGATGGGGATCTTGTTGACCCTCTTTGAGGTTTTGATGGCCACCCAAGTTCCAACATGGGAGAATGTCAATTGGAGGGTCTGTCCATTGTTAGGCAATTCCATTTATAAGAAATCAATTTTGGAGTATACAAACAAGGATCCCCTACCCTGTAGCCTAGGTTTAGTATGTCGCCTAATATTTTGAACCGATATAAAATATTAAATGGAATGGAATGACAATCTCTGAAATCACTTGGTATTCTCTTATTGTTGTTGTTTGGTGATTGTTATCATACTTCCACATACTAATGAAAAAAAATAAGGAAAGATCAAAACGTGTTCATGAGTGACATGCCCAGAGGCATCACATCCCCTTGAGGATCGAGTTATGATTCTTCACAAGGGAGGATTG
The DNA here is from genome assembly GCA_030064385.1 of Melaleuca quinquenervia. Lineage (NCBI taxonomy): Eukaryota > Viridiplantae > Streptophyta > Magnoliopsida > Myrtales > Myrtaceae > Melaleuca > Melaleuca quinquenervia. The sequence continues at coordinate 7,811,470 of CM057721.1, read as the reverse complement.
AGTTCCTCCAGTTCATCGCATCTCTATGTTATTAAAGTGGGGTCTAACCTTACAGTTATAGTGTGCACTAATGTTGTAGGAGTCATGAATAGAGAAACCAAACTCATTAGATCATTTGATTGTTGTAGCATTATACCACTAACCTTGAGTTGTCATAATAATTCATTAGCCAAACATTGAATGATACATCATCAAAGAGATTACGATAATAGTATCCTTAATACCATTATCATCATAGAAGTATCGTGATCTCACATAATGCAATTTCTTTGAGCTTGCATTATCCTTCTCAGGAACACAATAACGCAAAATTTTTTTAAAGTTGTGTATCGTGATCTCACATTTTTAATTTAAATTCTATGGCTTTCATTAATTTAAATGAATTTGAAAATTAAATTAAAAAAATAAAGACAGAATGACGAGTCCACACGGGGAGGACTACAAGCCTTTGCAGTCGCCGCCTCTATCGCCACCCCTACCATTGCTAAGAATGACCAATAAGGCTGATGATGATTGTCATCAGTGTCAGGACCCTATCACGCCCTACCCTTAAGCACGCGATAGTCCTTGATCTTCACTCCATTCCTTCACTTCAGCCATTGAGTGGCAAGGTACTCCAACTAGGTCCTAGGGGCAGTGGGTAGCTGTTGTCGGCAGTTGGCTGGCCGATTGACCGCCGATAGGGCCTTTCAACACCACTCACCAATTGCTCGCAGCAGTGTCAGAGAGAGAGAGAGAGAGAAAAACTGGCAAGAGAGGGAAAGAGGAACCGGCTCACGCACCGATCAAACCGGTTCACACACAAGTTTGACCAGTCTTCGCGGTTCAAAGTTGTTCGTTGACCAAAAGTCAACCCTAGGCAAAAAATTTCAAAATTGCCCCTTGGCCCAAAATTTACTTCTTTTGAGGCCAAAATGCAATTATCTAAAAGTCGGGACCAAAACGCAATTTCCGAAAGTCCGGAATCACCAAAAACAAAATTTTGTGGTTTAGTTCGGGATATTCTCAGGGCTGACGAGCCACTAACTAAACTCAAAAATTTACCCAATCGGACCTTGAAGAAGGGGTCGGAAGCCGGCCATTACAATCGGCCCTTGCCCAAACTAGGTCAAGGGTCATCATTAGTGGGCGTCCTACCATCGACAAGGGTTGTTGGCCAATTGTTAAGGCCCAACGACCCCCACTAGCCATCCCCACCCTCACTGACCCTTCTTGACAATGGTGAGATGGCGACAATGAGGGCTACATGCCCTTATTACCTCTCAGCCCTCACTACTTGCTCTCTCTCCTCTCCTTTTTTGTTTTTTGAATTTGGAGTTTTTATTTTTATTTTTTAATTTAATTAAGTTTGTGTTTTTATTTTTTATTTTATTTTTTAAATAATGACTAAACTTTTTTGAGCCATATCGACTCAAAATAATAATAAAAAATGTCATCAATTTTTAGGCTAAACAAATCAAATTGATACTTAAGGATCATTTTTTGAAATAATTAGCACTTAGATAATTCAAAAGAAACTTTTGGTACTAAAATATACGCCATACATTTTTGACATTTATGTTGTCCTTCCCTCTTTTTTTTTTTTTTGAACTAGCAAAATAAACAAAACGATATAATTTTCTTTAGGGAAAACTCTCTCTCTATGGAGATGGGACAAAGCTCTATTTTTCACATGGAGAAACAGAGCTCTATCTCAACTTAGGGTTCGCCTTTGTCACTTTGATTCTCAGTCATCACAGTTCAGAAAATGAAATATGAAGCATGGGCGAAGAAGAGACCCATTCTTCGAGCTTGGAGGAAGAGGAGGCCTTGCAATCAACTTTGGCTGGGTACATTAACATCTCGATTCCTTGCTGAAGACAAATTTTCATTGTGATTGAAGGTTGCTATGATAGGAGGAAGTGCTAGAAGCTTTTCCCAATTAAATAAGCTTGAATCGAGATTGAAGCTTTTCAAGCTTCACGAAAGAAAAACAAAGAGAAACAGAGCATTCACTGTGCTTTCTCAAACATAGCGGTAGTGATAGTTAATGATTATGAGTACTGAAGAGAAGTGACAAGCAGAGAAAAGTCCAAAGCTCCGTGTTTTAGCCTTGTCTTTTTCTCACTAAAATCTTCACGCCGCTCTCCTGGAGAAAACCCATTTCCCGCCTTCTCAATGACGTCCGCCAAATCTAAAGCTGCATTGAAACGAATTTGAGCGGCTCTTCATGCTTTTGCTCTCCACTGTGAGTTTCAACTAATTTCGGCTATCTATCAATAATTAGGGCGCAAAGTTTCGAATTTGGGAAAATGCTTGAATGTTTGATTTAGGGTTATTATTTGGGCATAACATGTAGACAACATTGTTTAAAAGTGCATATGCTGACTGGGCATGCGGTTGAGCTATGTCAATAGGAGAAATTAACAACATATGATCACGTAGGATTTTCGATGACTCAAATTAGATATTAAGTAATCATTTTTTAAAGTGACATTTAAATAATTCGGAAAAAAGATATTAAAATGAGTATGGTACAAAATTTTTGACACTTTTAATATCTCTGGATCTCCTATACTATTCATCATCTTCACCATGCAAGAGACTGGGAGCTTAATCTGAGGGCTTGAGGCAAACTTAACACCATAAAGACACCCCAAAAATTGCACACCAAGATATTCAAGAGTCACCAGCATCACCCCGTCATCGCCCTACCTATTCCCCGTGCTGATTCATCCACTCTGTTTAAAGCCCATTCTATCATTCCCATGAATGCAAGAAGACTATGAGGCGTTCGGCTTCACTCTGGGGCTGTGCCCTACAGTGTCGCCACCTTACTCCCACTCCTCCGTCAGTTGCCACTCCTAGAAGTCCTCGTCCAGCCGATTCTCCGGGTGGCAGAAGCCCGGATAGCGCAAGATCTCCCCAACGACTGCTCTTGTGGCAATGGCGATGGATGTTGAAAGGGCAGCTTCCACAAATAGTGGAAGCCTCATACGCTTACGAAGCCCAAGATCACCATAAAGGTTCCTAGCCTTTCTTGAGATGCACATATAAATTGTGTTAAATAAATTCATATTGTAGAATTTATATGATGTGAAGTTGATATATTCTAATTGATTATTAACCTATTTAGTTGAATTTTTGAGTGTATGTGAGTCAAATTGAATATATTGACGAATTTGGATTTTGGCCCGTTCTTGATAATACTCTCAAGAGAAGGTATCAAGTTTTTATTGCGTACTCATGACACACTCCATGATGTTCTTATTAGTAGTTTGTCAAATTAAATTACTTAAATCGATGATGTTCTTTCATTAAAATTTTTACTTAAGTTATATTATTTCCAAAAATATTTTAGAAAACTTCATTGGCCAACTATACATTTGGGTCCAAAATGAGCTAACAGATGGCAACTTTTTCTCCAAACACTTTTACTTAATACTCTATTTTTATAAACGATCTTTTGGAACTATATTTACTTATTAGAGTGCTTTGTGCTATGTAAGCATCTACATGTCTTTTCTCTTCTTTTTCTTTTTTATAAACTTCAATGTCCTAAAAAGGTAAAAGAAAAAAAAGAAGATCTTGCCTTTTTGGTTGCAAGAAATATTTTGTTTTTAGATCATAAAATATATTTTTATTAACATATTTACAAATTATTGATTTGAAAATATTTCATACTATAAAACTTTCAAACATGTGCAAAGAAATAACTATAAGTAATACTATCATTAGTAGTTTACTTAAATAATATATATTCTTATAAATTTCTCCAAAGTCTCCATTTAGAAAGAAGCCACTTGCCTTACAAGTAAACTATGACGCTATTGTTCACATTCTTGATATAAAAAATATAACAGAAACTAGTATAACTGCATATCATATTTATTAAACAATTTCAATAAAGTAAAGTGTCATTATTTAACGTATAATTACCTAAAATTATATATAATAATATTATAATAATATTATTTATTTATTTAAACATAAATAGAGTATGGTAGTTAGTATTCTAATAGTATTGACAAGAATATAAAAAAAATTATAATATCTCGAAACCGACGACATGATGTATATAATTACTCACTGATGACATAGATGTATTAGTTTAATTACTTTTATGGGCCAAAACTCAATTTGGGATAAATATGGCATTAGTGTACCACTTCGGAAGTTTTTATGACATAAAAAGTTAGTTTAGGCTAAAAGTGGCATGGGTGTATGAGTTTGGAGTTTTTGGGATATTAGTTCCATGGATAATAATAATTTCTATCAAAATAATTTTTTTCAAGTTTATACATTTTCTCTTACATGTTTGTGACATGATAAAGTTAAAAATAAAGAAAAGTCACAAAAATACTTTGGCACAAAGAGTCCTCATTAGGTAAATAAGATTGAAATTGTCCTCTGTTAAGATTTTTTTAAATTATAAAATTTTGGGGAGAACAATAAGCCAAATGACAAAGTTAGTATGTTTTTCTTCAAACCTCCACTTTAGTTTTTTCTTTCTTTTTAAGATATAGATGGATAGATAGATTTCAATTAACCTGTCAAAAGATTTGTTTGACAGAGCATTAAAATTGAAAGTCCAATTCAATAAATGAACAGTAGACACTTGATCGTGCACTCTCTCCATCTTCCTCTTTTCTCTTTCGATTTACATGCAAACCAACATCCTTTCTCCCTCTCTCTTTCACTGCCGCACATCTGTTTTCTGTCAAGATTAGTCTTTTGATTAAGACCTAACCTAATTTCCCATTTTCATAATTTCTCATCAATCATTGCATATAAGAATTTACATGTCTCTTGGTATTTCTATTGGGATTTTCTTCTCCCTCAAGATTAGTCTTTCGGTTTGTGTATAGAAAGTAAGACATCAAAAGGATCCATTTTGTAAATCGATAATGATATACCTACAATAATCTGAATTTACATTAAACACCTCTCTCTCCATGTGTGTAATCTCTGGGGTTTGTAAATCTGTCAGTGCGGATTCGTTTGGCGTTTTCTTGTAATGACGGTGCGCTTGATTACTCCCTCTTCCTCCCTTTCCATCGCACATGCAGTTCCTCCGCGGGGAGCAGTGGTTGAAATAAGTGGATTTAGATTTGACTTTAATCTTCGGAGATCTTCGAAGACTTTAAGAAATTTGGCTTACACATGCATTTTTAAAGTCGAAAAGGTTGATGTTTTTTAGGACAGAAAGTTGAGCGTAGCGACAGAGAAGGGGAAAGCAGTCCTCCCAGTTGCATTCCATCATTTGCCAGTCACTTGGAGATGCAAAACCCCCATCCTTTTTCAAAAACATATCTAATTGTGGATGAATATAATATATTCCAGTCACTAGAAGACAAATTCGCCTCAAACAGTCTTCTCTGCCATTTATTTGGTTACTATAATCATCCATTCTGTCACTAAACGTTTTTCTCTACTAGTGATTGATACAAGATAAGTACCATAATTATTAATCTGCCGAACTAGTATATTTAGCATGTTCTTTATTCGCTTAAGCACACTAGTAATTTTCATGATTTCATTGTTAAAAAGCCTTATTCTATTCGAGAATTATGAAGTATGGAATTATGATCCATTTAAGTATATTATGGCATCATTCAATTTATCATGGCATTATAAATTTGTCATCATATTAGTACGAACACTTTGAGAAAATTCACCCCCTAAGTTAGCTATTAAGATGGAAGAGCCAACAACCACAAAATCGGGTATCAAAGTTCCATACCTTGATATGGGATCCAAGTTTCATGTTCTCAGAGTCTGGGAATCCACTATAGATTAACTGTGTATTGGTCTTTCATTAGTGCTAAACATAGCTTTCTTGACCATTTAATGAACCTCAAGGGCATAAATTTATGATACTGCCTATGAATTTGGGCCATCATATGTGGAAAATGTTTTTGAAGGCAATACTAAGAAGACATTAGCTATCGTTATGTTCGTACATTTGTACACCCACAAGAATTATTGTTCTGTGTTTGAATGGAGATATGAATATGTATATGTTATAAGGTTAGTTTGCCGATTCACACTTCGAACCAACTTAGCATCATAAACTCCAAAAATCTCTCCATAGACTTCCATAGGCTTTAGAGACATGGAGGAAAATAAATGGGTGCTCAGAAGAAACTAATTTCTGCGTAATATTGTCATCCTTGCTACAATTATATGATGTAAGGATATTATAGCATTATGGACTTGCCGAATGTTTTGCACGACAATTTTAAACTACTATAATGCCTATATACTGCTAGACATACTTACAATGCATTTTTCACTATTCTATGCTTGTGTGATGTGTGACCATGCTACGTTAAATGTTCAAACAAGCGAGGGACATGAATAAATGCGGTGGCTTATTGGCATGTATACCTGAGCTTTTACTAGTTATGCCAAAACCAAATGCTTTGCCAGACGAATGGTGTAAACCATTAAGCCCATTACATTCAGAATGGCGGATGGGGAAACTTAATGCGTTTACTCATGAAGCAATCAACCTTCCGTTCCTTATCGGAGAACAAAGATTTATCGTGAGATGGATCTCCTTTCTTGACACTTAGTTGCAGTTGTCGTTCTGCTGATGGATTCTTAAGGGGAAAAAATGAAGATGGGCACCATGTGCAAGGTAACAGTACCCATAATATAGCAGGTGTAAAATCAAAAACTTGAAAATCCTCAGTTAAGATTCGAGTACTAACATTCTAGCAGCAAATATGTCATAAACCGTGGCAATGGATGAGGAATTTGGAAAGCAGATGTCTGAACTGCTCTCAAAAGATATGGTTAGAGATGCTTGAGTCCGGACTCCAAGCCCACCTCTTATGGTAATTAACCAAGCAAAGCAGGTGCCAGAGAAAACAAGAACGACGATAGACCGTCATCAGCTCAAGAAGGCAACAAAGTATGATGGGTATAAAATTCCTAGGGCGGGAGATCTCATAAATAAACGAGTCTTTGACAGCTTTCAATATTTTATTAATTCGGTCTGAAAAGTGGTTTTTGGCATGTAAAGAAGGAAGAAGGCTCAATTCCATTAGCCACCTTTGCATGGATGAGATGTGTTGTTAAAACTTTGTACGGGCGTAGGTAGTTTTATTTTGACCGAGTCCGTTGCTTACTTGGAACACAAGCCGGCAAGTAGTCCATTTAACAGCAGCTGTTGTTTATATATACTTGATCCATCTTCACTTGACAGGGGAGGCCAAATCAATAGAGAAAGGTTTCTTTTCAATACTTACTCTCTTGGTAATTTAAGTCTCCCGTGTACCTCGTTTGTGTGTCCTTTACAATCTGTGAGTGAGGAGTGCTAGTTGAAAGCCTCACCAACAAGTAGAGGCTTTCCGGAAGTATGGAAGAACCTCTAACTACTGGTGACGGGTTTGGAACTCGGAGGCTGGAGCTTGGTGGACATAATCGCTTGTCCAACGAAAGCAAAGCCGAAGGTAAACGAAGGCACATTAGACCATTAGGTTGGGCTTTTGTTAAGCAGAAATAGTTTGTAACTGAGTATTACAAGTTTTTCATAGTAGGTCAAAGAGTTAGAGGTCTTAACAGCACGAGTTATTCATGACCGATTGTCCTAATCTTGAGTGTTTATATATAGATCATGGAACAAGCAACAATTCAATAATGAGATAATTAAATTCTCCAATTGTTGATATTCTACCAAATTCAACAAATATTTTATCAAAGAAACTAGAGTCTCATTCAAAAAATTCGGATAAACTGTCTCCAAGAGAGAGTAAGTTTAAGGAATGGTTTCTTAAGGGAAAACCCTTTAGGAATTTGTTGCAAGTTCTAAATACCAAAAAGAGGAACAAAGTAGAAAATTTCATTGTAAGAGAAAAAAAAATGCAATCCCCGAGGGGTAAATCATCCTTTAATTTTTATTGGCACGAGGTAACCGTGCTCATATTCACTACGTGTGGTGAATAGTTTTTCAATCAAGAAAGCATTACATTAGCAAAAATTTGTTTGTTTCATAAAAAATTGTCTATCGAAAAACATTTTTCTCATTTTGGTAGTTGTTGGATCACTTGGTAAAATGACTCATGAAAATCTTATTTTAGTCAATAAAAACTCTTAAATTTAGGGAAGAAATTTACTCTTTTACAAATCAAATTTAATTTACCATCATGCAACTAAACCTCAATCTATGTACTTAAGTCCTCGGCGGTCAAGCTTGAACCTTGATGGTCGAGCCTAGGTCAATGGTGGCAAGGTCCTAGACATCGGTGCTCGACCATGAGTATCCTAAGATTGGGCCCAAGACCCATGCATTCTAGATTGAGTTCCCATCTCTCAAACTCAAGACCTTATATATTTGAGATTTGTTTTTCCTCAAATATATATTCGTAATTTTCTTAAAACTAATGTGAGAATAGGATCCCATATTAAATGTGGAAATACAGCCAAACATAGCAAAATTAATTTATTTTTCTTGAAAATAATTTCCTATGCGGGAAATAAAGAGAGAATAAATGAAAGTGCCTCAAAGAAAGCGGACTTTTATCTCAATGCTCCGTTGGAACGGTATGTACAAACAGTCCCACCTTCCACTCCACTCCATTCCATTGCAGACTACAAATCCTGATCCTGTTGTTGACTGACGAAGGCCTCGTTACACCAATCTCTCCTTGCCCAAATTAGCAGTAGTCTCACTCTCACCAGAAGATTTAACCGGTTTCAACACACCCCTACACATCAATTGAGCCCTCCAAAAGTGAAGCAACAACGCACTCGTGTAGATGTAACACTTGTTGGGCAGGCACATAATCTCTCTCTCTCTCTCTCTCTCTCTCTCTCTCTCACCCCCCCCCCCCCCCCCAAAAAAAAGTTGCACTGGCATGGTGAAATGGCCGATCAAAGTGGTGGCGGTGGCAACAATGTGATGATGAGGGACTACAGGAAAGGGAACTGGACTGTGAACGAGACCATGATACTGATAGAGGCGAAGAAGATGGATGACGAGAGGCGGACAAAGCGGAGCGAGGAGAGCGGCGAAGGAGTAGGGGGAGGGGCAGGAAGAGGGGCCAAGCCCTCGGAGCCAAGGTGGAAGTGGGTGGAGGACTACTGCTGGAGGAGGGGGTGCTTCAGGAGCCAGAACCAGTGCAACGATAAGTGGGACAACCTCATGAGGGACTACAAGAAGGTGAGGGAATACGAGAGGCGCAGGACTGGCGAAGGGGAGGAGGAGGCTGCCTCTTATTGGAAGATCGAGAAGAGCGAGAGGAAGGAGAGGAACCTGCCCACCAACATGTTGCCCCAGATATACGAGGCCTTGGTGGATGTGGTGGAGAGGAGAGCAGGAGGAGGAGGAGGAGGAACTCAGAGGGCCGCCGCCGCTACTTCCGCCTCAGTCACCGCCTATTCTATCGGCCACCCGAATCCCGACGCCATTGTTAGCACTGGTTATGTGGGGGAAACGCCCATTCAGCCTCCCTTGCCTCTGCAGACGCATGTCTTGCCAGGCCCCCTCGTGCCGGCATTACTGCCTCCTTCTCAGACGCCGGAGGCTCCTCCTCAACTGCCTCCCGCTGCCGCTTCTCAGCCACTTCCGACGCCAGGTATCTCTCTCTGTAAATATAATCAAACTCTATCAACCATAATTTTCTTCCTTTCAAAATCGCGCAGAATCCGAACCCAGCGAGCATTCGGACACGCCGGCTAAGAGGCGAAGGAGAGGAGGAGACAGTGGTGGAGCGACAAGCGAGGATCACCGCGAGCGGGGTGACATCGGGACCGCTATCTCAAGGAGCGCCTCCATCATAGCGGAAGCGCTCCAGGCCTGCGACGAGAGAGAAGAGCGACGGCACAGAGACCTGGTAGGCCTCCACGAGAGGAGGCTCAAGCTCGAGGAGTCCAAGACGGAGATCAGCCGACAAGGTGTCGACGGCCTTGTGGGCGCCATCAACAAGCTGGCCAATTCCATCCACGCTCTAGCGTCCAGTAGTAAGAACCCAACCTCTTCATGAGCAGCCCACATTCCAATCCGGTTCTGTACATATGAAAATCACAAAATGTCAGATGATCACCGTCAATTGATGATGATGGTGCCATCACTCCATTTCATTGTTGGTCGCTATTAGTCTGGTTTCATATGTAACATTTTTTTCTAATATGAATGAACAGGCACGTTTAGGAATTGGTCCTATGATGTTTTATCAGTGGATAATTCTTTTCCTAAGTGAGTGAATTAACTGGAGGGATTGCCATATCAGTATTTTTTTCCATATATGTTGTATGCTACATTGCAAGTTCTGCAGAAAGAAATTGGGTGTTACCAACTTCACATTTTGGGTTTAGAGTTCCTACTTCCGTTCAATGCCACACCTGACGAGAAGGGCAGAAAGAAAAAGTGGGGTTTTGGAAGAAGGAGCGAGGAGATAATGCACGGCACGCGCTGTATTGGCGCGTGGTGAGAGTGAGAGCTGGCTCGTGTATCATTTATGAGGCAGAAATATGAGAAATTTTTGCGACTGAGCAGCACTGACAAGTACTCTGAAAAACAGGTATGGCACTTCCAAAAAGGACTGGTCAAAGGCGACCGGTCAATGACTCTCTGATGATGCCTTTCCTCATAATTACTAGATTGCCATTAATTTATTTATTTACTTTTGGCTTCCTGCTGGTGGGGTGTTGTCTTGTTGCGTTTTGCGTATCCTCGTGGTGGAGGGGCTGAAGCAAAAAGCCTTTGGTTTGGTCCCTCCTTTTATTTCCCACTTCTTACTCTCTGAAATGAAATGGAAGGTCATTATTGGCTCATTGGGTAGCCTGGCTCTGTGGTTTCTGACAAAAGGGTGAGAGCCACAGTTTGTCGATTTTGCCCTTTGAGGAGATCCAGCTGGATTTTGTGGGGGTACTCTGGTAATTTCGTGGTCCAAATTCTTTAATTTTTTTTTCTTTTTTGGCAAGTGTAGTGGGCCGACTACTACATTTTGAGAACATGGTTGTTCTGGAAACTTGATTTAGCTCCTTTCTTTTGTATAAGTAAAGACGCAGTCGAAGCCATTGTACCTGCTAGAACTCTCTTAATATCTAGGACTGAAATAAGCTCCCACAACCTTGGTATGCATTTTTCAATGGCCAAACACAGATGCATGAGATTCACAAGATTCGTTTCGTTTTTACATTCTGCCAAATTAATTGTCATCCTCACTTTTCACATTAGTATCATTGCATATATATACATATATATATTTTTTGTCTTCCATTCCATTACTTGGCATAGCTATATTCATGCCATTTCCTTTGACTCTCTCTCTGCGACGTAGTCCAAGGCCTTGTTGAGTGCCTGATTTTAGGTCCAAAGAGTCGTATATAGCCTTAGCGGGGCTCTCACCTTGATCTAAGGTCATCAATGATTGTTAATGACTTTGCCATAGAGTTTGTCGGTGCTGTGGTAAGAAATTGTTAGAGAGAGCGGGAGAAAGAGGATACGAGATGCAGGAATTGAGGATGAACCTCACAACGAGAAGCTGAGGTGATGGCGAGTGTACTGCTGGTTGCTCACTTAGGGTTTGGATTGATTTAATGATTTTGGTTGTTTAAGGACATAACAAATTTGGTAGAGGCATTCGGGAAAGAAAACTTATGATTTTGTAAATAAAGTCGCAACTAATGTCATGTGGAAAATGATATTTACAGTCAAAAGCGAAGGTAAAGTTGTACTATTTGAGATAAGTGATGATGGTTTTTCTAATTTATTTTTATGTTATTCTTTTTTTTCTTTTATTGATGAGGTAATCGACATCCTATTTTGATTCCATATGTGTCCAAATTTTTGCTAACGCAGTATTGCCAACCTAAAATCGTGGAAACTCTGTAAGAGAACATATCAAATGATAGTGCGAAGTAGAATCATCTATATTATCACACCAAGAAAAAACCAACTATGTTAAGATCTGAATGTAGAAAGCAAAACTGGTGAACTTTACCTGAAGGAAAAAAAAAAAACTGCCGTTTGACGTGAGACCCAAACCCTTATTTTCGACTCTAATATTAGAACGAATGTGATGAAAATCTCTCTATTTTCTATATTCTCGAAATAGATTATCGTGACCACTTCATAGGCGCACCATATAGCGTTTGGCTAATGAATTACTAAGTTTAACTTAGCTTGAGCTCTCTCAAACTCATATCAATTTCAACTTAAGTTAAGGTTTTTATCATGTAATATTGATTTCATTTTAAGTCGTCACTAATCTATTTTAGGTGGGTGGATTAGAAATCCAAGTAAAGTATTGGAAGATATACTTTACTCCTATGAATCAGAGACTATGAGTACGGGGACTTGATTACACTAGATCACTCTAACACCCTCTCGGTACCTTTTCTTTTATTTCAAAAAATATTTTTGCAGGCAGCTTGAATTAATTTTTACTCTACTCGCTAACATATGAAGTGTTCAAGCGGGTGTGCAAGCATTAATATAAACACTCAATAAAGCAGCAAATAAAGTACAAGCATAAGCTAACAAAGCAAGCTAAATGATTTTTTTTGTTTTGTTATTATCCTAACATGCAAATTAACTAAGTATGTAAGGATGTAGCTTTAATTTTTTCTTTTGGGAATTTCACTTTTATATATACTACGCTAATGTGCAATGCATGTAATGAAGAGTCACACCTATATGTGAATAACCTAATATATTATGCAATTCTAAATTAAACTAGTACACTTGACATGTGACGCAACCAAATTAATTGAAAATATGTAATTATCTAAACGACATGCAAATGATATTTTTGATGTTTTTCCATTTATTAATATAATTTCGAAATTAATAAATGCATAAATTAAACATGCTACTCACTTAATATAAGAATACTTTTTTTGCTAAAAATCTGAAATTAAATGAATATGAATTCTAACCTAATATGAGATGTATTGTATAACCCTAGATTTTTAATTCTAATATCAATTTAATGTATTATTCTAACATGATATGATATTTTTATGGCCCAGACATGCAATTTCTAGATGACATGGTAATGGTGAAGCATGAAATTTATGTGCCTAATCTTTATATGACATGCAATTCCTAGCGTACAAACTATATGACATGTGCATGGGTTTGACATGACTTATGCTATTGACATGCATATGACATTTTTTTGTATCTTTTAAAATTCAATGTGCGATTGTAAATTAGGAAATAAATCATAATAGGTAATGCGTATCACTCAAAACAATCTAGTTAGACATGAGAAATCTTAGCAATCGAATATTCAAGTCAAACTAGGAAAATATATTTACCTAATTTTTGGATATTCTTTCCAAATTCAAACAGATTGCAGATGATGAATCATAATTGCTAGCGATGATGCTTGTTGGTGAGGTGGCCCACAGCAGTGAGTCGGTGAATCTCGCGATGAGGGGCTTCTCCACAAGAAAACAATGGCTATTTTCTGGTGTGAGACTTGCCCATCACCACACACACAAACTCTTCACATTATGGTCAGGATAAGAACACCATAAGTGTCAAAAGTTGTATACGGCGCTCACTTCAATGCCAAATGTTTCAAAACGCTCACTTTAGTGCCACTTTTTCAAAAAAAAAAAAAGAATTTGCAAGTGCTAAATCCAACGTGGCTTGTCGGAAGTGTCAAATAATACTAAAAAAGTCAACGTCGGTGAGAGAGGGGGTTGCGCTTCAAGGTTGATTTCTCCCAAACAGCTCAATGCCGGTGGCTGAGGCCGGTGTCTTTGTGATTGTAGGACTCCAAGCTATCAATTGGGGGTGGTGGCAGTGAGTGGGTCTCACTAGAAAAGGCACGGTGGCTACAAATAGTAACTCCGGCGAAATAGAGACAAATCACGATTCGAGGTGAAATCTGTGATTTCTCGACCAAATCAATTGCCAAAAGGGACATGGTAGAGCTTATGGAACACCCAGGGATGTCATAGAAGCGGTGTTTTGGCATGGGCATTGCCTGAATGACCAATTTTCGGCGAGGAAGAATTCTAGAATTTTTGGAAAATAGGGGAATAACAATTTCATGGGAGCTTCTTTCAGAGGCTCTCGACGGCAACAAAGGTGGAAAAAGAGGCGGAGATCGGTTGTTACTGGTAAAGGATGTTTCAAGGAATCCAACGCCACCAATGGTGCATCAAACAGAGGTCGAATGAGGGAGATATGGAGGTCAAAAGAGGAAGGATTCACTTGGGGTGAAAATAGGGACTCGGCTCGCATGAGGAGGAAAACGACATGATTGGTAATTTCTCGACCAAATCAACTGCAATAAGAGACATCGTAGAGCTTAAGGAACAACCAGGGACGTCATAGATGCAGCAATTGGGCATGGGCATCGCCCGAATGGCCAATTTCCAATGATGAAGAATTCTAGGATTTTCTGGAAAACGAGGGAATAATAGCTTTGTGGGGGCTTCTTTCGAGGGCTCTCAATGGCAACAACGGTGGCTAAAGAGTTATATATTGGTTGGGACTGGTAGAGGGTGTTTCAAGGGATTGAACGCTGCCAACGGCGCGTCCAACGGAGGTTGGAGGAGAGAGATATGGCGGTCGAAAGATGAGGGGTTCACTCGGTGTGAAAACATGGACTCGGATCTTGTGAGGAGAAAGACAACGTGATCGGTGATATATTGATCAAATCAACCACAACAAGGGACATGGTAGAGCTTAGGGAATACCCAAAGACATTATAGAAGCAGCAGTCTAGCATGGGCATCACCGGAATGGCCAATTTCCAGCGATGAAGAATTCTGTAAACTTCTCTCGGGGGCTCTCGGCAGCAACAACAGTGGCTATAGAGGCGAAGATCAGTTGGAACTGATAGATGGTGTTTTAAGAAATCCAACACCACTAACGATGTGTCAAACAAAGGTCAGATGGGGGAGATATGGTGGTTGAAAGAGGCGGAGTTCACTTAATAATTTACCAATAAATAGGTTTGCCACGTGGAAATTTTTTTAATAAAAAATGCCACGTTGAATATATTTTTATTTAAAAATGCAACATGGATTTTTCTTATTATTTAAAATGATAATGTGGCACTTTTTGGCCAAAATTTTCGCCGTTGGCACTTGCAAATTCATTTTTTTTTCCAAAATTGGCACTAAGTGAGCATTTTGAAACTTTTGGTACTGAAGTGAGCGTCGTACACAATTTTCGGCACTTCTGATGTTCTTACCTCCATTATGGTCTGGAACGCCATAGCTGCTCGATGTTGTTACGGAGTGTATCGAAAATAAGATACACGAAACCGAAAGTGCTGGAACGTTGGGAAGCTTAACCAAGGCCGTTGAACTGGAGGAGCACCGGCGATCCGCTCATGAATGTCCATGCGTTGAGGGAGCTTTACGTGGACAATTCTTTTGAATGAGTTTTGTATTTGTGTTCTACTCTTTTTCTTTTTTTATCCCCTCATGCGGTCTCTCTCTCTTCTCTGAGTTAATGGGGTGCATTTGTTCCAGCCCCCTACTTCTTGTCTGAAATTTTTTGTGCCCTCCCTTTCTTTCTTTCTTTTTTTCTCTCCTCTCCCCAAATTTCGGTTGTGCTAGATGTCCCCAAGTTGCGCACGCCCTTTCTCTTGCTCTCTCTATTCTTCAGCAGGTGAGCTGGTTCTCCTCCAAAGAGTTCTCCCTTGTTCCTTTTATATTGTTCATCCAAACACACAAAAAGGAAAAGTAAATTCACCAACATCTTCCCTTTCCTTATCTCCTTTTGCTCGATAATCTAATTAGCTTGTCTCTCCCATTTATCTAATATTCCAATATTTTATTTGATTGCGCAATATGTGAAAATCATCCAATGAATTTGCGATAATAGCATCTTTCATAACTTTCCTTTGTGATTTTTGAATTTAGCCAAGTTTTGTGTACTCATGAACCCATTCGTAAGTTATGCTTAGAATCTTTATTGATCCATGCAACAGGCGAACTCCTAATGCAATAAAGATTAGCCCTTATTTTCTAAAATTTAGGTGTCACCATAGATTAACACTTGTGTGCTATATACGTACATTTAGTTTGAATCTAAAACACTCCATAAAAGTATATGGTTTACGTGATGTAGATTTTATTATTTCCATTTAATCCTTTTTTTATCAACATTCCTTTTCACAAAATGGTTATTGCAGTAGTTTAGGAAAGCCGGCATCGATCTCGGGATCACTCTGATTGACAGTGTAAATTAACTGCAAGATCACTTAGATCGGTCGCATGAATCAGTCACGGAACCGTGGTACCAAACCTAAGAATTGGCCTCGAGATTGGTTGGATTGATCGTGAGGATTGATGATGGAACTACATATATCGGTCATGGATCGACTGAGAACTCTTCATGTGAAAGTGCTAATGCTTACAATTAATGCAGAAATATAAACAATTAAGCTTTCAGAATAATAAACAGAGTAAGGGAGTAAAGAGAATTGAACACAAGATATATAGTGGTTCGGCTTAGATCAAACCTACATTCACTCTCCCACAGTAACAGCCTATTAGTTGGAGTCCACTATGAATCAAAAGAGTTACAATCTCAATATCTAAGCTTCTTAGCTTCACACTCACGAAGCTTGTGTGTCACACTCTTTTAAGTACAATTAAAGCTCTCACAGATTCAGACTTTAGGAAATGTAGTCTCACGTTCTACAGCACAACTCAAGATATCTCCCTTAAATACTCCTTCATGCATTCATGGCCGTTGGTACTTTCTAAAGGAATTCTTCCAATCTACCCGTTGGACAAAATCAATCAGGAGAGTTCAAGCTATAGATAGAAACATACAGAGAATTTGTTAATCCCGATCGCCCATTCAATCAGGATCTTCAGTTTCCTTAAGTGAACACTTGCTCCAAGTAATTGATTGTTTCCATAGATACAATAATCAAATCCAATCAATCAATAAACTGTCGAAGATCCATATATATCAACCCATACTTTCTACTTCAGATCTTCGTGAGAAAATGATAAGATCAACAAAGTCTGTAACCATTTAGACTTAATAAGAACCTGAGTTTGACTTCCCCATACTTTGACAAAAACTGACCACTTCAGACTTTGGTAAAGTATGACCACCTCAGACTTTTGTCAAGTTTTGTCATTGTTAAAACAATATAAAGAGTCTTCAACAATCTCCCCCTTTTTGATGATAACAAAACCATCATGCATATTTAATAATATATGCTGCAACAAAAACCATTAGCAATACAAACTACAATCTGCATTAGAAACATAGTTAGTCATCAAGGTAGTAGCAATATGTAAAATTCATCATATCAACCAATTCATAAACAGATCCAAAACAAGTTTAAAAATTCTGTTCAAAATCTCAAACTTCAAAATTAAAAATCTGCCTATTCTCCCCCTTTTTGTCATCAACAAAAAAAATCTAATCAGTATGAGGGACACGAAGGAGTTGAAAATTGTCCATCGATCGTACAATATGCTCCACTGGAGCAATATCTTGCTATAACCGTGTGATATCTCCAGTAGTAGGCATCTGATCTAAACGCTGATTGACTGATTGCTTAAGTTGCTCAACAGTCTGTGCCAAAGAAGAATATTGAGCTTAAAGAGCAGATAGTAAAGAAATAATCTTTTTAGAACGATCGATTGGAGCAAAAGCAATAGTTGTAGGCTTTGTAGTACCAGCTGGACCACTTTGTTCCTTTGGTTCCAACCAACTCCCCCTGTCTCTAAACCAAGAGACTTAAGAGACTGAGAAACACTATGTTCTCGACGAGGGGACTTAACAACCTCTACCTCAATTGCTAAAGGCACTAGTATATCAATATTTTCCAAGGGTGGACTGTGCACTTCCTCCTCTTCAATCTCAGCTTCTTTCTTCACAACCTCAGCTTCCTTCACAGATTCTGTCTTTTCAAACTCTGCTTCAACATCCTTTTCATCATCTTCCTCTTCAGCTTGAAGAATAAGAGAGCGTTTCCTCTTTTTATTCATCAGAACAGTTTCTTCTAAAGGTTCCTTGCCCTTTCTCTTCACACCGGAAGACATGACTTCGAGGGACTCACTTGAGGAGTCAAATTTTTCAATCGCATTTTGGCAGCCATGTTCTTTCCAATAGTCAGAGATATGAGCAGGGTCTTACAGAGAGGAGCAAGAATTGGAATGTTTAGATGATGAAAAATCTGTGTAATCAAAAGAGACATAAGGCAACTGACCTTTATCCTTCTGTGCCACCTTATACATTTGATATAGAATCACATAGGGCAAAAATATCATTGTTGACCGAGTGATTCCATACATCAGTCGTGCCTCAGATTTAGACACATCAGTTTTAGAGGTAGCTTTAGGCTTCAGTCAACTGATGATAATCTTGTGCAGGATGGCATTGAATGGAGATAAGCGGGAATATGTAAGAATACCTTTGCCAGACTGATTTGTTGCTAGGGCTACTGTCACTTCCTTATCAGTCACTGTTATTGGAAGAAAGCCAGTTCGGGGAACTCCAAGAATATCAGCAATGACATTGATGTTGACAGTATTGAAAATTTTAGTGTATGTCGATTAGGAAAAGACAAGTTAGGGTAGAAATAGGTAATTAATTCCGCATAACTTGGAGCAGTAGTTGAGTAGAACTTTTCGATACCAAGGCGGGTAAAGTGGACCCCTAGACTGACGTTGATAGATGCAAGGTAGGCAAAGTCAACAGTCCGAGGATTCATCACTCCTCGTTTTAACAAACTTTTGTATACTTTTTGATGCTCTTTTGAACGAAAAGGAAAATCACTTGCCACTGATTGACTGACATCAAACCCCTGAGTTAGCTTAAACTGCAAAAACAGTTTCTCATTCTCATCCTTGGGTTCATGAGGATGAGAAGCACTGAAACGAGGGTCAAGTGGAAAATTTCTCCTTGCTTTATCTGCGGTGCCAGGTGGAGCAATCAAAAGTCTCTCCATTTCTCTCAGAAAAACTTGTTGATTACCAAAACCACTATCATGGAGAAACTCATCAATAGTGGTCATTACACTACCACCTTTCTTCAGAGTCTGATAAAGCTTGTAAATAAACTTAGGATTACGTTTTTTGAGTGGAGGAGCGCTACTTACTAGTTCAATAGAGAAGTCCTGTCTTGGTCCCTGAGCAGTTTCCATTGAAACAGGAGTAGACACAACATACAATCCTTCGTCCTCTGTGAGATCAAAATGCGTCGGACCAGAACTTGTGCTGAAATTCTTGTTTGCAAGATGAGAAGACTTCCGTGAAGTAGACATTATGCAATCTGGAGAAATTTTCTGTCTCTTTTGAAACAACGAAAGACGAAAACTTTTGGAAGAGAAAAGGGAGGCTAGGGTTTTCCTTGAAAAGTCACGATTCATTTAAACGAAAACCGCAATGAGATATAAGCGAAAATTTTGAAAATTGCTAAAATAAAATTCTCAATCAAACAGACAGCTTATTTAAAAAATAATCAAGCATATTTACAAAACTAGTATTAGTTCAGAAATCGTACATTTTCGATAACTTACCAAAAGTGTCCTTAAGTGGGAAACATAAGATCTGAAGATATAAAAGCTATTATTTTTTACGATCTGAATATTTGTCAAGTCCGATTTATCTGAGTCTGATCTAAGAAGAGAGAATATTCAACTTGCTTCTGATGAACTCAAATGAACGTTTATTCAGAGGCTTGGTAAATATGTCTGCCAGTTGATTCTGAGAATCAACAAAATGAAATTCGACACCAGTAATCTTCACATCTTTCATTTGAACATGATCTCTGATGAAATGGTGTCGAATTTTAATATGTTGTGCTCTAGATTGAAGAATTGGATTCTTAGTTAGATCCATAGCACTTGTGCTGTCACAACGGATTTCAACACAATACTTTCTAATTCCAAAATCTTGTAGTTATTGACGCATCCAAGGGCTACATACTCAGATTCTGCTATTGACATTGCGACAGTGTGCTGCTTCCTTGTCAACCATGAAACTAACATATTTCCAAGAAGCTGACAGTTTCCAGTAGTACTTTTTCTATTAACTTGACAACCTGCCATGTCAGCATTAGAGTAACCTAAAAGTATGAAATTGCTTTCCTTTGAATACCAAAGATCAAACTTTATGGCTGTTGAGATATACTTGATAATACGTTTGACAGCAAATAAGTGTGATCTTCTGGAATTCGATTGAAATCTTGCACATAAACACACACTAAAAAGAATATCTGGTCTAGAAGTAGTGAGGTATAATAAGGATCCAATCATGCTTCTATATAATTTCTGATCAACTTTTTCTCCTTCTGAGTCATTCTCAAGTTTTGAAGTTACTATAATTGGAGTTTCAACCTTCTTGTAGTTCTCCATTCCAAACTTTTTGACAAGATCCTTCACATGTTTTTCTTGATGAACAAAAGTACCTTCAGGAGTTTGTTTCACTTGCAATCCAAGGAAAAAGGTTAGTTCACCCATCATGCTCATCTCGAATTCCTTCTGCATGTCCTTAGCAAAGTTCTCATAAAGAGTTTCATCAAGAGAGCCAAAAATAATATCATCAACATATAATTTTACTAACAGAAAGTTGTTGTCAGTCTTTTTGATGAAAAGAGTAATATCTACTTTTCCTTTCTCAAAGCCAGTTTGAATGAGAAAAGGACTTAACCTTTCATACCAAGCTTAAGGAACTTGTTTTAAACCATAGAGAGCCTTCTTTAGCTTGTAAACATGATAATGATTCTTAGAATATTCAAAACCAGGGGGTTTTTCAATATAGACTTCTTCTTGGATAACTCCATTTAGAAAAGCACTTTTGACATCCATATGATATAACCTGAAATCATGAAAACAAGCAAAGGTAAGTAATAATCTGATAGCTTCTAACCTAGCAACATGAGCATACGTTTCATCATAATCAATTCCCTCCTCCTAAGTATATCCTTTGGCTACCAATCGAGCCTTGTTCCTCGTTATCAATCTTCTTCATATAATTTATTCATGAAAACCTATTTTGTTCCAATCACAGACTTTCCTTTGGGTTTTGGAACTAACTCCGAAATATCATTTATAGCAAACTGTCTTAATTCATCCTACATTGCTTCTATCCAACTATCATCTGTTAACGCTTCCTCAACTTTCTTGGGCTCAATCTTTAAAATTAAAGCTATGGCACTTGACTTCTCTAGCTCTTCAGGAATAATAGGGACTTGAACTTTTGATCTGGTTTGCAAACCATCCTCAATGTTGCCAATTACATTATCCAAAGGATGACTTGTCTTGTGTTTCCAATTTCTTTGAACCCTTAAGCTTGAGGCTTCACCACCCAAGTCTTGTACTGGAACATCCTTACCTTCAGTAGACTCAATAACTTTTGAAGAGACGTTATATATTTAAAAAAGAACTTGATATGAAGGCTATAAGTATGTTTCATGAAATTTAACATATATAGATTCTTCCATTGTTTGAGTGCTCTTATTGTAAAATCTATAAGTCTTGCTTGTTGAAGAGTATCCCAAAAAAAATGTCTTCATTAGATCTACTATCAAACTTTCCAACATGGTCAGTAAAATTCTTGAGAATAAAGCATTTGCAACCAAAAACATGAAAATAAGAAACATTTGGCTTCTTATATTTGTAGATCTCATATGACGTTTTCTCCATCAAAGATCTTAAAAACACCATGTTAATAATGTAATAGGTAATGGAAACTGCTTTAGCCCAAATCTAGAGCTCACTTTGCTGTCAATCATTAGAGTTCTAGCCATTTCTTGTAAAGATTTATTCTTCCTTTCTACTACTCTATTTTGTTGTGGAGTATATGGAGAAGAAAGCATATGCTGTATTCTAAAATCATCACAGAATTTAGCAAAATCTGCATTCTCAAATTCACCACCATGATCCGATCGTATACTTGAGATCACATACCCTTTCTCATTTTGTACTTTCTTAGCAAACTTGGTAAAGTATGAAAAAGTATCAGACTTATTTGCTAAAAACAGTATCCAAGTTAAAAACAGTACCCAAGTATATCTTGAAAAATCATCAATAATCACCAGATAATAACTTTCACCACCAATACTTTTTGTTTGGTTTGATCTAAATAAGTCCATATGAAGAAGCTGTAGAACTCTTACAGTGGAGACTTGATTGATAGACTTGAAAGAATCCTTGATCTGTTTTCCTAGAGTACAAGATATGCAATCCTCATCCTTACGAAATGTTATTCTAGGTAGTCCTCGAACAAGCTATTTTGTAGAGATCTTTGCGATTTGTTTCAAATGTGCATGACCAAGTCTCCTGTGCCATAAGTCTGCTTCTTTCTGTACATAGATAAAACATTTAGGATTTTCAATATCCATATCCAATAAATAGATATTACCATGTTTTCGTCCAGCAAAAGTTTGAGAACTGTCTTTACTTGAAGCAAGACAAACTCCTTCTTGGAATTGAATTTTATAACCTGTATCATAAGTTGACTGATACTAAGCAGATTATACTTCAATCCTTTAACCAAATAAACATTGTTAATGGATAGCTTTCCAATCTTCACTGTTCCACAGCCAATAATTTTCCCTTTGCTGTCTCATCCAAAATCCACTTTCCCTCCATCAAAACTTTCTAAACTAACAAAGTAACTTGGATCTCCAGTCATGTGCCTCGAACATCCACTGTCAAAATACCACTTTGATTTGATTTTGGACATTCCCTGCAAAACAAGAAACTTATTTCTTTTTAGGCACCCAAAGCATCTTGGATCCTTTTGTGTTAGAGCAAAACAATGATGTTTCCCATCTCTTGTTGATTGGTTTCCTGAGCTTTGGACAATCTTTTGCAAGATGACTGGAGCAATTGCAAATAGAGCACTTAAGAAAATCTCTCCCAACAGGTTTTATAACATTTTTCGAAAATGGTTTTCGTAAATTCTTTTTGAAGGCATTTTCTTCAATCTCTCTTTGACTTTAGGAAAATCTATCAGAGGAACTATTTCAGGAGACATTCCCAAACCTTCTTTTTTAAAATAAGGCCTTTGAACTGAAAGAATTTTCTCTAATTTTTAGAACCGAGAGAAAACTTCTTTTTAATACAAGAAATTTCTCTTTTTAAACAGACATTCTCTTTTTCAAGAGAACCGGAATTTTCTTTTGAGATCAACAAATCATTGTTCAAACAATCAAAATTTTCTTTCAAAGAAACCTCCTGTTGTTTAAGTATCAAGTTTGCTTTCTTTAGCTCAGAAATCTCCTTGAAAGAGGAGTCCAACTTGGTTTGATATGCCCTTTCTTTTGACAGTTGTAACAAGTAATTTCAGCATAAATATTTCTTTCATCAGATTGTCTCTTCTGAGAGTTTGAATTCTTCCAAGAGTTGGAGCCCTTCTAGTTTGATTTCCTTCCATTCCTATTAAATTTCTTGAACTTCTTAATGAAAAGAGCCATTTCTTCTTCATCAAGATATCCATTTGAACCTGCATCATCAGAAACAATGCTAGATTTTAAAGCAATTGATTGTTTACCTTTGGGCTCATCATTTTGATTAAGGCTTTCCACTTCATAGGATTGAAGTGTTCCAACAAGCTCATCCACTGATAAAGGCTGAATCCTTTGAGTTTCTCTAATTGAAGTCTTGATATGATTACATTCCTATGATAATCCTTGTAAAAGCTTGTTGACTTTCATAGGTCCAGTAATTGGTTGTCCTTGATTTGCAAGGCCATTAACAATCTCTGTGAACCTGCTGAACATGTCAGCTATTGATTCACTATGTCTCATTTTGAAAGCTTCATATTGACCAAGCAAGATATTCAGTCTTGTCTCCTTGACATGATCAGTTCCTTCACAAGTGACATTGAGTCTATCCCAGATTTCTTTTGCTGATTCACAAGAAGAAATTCTGTTTTACTCAGTAAGAGATGAGGCATAATAAAGAGAGTGAGTAGCCATGGAATCAATGTGTTGTCTCTTAGAGATCTCTGCTTGAGGTAACACTCTTGTTTCACTAGAATTGGTAGCAGGAATAACTCCCTGTTCAATTATCTCCCATTCCATAGGATCTTTTGATTTCAAAAAGACCTTCATTTTGTTTTTCCAGACACAGTAGTCATTTCCATCAAAATAAGGAGGTCTAAGAAAATGTTGTCCTTCCACAACACCTGAACCATTTACACTAGCCATATATCGTTAGCTCATAAATAATAACACTTCAAAAAAGAGCAACCTGGCTCTGATACCAAATGAAAGTGCTAGTGCTTACAATTAAGGCGGAAATATAAACAATTAAGCTTTTAGAATAATAAACAGAGTAAGGGAGTAAAGAGAATTGAACACAAGATGTATAGTGGTTCGGCTTAGATCAAGCCTACGTCCACTCTCCCACGATGACAGCCTATTGGCTGGAGTCCACTATAAATCAAAAGAGTTATAATCTCAATGTCTAAGCATTTCAGCTTCACACTCATGAAGCTCGTGTGTCACACTCTTTTGAGTACAATGAAAGCTCTCACAGATTCAGACTTTAGGAAATGCTCTCTCACGTTCTACAGCACAACTCAAGATATCTCCCTTAAATACTCTTTCATGCCTTCATGACCGTTGGTACTTTCCAAAGGAATTCTTCCAATTTACCCGTTGGACAGAATCAATCAGGAGATCTCAAGCTATAGATAGAAACATACAAAGAATCTATTAATCTTGATCACCCATTCAATCAGGATCTTCAGTTTCCTTAAGTGAACACTTGCTCCAAATAATTGATTGTTTCCATAAATACAATAATCAAATCCAATCAATCAATAAGCTATCGAAGATCCACTTATATCAACCCATACTTTATGCTTCAGATCTTCGTGAGAAAAGGATAAGATTAACAAAGTCTGTAACCATTCAGACTTAATAAGAACCTGAGTCTGACTTCCCTAGACTTTGACAGAAACTGACCATCTCAAACTTTAGTAAAGTCTGACCACCTAAAGTCTGACCACCTTAGACTTTGGTAAAGTTTGACCACCTCAGACTTTCGCCAAGTTTCGTCATCGTCAAAACTATATAAAGAGTCTTCAACATCATGCATTGGCCGTGAATCAATCATGCATTGATAGTGAATCAAATGTGGATTGATCGACAATCGTCCATGCATTGATTGTCAATCGATCTAGGAATGATATGAGAGTTGCCCATGTATTGTCCATGATAGGTCATGAGTCCTTCGAGGGTTGTCCATCGATCGTCCATGGATCAATACAAAAATCGTTCGAGGGTTATCCATGCATTGTCCATGGATTAGTCATGAGTCATTCAAGGGTCATTTGTGCCTCATTTACAAATTGATCGGGCATCATCTAAAGGTTGTATGGGCATGGATTGATTAAGGGTTGGTAGTACTCGACACAATAATAATATGAATCCAGCAAAGCTTTCCTCAGAATATGAATAAATCGAAACTCGAGATGACCCATTATGTCTAATCCTAAGGAGGCATTTTGATCAATCACTACTCATTATGAAAAACAAATGGACAAATGACATTAAATTGGATGACTAAAAAAAGGCGTAAAAAAACATCCATACCTTTCGGAAGCTAAAGAAAATATGCCAATGACATTGACACATCGTATGCTGACTCTTGAAACTCACTAAAAGGTGGGAGTCTAAAGGTTTAAGGTTCCCATTCCAATTAAATCAAAAAGAGTTTTCCCCACTCTGCGCTTTCGTCGAATAGTTCTCTTTGTCACTAATTGAAATTGATCACCATGAATCATGCAATCCACAACGTCTTACTTTTGGCACCTCCTATGAAATTGAAGTCGTGTGCGCAAGGTGTAGTGCTAAAGCGTTTACGAACATACACATCAATTTATATTCAAACAACGCTTCAATAACACCCACATATGCATAAATTCCTACACCTCCTAGCAAAACAAATTGGTTAACAAAACACTCCACTCCTTATGACTCCCAACCTGCAACAACATTTAACACATCATTAGTGAACTTACCTCCGTTTTCATGTTAGCATTGCATAAAAACATATTAGTTAACAATCAACCAATTTAAGTAGGCCCAAGTCCACAAATCCCAAGTAGAGTCGCTAAGCTGTCGTGACCTACTCGTCGACGGGAAATAGGTTTAGAGATATTGTTCGTAAGGAAATTCAAATTGGTGTCCCTAAAAGACGACTCGAGTATATCGTCTAATTGTAACTCGATTTGACTCATCCAATATAAACTTGGGCTCTCCTAAGCCCATATCTCACGCGACATTGGAAAATTTTACAAAAATTATTGTTATAGGAACTTATAAGGAGTCACCACTAGTCTATTAAGGTTGGTTAGAAATTGAGTGAAAGCACGGGAGAATGCTTCACTTTCTACACAACCAGAGATTTAGGAATAATGACTTGATTACACTAGTAAGTATATTAGGTCCATTCCATACCTAAGTTTGATTATCTTATTAACCAAAGTGTTTTCATGCAGTCTTTTATCCATTACAAGACTAGTCCACTAATTGATCATGCATCATCTTTTTTTATTAAATCCTAGCTATTTAACTATTTAATTTTTTAAATATTGGAAAATATTTTTTAATTTTATTTGCTAAAATATTATAAAAATACAATAATAAAAGGAAACCGGGCCGGGCTTTGAATCGGGTCAACTTGGACCAACCCAAACCCTCGAAATCAAAAAAGACCATAAGAAACTGGGTTAGGCTTGTAATGGGCCCAGTCTAGCTTCCCCTATCTTGGACCCCATGGCCAACAAGACACCCGACCCAACCTAGATCTTTTGCAGGAATGAGCCTGACTCACACGAGTGGGGTAGAGAACCCAACCAAAGATCTAGGCTTCGGGATTTTGGGCCTTGTGTGGGGATGAACTTGACCTGTATGAGTAGGTTGGAAAATCTAGCGAAGCTAGGGTTTGCTGACTTCTAGGCCTCATGTTAGCGCCCGTCTCGCCCCGGTCTTGAGCACATGGCAAGCCCTGATTATTTACGACGTCCCAGGTGGGTCGCTGGGATTCTCAAACAATCATAGATAAATACATGCAAAAGCAGAATACAATTTACAGCCCTTCCACAACATAATACTAACATCCATCATTCCCATAATCATACTTAACAATTACATTATCACCTACAAATACCAGTTAAATACAAGCCATTAAAAGGCTACGAGGAGAAAGCTAGTCCTATTAATCAATCTTATGTCCCATTAGACTTGAGGTTGATCACCATACCATACTTGTCTTCCTCATTGTCTAGGTCCTACCAGTCTACGTAACCACCCCAACCATCCTCAAGGCGCTCGGAGTGGAAGTCCATGGTTATTTCAGACATCCCAGCATACCTCACTGCGTACTGATGAGGAACCCAGGTATGTGCATTCTCATGCCAATCCTAAATCGTCCTCTCTTGCTCCTCCATAATCATCCCATTCGACCTAATTTCCTTATTTACAACCCATCCTGCGTGTTTTGGGCAAGCAGGTGCTTCTTCTTCTTCTTCTTTGTCGGAGACCGAGATCACCTCCAGTTCCTCTTTCTCGTGCTCCTCCTCCTCAAGATCCATGATTCATTCCTGAAATTGGTGTTGGTAGTGGTAGGGTGAGATATGGAAATATCTCAGTAAATTGACTCTAACCCAAAACTAGGAACATTACTATCCTAAGGTCCCTAATCATGTCTCATTTTTCAAGGGTCGTATCTTGGTCGATCCCTATCTCATAATTCTCGCATAGAGTTTAATCCTTTGTAAAATCCTTACAACTAGATAGGTCCCTTCACAATCTTCTTTCACTCTTCTCCATATATGAGTCAACGACTCATAACCGGGACTTGGCATTAAGCCCAACACAGCAGTTAGCCCAGTCGACCACAAGAGTAACATAAATACAAAGTAAATAGTGAACAAGTAAATAAATAAATAAATAAATAACCTTACAATAAATAAATTACATAATAATTAAATACTTAAGACTGTTCACAACCAACTTGAGACCTTAGCTAAGCCTCCCCGGCTCATTGTCGTTTTCCACATTCAATTGTCCCCCTATCGCCATCTTACTAGCAATTGGCTCATCGGCCACACCACTGATCCATTTAGTCATCAAATCCATGGCACAATATATCAAACCACAACTAGCCTTAATGTCCAATCAATAATTGGGGCCCACTACCCTATTTCCTCAGCTAAAAGCCAAAATCAAAATGAACCAGGGTTAACGACCACTCTGGTCGACTTACAAGAATGAAACGGTTCATCGTAGTCCTGTCGACACTGAATTGGGTCCCATCGACTTCCAATTTGATTAGGGCACATTGGCCTTCTAATCGGCCGAATAAATCTTAAATAATAATAATATCCAAAAATCCTTAATAATTTCTCATCGTCACTTTTGCAGCTTAGCTGCCACTAACCATGGTCCCGTCAACCATAAACCTTTGATTAGGTTCCTTGGTCACATAATCGATCTATTCCCTTGCCACTTCATTAATATTGTGTACTCGGCCATAATTGGCCCCATCCATTCGTTCACACCATCAAGACACCAATTGAATCCCCATCAACCTCAAATAAGTGATTATGGCTCACAGGCCACCTAATCGATCATTCTGATTCCTATACCATTATACTACATACATGGCCATAACTAGCCCCGTGTACCCAATCACATACTTAGGCCATACTATTTCTCCCAAAGTAATAGTACGCCCATAAAGGTTTAGAATCCACTCACTATTGTCTGTGCATCCCAAGCGGTAGCTCGCGCGACGCGCTTCTTGCACTTCCAATCGCACTTGGGCTCAATGTGGCTCTTCAAATCTTAGCTCGACACCACGGATGGGATGGTCCAACTGTGACATCCTAAAATTCGAGGATCTCACAAGACGACACTTGACACCGAGAATGATCGAAATGGAAAGAATTGAGCTTGGATCAAATTGAGCTAGTCACAAATGGACAGTTGGAACAAACCAAAGGGAAAGAAATGGAGGAAATTATGAAAACCCCGAAGACCCCGTCGTGAATCCATCGTCGCCCCGAGCTCTGTCCATCCATCTGAGACATTTGATTTTGAGGCAAAGGTGAAGTTTTCTAAACTATTCTTTTAATTTAGAAAACGGTGAAACCGAGATTTCAACATTTGAACTTTGATTTCAAAATTCCTAGAAATTGATTTTTTTCTAGTTGATTTTTACTCGACCTAAATTTTGAGTCTTAACCTTGAGACCGTTTAATAGACCCTTTGACCTTTAGATGGAGACGAGTAAACACAACACCGATATCGATCGACTAATCGACGCATCATCACCGTCGGCCAACCAACGCCGATCGGCCACGCCCACTCACCTTCGTCTCTTTGCCACTTATCCATCCACTTGTCCTCTTGCTTTATTGAATTTAGAAAAGGGGAAAAGAGACATCTTTTGGAAGGTTTGTGACACTTGTCACACATGCAAAAATGAATATTATACTTAAAAAAGAAAATAATATTTTAATGTGGGGAAATCTTATTATATCATATTTTAATCAAGGATTTTTATTAAATGAATTTTTAATCCTTTTTGACAAATGTCAAACGTGCACCACCTTTCCTCCTTTTCTTTCTTTCTTCTCTCTCTCCTCCTTGCTTGGCCGAATCTACCCCTTGTTTTTCTTAGAATTCGGCTACTTCAAGGAAGGAAGCAAATGTTGACTTTTCTTTGATCAACCATTTGCCACTTGGCAAGCATGCAAGAAATGTCTTAAGAATAAAAGGTTTAATTGAGAAACTTGCTCCCTACTTTTCTTGGTTTGTCTTTTACCTCTTGTCTTGGTTTCAATCTATTTTGGTAAAGTAATTGATGAAAATTTGGGAGCATTAACCGAACCATCCTTCTCCTCTCTTCTCCATGTTTCGACCACCTTAAATAAAAGAGAAAGGACAAGTATCAAAAAATAAGCATTTGACTTTGATTTGAAAACTTGGACATCTTGGAAAGAATCTTGGCCGAACCCCTCTCTATTTCTCTTAGACTATTCGGCCACTTCTCTTTAATTGAAAGGAAAATCAAGTTTTGAAAACCAATTGACATTTGTCATCCATGCAAAGGAATCTTGGACTTTGAAAATGGCATTTGAACATGTTGGATAGCCCTTGACCGACCACCTCTTCTCCTCTCCTCTTGGTTGTCTTCTCCTTGCTTGTTTCTTGCAATTGATTGTCTTAAACTTCCAAGGGAAGCCATCATGAAGACCTAGGGAAGGCCATGACCGAATCCCTCTCCCTCCTTTCTTCTCTTACTCTTGTCTCTTCCTCCTTGTCTTCTCTTCTTTGGAATCAAGCTATGATGACTCTTGGAAATGGATGAGCTGAACCCCTCTTCTTCTCTTCCTCTTGTCCTCTTCTTCTTGTTCTTTGTTCATTTAGAGTTTCAAAGGCCATCATGAAGGTTCTTTCTTGAAGATGGAGAAGCATGCAAGGGAAACTCTCTCTCTTTTCTCTTCTTTTCTCTCTTCTCTCCCTTGAAATGCGCCAGCCACCTCTCCTCTTCCCTCTCACGCCGAGCTCTCTCTCCCCCTCTTCTCCTCTTCTCCTCTTCTCTTGTTCATCATGATCTTCATCTTGAGAAGAAGGATGAACCCACTTGGCTTCCATGCACCAAAAAGGAGAAGGATTAGCCATCATTACCTATGGAAGAGATATCTTCTTCCTCTCTTCAAGGTGATAGCTTGCATAGCTCCACCACCTCCTCTCTTGGCCAATGGTTGCCGCCGCCCACCTCCTCCAATCCATGGATATGCAAGGGTGGCCAAGACTCTTATTTAAGCCACCCATTCTTCCTTCTATCTTTCACTTTGCTTCTCATTTGAATTACCAACATAGAGAGCTAAGATAGTGAGAGATTGAAACCGAGAAGGGCCAAGCTACTGCTGCCGTTCGCCGCCGTCCTTCGCCATTCGTCTAAGCCGAGCCGAGCCTCCACGGTCTCCATTCTTCTTCTTCTACTCCTTCTTTACTTGTCATCTTTGATCGTGATTTGAAAGACCACCATTCGTCGAGCCGAGACCAACGAACCATTGAGAACTTCTTCGAGTTCGAATCGAAACCGGTATAGGCAAGTGACCTCTTGTACATGGGCTAGGAGAGTCCTCGTCTCCTAGGATTTCTTTTCTTTGCTTTGAAACCAAAAAATGGGTCATGTTTTCACTAGATGACATGCATTTGATGATGGTGTGATTTCATGCATCGTAGGGCCACTTAGTGTTTCAAAAAGCTCTATGATTGCATTAGCTTTCAAATTAATTGGTTGCATGGATCAATGTTTAGCCGAGTCGGCATGGAATGGGACGTGTTCGTTGAGGCCGGATATTGATCTCGCTAGTGATCCAAATGTGAATGTGATGCTTGTGATCATGATGGTTACTTCCCCAAAGAGGTTGGGAAGCTTCGGATGATGGTAGGTTGGATCACATGAGAGGTGTTGCCAATGCTAGCCGGACGGATTGTCGTAAGATGCACGACGCCTCGAAGTGAGGATGCCTGGGTAGTTAGACTCGGTGGCTCCCACGTGACAGGTCGGATTGAGTTGTCTCCGATAGCAAGACGTCAGATGTGTGGAGGGTTCCTCCCTGGAGTAGGGGATGCCTCGAGAGAAGGTGGATCGGAATCTCTTGAAGAGAGATTACGCAATGCCTCTGGACGAGTAGCCCGGACTGAGCACCGGAAGCCTTCAGAGTGAAGGAGGATGTGATAGATGGATCACGATTTTCATGCATTGAAATGCTTTTTCTCATGATGAAATATTTTTGCAGGCTTTTGTGATAAACTTGCATCCGTGTGCTATGGTGTGATTTCATGAGATTGCGAGCATTTGCATGAGCCGTGTGATCCTCTTGGTTTGTGTGCTTGAGTGTTGCTTGTCTAAGCTTATGCTTACCCCGTGGATTACATTTTTTCTAGATTAAGCATGCCTCCAGTCCTGCGACCACCAAGGTTCTGCAGCGACATATATGAGAGCGAGGATGAGTCCGCGAAGGACTAGGTGTGGTTAGGACCAAGTTTGAGGAGAGCCGCCATTTTGATTTTGGTCATCATGTTGTTGTTTTGGATTGAAGCAACGTTTTCAAACTCCTATGCCATTTTGCTACGATTTTACATCATGCTAGGAGTTGTGTTATGATAATTTCAACTTTCATTTCCATGTAATCGGGGAAGAATGAAAGTAGCCCTCCTTTGAAGTATTATTTCAATTTCTATGTGTACTAGCTCCATCTTATGTTATTATGTACGGGTCGGGGGTTGATTTTAGCTTTTGAAAAGCTAAACTTAAATTTTAACCGCTTCCGCAATACTCTGATTTGGAAACAATTTAAACGGTTTCTTGAAGGATGTTAACGTGGGTTGTTTATTTTATCAAATGAAATGGGATTATATTTTATAACGAACTACGAGATCTCTTTTATTTGGAACGAGTTTTGTTTTTTATGGCAAAATGAAAGATCTCGACTCCATGTGACGTGACGTTACAACCCAACTTTGGTATCAGAATCTTCTATCTTTCGAAATGATTTCAAAAGAAGCCGTTATGTGTTCATTTATGAAAAACCCTAGGCTGGGGGACGTTACACCAGCTCCGTGACAGCCTTTGGACGGCTTCAGTGAGCATTGGCATCCCTTCGGTGAGGCCTCCAGCGGAGGCCCTTGGCCATGAGAGGTTCGCTAAACTCATCGGTGGTGGTGGCCGACGAAGAAATAGCTCCGATCATGCCGATTTCTGCCGAACAAACCCGGTTGGGTCATGGCTGGATTTGCCCCCCTAGGGCAAATCGTTGATGGCGACTAGCTAAGCTTTGAAGATGACTCCCTCAGGAGTTGATTGACTTCGATGGCAAAGGCTCAGGTGGCCGGATGAGGAAGAAACAACTCGGAGAAGATGGTGGCTCATGGCTAGGGTTTCCAAGGGAAGGGCTATTATTCGATGCCGATTTCTTCCAAACAACTCGGTATCGGTGGCTAAGACTGGTGTGGGTGTTTCAGGGGACGCCCAGATTTAGATTGGTACTAGAAGCGGTGGCTAGATCATGATGGTTACTTCCCCAAAGAGGTTGGGATGCTTCGGATGATGGTAGGTTGGATCACATGAGAGGTGTTGCCAATGCTAGCTGGACGGATTGCCGTGAGATGCACGACGCCCTCGGAGTGAGGATGCCGGGGTAGTTAGACTCGGTGGCTCCCACGTGACAGGTCGGATTGAGTTGTCTTCGATAGCAAGACATCAGATGTGTGGAGGGTTCCTCCATGGAGTAGGGGATGCCTCGAGAGAAAGAGGATTGGATTCTCTTGAAGAGAGATTGCACGATGCCTCTGGACGAGTAGCCCGGACCGAGCACCGGAAGCCTTCAGAGTGAAGGAGGATGTGATAGATGGATCACGATTTTCATGCATTGAAATGCTTTTTCTCATGATGAAATATTTTTGCAGGCTTTTGTGATAAACTTGCATCCGTGTGCTATGGTGTGATTTCAAGAGATTGCGAGCATTTGCATCAGTCGTGTGATCCTCTTGGTTTGTGTGCTTGAGTGTTGCTTGTCTAAGCTTATGCTTACCTTGTGGATTACAATTTTTCCAAATTAAGCATGCCTCCAGTCCTGCGACCACCAAGGTACTATAGCGACATATATGAGAGCGAGGATGAGTCCGCGAAGGACTAGGTGTGGTTAGGACCAAGTTTGAGGAGAGCCGCCATTTTGATTTTGGTCATCATGTTGTCGTTTTGGATTGAAGCAACGTTTTCAAACTCCTATGCCATTTTGCTACGATTTTACATCGTGCTAGGAGTTGTGTTATTATAATTTCAACTTTCATTTCCATGTAATCAGGGAAGAATGATAGTAGCCCTCCTTTGAAGTATTATTTAAATTTTTATGTGTACTAGCTCCATCTTATGTTATTACGTACGGGTCGGGGGTTGATTTTAGCTTTTGAAAAGCTAAACTTAAATTTTAACCACTTTCGCAATACTCTGATATAAAAACAATTTAAACGGTTTCTTGAAGGACGTCAACATGGGTTGTTTATTTTATCAAATGAAATGGGATTATATTTTATAACGAACTACCAGATCTCTTTTATTTGGAACGAGTTTGGGTTTTATGGAAAAATGAAAGATCTCGACTCCACGTGACGTGATGTTACAACCCAACTTTGGTATCAAAATCTTCTATCTTTCGAAATGATTTCAAAAGAAGCCGTTTATGTGTTCATTTATGGAAAACCCTAGGCTGGGGGACGTTACACCAGCTCCGGGACAGCATCTGGACGGCTTCAGTGAGCTTTGGTAGCCCTTCGGTGAGGCCTCCAGCAGAGGCCCTTGGCCATGAGAGGTTCGCTAAACTCATCGGTGGTGGTGGCCGACGAAGAAACAGCTCTAATCACGCCGATTTTTGGGGAACAAACCCGGCTGGATGGCTTGATTTGCCCCCTAGGGCAAATCGGTGATGGCGACTAGCTAAGCTTTGAAGATGACTCCCTCACGAGTTGATTGACTTCGGTGGCAAAGGCTCAGGTGGCCGGAGGAGGGAGAAACAACTCGAAGAAGATGGTAGGGAAGGGCTATTATTCGATGCCGATTTCTTCCAAAGAACTTGGTGTCGGTGGCTAAGACTGGTGGGGGTGTTTCAGGGGACGCCCAGTTTTAGAGTGGTACTAGTAGCGGTGGCTGGATCATTATGGTTACTTCCCCAAAGACGTTAGGTTGCTTCGGATGATGGTAGGTTGGATCACATGAGAGGTGTTGCCAATGCTAGCAGGACGGATTGCCGTGAGATGTACGATGCCCTCGGAGTGAGGATGCCTGGGTAGTTAGACTCGATGGCTCCCACGTGACAGGTCGGATTGAGTTGTCTCCGATAGCAAGACGTTAGACGTGTGGAGGGTTCCTCCTTGGAGTAGGGGATGCCTCGAGAGAAGGAGGATCAGATTCTCTTGCAGAGAGATTGCGCGATGCCTCTGGATGAGTAGCCCGGACCGAGCACCGAAAGCCTTCAGAGTGAAGGAGGATGTGATATATGGATCACGATTTTCTTGCATTGAAATGCTTTTTCTCATGATGAAATATTTTTGCAGGCTTTTGTGATAAACTTGCATCCGTGTGCTATGGTGTGATTTCATGAGATTGCGAGCATTTGCATAAGCCGTGTGATCATCTTGGTTTGTGTGCTTGAGTGTTGCTTGTCTAAGCTTATGCTTACCCCTTGGATTACAATTTTTCCAGATTAAGCATGCCTCAAGTCCTGCGACCACCAAGGTACTATAGCGATATATATGAGAGCGAGGATGAGTCAGCGAAGGACTAGGTGTGGCTAGGACCAAGTTGGAGAGAGCCACCATTTTGACTTTGGTCATCATGTTGTTGTTTTGGATTGAGGCAACGTTTTCAAACTCCTATGCCATTTTGCTACGATTTTACATCGTGCTAGGAGTTGTGTTATGATAATTTCAACTTTCATTTCCATGTAATCGGGGAAGAATGAAAGTAGCCCTCCTTTGAAGTATTATTTAAATTTCTATGTGTACTAGCTCCATCTTATGTTATTACGTACGGGTCGGGGGTTGATTTTAGCTTTTGAAAAGCTAAACATAAATTTTAACCACTTTCGCAATACTCTGATTTGAAAACAATTAAAACGGTTTCTTGAAGGACGTCAACGTGGTTTGTTTATTTTATCAAATGAAATGGGATTATATTTTATAACCAACTACTAGATCTCTTTTATTTGGAACGAGTTTGGGTTTTTTGGAAAAATGAAAGATCACGACTCCACGGGACGTGACGTTACAATGCAACTTTGGTATCAAAATCTTCTATCTTTCAAAATGATTTCAAAAGAAGCCGTTTATGTGTTGATTTATGGAAAAACCTAGGCTGGGGAACATTACACCAGCTCCGTGACAGCATCTGGATGGCTTCAGTGAGCTTTGGCAGCCCTTCGGTGTGGCCTCTAGCAGAGGCCTTTGGCCATGAGAGGTTCGCTGAACTCATCGGTGGTGGTGGTCGACGAAGAAACAGCTCTGATCACGCCGATTTATGGGGAACAAACCCGGCTGGATGGCTTGATTTGCCGCTTGGGGCAAATCGGTGATGGTGACTAGCTAAGCTTTGAAGATGACTCCCTCAGAGTTGATTGACTTCGGTGGCAAAGGCTCAGGTGCCCGGAGGAGGGAGAAACAACTCAGAGAAGATGGTGGCTTGCGGCTAGGGTTTCCAAGGGAAGGGCTATTATTCGATGCCGATTTCTTCCAAAGAACTTGGTGTCGATGGCTAAGACTGGTGGGGGTGTTTCAGGGGACGCCTAGTTTTAGTATGGTACTAGTAGCGGTGGCTGGATCATGATGGTTACTTCCCCAAAGACGTTGGGATGCTTCGGATGATGGTAGGTTGGATCACATGAGAGGTGTTGCCAATGCTAGCTGGACGGATTGTCGTGAGATGCACGATGCCCTCGGAGTGAGGATGCCTGGGTAGTTAGACTCGATGGCTCCCACGTGACAGGTCGGATT
Source organism: Melaleuca quinquenervia (assembly GCA_030064385.1). Lineage (NCBI taxonomy): Eukaryota > Viridiplantae > Streptophyta > Magnoliopsida > Myrtales > Myrtaceae > Melaleuca > Melaleuca quinquenervia. The sequence continues at coordinate 7,775,013 of CM057721.1, read as the reverse complement.
GAGTTGTCTTCGATAGCAAGACGTTAGACGTGTGGAGGGTTCCTCCTTGGAGTAGGGGATGCCTCGAGAGAAGGAGGATCGGATTCTCTTGCAGAGAGATTGCGCGATGCCTCTGGATGAGTAGCCCGGACTGAGCACCGAAAGCCTTCAGAGTGAAGGAGGATGTGATATATGGATCACGATTTTCTTGCATTGAAATGCTTTTTCTCATGATGAAATATTTTTGCAGGCTTTTGTGATAAACTTGCATCCGTGTGCTATGGTGTGATTTCATGAGATTGCGAGCATTTGCATGAGCCGTGTAATCATCTTGGTTTGTGTGCTTGAGTGTTGCTTGTCTAAGCTTATGCTTACCCCTTGGATTACAATTTTTCCAGATTAAGCATGCCTCCAGTCCTGCGACAACCAAGGTACTATAGCGACATATATGAGAGCGAGGATGAGTCCGCGAAGGACTAGGTGTCGTTAGGACCAAGTTGGAGAGAGCCACCATTTTGACTTTGGTCATCATGTTGTTGTTTTGGATTGAAGCAACGTTTTCAAACTCCTATGCCATTTTGCTACGATTTTACATCGTGCTAGGAGTTGTGTTATGATAATTTCAACTTTCATTTCCATGTAATCGGGGAAGAATGAAAGTAGCCCTCCTTTGAAGTATTATTTAAATTTCTATGTGTACTAGCTCCATCTTATGTTATTACGTACGGGTCGGGGGTTGATTTTAGCTTTTGAAAAGCTAAACATAAATTTTAACTACTTTCGCAATACTCTGATTTGAAAACAATTAAAACGGTTTCTTGAAGGACGTCAACGTGGTTTGTTTATTTTATCAAATGAAATGGGATTATATTTTATAACGAACTACTAGATCTCTTTTATTTGGAACGAGTTTGGGTTTTTTGGAAAAATGAAAGATCACGACTCCACGTGACGTGACGTTACAACGCAACTTTGGTATCAAAATCTTCTATCTTTCGAAATGATTTCAAAAGAAGCCGTTTATGTGTTGATTTATGGAAAAACCTAGGCTGGGGAACATTACAACAGCTCCATGACAGCATCTGGACGGCTTCAGTGAGCTTTGGCAGCCCTTCGGTGTGGCCTCTAGCAGAGGCCTTTGGCCATGAGAGGTTCGCTGAACTCATCGGTGGTGGTGGTCGACGAAGAAACAGCTCTGATCACGCCGATTTCTGGGGAACAAACCCGGCTGGATGGCTTGATTTGCCGCCTGGGGCAAATCGGTGATGGTGACTAGCTAAGCTTTGAAGATGACTCCCTCAGAGTTGATTGACTTCGGTGGCTAAGGCTCAGGTGACCGGAGGAGGGAGAAACAACTCAGAGAAGATGGTGGCTTGCGGCTAGGGTTTCCAAGGGAAGGGCTATTATTCGATGCCGATTTCTTCCAAAGAACTTAGTGTCGATGGCTAAGACTGGTGGGGGTGTTTCAGGGGACGCCTAGTTTTAGTGTGGTACTAGTAGCGGTGGCTGGATCAAGATGGTTACTTCCCCAAAGACGTTGGGATGCTTCGGATGATGGTAGGTTGGATCACATGAGAGGTGTTGCCAATGCTAGCTGGACGGATTGTCGTGAGATGCACGACGCCCTCGGAGTGAGGATGCCTGGGTAGTTAGACTCGATGGCTCCCACGTGACAGGTCGGATTGAGTTGTCTCCGATAGCAAGACGTCAGACGTGTGGAGTGTTCCTCCTTGGAGTTGGGGATGCCTCGAGAGAAGGTGGATCGGATTCTCTTGAAGAGAGATTGCGCGATGCCTCTGGTCGAGTTGGCCGGACCGAGCACTGAAAGCCTTCAATGTGAAGGAGGATGTGATATATGGATCACGATTTTCATGCATTGAAATGCTTTTTCTCATGATGAAATATTTTTGCAAGCTTTTGTGATAAACTTGCATCTGTGTGCTATGGTGTGATTTCATGAGATTGCGAGCATTTGCATGAGCCGTGTGATCATCTTGGTTTGTGTGCTTGAGTGTTGCTTGTCTAAGCTTATGCTTACCCCGTGGATTACAATTTTTCCAGATTAAGCATGCCTCCAGTCTTGCGACCACCAAGGTATTATAGCGACATATATGAGAGCGAGGATGAGTCCGCGAAGGACTAGCTGTGGTTAGGACCAAGTTTGTGGAGAGCCGCCATTTTGACTTTGGTCATCATGTTGTTATTTTGGATTGAAGCAACGTTTTCAAACTCCTATGCCATTTTGCTACGATTTTACAACGTGCTAGGAGTTGTGTTATGATAATTTCAACTTTCATTTTCATGTAATCGGGGAAGAATGATAGTAGCCCTCCTTTGAAGTATTATTTCAATTTCTATGTGTACTAGCTCCATCTTATGTTATTATGTACGGGTCGGGGGTTGATTTTAGCTTTTGAAAAGCTAAACTTAAATTTTAATCGCTTCCACAATGCTCTAATTTGAAAACAATTTAAACGGTCTCTTAAAGGACGTCAACGTGGGTTGTTTATTTTATCAAATTAAATGGGATTATATTTTATAATGAACTACGAGATCTCTTTTATTTGGAACGAGTTTGGGTTTTATGGCAAAATGAAAGATCTCGACTCCACGTGATGTGACTTTACAACCTAACTTTGGTATCAGAATCTTCTATGTTTCGACATGATTTCAAAAGAAGCCGTTTATGTGTTGATTTATGGAAAACCCTAGGCTAGGGGACGTTACACCAACTCCGTGACAGCCTCTGGACGGCTTTAGTGAGCTTTGGCAGCCCTTCGGTGAGGCCTCTAGCAGAGGCCCTTGGCCAAGAGAGGTTCGCTGAACTCATCGGTGGTGGTGACCGACGAAGAAACAGCTCCGATCTTGCCAATTTCTGGCGAACAAACCCGGTTGGGTCATGGCTGGATTTGCCCCCCTGGGGCAAATCGGTGATGGCGACTAGCTAAGCTTTGAAGATGACTCCCTCACGAGTTGATTGACTTCGGTGGCAAAGGCTCAAGTGGCCGGAGGAGGTAGAAACAACTTGGGGAAGATGGTGACTTGCGGCTAGGGTTTCCAAGGGAAGGGCTATTATTTGATGCCGATTTCTTCCAAACAACTCTGCGTCGGTGGCTAAGACTGGTGGGGGTGTTTCAGGGGACGCCCAGTTTTAGATTGGTACTAGTAGTGGTGGCTGGATCTTGTCGGAACGCATGTGGTGGCCATACACAGGGAGTCTGACAAAATTGTGTCTCACGTGTTTCGGGGGTGATTAGGCGACTTCAAGGGAAAATGGCAGTAACGACAGCCTTGGCGTGGTCGAGGGGACTCCTAAGGACACGTTGGAGGTGGCGGCTTAGCCTAGGCATCGTCAGAATGGCCTAAATCTGGCGAGCTCCATCTCTACAAAATAGGGATGTATAGTGACCATGTAGGCTTCTTTTAGGGGCACCCGACGATGAACAAGGCAGCTACAGGGGCAAAGGTCGGTCGAGACTGGAAGCGGATGCCATAGGGAAGGCAACGCCGTTGATGGCATGCGGAACCAAGGTCGGAGGAGGGAGAACGAGTGGCAAGAAGGGAAGCTGTTCCCTCTAGTGGAAAATGGGGAGAGGTCACAGTCAAGGGGGAAGAAGACGCGACTGAGGGCAAGTGACGGCCACCCGTTGGTCGGGGTGTACGCGGATGAGATGCCTACTACGTCTGGTAGGCCTAGCCTTCTGTTAGTCAGCCACAGCTCACCAATGGGACAGTTCCCATTCGTGCACACCACGTGCTCGCTGGAATGCCCAAGAGAAGAGAGAAAGAGGAAAAGGCTAGACCTCGCGGGTGCACGGCTGGACCGGATCTTCGTGGGCCTGGGCTGGGTCGTGTGCCTGGGTCGGGTTAGACCGGCTCCTCGCGGTCAGAGTTGACCGTTGACCATCAATGGTCAACTGTTGACCAAAAGTCAACTCTAGCAAATTTTCCCAAAAATATCCGTAGGCTCAAAATTCACTTCTTTTGGGGCTAAAATGAAAATATCTAAAAGTTGGGGAACCAAAACACGATTTTCGAAAGTCCGAAATCGCTCGAAACAAATTTTCACAGTTTAGTTTGGGGAACTCTTGGAGCTAACGGGCCACTAACTAAACCCGTAAATGCGCATAAATGGGACCTCAAAAAAGAGGTTGGAAGCAGGCTGTTACACCTCACGCAATAGAGGTAGGAAAGAGCCCACCTCTCAACCCTACTTTGCTCTTGTTTGCCAGACGGCCTTTGATCGGTGCTTCAGATGGGCGGCGACGTGTATCTCTTGTGGACCCAAACCTCTTTGTGGTTCCATTGTGACTCTGCAACTTGAATCGAAGACATTCGCAGCAGTTGAAAGCAAGAGAAAGGGACGCACCACTTCAAAACACATAGCTTTGCTCGGGCATTTCATAAATAGTAGGCATACAAAGGAAAATATGGTGATTTCGTGAGTCATAGGAGTCCATATTTCTAGCCAAGGCTGTTAACAACTAAACTTTCATGAATGGAGCTTATTGGTTAGAATTGTTTAATGGGAGATTAAGATTTGCACATGAAGAGATAAGGGTGGTGGTTAGCGAACGGATATAGTCGCTTGAAGATCATCTAGTGGTTAAGTTATGGATGACAAATGGATAGATACTTACTTGGAGATTAATTTTTGAAATTCCCTCACGTGGTGATGGATTTTGAATGAAAGAGATAAAGATTTCATTTGTTAAGGTTATTTAAGATTTCGTTTGTTAAGGTTGTTAAATCAGGAAAATCTTATCTTGAAGGATATTATTTATGTCCAATCTACTTTGTTTTCAAAAATACTTTTAAAGGTGAGCTCTCTTGTCAGGACCCGCCACGCCCCGCCCTTGGGCACGCGACGGTACCTGATTTCTTTCCTTCACTTCGGCCATCGAATGACGACATCCCAGGACTTGTCACCGACCTTCAATTCTTCAATGGAAGCGTGGGTCTCCTCCCACTGTACTCACCCCTAAATCCATTTTTAACCGTGCACCTGAAAATGGTTAATAACAACGGGATGAGATATAAATATCTCAATGAGTTTATCCCTATACCAAAATTAGAAACACTATCACCCTAGGGTCCCTACTCACTGTTCAACCTCCAAATATCTTTGTGAAGACAAATACCTCCCTCTTTTACAATGAAAATGATGTCTTTGATTTCAAGAGTAAGGTGAAAGAAATGGTTTTTGAAAATGTTTTTGATCGTGTGCCCGGCCTTCGTGTCGGTAGACACGCTGACAGGGCTAGGCGTGATATGTCCAGATGGATTTCTGGCAGAGAGCCTCCTCGTCGGATGGACTTCGGGAGAGAAGCGCCCTACGGGGTATGCCCGACCTTTGTGTTGGTAGACGCGCTAGATGGGGATAGGCGTGGCTTGGGCTGCGGTCCAAGGGCCGAAACTTTATGTGATGGTCAAAAGATTAGAAAAGTGAATGCATGTGATGTGTGGAAATCCTTAAAATGTGTTCTTTTGAAAAAAAAAAAAAGAAAAAGAACAAGGTTTGAGAAGCATTTTGTGTTTTCTTTAAACTTGGATTTCAAACCTTTTCATGTTGATTGCGGGGTCACATCATGGGTAAGGTTTAGGATTTCTACTTACTAAGTTATCTTGTAGCGAACTCGGACCCAATCCTACTTAATTAAAGGACTCGAGACCCGGTTGCTGCAAGATTGTGACGCCCAGGCACGTCATGTGCCCCTTATTCCTAGCTCGTTCTTTTCTTTTCTCGACTCTTATTTAGTCAACGCAAGCAGAAGCATTCACATTCATATCATACTCGACACATCACAAGCACTCCAATACTATTTCATTTACATCACCCGTACTTATTTTACGTAAGCTAATATACAAAAGTAGGGGAAACAGTTCTGAGCCTATCTTGGGCTAGGGTAGGGCCCCCAGGCTTCTACTCCCAAAAGTTTGCTCCTAGGTGGAGCGTCTCGGTATAACGGACTGAGATTGGAGTCTCCCCCTTACTGGAACCCCAGAGGACTGTTGAACCCTCGAAGAGGTCCTAACAAGTCTCCATCAAATAACATGTACCAACTTTGGTACTTATAGGAAACCCAATCATCTAAGCCTACGTCCACCTACACTATGGTGTCATAGTGCCTGTAGGTCACGTTCTCCTCGACGTCCACGACGTCATGGCTGGTCGTCTCTATGGTGAGCAGCATCCTGAACCTGACATGATGGTCTTAATCCATCTCTTAACCCTGAAAAGGAGAAGGAAAGGGGGATGAGCATATGCCTAGTGAATAAGTACCCTAGCGCCAATTTAGGACAAACCGCCTAGGAAAACTCTGCATGACATGGAAACATGTTAGTGCTCAATAGCAATGCAAACACACGCATGAATAAGGATCTCTAGCATTCCTTTCAGGCTCTCTCGATGGACTCCCTTCAACAGGATTCTTGCATTATACATGACGAGGACTTCGCAACTTCATGGCATCCATGCATTTCTCGCAATGGATAGTCGCGACATCATTCCCCTCGGCTCTTCTGGTGGACTCCCTTCAATGGGATCCTCGTGCTATACACAACGAGGACTTCGCAACCCCATGACATCCATGCATCTCTCGCATTGGACGATTGCGGCTTCCTTACATCTATAGCAAGGGCGGTTCCTACCTCCTCAAGTAGGAACGTCTCCTGGCTCTCTAGCACTGGAGTTGTTGCCAAATCTCTCTTGAATTTGTAACCCAATGCAACTAATATGCCATTCATCACACACAAAGAAAACATCATTGGCAACAATCCCCACGGTTCCTTGCCATATCGAGTGCTAAGTGGGATCCCCCTCCTCAGCAACTAGGATAACTTACTCACCTTGAGAAATGTTTTCTCAAGCTTACCGCGACAACAAGTGGTTGAGAGAGAGGAGTGAGGAGTCAAGAGGACAAGTGGAGCTCTTGGGAAGAGAAGGAAGAAAGAGAAGTTGAGTTTGGCATTCTTAAAGAATGGTACCCCTATTTATACTTCTCATTTCTTGGCCACCAAGCATGACTCATTTAATGAGAATCTTAGCATTAATTAGCATATCTAGCTTGCACCAATCATTGGCTTCCAAGCTCAAGCCCTAGGGATTACATGGCAACCTAAGTAGGCTTAAGTGTCCTCTTAAGCCTAATGATGATGTTCAACCACCAATCCCGTTAATCCATTTGTCTTAGCTCATTAAGAGCCTAAGATTTGGATAGGATTGTGCCTAGGATTCACTTAGATTTCCTAGACTTAGGTGGCACCACATCAAACATTTACTTGACCAAGAAGGAAAAGAGAGGTGTCTTCTTGGCATTTATTAACTAGATTTGATCATAATTGCACTTGGATTACACTAATAAATGTTAGTGTCCAAGTGGCCTTCTAAAATGCTCAAGAGAATTCTACACATTCCACCTTATGCCACTTGTTCCATTAGGTCCAACCCTAGGTGCATGAGTTGGCTAAGTGCATTTATGAAGCATTAAATGCCATTTAATGCACTAAGTTCACTTGGCTTCATATGATTGGCCAACGGATTCACCCATGCCAAATGAATACCAAGTGCCAATTTAAGCAAGGCAAAGCATGGCCAAGCATGCCGGTCCAAGCGTGATCGTCTGTGACCAACTCGCCAGTCCGTTGAGTCTGGTAGGTATTAGACTTAACACTATCAGACTGTGCATAAGTCTGACTCATATAGACTTTATTGAGTTTGAGACCTTGCTGAGTCTAAGGCCCTTAGATCGAGTCTGACACCTTCAGACCATATTTAGTCTATGTTCATCAGACCGTCTTGAGTATGACCTCACCAGACGGTACATTGTATGGCGTTCTGCATCTGATTTCGTCAAACGGTACATAGTCTGGCGTTCTGCATCTGACTTCGTCAAACGGTATATAGTCTGGTGTTCTGAGTCTGACACCTCTAGATTCAAGAGAATTTCCTCTCATAATCCATCTCCTTACTGGTATTTCACGATTCATTCGAGTGATTCCACGACCTGTGCACCATGCACACAAGTGGTTCCACCGCCGACCCCCATATTCACTCGGGCGATCTCGTGGTTTGTCCACTTGGTCTACACATGTGATCTACGGCTACTCCCTATAGCCCTCGTGGACATCTTCCGCGCAATATTTACATGGTCAGCCCGGTTGTCCCTACAGCCAAACCTCGCACCTCGTGCAAGCAATTCGTGGCCCAAATCCCCGAATGATCGGAACAAAGGTTTCGGGATGTTACATATCTCACTCCGTGGTTATTAACATTTTTAAGATCACCTCATGGCTAACCCTGTGACTTTATTTGGAGTGCCCACTAGCGTCATCGTCGAGATCGAGATTATCACTAATTATTAGCCATTCGTAACCCTTGAGACGTACATGACCACTATTTGGGCTGACAAGGGTCGTGGCTATGTCGTTCCTTAGGTTTATGAAGCGTGGTTCATCTGGTTCGATGATTTTATGACCGGGCCTCATCCAAGTAACTTCATCCCACCTCGCATGGTCAGGAGTTCAGCGGAAGGGCCTATCATAATCTCGGACTCAGAGGAATATGAGGAAGAATCGGACCCGGCGGAAGAAGAGAATTCTGAGGGTTAAGATTGGCAGTCATGATCCCGTTTTCCCACGTGTGCTTAGAATATAGGTTAGCAGAGCTAGTGTAACCAACCCTCGTTTTTGGTTAACTCGTGATAGTTCGCACTTTAGTGTGACTTGTATAGTAATCATGTTTTTGTTGGGATTGTCTATGATATGTGCTTGTAAAGATATTAATATGGTGACGAATAAGTGTTTCCTTATGATGTATATAAATAAATGATGTTTGGTGTTATGTGAGATATACTTACTTGATCATGCCTACCTTTATTCATAACTACCTTGATATGTACAGAATTGCTTCCGCCTTTTGAAATAGTTAAGTCGAAATTTGGGTCCTGGGTTAATAATGTCGCATGTATTGAATGATTTATATACTTTAGTTAGAAATTGTCACATGCCCAATGGACTGGGACGTGAAAATTTCAACATAACAAACCCTTATATTTAATTAAAATAATTAAGTACGTCATTTATGTGGCACATGGAAAGGGGTCGTTACAATATGCATATCTATGGTCTAGGTCATGTCAGGGAAAATTGTCAAATAAGTCCTAAACATTTACTTACTTTACCGATTTAGTCCTAAATATTTTTTTAATTCAAAATAAGTCTTAAACCTTTTCTAATTTTGCTGATTAAGTCCTTCCAACAGATTTTGGCTGAAAAATGCCTACGTGGCTCAACCGAATATCGCCGGTGGCGACCTGGCGATGCGTGGTAACGACGTGACAACAAAAATTTTTTTTCTTTTTATAAAATAAAATACTTTACGGGCGAGCTTTACCGGCTGTGCGCAAGAGTGGCGATGGTTGGGGAGGCTACCGCTGCCCTCACCAACAACAGAGGAGGGCCAAGTCAGCCCACATTTGGGTTCTGCCAACTCCCCTAGCCCTCGTTAGCCGCCAACTGCCCAACCCCAGAGGGCACGCTGGTTTCCGTACGATTTCCAAGGATCCAACTGTTGGATTAAGCTAATTTTTGGAGGCAATATTCTTCTCTTCTTGATCTACAACTCAACTGAACATATCTTCTAAATAAGTTCCCTACGAAAAGTTATTGGTGCTTTTGTTTGGGGTCTCCCCGTCCCCCATCGCCCTTGTCCGCAGTTGGCGAGCTCCAACGGCTGGCGGATATTGCCCGTCAAGTATTTTTTTAGAAAAAGAAGATAAAAATGAAAAAAAAAATTCCACGTCATCGCTGGTGAGATCCAGTCACGCAACGTAGGCATTTTCTGGCCAAAATCCATCGGAATGGCTTAATCGGCAAAGTTGGAAAAAGTTTAAGACTTATTTGGCAATTTTCCTGATCATGTCACATTACTATTTGACGTGCATGTCATATAGTTTGCACATTAGTTTCATTAACTAGGGAGATTGCATATCATTCAAGGACGTTAATTACAAATTGTATTTTTAGGACATATTAAAATAACAGGTCGAACTTATGTCATTAGAGCTATTCAATGTATGTCATGTTAGATTTAGATTCATTTATTTTTAATAAAAGGGGGCTTTTCTCACGATAGGTTAGTAACATGTTTAATTCTATCATTTAATAAATTAAAAACAACAATTTCTTTCGCATGTCATTAAATAGCTATGTCCCATTTGGGTTTAAGTTTCTTCACGTGTATTACATATTAATGTAGTTTGCATATATAAAAGGTAAAAATCCCAAAAAAAAATTAAAGCTTTCATTCATGCGTTAACTTCCATCTTAGGATTGTAGTAAAAAAAAGCATCCAACTTTTGTTATATCGTAAATGTTTGATGTTTTGTGTTTACATTAATATTTGTGCACCCGCGTGATCATTATGTATGTTGGGGAATTAATCAAAAATCAATTCAAGCTACTTGCAAAATATTCTTTTTTAAAATTAATGAAAATGTACCGAAAGAGCATTATAGTAATCTAGCGTAATCAAGTCCTCATACCCATAGTCTCTGGTTCGTAGGAGTAAGGTATACACTTTCGATACTTTACTTGGGTTTCTATTCGACCCATCATAAATAGATTAGTGGCAACTTCAATTGAAATAGATTTTGCATGATAAGAACATAAACCTAAGTCATGAATTGGTATGAACTTGGGAGAGCTCAAGCTAAGTCAACTTTAGTAATCCATTAGCTAAACCTTAAGTGGTGCATCTTTGGAGAGGTCGCAACAGCTTGGCGACTCTACTAGGGACTTGGTTCAAAGAACTCTAGTGGACTTAGGCCAATTTTCATTTGTTTTCAAAATAATTTTTTTGTTTGGCAATGAAGATACTAGGTATATCCTTAACGCATGTGTTAAATATTTTTGTAGTATGGAGGTATAAGGGGTGTAGTAGTCTATATTAATCATGTTTCTTGCAGGGAGGCGTCTATATGTATGCTTCAAATTTAATTATTTGAAGTGTTGTCTGCCTATCAATTGTTGTGCATGCTATGATTATATTTTGCACTATACTTTAGTACACACAACCTGCCACTGAACCTGGGCCGCATAGGATTATTTAGGATGGTGTTGAGGTAGATATCACTTTGACCGCATGTCCGTGGTACAAATCACCTATCTCAACCCCAAAATTTCTTTCTTGGTTTCGGGAGTATCCATCCCTGTTCGCATGCTTATGACTCGGGTTGACTCTTCAACTGTGCCAGAGTCATAAAAACCCAACTTAGTACGCGTGCATGTGGCTAGTCCGATCATCCTTGTGACTCTACCTTGTCAAGCTATTTAGAGTAGAAATCAAATCATTTTTCATGCGTATGTGTATGTGATTGTCTCCGTTATACTTGTAAAGTAAGTTTTCTAAACTCTCTCCTCACAATTTATTTACATCATTGTAATCCTTATCGGTCCATGACATTAGGTTACACATTAGTCTTGTTCTATATGTCATGGACAAACACGACATTTGACTCGTTCTTGCTCCTAAAGTCGAGCTCAACAGGTGGTGGGATAAGTTGAAATGAACTAGCCATGACTTTGTCAATCCAAGATCGGCCGCCTTCTTCCGCTGATGAGAATTGAAGTTCATGGGGGCTTAGTTCAAGCTTTGGTTCATTTCTAGTGCCTGGAGACATTCACTTTCATATTTAGTAAGCATGAACTTGCTCCTACTTTGAAAGAATATAGTATTGCCATCAGAAAACCTTTGGGATCGAAATTTATTAGTCCACGTATCGGAGTAGAACTTGCATCCACTTTATCCGATTTTCTGAGAATCAAAGAATCTATAATAAGAAAAATTTTGAAAGTAAATCACAACACTTGCCCTTATTCATTTTTTCACAAATGTTTTAAAAATGCCACATCTTTTCAAATGGGTAAGATCTTTCTCTTAACTTTCTTTGGGTTCATGATCTTTCCTCATTGCAAAAATTCTATTACTCCATCAATTGTGTGGGTGGTCAAACAGGTGTGTGCATGGGTGAATTATGTTAACACCATTTTGGTTGAAACATTTATTTCCCTCACCGATACAAAGAAAATGGGGATAGGGTCTTAAATGCTCACCTCAAGCTGCTACAAATTTGGTTTCTTTATCATATGAAAATGTGTTGGAATCTTAATGGCCATCCATGAAATTAATGATTTGGACCATCCAATTTTAAAATTTAAGGAGAAGAAAAAACATGCCCCAAATTATCATTACTCCTAATGGTTAGCTTTTATGAAAAATCCTGATCCCAATGGTTTTCTTATGGCATGCTAAATGTATCCAAGTTCGAGAAGCAAGGCATAGATGCGGGGCATTGAACCGGTCCCTTGTTTAAATTTACTGGTACAATCGAATATCATCTATCAAGAGATGTTCATCAGTACCAAGTCATGCAAAAATTGCCGCTACCATTAGAGGAAGATCCAGTTCGGGTTGATTTCATCTACAAAGATCAAGATGAAAAAGACATGGTCAATTTGATCATGTCAATGCGAGATATGTGCCCCCCATGCAAACTAACGTGGCCCAAATAGGAGTTGAAAGGAAGGGAGAGGAGGTAGTACGCCTTGCTCAAATACATCAAGCAACACAAGATCCTTAAGAAGCTGCTTCGAGAGATATCAAATGTACCTTTGAAAGTCACTAATCGTGCAGAGATCAGACCACTCAAGAGGAAGGCGAAACGATATCAAGAACGTGCTTCAAAGCTTGCTCGAGCAAACAAGCAGTTACGAAAGAAAATCATCTCCCATGTGTATATAGATCAAGCTAGATGAAACAACCTGAATCTATCATCTCATTTCTGGCATTTTTTTGTCTTAGGTTGCTTTATGTCTTTTATTTTTCCATTACCATCCAAAAACTTTAGGTTTCAGTGGCTTTCATGTAAGAACAACTTCATAAATAAATAAAGCAATGTGGTTTACCTATTGTCATGGACCGCTTCCTCCTTTTTCACACATTATGCTCATTTATCATTTCATTCTTGCAATTAGGCGATTACGGATCATCTTCGTTCACCCATTCTCACATTATCAATGGCAAAAATGGCTGATCAAATTGAACTGCGTGAACATATTACCAACATCGAGGATCAAATGAAGTAGTTTCTCACAACCACGCAAGAGATAACAACCAAACTCAGGGCGTCTCAAACAAACGTAGTTTCAATGTCCACACCAAAACATAAGGATGACAAAAATATTGTTATTGAGCTTGATGACGATATACCCATTTTGGATGATGATCCCATCACAATTGACGAGGACAAGCTCAAAATAAAGCATGAGAAACATTTTGAAAAGCTTGAGAAAAGACTGAGACAATTGCAGGGAATTCATGACTCATGTCCCACAGACCTCTCAGTCTACGCTAAAGTCAAAGTGCCAAAAAATTCAAAATGCTCGAGTTCGAGAAGTATGATGGCATGACTTGTCCTATAAGCTCACTTGCAAATGTACTTAGTGCAGATGACCGAGTATGTCAACAATGCTTCTTTGATGATCCAGTCATTCCAAGCAAGCTTAACAAGCCTCACCCTAAGATGGTACATCACAAAAAGTATTAACCTCCTTGAGACTTAGGATGAGGTGAATGAGGCGTTTCTCAAGCAGTACAAGTTTATAATGGACATTAGTCCCTCACATGACGATCTTGAATGTGCTAAGAAGAAGAAGACATAATTGTTCAAGGAATATTGCATAAGGTTGAGGAATTTGATAGCCCAAATCAATCCTGAGCCGACATATTAGGAACTGAGAAAAATCTTCATCAAGACCCTTCCGTATGAATATCATATTCGCATGGTGACTACTATTATAGATACATTCAATCAACTCATTCCTGTGGGGGAACAGATTGAGATTGGGTTGAGGGATGGATGGTTCAACGAGCCAAACTCCATAAGTAGAAGATTCATCGCGAGGAAGGAGAAAGAGCATGTGCCTGAGATTAATGCAGCATATACTCAAACCAGTCACGAGAGTCGTTCCCTAGTGATTCAAGTGACCAAAGGACAGCAACAACTTAGCCATCAACAATTTCCACGACATATCAAGAGGCAATTTACTCCTCTCTCTAGGCCTCTCCCCCAAATATTGAAGATTTTTGAAAGAATGGGTTGCTTACTAGTGAACCAAAGCATCATGATTCCGAGAAGTTTTTGAATTATGATCCATCCAAGAAGTGTGATTATCACGTGGGTGAAATCAGGCATTCCACCAACGATTGTTTTACTCTCAAGTATCGTGTCCAAAATCTCCTAGATACTAAGGCCTTTAGCTTCAAGACCGCTAAGCCAAATGTCCATAACAACCTGTTCCCATACCATGCAGACATGTTATATGCTATATTTGACTCCTAAGTAGGTGAAAGAAAAAATTTCTGAGTCCATGTTATTGACGTTTTTGGTGGATTGATAAGGGCTGGGTATTGTCTGACCGATGAGATCTCATCCCTTTCTCTTATGATGGAGAGAATCCAATAAGTGTTTGAAGCCTTGATGATTGTGCTCGTTAATTGCACTAGGATGATTTCAATTATCTTTTAAGTTATTATCGACTGGGATGAGGAATTCCTTACCATATGACTTGCCTTCGCTTGAGGATGCGACCGATCTTGATGAAGATGGAGTTGTAGTAATCGAAATCCCACAGCCTTATGAGTACGTTAGCAACAAGGCTGTCCCTTGGTTTTACGATGTTGACCTTGTCATGAGGTTAAGTAGAACTTATACACAGGCCAATTCTCAACCCATAAAATAGGTCTCTGATGATGAAGCAAAAGAATTCCTAGTTATGATAAAGGTGAGTAAGTACAATCTAGGGGACCAATTCTGTAAATTGCCAGCACAAATCTCTTTGCTTGAATTGCTGCAAACATATGTTAAGCACCATAAATACCTAATGAAAGTGTTGAGTGAGGTTCACGTTCTCAAGACAATTAACCATGACAGGTTGGAAGAATTCGCAGGATCGATCCTCCTAAAGGACCACATAGCATTCTTGAGATGAAGAGATTCCTGCTAAAAGGATGGGGTATAATAAGGCGTTATACATTTCTGTCAAATCCAAGGCATCTCACATGGCCCGTGTCTTTATCGACAATGACTCTGCCCTGAATATTTCTCCACTAAGGACTCTTCATCACCCAGGGGTAGACATATCCAAAATACAGACTGCAAAAACATCTATGCGAGCATTCAATGGAACAAGAAAGGAAGCAGTAAGGGAGATTGAGCTTGACTTGCAAATGAGATCGATGTTGTTGAATGTCATATTCCATGTGATGGACATCCTTACTGCATTTAATTTCTTGCTGGGTCACCCTTAGATCCATACTACTGGAGTTGTACCGTCGAGCCTTCATCAAAGCGTGAAATTTATCATTAATGGGAAGTTAGTTACCGTTCATGGTGAGGAAGATCACCAGATTTATCGCGAGACAAATGTTCCCTATGTTAAGTTGGATTGTAAAGTGGAATCTAGCTATCAGCCTTTTGAGCTCATGTCAACCATACATGCGTCCCAATGATCATCACCTCATGCGCATGAAATGTCCAAGGCTGTAATCATGGTCGGCAAAATTTATGGTTGGAAATGGTTTCACTCCTGGCCATGGAATGGTAAAAGAAGGTCATGGTATTTGAAGTCCCATTGAAGTTCCCCAGAGATCTTGTATTGATGGAATATGATATTGTGGAAGGGGTGGATGAAATTGAAGGGGACGTGGAAGAGCTAACCTTGTCATTCCACATATCCGAAGCAATTTTCCTGGCCTTGCAAGAATGGTGCATGAAGAAGAGGAGGTGGTTGATACCATGGGGAAGCCATGAAAGGAATATGATTGTTGTGTGGAATATTCGACTTTTCGAGGCATTGTTACCATATTGAGGGGATGATGTGAATGAACAAGCTTTTACGAACCAAGTTGACCATGATGATGAGGTGGATGGAATTACCAATTTGCTCAAGGATTTCTTCGTAGGCACTATCGAGGATGGACGTTTAAAGGAAATGGGTGCAGGCCCGCAAGAGTAAGTCATTTAATCTACTCCCTTGTGTGGGAAAATCTGATTGCTTTCCTAGGATTCTTGATTTCTTGTTTTTGTTTCAGGACTTAAATTATACACTTTCAATTTCAATAAAATGTAATGCAATTGAAGTTATTCAATGAAATTACAATGTTTGTTTTAATGGCATGATGAGGTACACCAAACCAACCCGGTGATGATATCCAATAGTGAAAAATACATATTATCCAAGGAGAATTATGAGGCCTGGACTTCCTCATGCCTTCTCGTTTTTGCAACATTTGAAAAAATGCATTTATAAAGTTTTAGATATGTGTTTTTAGTTTTGTTTATTCTACTGATTTGTCTACTTTATGTTTCAAGAATAATCTCATTGCATACAAGGGTATGGGAATGGTCCAACTTAATGAGTTACATGTTGTCGAAGATACTTTCGGTGATGATGATCTCGATGATTCAAGTGATGAGTTTGCTAAAATTCATCCAAGTTTGGAGCAACATGAAAAGCCAAAATCTCTTGCTGCGGAAGGCATGACTTCTATTGACCTGAGCAATATAGAGATCATCAAAAAAGTTAAGATTGGGGCTAATCTTCCTGAAAGCGAAGCCAAGTGCCTAATCACCCTATTGAGAGAGTACGAAGACATTTCGCGTGGTCTTACACGGATATGACAGGTCTTAATCCAATGATTGCGGAGCACAGCTTGCCTATAGACCACAACATATCTCCTAAGGGCCCATTTGGTTCAACATTTAGGAAAAACCTTTGAGAAAATGCAAACGTCTTAGCCTGAAAGCCATTGGGGAAATGCAAATTGTTTGGTAAATTGTAATTGACAAGTGCCTTGAAATGCAATTTTGATGAAATGCTATTTGGCAAACTTATATTTGGAAAGCTGTTTGCTAAAACGAATTTTTAAAATATTTATCTTTAATTTGTTTGAAATTTAAAAAAATGTTTATTTTCACGTCTAGAGGAATGTAAAAGAAGCATATTAGCAAAAAAATAAATGAAATGATCAACAATTAAATGGTTCATTATAGCAACAATTAAATAAACATAAGTCGCACATAATTCACGTAAATGGTTCCATTAACCCTAAATATTACAAACATCCTCAACAATTTGTTAAACTCATAGCTATTTGATCACGTAAATATGTCATATTAAGTGATGCATTGTCATTTGAATCACTTGCTCCATCATTTGCAGCATCATCAACTTCAATTGAATAGCCATACTTCAGATCCAAATCTGCTACTTCGAAATCCCTATCGATTACGGGATTTCTTGGTATATAATTGTGCAAAGCCATTGTAGCTATGACAATTTGCACTTGCTTTGCATACAGATAACTTGGCATGTTAGTAAGAATCTTTCACTTATTTTTTAATACGCCAAATGCTCGCTCAATTTCCGATCGCAATGAAGAATGGGAACGGTTGAACACTTCTCGATAACCATTAGGTGTAGGGCCTTGGCGAAACTCTGGCAAATGATATCTCACTTCTCTTTAGGGCCCCAAATAACCTGTGTGATTTGGATATCCGGCATCTACTAAATAATATTTACCTATGCAAGTGTAATATAAAATTGATTAGCGTATGCCACATATATAGATATCATTGTACATAAATCATTACTTAACATACCTGGAGGAGGATGGGGAAATTTTGCATTATCTTTTCTCAAAGTTTCATGTAAGACACGAGTATCATGAGCTTGGCCCTCCCAACCAGCACAAACATACACAAACTTCATGTTAAAATTGCATATAGCTAGCACGTTTTGAGTCGTACTTCCTTTTCGACCAATAAAACGAATTTTATCATACATAGGCACTATCGCTGAAATATGTGTACCATCCATAGCTCCAATGCAATCCTAAAATAAACAATACAAAATGTTACTTAATTTTCCTTTTAGATTTTCATTTTCTTTATACAATAACACTAACCTTAAAATATGGAAAAAAAACCGTTGATCTTTCTTGATCTTCTCTAAAACTTCTCTGTATTGTCGATCGGTTGGTTGGATCAAATCTTTCGCCATATCACAAACTTTATCTAAAACTAAGCTAAAGTGCCTACTTATGGTTTCCCCCGAGCGCTGAAAGCATTCTTGTGCCAACCTATTACCTATACCGTGTCCCAACATATAAAGAAACATTCCAACCATTTCTGCAACATCGGTATTCCTAGATCCTGTAAGACCATAACATGTTAACAAATCATGCGTTAAATTACTAAATACAACCTTATTCATTCTAAACATATTGTAGCACCTAATCGGATTATCATCTTCGCCCATCAACTCTCTTAACCATTCAAAACCTGTATATGATGATATCATGCAAGGTTGTTTATTTAAGAGAATTGCTTGATAAGCAATGGAATATGATGCAATTATGAGCAAATCATCAAATTCTTCTTCCTCCTGTTCACGTATTTCTCTTTTTGAAGAATCATCCTGTTCACAAATTTCTCTTTCTGGAGAATCATCCATAACTGCGTAACAAAAAAGCCAACATACATTTCATCACGTACAATAAACAATCAACGAGTACATTAAGGGACCGATTGATGCAAATAGAAATGATCCATAACACAATTCTCACATTAAGACAAACACAAACTAATAAATCAACGAGTATAAACACAAATGATGCAAATAAAAGCTTCAACATAAGCTAATACATAAAAGAGTACAAACAGACGCTACGATAATGTCCTAGCCACTAAGTTTCTCCAACTCACGCTTGAGATACTTAACTCTCACAGCATCAGTCTTGAAGCTCAAGAAGATCTGCCTATTATCTTTTTGTCCCTAAAATGATCGATTACAAAAAAATATAAGGCTTCTTCTTCCGCAATCTCAGGTATGGCATCCAAAATATCAATGATATCCTTGAAATGACCAAGTCCCTTGAAATGACCAAGTCCATCTCTTGCTCAAGATGATTGAGCAGTGGCGCTCCTACTTTCAACCGCAGAGCAGAGTTTTTCAATTTGATTTCCAAGATGCTGTTGTGGGGTCAATCTCTTTTCCTTCTGTCCTCGAGCATGCCTAGTGGAAGCCTATGCTTTTCTTTTATGAGTTTGAGTTCCAATTGAATCAACAGAATTCTCAGCCACATCATTGTCATCAGTAGATCCTCTCTCCCCTAAGCCCTCATCAATATCAACTTGTGTGGGTTCAAGATCATCATCAACAGCTAAACCTTGTCTAGGAGTCCGTGTGACTCCTTCAGTAGCAACTGTACCCATAAACATCCTATCTATCACCATTTGAAGATCGGGAGATATGCCTTTCGTCCTAAAAACCTTTACCTTAGGATTAGCCTGTTATAATAAAACATTTAAGTAAGTTGTACTTTTAAAACAATTTTAATGGAAAAGAGAAAGAATATAAAAACAAAACCTGAATTTTGGCCTCCCACCATTCATCGCTAGCATCAATGGTTTTCTTTCTGGCATCCCATCCTAGTCTTGTTTCATTCAAAACCAATGACCTCCATCTTTTCCATTCTTCCTTAAGATTATGCCACTTACTTTTCATTTGCATTTTATCGTACTTTTTCCCGGTCAACTCCTTGAACTTATTCATTATCAAGGTCCACCCATCCCTCTTGTTAGATGCAGGACAATTGCCCTTTTCGGTTTGCTCAACGCACAACTTACAAAAAGTTTCCACATCTTCAACGATCCAATATGCCTTTCCCTTTGATGAACTAGTCATCTTCTTCTAGCATTATTGAAACAAGATATTTATTAAGATTATCTTCGGTTGCCACACGAAGTACATGAAGTGATATGACCATACTAAGCAAAAGAATAATTTTAAATTGATGATGCTAACACTATGATTGAGCATGGACCGAAGATCCTTTCTTCCTCGCAGTATTCCACAACTCATCATCTCCTTAACCCCTCCAATGCAACATCCACCCACAAACTTCGTACGCACACATCCACACATCAAACGTGGAGGTAGCAAATGCACACAAGAGGCAGCAAACTCATGCACCTAGATCTGGAGGCAGCAAATGCAAGTCACTAAAGCAAATCAAATATGGAGGCGCAAACCTGAGAAGATGGATCGGGAGGCGGCGGCGAGCGGCTGCGGGAGGCGGAGGGTGAGCGGGAGGCTAAGGGGAGGGAGAGGCGAAAAGGAGGGGGGATGCACGAAGGAAGAAACACTTTAGAGAAATCTACACCTAGGGTTTACTAAGGGTAAAAGTGGAATTATTATAATATATGGGGGTAAACTTGTCCGAAGCGTCTACTTTCATTAAACCCACTTGATAGCATGCCGAGAATGCTGGTTCCAAATGCTGGTCTGGAGCAGCTTTGGACAAAAGCCATTTCAGTTGCTTTAGAAAAGCAATTGCTTTTCCCCAAAGTCCTCTAAATGCTGAACCAAACGGGTCAGCATTTGACCAAACTCCTTTAGAGCTCCAAAGTGCTTTGTAAATGCTGAACCAAATGGGCTCTTAAACACAAAGGTTCAGAAGAACCAACCATAATTGTCAAATAAAATAGAAGATGAGATAATAAAGCTTATGGAGGTTAGATTTATCGAAGTCTCATGGTACCCTACCTGGGTAGTAAACATCGTGCCGGTGATGAAGAAAGGTGGTTGGGTTCGAGTGGAATGCTTTTCCTTGCAAAACTAAGGCTAAGATCTTGGACAAATTGAATAATTGAGTTGTTGCATTGCTATTAAGCTAGTACACGTCATGTGTTTGTGGTATATTCACGTATGTTGGTACTCATGGTGCATGCAACCATATTAGCGATATATCATGCAATACATTTGAATTGATGTTCATATAATATGCATACCTATAAAGCTTGAATGTGCCTTCAATCACGGATGCTTGTTCATTAATGCATGTGAATATATGACATGTCCATGTGATTTGTGCATGTGATTTGTGCATGCATATTGAATAATGGAATTGCTGCATTTTGGTTGTGCATGGCATACATGTGTTTGAGGGAGGAAAAAGTATGGCGCATCATAAGTCGCGAGGTATGATTATCACACATTGTAAGGCGCAAAGCCCCTGAGAAGTAGGAATGCCGGGTGAATGGAAGGTCACAGTAGCCAGCCGGGGGGGGGGGGGGAGGCTAGGGATGCTTTCAAGATGGGTTGCCGCATTCATGGGTATGATAAGGTAAATCCAACAGTAGGGGGAAAAAGCTGGAAGACATACCTTGGGTCAAGATGTGATACCTTTGGAAGGGAGATGCCTACATGCTTGGGAATGATGTTCGATGGCCCCACGAGTCAAGCGGATAGGGCTGAAGATCTGTACATGGAAAAGGAGATGGGATTCTCCTGTGGCTGCGGGCTTAGAGTTATATGTGAATCTTGCATTGCATATGTATGGATTCATATGCATTATATGCACTAGCATTGTGCATGGACATGACATTCTTGTTGATCATTGTGATCTGTGTGTGTTTGAATGCTAAGCTTGTGTTATTGGGTTGGATGCGCCTATGCACATCATAAATTGAAAGTGGAATTAGCCGTGGTTGTGATTCTTACATTGAATTTGTATGCATTGGGCATGTGTTCACATGGTAAACGATATACTAATATGCACATGTGTTGATTATATGCGTGTGGATAAACTCTAAGCTTGTGAACCTCGGCTTGATCATGGATTGCATGTTGGAAAGTAATTGCATTGTGCTGAGCATGTAGTTGACATGCTGGTTGATGTACTGAGTGGTTGGCAGCTTAATTGATTCGATGTTCATATCCTTCTAGTGCTGCCTTAGTGTGATGCATGTTGGTTGTTTGCATATTACATTTTAGAACTTTGCAATGCATTCAATGCTTGTTGGTTAGACGTGTGACGCATGCTTGTTTACGGTGAACGCTGATGCATGTGTGGACGTATGGCGGATTGTGGTATGTTCACGTGTGAATGATTGTTTTACTTGCTAAGCGTATGTTTACCCCATCTATGGCTTATATTTTTCCAGAGAAAGAGTCTAATACAAGCTCAAGAGAGGCTAGCTGAACGGGGATGAATCACGGTCACTTTTTGACTTGATAGCAATAGGATGATCATTTTTGGGACGTGATAGTAGGATTATATAGTTTGAAGGATGCTTGTTGATATTTATCTTTACCTTCTTCTTGCTTAATTTTCTTTAGATCATATGTATATAAATAAAGCTACGTTACTCAATTAATCTTCTGAATTGTGTACTCTCCATCAATCTTTTAGTTCTGTTGCGATTTCACATATTTGATCCTGGGGAAAATTAAGTTTAACTTACCACTAAAATCAGCATTATAGAGCTGGACCACATTCGAACAAGCACTAAGGAAGGATCGTTAACATGTCCATGATATATTTACTTGCCTAAAAAGCAAGGTCGGTGCTTGGGTAAGGTTGGTGGGCCCTACACTATGCAAACTCATATTCAAAGAGTAACAGCTGTTGACACCTAAATTTGACCACATAATGAATAATCCAAAAAAACATTTATGCATAATCGCATCGTTGGTGAGTGCATCATAATGCATGTAATAGTCCACTTTCGAGCCCCTAATTCGAGGCCTAATAATGTGAATTTTAGGGTCTAGTTAGCGGCCTCTTGTCCCCAAGAGTGCCTCGGACTAAACCGTGAAAATTGATATTGGGCGATTCCAAACTTCCAAAAATCACATTTTCACCCCCCCTCCCCCCCTTTTAGATATTTACATTTTTGCCGCAAAAGAAGTGAATTTGGGCCAATTGGTAATTTTGAAAAATTTTGGAAAAAGTTGACTTTTTGTCAACGTTGACCGTTGACTCGGTCAACGGGTCAGTCAAACCCACGATAGACCGAGTTGGATTCGGAGCAGACTCGGCCTAACCCGCGAGGGCTAGGCCCGGCTAGCCCCCCACGCGAAGCCCAACCTCCCTTTCCTTTTGAGCGGGTGGAGTGCATGTGCGCACATGGGCCACATGAGGCTAGTAGCTAACCGAGGGTAGGCTATGCCTGCCGGATGCCTACAACATCCCATCAAAGCGCCTCCCGGCCATTGGATGGTCACCGACTGTCGCGGATAGCATCATCTTCCTTTGTCTAAATCCCGAGCCTCTACCATTGTACCTAGGAGAGAGCCCGACTTTTGGCTACTCGATCTCCCTCCTCCAACCTCCATTCCGCTCGTAGTTTGGTAGCATTGGAAAGCTTGAGAAGCCGGCTTCAAGTCTGAGGCCACCGTCGCCACCAGTTCAGCCTTGAACATTGCCGAGAGCTCCCGAAAAGAGGTCCCACAGTTCAGGGTTTATCCCTATTTTTGATCGGGAGCTTCGTCGCTGGAGATCAAGTGACTTGGCGACCTAGGGCCCTCATCGTTGCTTCCAATCGATTAGTAGGTACTCCTAAACACTATTTATAGCTTTTGTTGCGATCAATTTTGTCTAGTTTGGGCGATTTCAAGATCAAACACTATTTACCCTAAAATAAGGTGCCGGAGCCTAGATCCGGCCAATTGGCCATTTCGGCAACACCTAAACCTTTCCATTGGTCTCAATGGACTCATACGTACTTAAGGAGCAAACCCTAGCCGTTTAACTTGGTTGATTTGGCAAGGATTAAGAGGACTGAAGCTCAAACTAGTTTGTGTCTAATCGGGCTCGCAGTAAAATTAAGCTCGTCGTTGCCGTTCAGGCCACCCCGTCACCTCCAGCTGCTATCCAAGAGCCACCTTGGCTACCATCCGGCTTCGAACCATCGTCCAGCCACCGTTTCTAGCCCCAACTAGCATTGTTTATGCATGGTCAGGCCTGCTCAGCCCTCGTCAGAGCATCTCTGGCCATCTCTAGCATCAGCTACGCCTCCCACCGTCTCAACTAGCCTCCTAGGATTGAGAGCCACTTGTGGCACCCTCACCAGAGCTTCGTCATATGGTGGCCGAAACAGTGCTCCCCGCCCGAAAAATTCACCGGAGCTGTCTCACCTCTACCCATGATTTGCACGATGTATTCGTGATGTTCGATCGAAGATCGGAGAGTCACAACAAGCCCGGGCTTGATCAGAAGTGTAAGGATCCCGTTGCCGCAAAATGCTGGTTACAAGAAAAATCAAGTGAGTGGACTCTAAACCTCTATTAGATGTGCTATTGTTTTAGTAGATTTATGAGGAATGAATGGATGAGTTTGATGAGTTAGTTGGATGGCACGACTGCATGTTTAGATGAATAGAGCCAAGTATTGCTGAGTATTGACTTCCGATGATGAGGCAACAGGGTGATCGATTAAGAGGTTAGTGAGCCTAATTGGAAAATATTTGGATCGTCTAGTATTGTGATTAGACGATTAGGGTCATTGAGGGCCGCGTACTATTATTTGTCTATGGTGATTGGAAAGGACCGATTAGGTGGCTTGAGAGCCCTAATTACTGATTTGAGGTTGATGGGATTCAATAAGTGCCTTGATAGGGTGAATGGAGGGATGTAGCCAATTATGGTTAGGTATATTATACTAGTGAAGTGGCAAGGGAAATGGATCGATTACATGATCAAAGGGTCTAATCAAGGATCAATGGTCAACGGGACCATAATTAGTGGCAGCTGAGCTGTGAAAGTGACAGAGATAAATTATTAGGGATTATTTGGAAATTATATTTATTTAATATTTATTCAGCCGATTAGGAGGCTAATATGCCATAATTAAATTGGAAGTCAACGGAACCTGATTGGGTGTCAACAGGATTGCGACGAGCTGTTTTGATCACGCGAGTTGACCGGAATGGTCGGTGACCCTAGTCCGCTTTGATTTTGGTATTTAGCCGATGAAATAGGGTAGTGGGTCCCATTTATCAATTGAGGCTTAAATTAGTGTACCATGGATTTAGTGTCTGAATGGATCGGTTGATTGGATGGCTTATAAGATGCCGACTGTATTGATCAATGGTGTGGTCGAGGAGCTAATTTGCTAGTAAGACAATGATGAATGACTATTGTAGTTGGAAAATGACAATGAGCTGGGAAGGCCTAGTTAGGGTCTTAGACGAGTTGTGGATGGTCTTAAACATTTAATTATTGCACATTTTATTTATTATGTAATTTATTTATTTATTGTTCGTTATTTACTTTAATTGCAATCTATTTATTTTCATTTATTCATTTAATTAAATGTATGATGATTGTGGTTAACTGGACTAACTAGTATGTTAGGCTTAGTGTTAAGTCTCGGTCATGGACCGATTGACTCATAGATAGACTTGGTTAGTAAAAGAGAGAGATTCAAATGGGTGGCGTGATGAAACAATGAAACTGTTCGAGGAATTGGGTATGTGATGTTGGTCTGTTATAATAAGGGAGTCAAACCGATTGAGGGCGGGTCAGTGGCTATGGTAGCACTGGATGCTAATCGAAAGATATTTACTAATTGTAGTTGCGATGTAACGATTTGAACGGCTTTGGCGAGTTTCGGTCATGGATTGGTTGGTTTGATGGGTTTAACCCATGAATGTGATTGTTATGAGAATGTGGGTACGGACTCGAGGCTAAGCGTGGGATTAGTCAAGGAGAGTGAAAGAGAAATATCATAGTGGTTAATGGATTTGAGGGAATAGGAATTAATTGATCTCGAGCAAAGAAAGAACATGATTATCGAGGTGAGAATAGATGGTTGATCGAGTGAAATACCAATGACGGTTGCACTTAAGGGAATTAAGGGTAAGAAGTAAGTAAGGACCCTAGGGCAGTAGTATTCCTAGTTTTGGGTTAGGGTCAATTCACTAAGATATCCCTATATCTCATCCCACCACAGATCCCCTTTGCAAGATTCAAGCATGGAGCCAGATGAAGAGGTGATCAAGCAAAAGCAGATCGAGATAGGACCAATAGAGGAAGAAGTGATGCGAGTCTTGACCCCTCCTAGGCTTGTATTGAGATCCTTTGGAGTTAATTGTATATAGTTGCACATGAGCTGATATCTGTATATAATGGTGTGTGTTTATGGGAAGTGCCCATAGTCATTGTTTAATTTGGAGGGTTGTAAGTGTTGATTACTATATTGCTTCCACTTGGTTGTAATTCTAATGTTGGAGAAGGCCAGCGACCTACTTGGGACATTGCAAATAACTTGGCCAACATGGCAGGTCCTGACAATGCATTTGCTGAATCATATTAAACATGTGTGTGATTAGAGTGCATTGCTTTCTAAGTAAAAGCTTATTGTTGTAGCAATTCATATTTTCATATTAGACCACATGATTGATTTTCCATCCAACCCGCTGCCTAAATACAAAATGCCATGTGATTTCTCTTTCCATTGCACTTAATCCATATGACTTGGGACAATTGTCGAAAAAGTCCTAAACTTTGCAACTTTGCTATTTAGTCCTAAACTTTTTTGCAATTTTACCGATTCAGTTCTAAACTTTTTTTTTGTCAATTCAGTCCTAAACCTTTTGAAATCTTGCCAATTCAACCTTATAAATTTTAAGGTTTAGACTGAATTGGCAAGATTTCAAAAGGTTTATAACTAAATTGGCAAAAAAAAACATGTAACGACTAAATCGGTAAAGTTGCAAAAAGTTTAGAACTTTTTTGACAATTACCCCCATATTGCTTGGATTGCCTAACAACTATTTCTATTATTGTGAAAATAGGCCTATTTAGAGGGTAGGCGGTGTATTATTTCTATGCCATAATGCTCGATATGGCAATCAATGGTTGGGAACTCTATACATACCCCTAGCTCATGTAACGGCCAGATTCCCAGCCCATTTTTTGAGGTCCAATTTTTACTAATTTATGGATTTAGTTAGTGGCCCGTTGACCTCATGAGTGTCTCGGACTAAATCGTAAGTTTTAGTTTTGGACGACGCCGGACTTTTGGAAATTGCGCTTTGGTCCCTCAACTTTTAGATATTTGCATTTTGGCCCCAAAAGAAGTGAATTTTGGGCCTATGGACATTTTTGGAAGAGTTTAGAAAAAGTTGACTTTTGGTCCACATTGACCATTGACCATTGACTGGTGAACGGTTAACTTTGACCAAAGAGGGGCCAATCAGCTTGCGAACAACCCGACCCAGGCATGCGTGACCCAACCCAACCACGAGCCCTGCCTGCGTGTCCATCCATGCACATGGGAGCTCTCTCTCCTTCTCTATCTTATCTATGATAGTCTAATGAGTAGGTGGTGTACAGGTCACCACAACGCCACACGTCGGCCAACCGCTAGCACCAACCATGTGGCTGGAGTGCCTTACAACCCGTGGAAGGCCGCCACGTGGCATCGGCGATGTGATTTCCCCATCTGCTCTCACCCATTCTCTATCCCAAAATTAAACAAAATCCCCCTCACTTTCAAGCACCGTATCTCTCAGCTTAGAGCTTCGTTCACTTCGCCGTTGGTGTCATTGTGAAGCTTGCAATGCCATCTTCAAAACTCCACCAACCACCGTTGCCGTCGAGAGCCCCCAAAAGAAGCTTTCATGGCTCGATTCTTGCCCTATTTTTCCAACAAGCTTCACCGACGACATTCGACCATTCTTGTGATTTAGAACTCACACTGTTACTTTCAATCAACTCCTAGGTATTCATTTACCCTAGTTATGGCTTTTTGTTCCGATTGATTTGGTCTTGAAATCACGGATGTATGTTCGAACACCGATTTGCCTTAAAACAGCCACTGAAACCCTAGATATGGCCATCCAACTATTCCGGCAACACCCATCCCTCGTTGTTGCTACCAATAGATTCATGAGTAGAACCTAGGCTATTAAATTATTGATTTGGTCGAGTTAGGGAGAATCGAGGCTCGAATTGATTCGTGCCCTAATTGGGTTAACAACTAACCAAGTTTGTCGTCGCCATTCTAGGCCCAGTTGTCCGTCTTAGCTGCTGTCCAAAGGCTCGCCAGCCACTCAGCGTCGTCTCGAGCTATCCCTAACCAACGATGAGGCCATGGCTGCCAACCGACCACTGTTTTCAGCTCTGAACATCACCGAATAGGATGATTCTAAGGTTTTGGACCTTCGCTGGAGCCATTCCGATCACCACTAGCTCCAACTACCTTGCCCATAGCCCCAGCCTACCTCCCGCAACCCAGAGCCACCTCTAGGGACCCTCGCCGAATAGTACTGTTGAAACAGTGCTTCCCTGAAAAATTGTAGGAGCCGTCACTAGAATCCCACAGGTGTGAGTCATCCCTCGGTAACATTGGACCAAAGCTTGGTGGGTCGTAGCTAGGTCGAGTGCTATCCAATTTGCAAGGAACCAATGTGAGTAGACTTTCTATACCTCAATTAGGCCAATCTACCACTTTAGTAGAATTATGAAAGATATTTGAATGGCTCAACTGCGTGATTGTATGACTGGATTGGATAAGGTTGTTATCGTGCCAATGATGTGGCAACTGGATGAATCAATTAGGTGGCCAAGGGGGCCATAATCATGGATTAGATGTCGATAGGATCCAAGTGAGATTGACGAGACTGTAGTTGATGGTAAAGTGACGATTTAGTAGAATTATTAGGACTATTTGGATGGACTAATTGTGTGAATAAGGGTGTATGATTATTTGTTTGTGGCGATTGATTGGATCGATCGAGTGCCCAGTAGGCCCTGACCAATCAATGCGATCGATAAAACCCAATGGCGGTGATGGCGAGAAACATATGGATCACGTGGTGATTATTGGAATGACTGGTGCGGTTATTGGTACTAGACCACCTATGAAAGTGATAGGGTACTCGAAAATGGTGGATAGAGGGCCATGTTTAGTCATGGAGTCAATTGTGGCGACTGGATGTACTGGTTGAGTGGCCAATGGGCCATAGTTGTTGAGGGGACAATGATTCGTAACAATTGAACTAAGAATGTGATGATGAGTCGAGGAGACTTTGTTAGGGTCTCAGGCCGGTTGCGAACTGTCTTCAGTAATTAATTATGCAATTTATTTATTTATTTGTTCACTGTCATGACCTCTTCGAAGGTACACCACCTAGGGTTAGGCTAATAATTTACTAAGGTTAACCAAGCTCGAGCTCTCCCAAGCTCATACTAACTCGCAACTTAGATTTCAGTTCTTATTATGCAAAATTGATGTCAATGGAGTCGCCACTAATCTATTTATGGTGGGTCGATTAGAAACCCATGTAAAGTACCGGAAGCTATACTTTACCCCTACGAACTAGAGGCTATGGTTACGGAGACTTGATTACGCTAGATTACTCTAATACCCTTTCGATACATTTTCTTCTATTTACAAAAGAATTTTTTTTGTAGGTAGCTTGAATAGATTTTAATTAAATTCCTAACATGTGTAGTGATCATGCAGGTGCGCAAACATGTATGTAAATGCTCAATAATACAAAATAATAAACAAAGATAAACTAACAAAGTAAATCAAATGATCTCTTTTTGGAATTTTCACTCTTATTAATGGAAATTCTAAATTAAATAAATGCCTTTATTAAACATGCAACCTAATCTAACCATGTGACTTAATCTAAACATGTAATCTTTTTGATATTTTTTGAATAAGAAAAGAAAACGCATCAAATCAATCAAATTCATCAAATCAATTCTAACATGGAAAGAGCATCTAAGTTCACCAACAAATTTCGCGAATAAAATCAATAAATTGATCTTAAGCCTTAAGATGAAATTCAAATAAAATTCTATACTGATCTAAACATGCAATCTAGATGAATTTGCAATATAATCTATCTTATCGTAGCTTGTTTCCTAATTTATTTAGAAAATATACATTACCACTAACATGCAATTTAATAAAGATAATGACATGATTTTTAAAGGAAAATTGTCATGCCTCACTTTCCGAGCTTGCGGCAGTCCCCGATCTTCATTCTTCTACTTCGACCGATGTGTTGCGATGACCCAAGACTCGTCACCAACCTTCAGCACAAACGGAGGCGCGAGTCTCCACCCCAAGGCACTCCACAAGACTCACCTCCAAAACCCCCTTCAAACCTTACCTGAAATGTGGTAAAAAAAAGGTGAGATAAAAATCTCAGTGAGTCTACCTCATATACCCGGACTAGGAAGGCTATTGTCCTAGGATCCCTAGTCCATCAGTCAATCTCTCACAGGTCACACTTGACTCATAAGAGTCTACTGTCGACACCTCACTTGGTTGTCGACCACAATGCACATAATGGATGTCTCTATGGGCACCTCGTACTCTACATCAGTGGCTCTCAGGCCCGACTGGCCTATAGCTCAATCCATGGTCTTTCAGGGACGACTAGCGTACTGCTCAGCCCTCGGGGCTCTCTGGCCCGATAATCGTGCCTCACTCCACTCTTGCATAGCTACTAATCCCTTTCTACCCAAGAACAATCGATTTATGACCGACTCCTGACCAATGCCTTACGTGGCGTTTAGCCCTACTCATTTCCATTGGCTAATTTCTTATGTCGCTTGACTCTTACATAGGACCGTGACGTCTCGTGACTACCAAACATGCCTTCCCTCAAGGTACAGGTACACGTGTATTGCTCTTTTAGCTGAGCAGGCTACTTTCTTAGAGTTCATCGGTCCACGACTAACCTAAATCTCTGGCCAGACGGTTTGTCACATCATTGTCACTAGTCAACGTTAAATGTTGACTAACCAGTGCAACTGACCTCATGGTCCAATACACGCGACCAGCTCGATATCTCTTCGAGCTATATTTCTCAGTCAATCGCTCCACAACCGTGACTCGGTTGAAAGCCACACCCTTACGCCACCTGTCTCACCATTTCTCAAGAGATAATAACAAGACAGTCCATTACCCGTCTGAGCCCGAAATCCAATCCATTAGTACACCGCACTTCTTCCGAGGTGGTCCGGTATTATGATCACCCAGTGATCCTCGCGCTCTGGAAAACACCCCATAGGGTTTAGTCGACGCCTTTAACCCAATCAAGGCCCACTGACCACTAATCATTCCCATTGTTGGGCACTTAATCACAATTACGATAATGGCCTTACTTGGCCCTATTCACCTATTCACCTAATCATACTAGCCGGGGATAGGCTGGGGATAGGAAGTCCACTCACCTCGATTTCCTCGTGATCCGGCGATCGTCAACGGCGACTCCTGGCGACGTGATCCTTGCACTTTTGATCATGCCCAGGCTTGCTATGATGGTCCAATCTTCGATCCGACACCTTGGATGCATCATCAAGCTTCGGGGCAACGTTGGAACAGCTCCGGTGGACTCCGACACCGGTGAAGCTCTAGCTATCCTCCCAAAGGTGGCCTAGGGCAATAGGAGGCCTGCCTAGCCCATGGTTGGGGCAAATGACGCCCACGGTGGCCGGAATCAAGCCAGCAAGGGCCAAACCCATTTCGGTGGCGCACCGACTTTATGGGGGTTCACTGGCGATTGTAGATGCTCCTGGGCGGTATGAGAGGCTGTGGTTGGCCGTGGGTGGCTGGAGAACGGCCCTAGGATGGCGAACGGCAGCCGGTCAGTTGCAAGCCCGTTTAGGGCACAAACGAGGTCGAGCCCCTATTCTCCAAACACATACTGAATCAACCAAATTAAAGACTTAGGTTTAACTCACCAGACTCCCACGAGTTGATTGGTGCCATTGGTGGTGGCTGGGTGTCGCCGGAGGAGGCTCGGCGACTGAACGAAACACTCGGCCCAAATAAAGGGCAAACCCGAGCTGTAAGCCCTCCTTCCAGGGGCTCTTGGCAACGCTCAGGGCCGAACTGGTGGTGAGGGATGGATAGGCGTTGAAGCTAGCTTCGAGAGCTTCCCAAAGCCACCAAGATCAAGCCCAACGGTGCTCGGAGCTGGGAGAAATTGACTTCCAAAGGAAAGGAGGTCACACGGCTGCAAAATAGGGGCGAGGCTGAGACCGGGGAAGCGGTAAGCTTGTCGAGGACAACCGGCAGCCACCAAATAGCCAACATGTACCCCAGCTAGGCCCTACAAGCGGCTAGAAGCTTCCTCCGTCATTTTGCCATTGAGCTCCAATTGGCTCTCCCGACCTCACGTCCATTAACCGTTCGATGGAATGTGTCAAAGAGAGGGAGAAACCGGCAGTTTGGGTCCGGTTCACACGGTTGGATCGGATTCTCTCGCGATCAAACAGTCTCTCCTCTCGTTCGGATCGAATTTCTCGCTTTCAAACAGGGTTTCCTCGCATTCGGACCGATCCATGCGAGATCCAACCGGTTCTTCTCTTGAATTGATCGGTTCTTGGCTGATCAACTATTGACCGTTGACCAAAAGTCAACTTTTTTTAAAATCTTCCAAAATTACCCATAGTTCCAAAATTCACTCCTTTTGGGGCCAAAATGCAAATAACCCATTCTCGAGGGCCCAAAACGTAAATTCTGGATGTTCAGAATCATTCGAAATGAAAATCTACGGTTTAGTTCGGGGAACTCCCAGGGCTAACAAGCCACTGACTGAACCCGTAAATTCACCCAATTCGGCCTCGAAAAAGGGGTCGAAAGTGGGCTGTGACAATCTTCCCCCCTTAAAAGAATTTCGTCCTTGAAATTCATCACACCCAATTTATCGAGGTCTAACTATTCGGATCATCTCTCCTGATTGGTCTCTCTCAACAGATGATGCTTGTCATCATCTGTAATTCCTTAAAACTTCATACCGAGGACGAATCTCGTCCTCTTTTCCAATCTTAACCCGTCAGGGCACAGTCCTAGCAACTCTTTCATCTCCATAAACAGATGAAGGCACATGCTCTCCATGGCCTTTTGACTCTCCCAAATCATAATCGTGTCACCTTGACGTCTAGTGAAATAATATTATTTCTTAAGATTTTGCTTTCTCCACTCCTTTATCCTTCATATGACATTTTGTCGTCGATCTCAACCTCTTCAAGCCCAATACTAGGTACTGACCCTGTCCATGCTCTCTTAGGCTTAATGCCTCAACTTAACTCCTTGAAGTATGACTATCTGTCAAATGTATAACTCAACGCATTCATCTAAGGTGAAGTCTTCATGTACTATGATGAAACGAGTCGATTTGGTCAGTCTACCCATTATGACCCAAATCGCATCATGACTTCACTGACTCCTTGGCAAGCCTGTCACGAAGGATTTCGTGGCGTGTTTCCAATTCCACTCGAGAATCTTCTATGGCTTTAGTAAGCCTCTTGGCTTAGAACACTATGCCCTCCCTTTTTTTAATAGATTATGCCCTTGGCTACATGTTCGCCACTTCAGCTTCCATGCCACTATACTAATAATGTAGTCTTAGATTATGATACTTCTTCATACAAGTTACCTCTGAGCTTTTCAAATAGGATCTCTTCTTGGAATGCAGTAACATTAGGCATACCACACCATTATTAAAACTTGGGCGTCCCATTCTCTGAAACTCGAAGCTGGAATCTCTTCTTCTTTTCAAAGAAAGCCACACTATCACCAACATACATGTTCAGTGAAGATCATGAACTTCTTTCTACACCAAGTGCCTCTAAACCTTCAATATGAAGAGGATCACAGTCAACTTCAAGTCATGTGTCGTCTCATTTGTTCATGCGGCTTCATTTGCTAGGACACATAGGTTACAATTCGATCCTGCTACATCAAGACTCATCATATTCATTTATACGATGCATTACTATGGATATTACATCCACTAGGACCTGATGAAGTTTTCAACACTATAGTGGTAGACAATTTTTTTTCTCCTGACACTCATCAATTTATTCAAATTTCACATCCTTATTCCATAATTCCATTAATGGCATCATTAGAATTAAAAACCTTTTCGCCAAACGTCGATAATAATAGCCAAATCCAATAAACTTTGAATCCCGGTCTCAGACGTGGTTCTTGGTCAATATCTTACAGGGCCTAATAAAGTCCCTTCACCCGAGTACACGTGACACAAAAATATCACATGGTCATGGCACAACTCCCACTTACTGAATTGGCGCATAGTGTATGTTCTCGAAGAGTCACCCATACTGTCTTTAAGGGTTGTTAATGCTCTTCCAAACCTTTCATAAATTCCAAATTATCATGGAACAATTCAAATGTCAGTCACTGATATATAGGTGCAAAGATTCGTCCTTATTCCTCACAATTAAGACCAGTGCATTCCATGGTGGCGAACTGGGATGTGTAAATCCTTTATTCAACAACACCTCCATATGCACTTTTAGTTTCATAAATCCCGACAGGAACATTCGATAAAGTGTCCTGGAGCTCGGTCCAGTACCAAGGACCGGTTCGGTACGAACTCGATCTCTCCTTCTAGAGGCAATTCTAGTAGTTCCTTCGGAAACACTCCTAAGAATTCTCTCACACTACAATAATTTTCTTTAACACCAGTTCCTCAACCGACACATTCACAACAATTGCCACTAAACTCTGGCAACACTCCTCAAGAAGTCTTATTGCCTCAAAATATGGGCTCAAGGTATCGAATGCTCTTTTCAGTTTCCAACAAACTCATAACCCGAACTACCCAACGGTCAAAATTATGTCAGCTCCCTGAAGTAGTCGACCAGGACTCTCTACTTTCTCAGCTAAATCATTCTAATGATCGTATCAGTCCAATATGATCAAAACAATTGGGTCCATCAATCCTTTCATCTCACTAATCATCACTCCACACCCCTTGTACTCTGTAATCAACAATGCGCTATTGATTATTAGGGGTCAAATATTAAGGACCGTCTCTAATGGTTCTACTCCCAACTTAACCTACTTAGCAAATTACTTCGTAAAGAGAAATAAGTGGGGACTCCAATGTCAAACTAAGCATATGCGGTATGCTAATGTAAGGCGACAATACCCAGGATAACTCTTCTCAAGTTTCGAGTCCCAACTCCGATCATAGCGTACGCCTTTCCTCGAATCTAGGTCAATTTGTGTCACCTTGAGACGCGTTCCCCACTAGTTGACCTACACATTATGGCAATTGCATCCTAGTTGGACGGTACGGTTACTCTTTCCACTGGTGGCCCTATTGACCACACCTGAAACATGTTTTAGTCTCCTTGGGACATGTACCAACTCCATGGTAAATCCTGCAATAGCAACACTATAGGTATTAGTGGAATCTCACTTCGCAACACCACCTCTTCTAGTGGGAGAAGTAGTGTACCTAAATTCAGACATCAGTCTTTTCTCTAGCCAGCAATTAGCTCAACTCGTGACAAATCGTGATTCAAAAGCGATAGCTCTCTCTGCCAAGTCCCTTTTATTCAATACCTCATTATGAATGCGCAATTCCAATAATTTCAACTGGCACTTAATAACGGGTTTCAGTCCAATTCATGACTTTTTCGTTCAATCCACAGGATCCTCCTCGATCCTTTTGCCATACCTAGGTAACTCGGTGAACATCGCCTCACCTCTTTCGCCAAAAGTAAGCTCTGGTGGAGTCTCTAGGGCTCGGCCATTTTGCGCTCCCCGGTAATAATTAAGAAACAGTTCTCGCTGAACGCTCTCACAATAGTGCTTCAAATCTATTACAAATTCTCATGAACAACTATTCCATTAGGGCCTCCTACCAGTGATTGGCGTTACTCTCAAACTGGTAAACCATCCAAACCACTCTAATCACCTCGGTGTGTGCCATCATCAAAGCACTTCACCAATCTTCTGGAGTCAAGAAATGATAACTTTCGGGTCTCAACTTCTAAAGATCTAGGGATATTTCACTCTCAGAAACTACTCTACCCAACGCTGTATCCTCTTTTCCTCATTTCCATCTTCAGATGCTAGTACGGGAGTAAAGGTAGGGCCACAATGCCCTTAGTAGCGACACTCATATAGTTGCCAAAGTAGCAGCTATGTGCTCCACGCTATAGTCACGACGACACTTGCCACAGCAGCATCAACTACAATAATGGCCTTCCACTCTAGGCCTACTGGCTAACCATGCCCCAGATGTCCTCAAGGGAATGCAGGATATGCCCAATCCTCAGATTCCCTTTAGCATCATCTCCTATGTCGAAGTGACCTCAAGTCACAACCTTACACAGCAGTCTGTGGTCCCAATCCATCCTCGGGATCTCCTCAAATCAAATTTCACAAACCCTAACAACACTTGTTAGGCATTTAGAATTGTTCTTGTTCACAATACTGTCAAAAGCGTTCTGTTTCACATCAACGCCAACACCTAACAATACTTTCACCGACATGATATACACAGCAACGCTGACATTAAACCATGCCTCCACTAACGTGCGATATATACAATGACGTCAATCACTCAACAACACTACTATCATCAATATATGATATACATAGCAATGTTGATACTCAACCATGATTTTCAAATAGCGTGCAATACACAGCCACACTTGGCGCGCGATACACAGCAACGCCTTTACAACACGCGATACACAAATGTGCTCTTTAAACAACACGCGATACATAGTAACGCCGTGACGTGCGATACGTAGCAACGCCTTTACAGCACGTGATACACAGCTATGCTCTTCAAACAATGTGCAATACACAGCAACGTAATGGCGTGCGATACGCAGCAACACCTTTACAGCATGCGATACACAACTATGCTCTTCAAATAGCGCGCGATACGCAGCAACGCCTTTACAGCACGCAATACACAGCTGTGCTCTTCAGATAGCGTGCAATACACATCAACGCTTCATGACTTATCATTTACTAGTGACACTTACTAGTTTAACACATGCAAGGTTAAGTGTCCAGCCTTGCTACACACGTCCCATATTGTTCCAACTCAGCTAAACAAGGACGCAAACCCTAATAGTCTCTAGTCAAATGTCCGGCCTTGCTGTACAAGTCTCATTCCGTGTCAACGAGGCCAAACAAATGACATCAATCCTAATTTCCTATGTCTCAAATCTAACACTCACTCACCTCCATTTTCCTACCATTAGTTCTCTAATCCTCAAATGAACTTAATCAACCAGGAAAATATATCTAACTTGTTCCCCCCGGTAAGCACAATCCATCCTTATCACTCCAAGCTTCAACCGGGGTTAAGTCCTAAACGTTTGCTCTAAAACAAATTTAAACCAGGGATTGCCATGCCTCGCTTTTCGAGCTCACGGCAGTCCCCGATCTTCATTCTTCTACTTCGACCGATATGTTGTGACAACCCAAGACTCGTCGCTAGCCTTCAGCATAAATGAAGGCACGGGTTTGCACACCAGGGCACTCCATAGGACTCACCTCCAAACCCCCTTCAAACCTATTCCTGAAATGTGGTAAAAAAAGGGTGAGATAAAAATCTCAATGAGTTTACCCCCTCTACCCGGACTAGGAAGGCTATCACCCTAGGATCCCTAGTATGTCGGTCAACCTCTCACAGGTCACACTCGACTCATACGAGTCTACTGTCGACACCTTACTAGGTTGTCGACCACAATGCACATAATGGATGCCTCTATGGGCACCTCGTACTCTACATCAGTGGCTCTCAGGCCCGACTGGCCTATAGCTCAGTCCATGGTCTTTTAGGGACGACTAGCATACTGCTCAGCCCTTAGGGCTCTCTGGCCCGATAATCGTGCCTCACTCCACTCTTGCACAGCTACTAATCCCTTTCTACCCACGAACGGTCGATCTATGACTGACTCTTGACCAATGCCTTACGTGACGTTTAGCCCAACTCATCTCCATTGGCCAATCTCTTAAGTTACTTGGCTCTTACATGGGACTATGACGTCTCGTGACTACTAAACATGCCTGCCCTCAGGGTACAGGTACACGTGTATTGCTCTTCTAACTGAGCGGGCTACTTTCTTACAGTTCATCGATCCATGACTAACATAAATCTCAGGCCAGACGGCCTGTCACATCATTGTCACTAGTCAACCTTAAACTTTGACTAACCAGTGCGGTTAACCTCATGGTCCAATATGCGCACCCAGCTCGGCATCTCTTCGAGCTATATTTCTCAGTCAATCGATCCACAACCGTGACTCGGCTCAAAGTCATACCCATACGCCACCTGTCTCATCATTTCTCATGAGACAATAACAAGATGGTCTATTACTCGTCTGAACCCAAAATCCAATCCATTAGTACACCGCACTTCTTCCAAGGCGGTCCGGTACTATCATCACCCAATGATCCTCGCACTCCAGTCAACTCCCCGTTAGGTTCAGTCGACGCATTTAACCCAATCAAGGCCCACTAGCCACTAATCGTTCCCATTGTTGGGCACTTAATGACAATTACAGTAATGGCCCTGGCCCTATCCACCTATTCGCCCAATCATCCTAGCTAGTCTACCCTAACCATTCTACTAAAGCGGTAAAGCGACCTAGGCTGGGGATAGGAAGTCCACTCACCTCAATTTCCTCGTGATCCGGCAGTCGTCGATGGCGGCTCGCAGCAACGCGATCCTTACACTTCCGATCGCGCTCGGGCTTGCTACGATGGTCCAATCTTCAATCCGACACCTCGGATGTCTCATCCAGCTTCATGGCAGTGTCGGAATGGCTCCGGCAGACTTCGGCATTCCTCCGACACTAGCGCCGACGAAGCTTCGGCGAGCCTCCAGCGATCCTCCCGGAGGTGGCCCAAGGCCGTGGGAGCCCTGCCCAGCCCATGGTTGGGGCAAATGAGGCCCACGATGGCCTGAATTATGCCGACAAGGGCCGAGCAGACCCGACTCTCGACCAAACAAGCTGGCCGAACCCATTCCGACAGCCCACCAGCATTATGGGGGTTCACTGGCAGTTGTGGTTGCTCCTGGGTGGTATGAGAGGCTATGGTTGGCCGTGGGTAGTTGGAGAACGGCCCTAAGACGGCCAAAGGCAACCAGTCAGTCGCGAGCCCGTTTAGGGCACAAACAGAGTTGAGCCCCGATTCTCCAAACACAAACCGAATCGACCAAATTAAAGACTTTGGTTCAACTCACCAAACTCCCACAAGTCGATTAGTGCCATCGGTGGTGGTTGGGTGTCGCCGGAGGAAGCCCGGCGACTGGACAAAATCCTCGGCCCAAACAGAGGGGAAACTCGAGCTATAGGCCCTCCTTTCGAGGGCTCCCGGTGACGCTAAGGGCCGAACTGGTGGCGACAGATGGATGGGCATTGAAAATGGCTTTGAGAGCTTCCCAATGCCACCAAGATCGAGCCCAACGATACTCGAAGCTAGGAGAAATCGATGTCCAAAGGAGAGGAGGTCGCACAACTGGAAAATAGGGGTGAGGCTAAGACTGGGGAAAGGGTAAGCTCGCCGGGGACAACCAGCGGCTACCCATTGGCCAGCATGTACCCCAGCTAGGCCCTATGGACGGCTGGAAACTTGCTTTGGTATTTTGCAGATTATTGAGCTCTGATTGGTTCTCCCGGCCACGCGTCCGTCAACCGTTCGACGGAACGTGTGAGAGAAAGGGAGAAACCGGTGGTCTGGGTCTGGTTCACATGGTCAAACGGAATTCTCTCGCGGTCGGATCGTATGTCCTCTCGGTCGAACCGGATTTCTCTCTTTCAGATAGGGTTTCCTCCCAGTCGGACCGATCCACGCGAGATTCAACTGGTTCTTCTCCTAAATTGACCTTTTCTTGGCCGGTTAACCGTTGACCATTGACTGGTCAACCATTGACCATTGATGAAGAGTCAACTTTTTCCAAAGTCTTCCAAAATTACTCCTTGGCCCAAAATTTACTCCTTTTGGGGCCAAAATGTAAATAACCAAATCTCAATGGCCCGAAGCGTAAATTTCGGAAGTTCAGAATCGTTCGAAATGAAAACCTATGGTTTAGTCTGGGGAACTCCCGAGGCTAACAAGCCACTGACTAAACCCGTAAATTCGCCCAATTGGGCCTCGAAAAAAGGGTCGGAAGCAGGCTATATAGAAATACATTTTTTTTTTGGAAGTTTCCCTTTTAGTAAAGAAATCAAACAAAAATAGCAATGATCATCCGTAATCAAGCAAAATTATCCATAATTAGTAACTGGAAGAAAATATTATCCATAAAAGGTAAGGAGTTCAAGTTTGGATGACAAAAAATCAATGGTTCATCCCACAAGGTGGTAGAGGTGTGCAAGATTTTTACCATGCCATTACAAAGCAAATCTCAAGGTAGAGATTAATCCGACGATCTGAGAAATGTTGTCAAATTAAAAAAGATTACTAATTTAGAAGGCTACATCGATATTTTATAGATAAAATTCTCATGCAATCCTAATTATCTAATTAAGATATGGACTCATTAAATTAGACAATACAAAATCAAATCACTAAATTATTTTTTTACCTAATCTATGACTCATGCGAATAGTGTTTTTGATTTTCGAATGGTAGACTTAGATTGGATGACGGCAATCAGCAGCGAACTCGAGCGGGTTATAAGGCTAGCCTAGAGGCTACTAGCCATAGTAGAGACAGCTAACAACAAGCTCGAGAGTGACAATGCTGGTTTGGCCAACAATAGCGGTGCACGTGAGGGAAAGCATCTAGCATAGTGGAATGAAGAGCGGGCTAGAGGCAATAACCTTCCACTAGTCTAGTATAAGGTAATGCGGTAGCTCATGAAGCATCGATTGCAAGCATTGGTAGAGTGGCGCAATCGAGCCTTAGCCGCATATGAGGGAGTTATGGCAAGCAACGACTGGCAATGCTGGATGCGGAGGATGAGGCAACAATGTGCAAGCGGAAAAGGATCAACTGACTTTCTTTTCCCCTTGCACCGTCCATTATTGCCCCTCACCACCCCCACCCCCCAAATGAAAACGTAGCAACTCAAATTTCCACTACAACTGCTTCCAAAAGCGAAGGATTGGTAGCGATAAAAGACTAGGAGCCAGAAGGAACACATAGGAATGCAACTCCTCTCTAACTCAAAGTGCAGGGACCAAAACTTGTTTTAGAACTAGATCAGCTTCAACTAGCTAACCAGGGTCAAGGCAAAGCACTTCCACTTAAACTACAATTGAATGTCAGGAAACTGAAACATTGC
This sequence comes from Melaleuca quinquenervia, assembly GCA_030064385.1. Lineage (NCBI taxonomy): Eukaryota > Viridiplantae > Streptophyta > Magnoliopsida > Myrtales > Myrtaceae > Melaleuca > Melaleuca quinquenervia. The sequence goes on along the minus strand of CM057721.1, from coordinate 7,734,076 downwards.
TACGGTCGATGGAACTTCTTATGACAAGGAACTAGCTTGAAAAAAGGCTCCTTGTTGTTGACTAAAAATCCCTACTCACCTAATGGGTTGATATTTTCAGCTGGCTTAACTCATTGCCTTAAGTTAAGGTAAGACTTGAATTGCAGGCTTGAGAATCTCTTCCTCAATGTCTTTTTCTCCTGACCCTTAAAAAGGTATGAAAGTGACTTAATTACACCTAACTTGAGGAGTCAAAGCCCCTCTACTACTAAGCTACTGGGATTGGCTTTAGGCATAGATTTGTGACCTAAGGTCTTTATTGACTTCAACATATAAGAAGGAGAAAAATATCCAGTAGCAGGGCTAGAGGCGATCACCTTTGGCCACTAGTATTGTCACGCCTCAATTTCCGAGCTCGCAGCAGTCCCCAATCTTCATTCTTCTACTTCGGCCAATGTGTTGTGACGACCTAGGACTTGTCGCCAGCCTTCAGCACAAACGGAGACACGGGTCTCCACCCCAGGTCACTCCACAAGATTCACCTCCAAAACCCCTTTCAAACATGTACCTCGATTTCCTCATGATTCGACGGTTGACGAAGGCAGCCCGCGGTGACGCGATCCTTGCACTTCCGATCGCGCCAGGACTTGCTACGATGTTCAAATCTCTAGTCCGACACCACGGATGCGATGTCCAGCTTCGGGGAAACGTTAGGACGACTCCAACGGACTCCAGCGACCCTCCGACACTAGCACCGGTGCCAGTGAAGCTCCGACGGACCTCCGGCGAGGCCCCCGGAGATGGCTCGGGCCCGTGGGAGGTCAGCCCAATCCATAGTTGAGGCCCACGGTGGCCGGATCTACTCCAGGGAGGCCCGAATAGGCCCATCCAAGCACCATTATGCTGGTTGGGGCCGGATTCGATGCCCGAACAACGATCAAGGGCCGAACGGCTCCCGAAAATGGCTCGCGGTTAAGCTGGGTGGCTGAAGAGGCCTTAGTCGATAGATGGACGGCCCATACTCCTATGAGTCGATTGGTGCTGGTCTTGTAGGCTGGGAGTTGCCGGAACGGCGACGGTGGCCGGACCAAGCTCTCGACCCAAACAAGGGCCAAACCAAGCTGTAGAGCCTCATTTTAGGGGCTCCCGACGGCGCTCCAGACCAATACGATGGTGACGGGTGGTTGGGTCGTGAAGCTAGCTTCATGAGCTTTCTAACGACACCAAGCTCAAGCCAAACGAAGCTCGGAGATATCAACGTCCAAAGGAGAGGAGATTGCACAAGTAAAAAATAGGGAGGAGCCAAGGTCAGTGAGGAAATGGGGCTCACCGAGGGCAGACGACGGCCACCCATTGGCCGGCGTGTACCCCAACTAGGCCTTAGGGGCGGTTGGGAGCTTCCTCCGGCGTTTCGCCGGTTGTTGAGCTCTGATTGGCTCTCTCAGCCTCGCATTCGTCAATCGTTCGACGAAACGCATGAGAGAGAGGGAGAAACCAGCGGTCTAGGTCCAGTTCACACGGTCGGACCAAATTTCGTCCTCGAAATTTGTTCCATATAATTTTTCAGGGTCTAACAACTCCGATTATCTCTCTAAATCGATATGTCCCAATAGATGATGCTCGTCATCATCTCCAATTCCTTAAAACTTCATACCGAGGACGAATCTCATCTTCTTTTCCAATCTTAACCCCTCAAGGCACACTCCTACCAACTCTTTCATCTCCATAAACAAATGAAGGCACATGCTCTCCATGGCCTTCTCACTCTCCCAAATTGTAACCCTATCACCTTGACGTCTAGTGAAATAATACTATTCCTTAATATTTTACTTACTCTAATCCCCTATCCTTCATATGACATTTTGTCGTCGATATCAACCTCTTCAAGCTCAATACTAGGTACTGACCCAGTCATACTCTCTTAGGCTTGATAACTTAATTTAACTCCCTGAAGTATGACTATCTATCAAATGTATAGCTCAACGCATTCATCTAAGGCAAAGTCTTCACGTACTGCAATGAAACGAGCCGATTTGGTCAGTCTACCCACTATGACCCAAATCACATCATGACTTCATTGACTCCTTGGTAAGCCTGTCACAAAATCCTTCATGACGTGTTTCCAATTCCACTCAAGAATCTTCTATGGCTTTAGTAAGCCTCTTGGCTTAGAACACTATGCCCTTTTTTTTAATAGATTATGCCCTTGGCTATATGTTTGCCACTTCAGCCTCCATGCCACTTTATTAATAATGTGGTCTTATATTTTGACACTTCTTCGTACAAGTTACCTCTGAGCTCTTTAAACCGGATCTCTTCTTGGAATGCAGTAACACTAGGCATACCGCACCATTATTAAAACTTGGGAATGCCATTCTCCGAAACTCGAAGTTTGAATTTCTTCTTCTTTTCAGAAGAAGCCACACTATCACCAACATACGTGTTCAGTGAAAATCATGAACTTCTTTCTATATAAGGTGCCTCTAAACCTTCAATATGAAGAGGATCACAATCAACTTCAACTCATGCGTCATCTCATTTGTCCATGAGGCTTCATCTGCCAGGACACATAGGTTACAATTCGATCCTACTACATCAGGACTCATCCTATTCATTTATACGATACATTACTACGGATATTACATCCATTAAGACCTGACGAAGTTTTCAACACTGAAGCGGTAGCCAATTTCTTCTCCTGACACTCATCAATTTATTCAAATTTCACATCCTTCTTCCACAATTCCATTAATGGCATCGCTAGAATTAAAAACCTTTCTGCCAAACGTCAATAATAACATCCAAATCCAATAAACTTCGAATCTCGATCTCAGACATGGTTCTTGGTCAATCCGTGACTACTTCTATCTTACAGGGTCTAATAAAATCCATTCACTTAAATTCACGTGACACCAAAAATACCACACGGTCATGCCAAAACTCACACTTACTAAACTGGCATACATTGCATGTTCTCGAAGAGCCGAGTTGTTTTTGCTCATCCAAACCTTTCATAAACTCCAAAGTATCATTGAACAATTCAACTGTCAGTAACTGATATTTAAGTGCAAAAATTTATCCTTATTCATCACAATCAAAACCAGTGCATTCCATAGTGGTGCAACGGGATGGATAAATCACTTATCCAGCAACTCAACTATAAGCACCTTTAGTCTCTTAAATCTCAATAGAGATATCCAATAAGGCAGCTTGGAGCTCGGTCCCGTACTAGGGACTAATTTGGTCACAAACTCGATCTCTCCTTCTAGAGGCAATTATGGTAGTTCCTTCGGAGACACTTCTAAAGAACTCCCTCGCACTAAGTCGATCTTCTTTAACGTCAGTCCCTTGACCGACACATTCATCACCATTGCCATTAAACTCTAGCAACCCTCTGCCATTAAATATGGGCTCGAGGTATCAAATGCTCTTTTCAGTTTCCAACAAACACACAACCTGGACTGCCCAACGGTCAAAATTATGTTAGCTCCCTGAAGCAGTTGATTAGGGCTCTCTACTTTCTCAGCTAAATCATTCCAATGATTACATCGGTCCAATATGATCAAAACAATTGGGTCCATCAATCCTTTCATCTCACTAGTCATCACTTCATACCCCTTGTACTCTATAATCAACAATGGGCTATTGATTATTAGGGGTTGAATATTAAGGACCGTCTCTAATGGTTCTACTCCCAACTTAACCCACTTAACAAATTACTCCATATAGAGAAATAAGTGGGGACTCCAATGTCAAACTAAGCATATGCGGTATGCTAATGTAAGGCAATGATACCCATGATAACTCCTCTTGGGTTTCGAGTCCTAACTCTGGTCACAGTGTACAACTTTCCTCGAATCTAGGTCAACCTGTGTCACCTCGAGACACGTTCCCCACTAGTTGACCTATAGATTATGGCAGTTGCGTCCTAGCTGGACGGTACGGTTAATCATTCCACTGGTGGCCCTCTTGACCACACCTGAAACATGTTTTAGTCTCCTTGGGATACGTACCAACTCTAGGGTAAATCCTGCAATAGCAACATTACAGGTCCAAGTGGAATCTCACTTCGCAACACCACCTCTTCTACTGAGAGAAGTAGTGTACCTGAATTCAGACATCAGCCTTTTCTCTAGCCGGGAATTAGCTCAACTCGCGACAAATCGCGATTCAAAAGCGACAGCTCTCTCTACCAAGTCCCTTTTAATCAACAAGACTCTATTCAATACCTCATTATGAACACACAATTCCAATAATTTCAACTGGCACTTAATAACGAGTTTTAGTCCAATTCATGACTTTTTTGTTCAATCCACAGGATCCTCCTCGATCCTTTTGCCATACCTAGGTAACTCGGTGAACATCGCCTCAACTCTTTCTCCAAAAGTAAGCTCTGGTGAAGTCTCTAGGGCTCGGCCATTTTGCGCTCCCCAGTAATACTTGAGAAACAATTCTCACTGAATGCTCTCACGATAGCGCTCCAAATCTATTCCAAATTCTCATTAACAACTATTCCATCGGTGGCCTCCCCCCAGTGATTGGCGTTACTCTCAAACTGGTAAACCATCCAAACCACTCTAATCACCTCGGTGTATGCCTTCATTGAAGCACTTCACTAATCTTCTAGAGTCAAGAAATGGTAACTTCCGGGTCTCATCTTCTAAAGATCTAGGGATGTTTCACTCTCAGAAACTACTCCACCCAACGATGCATCCTCTTTTCCTCATTCCCATCTTCAGATGCTAGGACAGGAGTAAAGGTAGGGCCATAATGCCCTCAATAGCGGCACTCACAGAATTGCCAAAGCAGCAACCATGTGCTCTATGTTGTAGTCACAGCGGCACTTGCCACAGCAGCATTAGCTGCGATAACGGCCTTCCACTCTAGGCCTACTGGTAAACCATGCCTCGGATGTCCGCAAGAGAATACAGGAAATGATTACCTCCTATGTCAAAGTGGCCTCAAGTCACAACCTTACACAACTGTCTATGGTCCCAATCCGTCCTTAGGATCTCCTCAAATCAAATTTCACAAACCCTAACAACACTTGTTAGGCATTTAGAATTGTTGTTGTTCACAATACAGTCAAACGCGTTCCATTTCACAGGAACGCCAACACCTAACAATACTTTCATTGACATGATATACATAGTGACGCTAACACTAAACCCCGCCTCTACTGACGTGCGATACATACAACAACGTTAATCACTCAACAACACTACTATCATCGGCATACGATATACATAGCGACATTGATACTTAGCCATGATTTTCAATAGCGTGCGATACATAGCCACGCTTAGCGCGCGATACCCAGCAACGCCTTTACAGCACGCGATACACAGCAATGCCTTTATAGCACACGATACACAGCTGTGCTCTTCAAACAACACGTGATACACAGCAACGCGTTGGCATGCGATACATAGCAACGCCTTTATAGCACACGATACACAGCTATACTCTTCAAATAGCGTGCGATACACAGCAATGCCTTTACAGCGATACACAATTGTGCTCTTCAAAAACTCGCAATACACAGCAACGCCTTTACAGCACGCGATACACAATAACACCTCACCACTTGTCATTTACTAGTGACACTTACTAGTTTAACACATGCAGGGTCAAGTGTTCGACCTTGCTGCACGTATCTCATACCGTGCCAACGCGGCTATACACGACCATAGTCATCAGTCCATGCTCAACCTTACTGCACACGTCCCATACCATGCCAACTCGACTAAACAAGCCAAAATGCAAATATCCAATTCTTGGGGGGTCAAAATGCAATTTCCGGAGGTCCGAAATCACCCCAAATTAAATCTTATGATTTAGTCCGGGAAAATCTCGAGGCAACATGCCACTAACTAAACCCATAAATTCACCCAATTGGGCCTCGAAAAGAGGGTCAGAAGTGGGCTATTACAAGTCTAGTTTGAGGCAAGGTGGTAGCTCGCGGAGCATCAATTGCAAGCATTGGTAGAGTGGCGCATTCGAGCCTTAGCCGCATGCGAGGGAGCTGTGGCAAGCAACGACTGGCAATGCTCAATGCAGAGGATGAGGCAGTAATGTGCAACTTGAAAAGGATCGATTGACTTCTTTTCCCCTTTGGCTATCCATTATTGCCCCCCCCCCAATGAAAAGGTCCCCCCCACCCCACCTCATTTAAGGGCCTGGATCAGCAGACGTCAATGACTCGACATCACTTGATCTAGGTCCTGTGCAACCTAGCCACGGAAAAAAGTGGAGACTGGCAATGCTGGATACGGAGGATGAGGCAATAATTTGCAACCCAGCCACAGACAATAGTGGAAAGACAGCGAGTCTTGGCCATCGGTCTGGCTAAGAGGAAGGCTATCACTAGCCTAGGTAGAGCTTTAGTCTATAGAGCTCTCTCTCCAACTCTTATATGTTTTCTCTCAATTATCCATAGCATTTTTTTAAAATTCTAATTGTCGACCATAAAACCTGAAGTATAACGGTGTATATATGTGAGTAGGTCTTTTACGGTTAACAACCTTAGGTTTTTAATGTTTACGTTATTTATTCTTAATTGAAAGTTCTTTCAATTAAGTTTCTAGATGGCCAAATTATACAAATTATTTCAATTCAAGAGGGTTGAATTTCAGCCAAGCCCTCTCCTAGGATGGGTTGGCAGGAAATCCTAACTTGTGGACCTATTTCTATGGTTTATTCTTAATTAATTTCAAGATTTGACAAATTAATGGACTCAACTTGCTTCACTTAAGGCTCAACTTATCTCAAATTAGGGACTGAAAAATTTAGTATGCCCCCTTAGCGCTAGCCGAAGTTCCTTTATAATGCGGGCTAGGCTAGCACAACAAATTCTAATTCATGACAATGCCAATCTGATGCTAAATGTTATCATGAATGCTTTAATACTATATGTTTTGCAATGTTATTATAATGTTTTTATTTAGGAACTAAATAATTAATTCTTAATTTGTCAAAATTTAAGTGTCAATAGGGAGGACCACAAGCATTCTTGTTCATGCACACACGTGAGCTTGTTGCCTTGTTGGCTTCTTGATGGGAACAATTGCCGAAAAAATTCTAAAATTTTTGTAACTTTGTCAATTCAATCCTAAACATTTTGAAATCTTGACAATTCAATCATAAACGCATGAAGGTCAAATTGGTAATATTTAAAAGGATTTAGGACTAAATTAGCAAGATTTCAAAGATAATATTTTAAAATGTTTAAGACTGAATTGACAATAAAAAAGTTTTAGGATTGAATCGGTAAAGTTACAAAAAGTTCGGGACTTTTTCAACAATTGCCCCCTTCTTGATGCAACAATCAAGGAAGCCATCACTATTCTTCATCTCATTCTAGTCGACAAGCTCTTCTTTTGTTTGATAAGCAATTGGGATGAGATCTCAAGTTTAAAAGAGCGAAGAGAACTAATTTTGGTTTTTGGGGATTTGGCTATGTTCACTTAGAATATCTTTTTTTGACAATAGTATATGCTCATGTGGCTGAAAAATCCTCAAGCGACGAACATAAACCATTATTCACTTTGATCACTTCAATGTTTTACTTGAAATTATTTTATCACCTCAAAACCCTTGCTAATCATGCAGCATTCCACTGTTTTGCCCAATTATTTGAAACCAAATTCATTCTGAAACCTTCTCCAAATTCAAGGCCTTATTTAGAATTTTTTTTCCTTGAATATATTAATATAATTTATCGATTTAAGTAAATGAATTGAAAGTTAAAAGGCTCCAAATGGTATTCTCTCAAGGCTTGATAAATTTGGGACTCACCTCAGGAAATACGACAAGTGTGGCGGACATGATAATGCTCTATACCATGAAATTTAAGTATCTTTGAATGCCAACTGAAAAATTTATGGATCGAAATTGTCAAATACTTCCTAATAATGAACCACAATCGATCATTCACCCATGTATTTACTAAAACATAACTCAATGCGAATAAGGTAAGTGATACTAATATTACATCTTCTCAATTGAAGAAGATATAGTTAATCTTTCCTGCTATTTCATTAATACTCTTATACTATGTACGGGGATTTATAAAAACTGGAAATTCCATGGGAAACGGTTTTCTAAGAACTTCATGTGAATGAAATGAGAGTCTGTTAATAGAAAGCAAAAATAAAAATAGCATGTGAATCTAATTTCCAAGCACTCTCCTTTATTTGCCCAAAGTTTCAAGATTTTTTTAACAAATTCAAACTAGCGCTCAAATAATTTTTACACATACACAACCAAACGCCCCATCAATGTACATCACGTAGAGCTCCATAGGATAGCGTGGGACTACAATATATGAACACAAAATGTTTAAAGCTCGAATCTCAGCTAATAAACAACTAAACCAATCCAACAACCCTTAAAGGTTAAAATATGTCTGTATAGGCAGACAGCTTATAGACAGATGGGCAGTGCACCAGCTTATAGACAATGAATCAAAGGTTTGCAACATATACCCCACGTCCTTCTCTTTCCTACTAAAGTAGCAAGTATCAAATGTATGAATACCACAACTGCAATAAACTCAAAAGTGTACTAACATCGATTAGCAGCAAAACCGTGGTGAACCTTCATGACCATTTTCTGCCCGTTAACTTAGAGATGGTCAGATCTGCACCTCCAAAACCATCCACAACTGCCTTAGCTGATGGAAACTCTGCTCTGGAAGTCAAACTGTGAAGAGGAGGACATAAAGATCAGGACAAGCAAAGACAGCTTCGCTTGAGAACTCAAAATAAGGTGGGTTGTGTGAAAAGGTATGCCCCTCTGCATGTGTCCGGGCATTCATTAGAGAAAATGTCTAGCAATGGACTTGAAATCAAAGTAAGGGTTCTATCAATCGACTTGAAATCAAGGAAGCAAGGGTTCTATCAATCGACTTGAAATCAAGGAAGCAAGGACTCTTTCTTCCATATCAAATTGGAATTCTAACTGACCTTTTACAATTATAGAAGTAACCACACATCAATATTGCACAACTATTTTGCAGCATCAACCTAGTCCTTATGGCCCCATAATGTTTTTGGTTTTCAAGCATCCACCACTACACTTCCACACTAAATAGATAACTTATCTATAATGGTGTCTTATGTCTTCCCTAAGTGCCAAAATTCTTTTCTTACAGTCCCAATTTTTCCAGTAAGAAGTAAACGTCACCTGAAGGAATCACAGAGCCTAGGAAAGAGTGAAAGCAAACTGCCAAAGGTCATGTCTTTGCAGCCTCGCACAAGCCTCTAGCATTCAGAATCAACTACTCTCTAAAATGCCGTAGGTTACACATATCACTAAAGTCCAACTCAATTATTTTTAATCCACCACCACTAGTTTGTGGCAGAAAAAGGTTTTCGTAGATGGCCATTGTTTCGAAAGAAACCAATCAACAGTAATTGTTAACACAGCGTACACACTAGACAAATCTAGCAAGATCGGAGTTGGCAAAGTAATCAACTTATAAAGTTAAAGATAAGATGTAAAAAGTCAAGCCTTTTGGGAGTGCAATAGAGAGAGAGAGAGGTATCTGCAGTGCCTCAAATGGAGTTGAGTGCAAGTTGAAACAAAAGCCAATAAGACTGTCCTGAGTTTGTGTACCACTGAGGGTATGTGCATATGAGAGAAAAGAATGAGATGTTGGACTAAGGGATTGCACTTAATACTGGTGTTTTAGAATGCTCCCACCATTCTTTTAATTAGACAACAACAACAAGGTGTTACAAACATCATGGTATAAACGGGCAGGACATAATTGGTAAAGGCATAACACATAAAAATAGGAAGGGGAAAGTTGCAAGCTGACCTGGTTATGAAGTTCAATAAAAGACGACTCATCCCTTAAACTTTCACCAAAATTCAAGACTTATGCCCAGGTCATGAAGTTCGCAATTGTGGTACATTAAAGTCAAAATTCTGTACAGTATGCAGGCATATCTATAATATACACTAATACTCACATTAATTTAAACATCATTTGAAATTTAGAAGAAATAAGATTGCACTGACTAGGGTTTAGTTAAATGATAATGTTCAGTAAGAAGAAGACAAATGATGAGAACATGACTGGAAAGGCCTATTTATACCCCAGACATAATAAGATCTCAACCTTGGATTAGACATAAAATTTCTAATCTCAGTCATCCAACCCCTTAAAAGTCAAATGCCTACCGTGTTACTAGCTATTAACCATAACAGCACGTAAGAGAAGACTTGATAAAAGAAGGGACACTCAAAACTCCTAAATAAAACCATACTCCTAGCAAGTGCATCAGCAGTGGTTCTATTGGTAGACAAATTGATGTGCATATAGGAAATCAGAGAAACAAGAGGTGATTACCTGCTCCGTACAACAACACATGGCATACCGATTCTCTCAGCTGCAGCCACACCAGGCTGACTTCCTGCTACAAGAATACATCTGCAGACAGGAACCCCCGCAAATTCGGCACCGGCACGCAATGCAACTACAATTTTCTCTAAGCTGAATCCCAAAGGTGCGACAAAATTAATAAACAAAAACACACTTGTCCACACCAATCATTTTGACTCAGTGAAAAATTCCTCAGTTCAAGTAAAACTAGCTATATCCTGAGCTTCCTATATTTAAAGTTTCCTAGCACGGTTCTGTAGAAACTCGGAAATTGAATTATGAACGAATCCATCCACTTCTTTATATAAATAAAAGCATATAATAGCAATGGGTAGGCTCAGAACACACTGGTCAAACTTAGATTCTTGCCAGGATGCAGATAAATGACAAACTGATGGAACACTGCTGCATAAAGAGAGTAATTTCTAAATTGGAAACATTTTCACTTTCTTCACATATTGAAGTAACCTAAAAATTGTAATGCTGCAAATGAGAAATAGATATATCCACAATTTAAGCTACAGGAAAGCTAAACCAAGAAATTATACCACCCATCATTATTCATTGGGAAATACAAGTTTGGAAGAGAAAAAGGCAAGTGCCATTTCACCTTTCTGATGAGGTGGTATCAATCTCTACACTCAATTTTAGCATGGAAGCAACCTCCTTTGCTATTCTTTGTTTTTCTGCAGAAGCTGGTTCAAGAAAAGGAGCCTTTTAGCACCCAGGATTCTTGACTCTTGAGATAAAATAGTAGAACATGACAAATGCTACCTAAGAGCACAGTGATTTTTCTTTCTCGGATTTTTCTTTTAAGCTAGAATCCATTTTATTCTAGAGAGAGTAAGCACTTGTTTATGAAGAAGAGATTTTATTCTCATTGCATGGTGTAATGCTCCCTTTGTATAGGGCTATCAGTACCTAACCAACACTTTTGAACAACTGTTGACAACAGCAAACTACTAATAAAGAGACCATTGTTACCCAAAAAATCAAATGCTTCAGATATTTTAAATATTAAAATATGAGCAAAATGAAATATATACTTGTCGCAAACTCTAGTGCATGAGAAACTAAAAAATGACAACCTTTATACTTACATCATGCCAATAGATTAATCAAAAGGACGTTCTAGCTTACATTATACACCTAGTCTGCATCAATGTAGAAGAAAAGATCAAAGTGGATAAAGCTTCTGTTGCACTCAAGTAAATAGCCATAAGCAGAACTGTAGTGTTCACGGACATTTTGTCAAGTGTTGTTAACAGTAAATCAAAATAGTGTGTAGATGCAAATTAGGATACTGGCATTTTTAGTCAGGTAACTTTTTAGCTAAGTTAACAACAAAGTCGCGAGTTTACCAATGTCAAAGTCAATATGACTTAATCAACTCTTTCAAAATTTATCAGTTGCATCAAAATTTTCCCATTAAAGATTAGTAACTTAGATTAAAACATAGCTCAGCATGGTCAATAACCAAGTAGGGTGAGAGTTAACAAATATCTTATTGAGTAAATTAGTAATCTTCATTTGAGTAGTTCACTATCAAATTGGATGATTCCAAAATACTATCTAACCTACTTAACCTACTTAACTGAAGATTACTAATTTATTCGATGATTCAATCTTTATCATTTTCCTCCATCGTAGGTGTTGTACGTGAAAATAAAGCTCTACATTAGTTGATTGTTTGCTGACCTTAAATGCATAATATAAGGATAAAAAACAAAAATGAGCAGAATTTAAGGAGGAAATAACTAGAAGTAGCAGAACATCAATAACAATATAAAACAGATGAAATAAGATGTCACAAACTAACATTAAGTGGCAAGTCTACCTGCCTTGGCCACTTCCTTAGCCAGCATCTCATCCAACCCTGAAGACACTCCTTTGCCAAGCATTAGTTGCCCATAGAGACTCTGTTCAACCTCTGCTGGCCCTACAATCTTGACTTTGGAAAACCTTTCTTGGCCAAGCTTTTCAGCAACTGACCTAAAGAAAAAAATTGTACCAAAAGAATTGAAAGGATCCTTACAAAGAGGGCTGAGTCATTGATCAAGTGATATGGAGCTAGCTAAACTTAAGCTAAAACAGAATATGATTAGTGACTAATTGTTTTAATCAGATGGACTTTCTACGTGGAAGATATGATATTCTTTATCATTATCTATATCGCAATGCAATTGTCAGACTATAAATCATTTCCATTAACCAACAATTTTGCACAAGATTATGTTCAAGCCTGAGAGAAAATGTGGCATAAAACATCATCATAGAAAATGAATTTCTCATTACTGAAGTGCAATGACAATAAATACACTAGTTCAGAACAAATTCTGAAAAGCACTACAAGAAAGATGAAAAGCTTCCACAATCTACAAAAGCATGATTTCATGGACACAATGAATAACTAAACAAAGGTTGACAGCACTCATGACATAATCATTCCTGTCATGCAATTTGTCTATATAAAGATCTTTGATAGACTAAAAAGCTTGCTAAAACCTTCCAAAAAACTCAATTAGAAACAGCATCCCACTTTCTACTGATAAAAGATATAAAAGAAATCAGCAAATTGACACTAAAATAACTAATGGCAGTTTGATGATTTTTACAATCTTCCATGGAACCACACAAACATATTCAGCACAGGAAGACTAAAATTTTGAATTTTTTACATTAAATACAAGTGAAACCATGACACAGGAAGTCTTTGAACTTTTTCTCAATGTTCAATGCAGTCTCTGAATTTTCTATTTTCCCTATCCAATCCTTAAACTTTTGAAAATTGGCTCAATTTTGTCCGTCTATTACAATTCCAGATGGTGCCAACCGCCATGGACAATGATGCCGTTAATTTGCACACGCTAGCATCCACGGTCTAATGTGTTGTCTGTGTCACACTCCTCTCTCTTAAAAAAAAAAAAAACACCAGCAAACCCCATGAACACTGGTGCTGCCACCAGAATCACCTCCAAAGCCAGCAAACTCGACGCTACAGCCACAAACAGACTCAGCTGCCACTGCCACTAGCACCCTAAACTCGGGGACCATCCATACTACCAGTCAGAGAGGACACAGCAGGATAACTACGATGAAGAAGAAAGAGGTGGTAAGGTCTGCATCAATGAAGGAAAAGAAAAAGAAACACAAACAAAACAAAAAGGAAAAAGAAGAAAAGGCTGAGTTAAAGAAAAAAGTGACATGGCACTCCACGACCATTATTTTGGTCTGCTCACTGCTGGGTCGGCAGTCAATGTAAAACAGTATACGCATGACCTTATGCTCAAACTAACAAAAGGATCACATTCAGCCAGTTTCCAAAGTTCAAGAACCACATTGAACAAAACAAAGTTTGTTCAAGGACCATATTGAACAACAAGAAAAAGTTCAGGGACTTGCTGCCTCATTACCCCAATACATGTCAAGAACAGCATTATGTGAGTTACATAAAGCAATGTCAGAACGCCAAAAAGGCCTAGATAATTTTACTGTGGATAAATAACTTCCTATCGCAGTAATGCACTATGATACCTGGTCAGGTTAAGTGCATTTCTCCAGTTACACCATAAGCAGTCCATAAAGCAGCTATCTAGGTAAAGAAGCAACAATTTTGTGCAAAAGGGATGAACAATTGAACATGGGATGTAAATTTAACAACATTGCTAGACTGCAAAGTCTGGTCAAATAAGTGTACCTGGCAATTTTATCCCCACTTTTACCGTATGTGGTCATGATGAGCACAGGTATACCTTCATCCCATGCATTATCAATAAAACTGCAAAATAAATTGGCAGAAGACACAATTTATTGGTAAAAGTAGAGAGAAATCATTTTGCAAAATAAGTACTGCATAATAGTTTTCAGGAAGAATAATGAGATACTTGAAATTTAGATCTGGCGTTAAGTTCTTAACAGTTCAAAGATGGAAAGATGCTATATATGCATGGTTTTAAATTCAGCCAGTTGCATTGAAAGAAGCACACCCCAAGTCCACTCATGGAGCGAACGGCAATGGGTTCTTCCCAATGCAGTATCTTCAAAGAAATTCTCCCCAGAAGTTTGCATGATGAAATTCTTTCCTTTAATGGGCCCTAAGGTTGTCTGTACATAACAGAAGCTATCAAATTTCCATGATAAAGGGAAAGATGTCCATCAAAACCTTCCATATGGAGTTCCAACCACTTGCCAAACATGTACTAAGGCCAACCTTAAAAACTAGGAATACAACATTCCATTAAGGAGACATACCACAAATTAGGAAACAGATAATTCTATTCTAATAAAAAGGACACATACTGTCTTTACAAGACTATACTATTCTGAGTACTTAAAAGATTCTAAACCTAATAAGCAAAATAAATCAGATTATCATCTAAAACTAATTTTCCAATTGTTAAGCCTTTTGTATTGTTGCCAAAGTTGTCCATATGGCATTTCAAGAAGGCTTTTGTGTGGAAGATACATTAGGTAATTTATGGACCAAATATATTTTTAGGAGAGGTTATCACAAAGAAATATGGAAAAAACTTCTCTAGTTGGGCTACTAATGATGTGTTGGCACCTATGGAATGAGTCTTTATGATTGGATTATCGAACACTAGGATAATTTTTCAAGGAATGTTAATTTTCTTGTATTAAAAAGAGATTGCCTCTTAATTGAGCAGACTAAACAAAAGAAAAAGGCTTCTCAGCAACACTACAGTTAGACGAACGTCATAGCTTTGTCATAGAGGCTACTACCCACAAGTGATGCCAACGACCACAAAGGTGACAAACGATGAGATTGCCAATGATAAATAAGGATGGCGATTTTGATGGAACATGCGGATCACTTTCTCTAGTTTGGCAATTCATAAGGCCTACACTCTTTTAGTGATTGATCAGCCTTGTATTGATTAAACGGAACCCTGTAGCTTCTGTTAGTGATTGCTTTCTGGATGTACAATGCTCGTGATCTTCTGTCTTCATGTTATAGCATCAATTTTGTAATATCATAAAAAATGTTACACATTTAATTTGAATTTCTAATTGTTTAGAGATTTATGATCGTTATATACTGAAAATTATCCAGAGTTACTTGACATAGCTTGTATAATTTTACGGTTAAACTGTGCAGGTATCTCAGCAATTCTAGGTGAAAAGGCAAGTTCTAGAAAATTTGCTTCACCAAACTTACAAAGAACCAAGAAAGATCTAAGTATCATTGATTTTCTTTCTATTATCACTTCCCACAACTACAAAATTCAAAGACCAAGCAAAAATAATATCTTTAATTGAAAGGACAACCATGTCCATGGAGATACATTTAAAAAGCTGTGAGATTTGGAGAGACCATCGCAAAAAGACAAGTGATAAAAAATAAGCTTTTCTTTATCAAACATGCAGAAGAAATTATATGCTCAGAATAAGTGGATAATTTACTGGTACACTGATAGATAGAAGAACTTACTCTTGAATTCCAGGTCGTAAAGGTAAATCTTTTGACATCATAAGTTCATCCATTGCATTTTGCTGCAGCAATTTGCTAGGATAATAAATATCTTATAAGATACTTATCAAGTGCAATGAAGAGAAAAAATCCCACCAGAATAAAATAAAATAAAGTACATTGAATGGAACAGACAAGGATGTGAAGCAAAATAGAAAAGGACAGTGAAGTCAGGTCATGGTCCTGACAAAGAATGCAGAGCGATAAGCAAATACACGACAGTTGCTCATGTCACAAAGTGATTTCCACCAATGAATTTCACAGAAATGCACAGCGTTTGAGGTTTCCACAAGCTTTTACCATTCATAAAAAAATATATATATATATATACACATACATATATATATATATATATATATACTCAGTAAATGACACTCAAAATCTTAAAAGGTTATTTGAAATTATGCCTTGGTTAGGCAGACAAAGAACCACTATAATTATGATGCTTTTAAAGTTTGTGGCCTTACCGCATTCACATTGGTATATCCTTAATTTAAGCAATAAAATCACAATCGTATTCCAAGTGTCTACATTCAGAGAAGAGTTCAAATTTAAATGTACTGGTGTGCTCCTCTTTGCAGCTTCGCTGAATGATAATTTTTTTGTTAGCTAGGTTATTGACCATTACTTGAGATTTATGTGAAAATACGGTTTAAGAAATCCAAAGTGTGTACACATGTTTGTGAAGCTCTATCAGAAAAATTAGAGAGGAAGAATTTTAAGTAAAGGCTACCTAAGGATCGGAAGAGGGCAAGGTCAGTACAATTACTAGATGATCTAATGCAATGGGATAGTGGTTACAGCTACAAAAAATCCTGTACAACCCACCTACGGTGCCCAAATTTGCATAGTAACCTAGCTGGTCATAACAGAAGCATAGTCACACACTGACTCCACCAGTCGATTGACGCTGGAGCATCAGAACTTAAATTTTCCAACAATTACATTACAATCCCAGCCCAAGCTTCATTGATCAATCAAGCCAATTTGTCAATCATGCAAGCACATGGCAACTTCGTCCTCAACATCATCCTTGGATCCAGGGCACTCAAGATAGCATTTACAGATGATTGGTGGCTTAAATACAAAATTTAAGAATCAACAAGTGTTTTCTGGTCTTTATTTGGTATTTTTGTCTACAACTTTATTCAATACATGCAAGACACTTATAATAATGTTTCCACAACTTGAAGAATCTCAACTGACAGTTGGTGGCTGATAGGTGGAAGAGTCGATCAATGTGTTCCCATTGTTTGTGTGTCCTTAGATTGTCTTCTTCTGCTCAACTGTCAAAGAGTACTTATTACAAGATTAGGATGTCAAAGATGCTTTATTGCAAGTTTGAAAATGTGAGCCAGTCTTCATTACTAGACTAAGTGTCAAAATGTAGAGTATGGTGACATTTATTATCAGAGTCTAAGTACAATGTCTTAGTTTGGCTACAAATAAAAAATGTAATCTCAAATGCATGAAAGACCTGAGTTGTAATATATGAAATTTCCTATTAAAGTGATTAATTTCCTTCAATTTTCGGTTCTTTATCCGCTAGCATGGTGGCTTACCTTGAATTCCTTATATTTGACTGGGGGATTGTTCCTTTAAGCCTTGGTGGTGAACTACATCTTTCCCAACCTTACTTTCGCTCAGAATACACTCCATTCAGCATCAATTTCACAATCCCAGGAAGTTCGCATTTTTATAGTAAAAAACAGCACATTCCATCATACACATCCCAGCAAACACTTCTTCAAACACTCAATCCTTTGAAATCTAGTCCAGGAAACGAATTTCTGATCCCATCATTCCCATATCACATCAAGTTGGTATCAGAGCTTTTAGGTTGAACTAGTTGGCTAAGTTCTTCCATTCTCCACTTCATCCTTCTATTCTCAAATGGATGAAATAGTTCCCAGAGGCTTGACTTTGGAAAAAGCCCACAACAAAGGGCGTGATTGTATTTACCAAAAAAAAAAGGGCGTGATTGTGCCATAAACCAACTCCACCAACAAATGGTGCAAGCCTTCAACCTACAGAATCAAGGAAGAAGAGAACCACCACAATGGAGACCTCCCAGGCTTGACTTTGGAAAAAGCCCACAACGGAGGGCGTGATTGTGCCATAAACCAACTCCACTAACAAATGGAGCAAGTCTTCAACCTACATCGGAGAATCAAGCGAGAAAAGAACCACCGATACGGAGACCTCCCATTAATCGCCCACAGTGTGATGATCCTCGTACAAGTTCAAGTGATGAATCCAATAACACCACAAGTGACTCTTATGATTCAGACCATCAAGCTAGTAGAAAAAGAGGAAGGCACAATGACAACAAACACAATGTCAAGGAAGAGGCACTTGAATTTGAAGGTAGCCTTAATCATGATGATTATACTGATTGAATAAGAATGAGCATTTGAGTTCAAATATTACCCGGATGAAAAGAAATGAAAGGTTGCTATTTCTAAATTCAAGAAGTATAATTTACTTTAGTGGCAATATCTGAAAAATCAAAGAATCTGGAATGGAAAAAGTAGAGTGAAGTCTTGGAAAAAACTTAAGAAGCTTATGAAAAAAAGTTCTTGCCTGTCAACTATAAGCAAAACTCATTTCTCAAGCTAAAATCTCTTAAACTACATCAGATGAATGTTGAAGAGTATATTAGGGAGTTTGAACATCTCCTCATGAGAGGTGATATTCTGGAAGTACAAGTGTATGTCACTGCTTGTTTCCTCAGAGGATTACACCAAGATGATAAATATATGGTTAATCTTCAACCATATTAGAACTTTGAAAACATTTGCTAGTTGACCATAAAAGTGGAGAAACAACTAAACAGTGGTAGAAGGTTTTGGCTAAACCTTAAATTAAAGAAACTTTCTTCTTCAAGGGTGCTTCTTCTAGCAAGACCAAGAATACATTTCAACAAGAGAAAGGAAACAAGAAGTCTGCTGATCTCAGCAAATAACTCTTCAAGAAACAAGAAGACGGACATAAAAAGTGTGTCAAGTGCCATAGCTATGGACAAGCTAATGGTCCTAACTGAAGGATTATGACCCTTCAACAATTTGTAAAAGTTGATTTGGAGCTTCAAGAGGCTGAGTAAGACCCAGGTTATATGAAGTCCAGATCTGACAAGGAAGATGAAGTCGTAGAACATACTGATGAAGGTGAGTTGCTAATCATCGGGAGGGCTTTACACACCATGGTTGCAATAAATGCAGAAGAGCAAAGGAAAGAATATCTTCCAAACCCATTACACAATTAAGGGAAGGTGCGTACATTGTCATTGACAGTGTGAGTTGCACCAATGTGGCATCCACAACCATTTTAGAGAATTTAAAGCTATGAACTTCTAAGCATCCTCAACCTTACAAGCTTCAATGGCTTAGCAAGGGAAACGATTTTTAGGTAACCAAACAAGGTCTTATATCATTTTCAATTGGCAAAACTTACCAAGATCAGGTCCTGTGTGATGTTTTTTGGATGCATGTCATTTATTAATGCAAAGGCCTTGAAAATTTGATAGAAAAGATCTGCATGATAACCATAAAAACACTTGCTCATTCCACAAGGTGAAAAGACATTACTCTTGCACCTTTGAGCCTATCCTTGACCTCAAAAATCAACCTAGGATGGGAAATACAAGCAAGGAAAGCCTTTTCTTGAGTGAAGCACGAGTTGAGAAAGCCATTCACAAACAAAAGACTATTTTCGCCTTGCTTGGGGTTGATAGCTAAAAAGTGAGATAGAGAACCCTCTACACCCCAAGTGTTCCTTGATGAATGAATTCAAAGATATGTTTCCAGAGGATTAACCACCTAGGTTACCTCCCTAAAGGGGAATTGAACATCAAATTGACTCACTTCTAATTGCTCCACTCCAAACAAGGCTGCCCATCGATGTAATAGCGAGTAAACCAAGTGACTTGCAGAGGCAAATAGATAAGCTAATTGCTAGAGGGTGTGTAAGGGAAAGCATGAGCACTTGTTCCATTCTAGCACCACTCATGCCAAAGGAAGATGATAATTTTAGAATGTGTGTGGCTAGCAAAGCCATAAACAACATAATCATTATATATGGGCACCTATACATAGATTTAACAACATGCTTAATGAACTGTACGGCTCTATGGTACTCTCTAGAATTGATTTAAGAAGTGGGCATCATCAAATCATAATGAGAGAAATTGATGAATGGAAGACAACCTTTGAAACTAAAGGAGAACTCTATGAATGGTAAGTAATGTCATTTGGTCTTTCTAATGCTCCAAGCACATTTATGAGGCTTATGAATGAGGTACTTCATCCATTTATTGGTCACTTTGTGGTTGTCTATTTCGACGATATTCTTGAGTATAGCAAGAGCGAGGAAGAGCATTTATCTCACTTAAAATAAGTCTTTGAAGTCTTCAGGCAACAAAAGCTCTATGCTAAGATGCAAAAGTGTGAGTTCTCTCCAAGCATTATATTCCTTGGTTGTGTATTCCCAAGTAAGGGATTTCCATAGATCAATCCACGGTGGAACAATGAAAAAGTGGCCTGTTCCCAAGTCCATTTCTGATGTTAAGGGGCTTTCATGGTCTTGCAGCTTTCTACCAGCGATTTTTGAACTTTAGCAATATTATGGATCCCTTCACCACATACATGAAGGGATCATTTGAGTGGTCCAAGGCTGCTTACGATGCCTTTGAAATCATCAAACAAAAGCTTTGTAAATCTTGTCCTTCCAAATTGTTATATGGCATTTGAAGTTGAATGCGATGTTATTGGAGTTGGCACCGGTGCTATTCTAGTCCAAGTCCAAAGCCTTTGGCATATTTCAGCAAGAAGATAACGAAATCAAGAAAGAACTACTCTACTTATGATGTCATCGTGAGAGAACGTTATCATAGGAGTCACTATGTGAGGCCTAAACAGTTTGTTCATTGTTCAAAACCATAAGGCCCTCAAAATACATTAGCAGCCGGCACAAATTCAATTCGAATTTCGAGGCATGCCAAATGGGTAGAATTCCTTCAACCTTCTCTTTTGCCTCGAAATATAAACCTAATCGCATTAATATTGTAGCACACGCGTTATCAAGAAAACATTCTATCTTGCTGTCCTTGACTCACAGATTCTTGGCTTTAGTTTGATGAAAGAACTATAATGGAAAATCCAGATAGAATGTCGAGTGTGGTGATATTTATTATCAGTCTTCAAGCAATATCTTAGTTTGGCAATAAATAAAGATGTAATCTCAGATTTATGACAGACCTGAGTTGTAATACATGAGATTTCCTCTTGAAGTTGAGCAATTTTCTTCAATTTTTGGATCTTTATCCATTTGTATGGTAGCAAGCCTTGATTGTACCTTTAGCCCTTGGTAGTGAAATACATCTTTCCCTACTTCATTTTCGTTCATAATACACTCCATTTAGCATCAATCTCACAAATCCAATAAGTTCTCATTTTAATGTAAAAAACAACACATTCCATCTAACATCCCCCAGCAAACACTCACCCATTCACTCTATCCTTTGAACACTAGTCAAGAAAACGAATTTTTTATCCCATTATTTCCATCATGCATCGCTGGTACAACTTTCTTGAACAATCTTGAGCTAGCACTTAGCAGGTAGAGAAATTCTTTTGCAACAAAATCCTTTCATAGGTTTGGAAATGGTTATAAAGAGGAGTACAACCTTAATAAGATGGTTGAACATATAAGAGGGGTAAGCTAATTCTTTGTCTCTAGACACTGTGCAACAAGGAGATAGAAGTAGAACCATTAACGAGGAAAAAGCACAGAGATAAAGATAGTTTGCCAATTTATAGGTTAAATGCGGTGAGAACCCCTAAACTTTGCATTTTGAACACGAAAATGTCCATGAAATTTGCATTGTATCATCTGATTTTTTTAATTACAAGATCTTTCAATTTCATCTAATTAATAGACCCTTTAGAGTAATAAGAGGAAGACTTCTAAACTATGTCTTGAAGAGAGCATAAATAATACCCAAGTTATTTTCCTTTAACTCTGTTTTTATGCACCAATGTGAATTATATATACATATATATATATATATATATATATAGAGAGAGAGAGAGAGAGATCAATTGCGTCTAATCTGTTATCCAGCTAACCCTAAAAAGCACAAAGGGTTTACAAGGCAAGAAGTGAAAAGTTTTTCTGCTAAAATTTAACAACCTACATAAAGTGCTACAAGGATCGAGTTGGACAATTTAAAGTTGAAGAAGTCTAATCCATTGAAGAATTACTGTCATGGAGATGAAAATCAAGGGGTTTGTGTCCCTCTCTATATCTACATTTACTTAAAACAACAGTACTAACTTTTTGATATGCAGAAGGATGACCTCATTTGTTGTCTTGCTCATGATTTCCAATAAGCGGACATTGAGAGCATTGAATACTTGTTTGTACATCTAATACCAAAAAAGATTGAGCTCAAGAACAAATAAGTCAACTTACCTTCTCTCTTAAGACACTTTTCACAAACGCACTCTTCTCTCTAGTGGGCAAAGAAGTAGGCCAACCAATCTATATTTAGGCATAACATCAGGAAAAAAGTAAAACAGGAAGAATACGAAATAGGGAAAGAGATACACAAAATCTGTTATATTTCCATAAATGAACAGAGACAGAGAGCCTACACGGTTAAAATATAGAATCAGCATCCTTTCTTCATCAGCAGCACTCTTCCTGGAAGTCATGACAAAATCAATCAGAGCAACCTTAATTTCAGGAACAATCCTTTACAAGATGCTTCATCATTTAATGTCAAACTACTTAACATGCAAGAATATTAACTGCATCAAGATATTTGAAGTGCATACAGCAGTTCTGAAAGTAATGCAGTTGGAGACAGATGGAGCAAAATTATCTTGTCCCATAAGTAAATAAACTCCGATTGAAAAAAATTTTGATTGTGGGAGGACTAATTCCCACTGCACACCCACTTTTACATCAATAAAGTGAGCTATCCTTTAGTTAAAAATAAAAGTATATATATATATATATTAAGTGAAGAGAAATGACAGGAAGACTACTCCACCACAAGCCCCTATCTCAAAAAACTATCCCAAAACAATTATTCCCAAACTACAGTCCAAACTCAAAGTACAGCATAGAAATGGAGTACTGTAAAGACTAGGTACAAGCAAAGACTGCTGGCAATTCAATTCGTATAAGGAAGAATCCAAACTCCAAAATGCTAAAGATTTTTATGCACTAAAACTAATCATGACAAGAATCTAATAGTTTTCCATCAATCACCATCAAAGAATAACGCTATTGAACCCAGTCCACAATATCGGTGATGGACTCTAGTTGGCTGTTAAACGTGGCCCACTTGCTTCAGGTCTGCTAAGTCACTTTTTGAATACCAACCTTGATATAGCTATCATTTATCAAGAAGAATATCCAGTTTTACAGATAGCCAACATGTACGAACCCACCATGGAAAATAATTACAGACGAGATGAGAAAAAAAAATGCATGATTTACTAATTTCCAAACCTTGCGAGGTCTAGGTAGACAGGCTCACTCCAATTCGCACAGTCAAGCCCAAGCTTTCGAAATGCTGAACATATACAGAACGGAAATTGAGATTTTGACAGCATCGCTATATCAGACATTTTCAAACTATAAGGAACAACGCCGCCATGCGTTGCTAGAGGCACTCCTTGAAATTAAACTTACCCAAATTGAAGGCCTGGCGATTAGCCAGCCGGTAGGCATCCACGAGGACCCTAGGGAAATTCAAACACAAGAACAAGATAAGGATAGAAAACCCAATAACAACAGAAAGAAAATAAGAGAATCAGCCGACCCTTCAACTTCAAGAAGAAGAGCGAGCTCTTGAGATGGTTCTTGGCCAGAACGAGAGCTCAAAGCGACAAAGTCGCAGACAGGCGAATCCGTCCATAAAAAATTGGAGTCGATGAAGACAGGGAGAGAGAGGGAAGAAGGGAAGTTGCGAAGAAGACGAGGATTCTTCGGTGGAGGAAGATAGGATTTGGACTTTCGGCCCCTTGCACCGGCAAAGGCGTTGGAATAGCAGAACTGGCGGAGAGAGAGGGGAGAAAGGGATTCCATCTGCGCAGTACGCAGGCTCCGCATCGCAGGTTGCTGGCAAATCTCTTGTACACGGGCTAGGCAGCTACATAGCATGTCTCTCGGGCGGACCGGGATTTGGTCCGGCCCGAGTACTCTGGACCCGGGCTGAATTGATCAGAAGATTTTTAAAATCGTGAAGGACATGAATGAACATCGGCTACGAGCACTCTGGACCCGGGCAGAATTGATCAGAAGATTTTGAAAATCGTGAAGGACATGAATGAACATCGGCTAATCATTTTCTGAGTTCGGAAATCTACAATAAGACGATGCAGGATATGAATTTCTAGTTCCACAAGCATATAAAATCATAACCTCAGTTTTTTAACGCGAGAGCATCAAATTCCGTTAAAAACCATTTAATACATGTTTAATACATATGCAAGTAAAGAGAGGTTTCCACCACAACATGGTCTAATGAATCCAACAAGGAAAATGCATCAAAAATTGATGATAGAGGTTCTTTTAATTGAATCGAAGGCTGGAAGGAGGTTTCCTATTTAAGTTGTTTATTTCCTAAGTTAAGTTTGTCTTCTTATTTGATGTTTCATTGTTTAAGGTTTCATATGTCAACGTTTCATATTTTGGTATTTCCTAGTTTAAAGTTTCCTATTTTAATGTTTCCTTAATTTGATAGTTCTTAGTTACGTGTACAAGTCCCTCTATAAATAAGAGATGCTTTTCAATTGTAAGAAATAGATTTTGAGTGATTAAACATAAGAATTTTTCCTAAGTGAGTGATTTTCTTTTTCTTTTGTTCTTATCACGACAATTTGGGTTGAAATGGCTAATAGAGAACTTACACATAGTTTGACCCTCTTAAACCCATATCAAATTGCAATTAAGTTAAATTTCAACATGCAATCTAATCTATTTAGGAGTCAGTGGGTCAATTAGAACCCAAAGTAATGTGGAAGAGAATACTTTATTTATACAACTAAAAATTTAATGGGATCTGAAAACTTGATTATACTAGATTAAACAGACATTGTTTTAGTATAATTTATTTTTATTTTTAAACATATGTGCTCAACCAATCATAGATTGATTTTTAAACTTATCCGCTAACATGTAATAGATAATCATGCATGTGAACACCCATTAACTTAATGTTCCATAATCGAAGATAGTGGAAATTCAAATGCATCAAAATAATTGATTTTCTATGTATAAGTAAAGCAACAAAATACTTTATCGCAACCTTCCCAAACCTTCCTGGGGAGGAGGAATATTCTAAAGATAGGTTTAAAGGTATCGCTCATAAAGAGATCAAAATCAGCATCCCTAAAAGACAGTTTAAAAGCATCATCTAATCGTAATCAAATTGGATTCATTCCTTACGAGCACAGACCCTCTCAAGTCTATACCTCACATGATGTTCAGGCGTTTGCATTTTTAAAATTACTTTACAATTTAAATATTTGGGAGTCGCCACTAGCCTATTGAGGCTGACTAGAAATCGATTGAGATGCAAAAGTGTTATCTTGATCCCTATGGAACTAGAGTTTCTAAGATTCGGGGATTAATTTATGCTAACATTTGTATTAGTGCCCTTTCGGTACCTAACTAATTGGTTGTTTAATCTAAAGTACCTATGCGCTCTTGTTCATCATTTAAGGCCCTAAAGGTCATTCAAAGTTACTAAATGTTCATGCAATTGTTCTTGTAGAGTCCTTTTCATATGAATCTAAGCCAAGACTACATTGATCTAGAAGAAAAGAAATTAACACACAATTTATTAAAAGACAATATGGAAAATAAACAATCAAGATATTGAGGTACGATGCAATAATAAACACTCAAATAATTTAACGCAACTACTTAATGACGAAAACGTAAGACCTGCCACTTGTTAGGTAATAAATAACATATGGCTTTATTATAAGTCTCAAAACATGATCCTTGAGAAGCTTACTATTGGAAATAAAAATAAGCCTAAATCTAATAAATTGATTCTAGTGAAGTCTAGCTAGACTATCATAATCATTTACAAAAATAACTCCAAGTTTAAGGATTCTATTAGATTAAGCACATGCTAATTGACTCAGACATATATGGAGTAGCACAATCTTGATAAACCTAAGCTATACTTTCACAAAGTTAAGACTATAATGGATATCGGCCTACACCATCAACTCTATGAGTGTCACTTCTTCAGTCACCATCGCCATGCCATAACCTATCATGCGCTAATTTGGCATCAAAACATTCATTCAAGCAATCCATGATATGCATCCGATCAAATATAACATTAGTGATATACATGTCGATTCAATTGAATTACCCTAAGGACGACCTTGGATTTAAGCATACAAATGCTATTCATCATGACACGTATCGAACCTAGCCAATATATCTAAGCCTCCACATGAGCAAAGCAAGATAGGCATGCAATTGGGTCAAGAAACATAAAGGTAACTAGAAATGCTTAGTTGTCAATTGGAGACAACTTCTTGAATTTTTTTTAAAAGAAAGACAAGGCTGATTAATCAAAATAAGCTTATACTAAAGCTAAAATTTGACTTTTCAAGCAAGACTGCCTTTTCTAGGCGAGACTTAATTTTTTTTAATCTTTGAATATGAATGCTAGTGGGGCGAAATCACGGGCTTAGCCTTATGAGCTAGGCCCCGAATTAGGTTTGTGAGTAAACCAGGCCTTGGGTTCAGAGTTCTAGCCTAAACTTGAACTAAGCCCAAGTTTGGAGGTTTGGGCCTAAGTGTGAGCAAGGCTTCCGAGACAAAGGCCTAATTGAGAAAGAAGCCCGGCTCCAAAGGAAAGAATAGGTGGCCTGTGCAAAAAGATAAAGAAGGTGGCCCAAGCGTGAACCAAGCATGTCTATGTAACATCTAGCTCAAATTACATTCGGCTTTAAGCCTGCTTCCCTCGCCACAGGCCGAAAGCTTGCGAAGGCCCAAGTTAGGTCCCTAGACCACCCAGGTCCAAGAGAAAATGGGAGAGGGCTCCACCTCAGTTTCGCTAGACTCGGGTAGACTCGCCCGATGCACGCATCAAGTGGTTAAGGTTGGGATGGGCAGCGCCCCGACTTCCGAGCAAGGCTATTTTGTTCAATGGCTCTAGCATCGACACCGCATGTAGGCAAGCTGCCAGAATTCAGAGGAATAACACTCTATGAACGTGCTCTCATTTAGGCAATTTGTCGAACATGCGGTATGTAAGGGAAGATAGTCGGCTCCGAGCGTGAAACAAAACTATATGACTGTCAAGGAAGCACAGAAAATAGGCGAGGACACGACACAACATGAAGCAAAGAATGAATAAAGGTCCGGGGGCTCACGTGAAATGACGGTGAGCCATCTCGACAATGGAGTCCAGAAAAACAAGGCATTACCGGGTAAAAGAACATGAATTCCCCTTGTCAATCCAAACGAGTTGGCGGCTTATGGGCGCACTCAAAAGAGTCGAGCAAGCCCTTGCTAGCTCATGCAACACATCCTGACCGAGCTCCTCATGGAAAGGAAATAGACAAGCACAAATTGTGACTCACTGAGAAATGGAGAGGACTCCGTGGACAGACTTTCACACCAAATGATGTAATTGTCGTCTCTGTTTGATTGCTGGTCGCCGGGCGTCGTGAACGAATTCATGCTCTTTCTTTTTCATTTCCTTTCCTCTATCCTTTATGTTTGCCCCTGCTCTATTTTTTTTTCCTTGTCTTTCTGCCTTGGGCACTTACTTCTATCGCTTGCTCCCATCCCTTTACTTACTCCATGTTGTTTAGCATGTGTCAGTTCGTTTGACCATCAGGAAGTCAAGATTTTCGAGCAACCATCAGGTGAGTTTTCGACTGAAAGATGAATGGCAATGATTAGCTCGGTTCAATGAACAGTGTCCATGGCATAGCTTTCGGCAGCTGACGAACAAGAAAAGATAAAGAGAAGGAGTATAAGAAGAAGAAGAAGGAGAATGGCTGTTCGAGGCTCAGTTTAACGGTTGGACAGATGATGGATAGCATGACGTAGGCAACGAAAGGCGAACGACAGCAACACTCAAGTCTATTCCTCTCAATTTCTCTAAATTGAAGGCTCTAAGAACAAGTGAAGAAGAAGATGAGAAGAGTAGAAGAACTGGCTTCTTATAAGTCTTCTTACCGCCTTTATTGGTCGCGCCAAGTGGCGGAAATGTTGCTCATGCATGGCCACTGGTTGGAGGAGGATGGAGGCAAAACTAGTTGGCGATAGAAGAGGTGGCTTGCAATTTCCAAGCTGCCAATTACGGCTTCCAAGGTCTATAAAAGTGGCTCCCTTCTTCCATGCAAATGATGGTTCATGATGCTTCTTTTATGCATGTGTGCCAAGTAGCACAAGTCTTCTAAGACAAGAAGAAGTCTACAATTAATGAGAAAGTGAAAGAGAAAATCGGTGGAGGAAGAGAGGAGGAGTCCGATGATGGAGGGTGGTGCATGGCCACCAAATGGCCTTAGTCAACCTTCATCTTTTCAAGAAAGAATCTTGCTAATGATGGTCTTGGACTCTTCCTTCATTGGTTGAAGAAAAGCAAGAAAACAACAAACATAGAAGACAAGAAGGAGAAGACAAATTAGAATGATGAGAAGGAGAGAGAATCGATGGAAGGAGGAGGGAAGTTCGGTTGCATGACCTTCCTTGCTCATCTTCCATATCTTCAAAAGACAACACTCTTCATAATGAGTCTAAGATTTTCCCATTGGTTGAAGACAAGACAAACATAAAATACAAGAAGAAGAAGATGAATGAAAATGATGAGGAAGAAGAGAGGTTCTGTTAAGGGAGGAAGAAGAAGGAGGAGAGGACTTTGGTGGAGGAGAGGAGAAGAAGGTGTTGGCATGTGCATGTGTGCCATGTGTCCAATGAGTCTTTTCCAAAGTTAAATAAAGAAAAAAAGGCACAATGATGAACCTAGGATACTAGAATCTAATGTAGTGATAACCCCTAAAAGTAATTATTTCCCTTTTTATGCATGGGTGACACTTGTCACAAGGTTTCTAAAAGCTTCAAGCCCTCTTGGCCTAAATGGTGGTGAATGAAGGCAAACTAGAGAGAGAGAGAGAGAGAGAGAGAGAGAGAGAGAGAGAGAGAGAGATATGGGCGAACAGAAAGGGGAGGAGATTGGTCGACATCGTTGTCACCGGCGTGTGGCTGGTTGATCATTGTGTTGGCTGGTCGATTGGCCTTGGTGGTCGACTCTACTGATCTCTTCTAATAATTAATAATTCAATTGGGTAGCTCCGGGGTCAATACACGAAAATTGTATTTCCTTAGTACCAAATTAAAGAATCAATTCTAAGAATTATAAGCCCAAATGCTCTATAAATGAAATTTCATGCTCACCCATTTCTAAAAATATTTCTTCGAGAAAATAGTTTAGAAAACTTCACCGTAGCTTTATAATTATATTGTCTTAAGAGATGAATGGACAGAGCTCAGAGTAATGGCAAATCACGATGGGTTCTTCCAAGCTTCCATTGTCACAATTTCTTCCAATCCTTTCCCCTTTAATTTGTTCCAACTCAAGCTGATTATTCTCAATTCTCTTCATGTCTTTCAACCTCAAGTGGCATGTACATCATGTGAGACTTTTAAAATTTAGGATATCACAAGTGGCTCCACGGCTTCGCCACTTGGTGGTGGCACATTGGGGTGAGGAAAGCTCATTGGGGAGATCATGTTGTCCAAGGTCGAGAACAAACGACCATACTTCGTAATATTTTTCATCGTCATACAAATGATCTTGAGAAGCCACC
Organism: Melaleuca quinquenervia; assembly: GCA_030064385.1. Classification (NCBI taxonomy): domain Eukaryota; kingdom Viridiplantae; phylum Streptophyta; class Magnoliopsida; order Myrtales; family Myrtaceae; genus Melaleuca; species Melaleuca quinquenervia. The sequence goes on along the minus strand of CM057721.1, from coordinate 7,704,357 downwards.
ACAAGCCGGTATTGTGTTGATCACCTCGACAAATAAATGGCTTCGACTCCTCCGCATTGTCTCCCATTTTTTCTTTCTCTGCCCACGCAAATGATAACATCAGTCTAGTCACCCTCATGTGCTAATTGTGTCAATCTTCAATAGTCTCTTATTGCCATTTTCTTGTATTCATCTCCACCTTCCACATATTGTGGTTCTTGAATTTTGAGTTTGTCATATATACCTATGAACGCTTAGTAAGATCTTGGGCTTATTATGACCCTAAACTTAGACTCTTAATATAATTAGCCATTTGGATGAATTAGAACCAAGTGTTTAAGATCATCATTGGTATAAGGGACACTTAAGTCATCTTAAAGTGTGACTTAAACCCTTAGACTAAGGAGGTGTTTAGATGCCATTGAACCCCCTAATACATTCCAATTAATAAGGTTAATGATAGAGGCCGAGGTGAGGTCTGTATAAAAGGGGTGAGCTTTTCAAGCTCATGAAACCTTTAAGACCTCTCTTCTCTCTTTCCTCATGCCTCTCCCTCTCATACATACCAAGTTTTTCTTTACACTGACACTATCTCAGCAACTTGCCCTCTTTCTTGCTGCCCGTCTGTGTGACCATGTATTAAGGTAACAAATCTCATGTGGTAAGTGACATCTCTAGAGGTTAAGTTGGGTTAATCCACTTAATGCTCTTGATGCGGTGAAAACTTGTATTGGTGCTTACTTATTTGCATTGTCTTTGCATGAGATTAAGTATGTTATGCATGAGATAAGCTTTTCAAGTGTAAATACTTACACATGTGCATGAGTTGTTTGTTTGAGACATGTGCATGAATTGACATTTTATTCGTGGAGTTCAAATATCAACCCAAGTGTAGTCGGGATGCCCATGCAAGGATGCCCCGAGAAGAGTTTTAGGATGCCGTCAGGAGTAGATAATGCTTTATCGGGGGTGAGAGAACACCAAGTCAAATGTTTTTAGGATGTCACAGAGTGCAATACCCTTGTTGTGAAATACACAGAAGTACTCGTTTCATATCTCATGTTCTTAACATGTTATTTTATGGTGTTTGATCATATGTGGGTTATGAAGATTGGTATTAGGTAAGTTGAAGCGGACATTTTTTGCATTAGTTGCTTCACGAATTATTTAACTTTGCTATTGATCGGTCATAAATTGATGCTTCTTGCCAGATCAAGCAATGAACCAATCTCCCACCTTAGGTATAAAGATCTCATTTATTGGGCTTAGATTTATTGTTGTATTATTTTCAAAGCTTTTTAAGATGGATATGAAGCTTCCTACCTGATTTAGCATGCTAATTACAATAGAAATGACAACCATAATATCGTGAACGTCGAGAACGAGGTGACCTACTAGCCATATGACATGATAATGTGGCTAAAAGTAGGCTTACATGATTGAGTGCCCCATAATTACTCGTGCTGAAATGTACTCTTTGATGGGGATCTCGTCGATCCCCTCCGAGAGTTCATAGACCACCCAAGTTCCAACATGGGAGAACTCCATCAAGAGGCTCCACTAGTCATTAGGTGGTTCCATTTATAAGGAGCTAGTTTTAGATTAGATAACTAGGATCCCCTATCCTATATCCGCGTCGCTTCCCGAGCGCGCAGTAGGCCCGATTACCTTTCCTTGTCTGGTCAAATAATAATTGCAACATCCCAGGTAGTTCATTGGCATTCTCAAACATCAGAGTTACAATACTAAGTAGAAGCGAGATAATTAATCACATATTACCATCATCCAAATCATACCATAAAATATCAACCTTACTTTATATGCATCAAGTTCTCACAAATATTAGTTTGAGTACATCAAAATACAACCTACAAAATTATACAACCTAAAATATCGAGGTCTAGTCATATTGGTTCTCCGTTGCCTAATCCTTGGATTTAGTACAAAATTACTTCATTTTCATCCTGCATCAAGTCATCCTCTTTCGATGTATGTACTTTATCCTTTATCAGTTTCAGCTTGATCTGCTCCTGCTCAACCGACTCCTCCTTCGAGTCCATAATCGAATCTTAAGATTGGGGTTGGTGGTGGTGGGGTGAGATATGAGAATATCTCAGTGAATTGATCCTAACCCAAAACTAGGAACACTATCGCCCTAGGGTCCATAATTGTATCTCACCCTTCAATGGTCGTCTCTAGTTACACTCCATTCACCTAACTCTCACCTAGAGTTTAATCCATTTTAATCCTTCCAACAAAATCAGAAACTTCACCGTTCTCATTCTCTATTATCTAACTATGAGTCCACTAGTTCGTGATCGAAACTTGGCACTAAGCCCAACACACCTATCAAGCTAGAATAAGCCATAATAGTAACAAAATTTCCAATTAGTGAATAAAGCACATTAAGTAAATAAATTAAGGTCATCCACAACCGGACTGAGACCCTGACTAAGCCTTCCCGGCTCATCGTCGTTTTCCATGTTCAATAGTCCCCCATCGTTGTCTTACTAGTAAATTGGGTTCATCGACCACATACCAATCATTCAATTGCCAAATCCATAACATGCTAATCTAAGCCACAATTGGCCCGAATCATCCAATCATGAACATAATCATCCAAACATTCCCAAGTAAACTACTAAAGTAATAGTACGTCTAATAAAGAGTTAAGAGTCCACTCACTTCAAATTGAGTCGAGAAAGTGGTTGGCGGTGATGAACTAAGGCAAGCTGAGCCTGTTCGAGGTGATGGTGGCGACAGAATGACTTCGATTTCACGAGCAATTACGAGAACATACTCGGTTAGGTGTTCGGGTCGAAACCAGGTAGGGGTAATCGGGTTAGATGGCCTCTCTCTAGTCAAAGGTTCAATTTTTTCTCCTCGAGCTGAATTGGAGCTAGAGATTGGCCAAGCTTTGAAGGAGACTTCCAGGCACTTCGATTATAGGTGGTGGCATTGGCTGAAGTGGTCGGAACAGGGAGAAATTGTCCCTCGAAGTCGGCGGTTGGCAGGCTAAGATCCAAAAAAAGGGGCAGAAGAAATTGAGCTTCAATTCACATGACATAGACCAAATCAATTGAATCAACTAGCTGGGTTGTGTTCTTAGGATGTTTAGGAGTTGATTGAAGGTGGTGGAGTGGAATGGGTCTCACCGAAATCGGCGCAACGACAGATTTAGGGTTCCAACCACCCGATTTAGGCTACCGATCAAAAAAATGGGCAATCTAAGACATAATCAATTGCAACCAAAGCTAGATCCAAGTTCAAGAGACGTCTAGGAACTTGTTGGAAGTAACGGTTTTGAATGGGCGTCACCGGAATGGCGAGATTGCTAGATTTAGGGCTTCGAGACTCGGTTTGGCCAAATCTCGGTTAAATCCAAAAATAGCTAAATCGGAACCAAATCAATCTAATTAGAATCTATAACTAAAGTAAATGAGTACCTAGAAATCTAATGGAAGCAATGGCATTGGCCTTAGATCGAAGTTTTCAAAGAAATTGTGATGAGGAGGCTCGATGAGCTTACTGTAGCACAGGGGTTCAATTGAACTATGGGGCCCTTTTTTTAGGGCTGTTGGCGGTGTTTTCAGGTAGTGACGGTTGACAACTTCATAAAGAAGGCGTTGCAAGCTTCACAAAGGGACCGACGACAAGGAAAATAGAGCTTTGAGTTGGGAGAAAATGGTGCACGAAAGTGGCTAGCCGGGCTCGGGTGATAATAGGGGCGACGAATGGATGAAGGTGAACATGAGCTCGCTGAGGGTAGGTGGCGACAATCCAACAGCCAAGACCTACTCCGACGTGATGCCTAGGGCCAATGGTAGTCTTTATCGGCGACTAGCTAGCCGTAGTTCACAGATGGAATGGCCTATGCATGTGCACTCCACGTGCTCGCTGAAAAGCTAGATAAACTAAAGAACAAAGAGGAGGCTAGGCTCTCGAGTGGGCCGAGTCGGGTCTACATGCATCTTGGCTCGAGTCTTCACATGTCTGGGGCCGATCTAACTAGTTCTTCGCTAGTCAAAGTTGACTGTTGACCAAAAAGTCAACCCTAGGCAAATTTCCCCCCAAAAAAAAACCTATAGGCCCAAAATTCACTCCTTTGGGGACAAGAATGTAAATATCTATAAGTTGGGGGATCAAAACGCAGTTTTCGGAAGACCAGAATCGCTCAAAATGAATTTTCATTGTTTAATTTAGGAGACTCACAGTCTAATATGCTACTAACTAAACCTGTAAATTTATACTATTGAACCTTGAAAACGGGGCCGAAAGTAGGCTGTTATAGGGAAAGTAGCATCAGTGAGTGGCAGCGACTAGCCACATATGGTTCTTGGCCATCGAAGGGAATTCTCTCTTTTTTCCTCATGTGTTTCTCTAATTTTCGGAACGTATTCCAAAATTGTTATCACCAATTCCTAAAAAACCTAAGATATAATGGTGTATAAATATGAGTCAATCTTTTGTCAAGGACATCAAATTATTAATATTTACCCAATTAACCATAAATTTTAAAAGTTCTTTCGATTAAGTTCTCCAATTTGAAGTTGGATTTCTGTCCAGCCCTTCCTAGGGTGGGTCAATTGAAATTCCTAGTTTTATAGGTGTGGAATTCATAGACCTCGACCTATTTTTAGGATTTATTCTAATTAATTTAAAATCCTAACAAACTAATGAGCTAAAATCTACTTCAATCAGAGGCCCATATTATCCCAAATTAGGCGCTGAAAAATTCAGTCTAGCTCCAAGTGCTAGCCAGAATTCCCTTAGAGCATGGGTGAGGTCCACACGACTGGCTTTGGTTATTGTTTATGCCACTGTTGGTCCTATGCTAGATTATTTTTTATAAGTGCTTAAAATTATATGCTATGTAATTTCATTAAAGATATCTTTTTTTATTTAGAAACTAAATAATTAATTCTAAATTAATTAGAAACTAAATGAATAGAAAATATTTAGGTCTCAATATACTTAATCTTGAAAGTCCTCATTTACAGAATCACTCATCCACATACGCTACGCATCGACATGCAAGTCATTAATCAATGAATCAGGCTCAACATATTCCACATAATTAAAGTTGAGTTAGTGCCTTACATACATAAACTTACTTCTACAAAAGCACATTCACGTCCTTCTTGAAAAGCTTAAAGCAATCAATTCAGGCCCTCTTGATTTTTGTACTAGTCATCTAAGTGATGATGGGGACACATGGTAATAACAAAATATCTATTTATTGATACTCAATTGACTTTTTTTTTTCTTTGCATATAAAAGAAGTTGCTACTGATCGTATTATTTTTTTTCCCAGAACCATTTTAGCATTTTTAGTATAAGAGTTGTACAGGCCAGTATGTTTTTTCTACGTCCTATAAAATTTCTGCGGAAATAAAAACAAAAGAGACTCTTTTCTGTTGCATTTTAAGACTTCGTACATGAATAATTGATATGATGGCACATCTGGATATATCCTCTCGACTAGTTTTGTCTCGGCGAATTAGAGGTTTGGCTCTCGCTGGCTGAAGTATTGAAGTTTAAGCCAATCCACAACAAAGGAGGCTCATGTCTAGCTAGCTCGATGGCGTCATATTGACCAATTGGCCCATCTCAAGTAGACCTCTCCAGAGGCGAGCGTACGCTTCAGAGCATAGGGATCCGGTCAATATGTGGCAAGGTTTGGAGTGGCTAACCCAGGAGATAATTACACACCGTCGTCGGCGCTTACCTTTGTTTCTAAAGGTTGAAAGGGAAAATGGTTGCTTCTTCTCATTTACGAGGAACTTAAAGAAGGATATCGAAGGCAAACGCGGAATAGTACTAGAGCTTCTGAATTTACTTGGAATATCATCCGTAAGTCAACGCTCAATGCCAGGATCCATATCAACTGTCCCAATGCATATGCAAGGCGGGGACAAAAAAGAACAAAGAAAAAAGAAAAACTAATCTCAATGGCCACTGAACTCATAACCGAGTCTTAAACTTGATTAATTAGTTAAACCAAACATTGTCGATCGGATGCAAAAGTGACCCCTCCTTAACGAATTGTTTGCCTTCTTGTCAATCTACACCGAAGATGAAATGGAGAGAGAAGTGGCGGAGGATGTTCTCGGTGAATGAGGGGAGCTCCGCTTCAGAACGACCGTCGGCAGTATGCTGGTCTTCCTCCTCTCTTCCTCCTTGAAAATTTCCCCAGAAAATAGCTCCAGTCTGTCTATGTTGGTCCTCTCACCTATCTTCTTCCCTTGGAATAGGACTGACTCCACATGCTTCTGCGCTAACATCTCTTCTGTGCTTTCCAATATGTCTCTGTTCTTCTTATACTTGGCGAGGCCTTGCCTTCTCGCGGTGACGCCATTCGCCTGCAACGACATGCGTTTGCGATCCATCAGACACCGAATACTTACGGAATGGTGAAATTGGCGAAGAGAGATGGAAAGAAATGAAGAAGCACACGAGATTTTCTTCTTCCGTCGTGTGTACAACCCACCTGAATGCGGACGTAATTGTGCTTTCCCGAATCACCAAAGGCCATGGACACAGCTTGATCCACCTGATCGTTTGAACCACACAAACTCAGATTTGTTAGGCATACCACGAGAGAAGCTCCATCTTTTTACATTATGAACAAATCGAGAAGCAAAGAAATTGAACATGGGTTGAACGTACCATCGCGGAAGCTCCGTCTTCGGTGATCCGAGCGAACCCTGACCTGCTCGGATCTTCAAACTCCGACCCGCCATTTCCCAAGGAGAGCACCAGCAAGTCCTCCAGGCCGTTACAGAACGGGAACTCCTGCTTATTGTTCAACACATGCGTGATAGCCGCAGCCGTTGGATTGTTCATCGCCACCCGCCCATTGACCACCACTATTCTCGTCCTCCCGTCGACTGACCTCAGCTCCAACGGCCTCTCTGCCATCGTCGCGGCGCACACGTCCCTCAGGTTGAAGTCAAGGCCGTCCATCTCGAGTGCGTCCGCGCGTGAGAAAACAAAGGGTGCGTGGGACTTGAGGTCGTAGCAAGGGATCAAGACCGGCTTGACCGTGTCTCGCATCGTAAGCTCATCCGTGAACGCCTCTCTCAGCAGTTTCCTCTCTGCCCTGCCCCCCGGCCACCGACGCCGGAATATTCGCCCCCAGGACGCCTTCCGTCTGCGGACGAGGAACCCCAGAGCCTCCTCCGCGGTGATCGTGGGACAGCCTTCTCCGGCACCCTTCCGGCGCATAAAGAGCAGCGTGGCCAGGATCCCGCCGGCACCGGAGCCGGCGGCGACATCAAAGAAGTCAGCGATACGAGCATTCGGATCCCCGGACATCCGGCGGAGAGATGCCTCTAGGTGGACGAGGGACTTTGCGGCAAGGATTCCATCGGTGGCGCCGCCGCCGTCGATGGAGAGGATTCTGACTTTGCCAGCGGCGAGTTTGCCGGGTTGGGGCTTCGGGACGGCGAAGTTGGGGGTGTCATAGCCGAACAGGAACTTGTTCTCGAGGATCGAGAAGATTTCGTTGGTGAGCTTGTCGACATCGAAAGCCGAGTCGCGCAGTGGAGATTTCGGAAGTGCCGCCATTTGTTGTGCTCTTTTGCGCAAAGCTGTTTCTGCGTGCGTGAGAGAGAGAGAGAGAGAGAGAGAGAGAGTTGTTGACGAGGGGAGAGAGAGAGAGAGAGTTGTTGACGAGGACAAGCAGCAAGAATGGGCGGCGATTTAAAGGGGCAAGCTGGTGAGACGAGAAGAGGGCTGACCGAGAGAGCGAGCGAGCGACCCACGATCATTTCCTTTGGCGCGACTAATCGGCGATTCCGCCTGCCCATTTTTGTAACTTCTTCCGTCCATAGGGTAACTGCTTTTGACAATCCAAGAGCCCACGGCACTAGCAACGATAAAGGTCGTTATTCTCTTTGATTGCCAACATTCCTTCCTCTTCTTAATAATCCAAGGGTTGCTTTCTCCGCAATAGTCTTGCTTTTCCTATTTCATTTTATTCAGTCGGGCGATATCTTGGTCAATTTGCTTACCTTCGACCGAAGTGATCCAAAGAAGTTGTGCCAAGTTGCTCTTGTTGCGAGGTTAAGTCATTGAATCCCCGTTGCAGCTTTCTCCTCTGACCATGTATGATATGATGACGAGAACAACGACGTCATTCTTTTGGCATTGTAAAGGTGAAATTTCCCAAGCAATTCGGATTTTATAGGCATCCGGTGTTTTGCGCCTCGCCCCATATCCCTATTCTTTGCTGCTAATAATGAGGACGTTGATCGGTGCTAAGGAGATGCGTCGTGGGAAAGGGGAAGAGAAGTGGTGGAGAGGGCCTTTGTGATTCTGGTGAGTTCGATTCCCCACTCGCATCTAATCCAGATTGGGCAAATGAATTTTCCAATCAATGCCATCGTTTCGCCCTGTGGGGTCAATTGTCTTACTTATGGTTCACCTTCCGAATATATCTATGCCATGTATGTCGGTGTAACTCGGTCTGATACTTATTCGAGCTAAGAGAACACACACGATCAGTCTAGAATACGACGATGTGAATCGGTCGATGACTTACCTGTATGAATTGAGATGAGACCAAACAGGGAAAATCCTAGTAGGGCAGGGAAAATCAAGGAGTTATATTGTACAATAAGATATGGTGGTTCAAACTTCAATCCATATGTAGGACATAGCTTCTTCCTTTTTCCCCAATTCAGCTTTTATATTCTTCCCTTAGTTTACCGGGCCCTACGTCCAGTCACTATGGTTGTACCGACATTTTGTACCTACCTATTTATGTGTCCTCCCAGCTATTTAAGACGAGCCACAAGCAGGGGCATACTTGCATGCCCTCATGTGGTGAGCTCAATAGAACAGAATCCCTTAGATGAGTTGGGGTCATGTCAATCCCAGTTCATCCGAAAATGCAAATGAATTGAGCTTCACATGCACTGAAGCAAACAACTAGATCTATTAATGAGTATTTCGGAATTTTTATTTGCAGGACATACACTAGAGATGCAACGTATGCAAAGGAAGATAGTTCCACCTCGTCTTGATTTTATGCAGCACCCTGACAATTGTATTAAGTCCGTGCAATGTCGTACTCCATAGCTGATTTGGAATCATGTCTTGAGATTTTTAAGCATTTAATAATAAAAAGGATCAAGATTTTATAATTTGGGGGATAATTATCTGAAAATACTAAATTCATCGTAGGGTTATCACAGTTGTAAAATTTTCAATTTGATCAATTTCGTCCCAAACTTTTTGGTGATTTTCAGATGTAATCCATCCGTTCATTTTGATCGAATATCATTGACATGTCGCATAGTCAACACTAAAAGAAAGAGAATTTTTCAAAAAATTAAAAAAAATTATGGATTTTCTCTTATTTTCCCTCTTTTCACTCTTCTTTGCACCTATGGCCGATCTCCATGATGGTTGTGCCATTTATATACGTTAGCCGCAGTTGTGCACAAATTTTGATAAAAATTAATCGGAATGCTTATATTGCAAAATCATCAAAGGTTTTGTAGCTAAATTTGTCAAATCGTAAAAGTTATGATTAAACTGGCCATCATAAAATATGTTTAGGACTTTTTAGATAATTTTTTCCTTAATTGAGTATCCTTTAATTTGAGATAAAGTTGCCGCTTGTGATTGAATACTTGCTTTTCCTTTTCCCTCCATGAACTTTCGCACGAGCACAACATATTGCAAATATGTTACCAGTCGACTCTACATGAGCAACTTTTTTCGCATGATTCTTTGGAACTTTCGCAAGTAAAGAAATTGGGAAAGCAAAACGACATTAGGCTGCTGGTGTAGTGCCGGTCCATTGAGCTTTTGGTGGAGGCGTTTCGTGGAGCAGTTAATGGGCAATACTTGATTAAAGCTTGAGAGAGAAGGATGGGGCCTTCGCCTTTTGATAATTTTATGCATTGAAGGATACCATCATTGGTCATGCCATGGTCCAGCATTTATCATGCCTTTTGTTTCAAATATTTATGGCGCCCCCCGCACGGGGTTTCCTGGAAGTGGGCCTCACATTAAATAAATTATCCTCGCCTTTTCAAAAGACAAAGACATTAAAAAGAAAATCAAGATAAAAAAATATATATGCAAGAAAGAGATAAGAAGAAGGAGAAAGTTTTGCCTCGCCGACTATGCGTGAAAACTCGCCGATTTAAACGCAAGCCGTTTCAGCCCAAGTCAACAAACTCTCTCTCTCTCTCTCTCTCTCTCTCAAGGATACAGATCACCGACGCTTCCATAGTGTACATGGCGTAGTTTCCTTCGACTCTTGTCCTTCTTATGGCCAAGAGATCTGGGGAACGACAATTATGTGGATTTAATATATCATGCTTTGATGAGTACATTGTACATGTAATCCTCAGTTTGAATAGTAAATTGACACCTCAATTTGCTTTCCTTAGAAGATGTCACATTACGAATTAGTTGCTTTCTCAGATAGATGTTTAAATATTATCCATCATAGACAAGTTTTTTTTTTAAGTGATGGTAATTGCAAATCTAGTTTCACAATGCAAAGGTATAACCTATTACAACTGGTTAAATTTGTCACACTACCTGAGACTGGGATTGCACATTTCAAAGCTGTGCAGGCGGGAAAGTATCATGCAACAGGTTGATCCAAGTGGGATTTGCCTTGGTTGGCTCTTAATCGAGACGGTGTTGTTGGGGATCAAAATGCCTCTGATCCGCATCTATGCATGGGCTGTTGTCTTCGCGGTCATTCGAGCGTTTTGCACAAGCAGGAATTAGCTTGGCTTGTTCTAAAGCCATTAAGGCGCGATTAAACCTCAACAAAAACACCCACTGTTAATTGAAAATTGTTTAAATTGTTTAGATTTGCTTGTATTTTGCTAAGTCGACAGGATAGGATACTAGAGAAAACACGAATGGGAATTAACCATCGGTCCTAATCACTCTAGAAAGATCTAAAGATTCACTATATAATAATACAACTTTGATAGAGTCATAGGCTTTTTCTTTGAACAATAATCTTATATCAAAGGACAAAAGCCATAAAAAAATTCTAAATTGTATCAATTATGACACATTTACCTTAACCTTTTTGGTGTCATCAAAAATTCCAAACTCCAAACTATACTTATTGTGGCACATTTCCACTAAACTTTTACGTGCTTATGAGAAATATTTACCCTTTGCCAATGTTCTATAAAATGATTTCTCAACTCAAATAACATGTTTTTATTACACCAGATACCGTTTGTTGTCTGGCATCAGTGTAGATAGATTCTTAACAATCCTTATTGATGAAACATTGATGGACAGTAAATATGTCATACATGTACTAATTTAGGATTTTTAGTGTTATAAATAAAGATTTAAAATAGATATGTCATGATGGACATAGTTTGAAATTGTTTGCGGCTTTTGTCCTGTATCAAATTACATGAGATTGAGCTTCCATCATGTAAGAAACTATGGACTCAATATATGGGAATCGACATCTAAATCGAATTATTTGATTCTCCCCTTCTAATAAAGCAATTATGGAATAATAATCCAATTTGCGGTCAGTTGACACCAAGGTAGAGTGCTGGACAAAGGCAGGGGGGGGGGGGGGGGGGGGACACCGACCCATTAAGCGTTAGGTGAATGGGAAAAGGCCAAAAGAGCCAAAGGGACTTGAGACTCAAGACATGGCCTCCACGCACTCCATGTCGGACCACATCAGTGGTTGAGCAACATGAATTAGCATAATGATATGGTTTCTTCAATCGCTTGTTTCCCGGCAAATTTTAATATTCGCTTGTTCATCCGACAGGAGAATGGTCTTCTTAATCATGGGATTTAGAAGGATTAATTATTAAAGTGGGTTTGTATTAGTTTAATGGGGCTGGTGTCTATATGTATTGGGTGGAATTTATGTTACTTTGATTCTCCTGTCTGTAGATAGAAGCGGGTTATAAAAGAAAAAGTGACATCGGTTGGTCTTTGCCGGTGAAAAGGACAAAGGGCTGAGTTTTGTCGTTTGTGTTGGAGGGATGGCGACAGGGGGGCTAACTTCGTTGAAATTAAAATTGTAAAGGAGGGAACGCGTGTGCAAACCAGACGGTGAGTCAGAAAGAGGCGACTTATTCGCATGACGAAAAATTGTAAACTGGCAAAGAAGAGCAGGTCACATTGGCCCCGTGGGCCGCTATCTACAAATTTTCAAAGACAATAAAGGAAAAAAAAAAGACTACCATTTCATCGAAAACTTTTGAAAGTCATGTCGTATATGATGATTGTGTCACGGACCGAGAAATTTCTCATCCCATGAAATTTTCGGGCAAGAAGGATAGTGGCTATTCAATGAAAGATATCCTCGGAAGATCACTATTTAGGGAGGGAGATCACTTCACAAGGATTCTGGAAGATTTCAAGGGTGGGCGATATGGAAATTTCTCGTGTATTTTTATTTGGTAGGTTTATATAGGTCATTAGATTAAGGAGGGATCTACGGATGATAATCCATGAGTTTTTGTATATAAGGGGGTCTCCTTCTCCTTATTTGTATCATCTCTTATCTCACGATTAATACAATTGTAGAGCTTCTCTTGATATATATTCTCTCTCTAAGAGTGTAGTGAGGTAGAGTAGTCAGGCTGACTTGGGAGCGAAATTCCTAAGTGCCACCGGGTTGAACGAGGAACAAGTTGTGAATCGATCACTTTGTGACAAGTAGTATCATAGTAGGTTCATCCTAGGAGCAATGGCCAAGAAGAATTTGCCAATCGGGTCCGAAGAGGAGATCTAGGTCGAGTCGGAGACCATGTAGGAATGCGGTAGGAGGACCAAGGGAAAGAAGGCCGGAAGTAATCCTAGTTTAAGGGATCTGTTGGAAGACCTAAAGTCCAACGTGACCAAGATGGAGGTCGCAATGGCGGACTTCCAAGGCGTGGTCGATGATTTGTCCGTAAATGCTGAAGGAATTGAATCCAGCATGGGAGAGCTCAATGCGAAGGTGAGAAAGTTGAAGCCGGACATGGGAGGATTCTGAGCGGAGGTGCTCGAGACAATGGCCACTACGAAAGAAGAGTTCAGGAAGAAAGGTGATTTCCTAGAGGCGTGGTGATGGCCATGCAACATGAGGTGGAGGACCTTAAGGCGAAGGCTTTAGAGGTAGATGCCTTCAAAGCCAGAGTCGCCGAATTGGAGGATGCTCAAGTGATTGGCGCAGTCATGATGCAACATGGTCCTTAGGTGGATGCACCCAAGCCTAACTTGTTCAAAGGGGTTCGAGTGGCCAAGGAGGTAGACAACTTCCTGTGGTAAATGGAGCAATACTTCAAGGCTATATGGATCAACGGTGACTCACTTTAGGTAAGAACCGCTTCCATGTACTTTAGTGATGATGCCTTGTTGTGGTGGCATCATAGTCCGACAATAGAACTAGAGCCCCAATCATGACTGGGAAGGTGTTTGTGGAGGAGTTCTGAAAACAGTTCTATCCGATTTATGTGGAGATTGAGGCATTGGACGAGTTGTGGCGTCTTGAGCAAAGAGAAAATGCTCAGGGGTACGTAAAGAAGTTCTCGAGCCTTCTTCTTCAAATCTCGTCGATGAGTGACAAGGAGACCTACTACTCTAATTTATGGGAGGACTTAAACCGTATGTCAAGCAAGAGCTCATGAGGTGCCACGCTTAAGACTTGGCAACGAAAATGTTGGTGGCGGATGGTATATCGAGCATCGCCCATCAATTGAGAAGAAGCTGGACCCTTGTGTAATGAATAGGAGCATTTGTTAGGGAGCCAACCAAAAGCCCAACTGTGGTACTAACAGGCCCTAGGTTGCACCGGCCAAAGATAAGCCAGAACCTAGCAACCAAGGCCATCGGAAAAGGCGCTTCACCCTTAAATGCTTTATGTGCGACGGCAATCACTTGGCTCAAGATTGTCCAACAAGGTCGGTACTTACGGCCCTCACTAAGGAGCATGCTAAGGAGAAGGAAGGAGAGGCAAAGCTAGGATCTATTCGGATTCTCAACATGGTGACATCCAAGTGGGTTGAGAAGAAGAAAGGTCTCATGTTCGTGAATGTCACGGTTCGGGGGGATGACCATGAGTGCCTAGGTCGACGCACGTGCCTCCAACCTTTTCATATCCAAGGAAGTGGCGAAGAAACTCAACTTATGAGTTGATAAAGGATCTGGGAAGCTCAAGATGGTGAACTCAATATTGATCCCTACCACCGGCATGGTGTAGGGAGTGGAGCTTCACTTGGGCCAGTGGAAGAGAAAGAAGAACATCAAGGTAATTCTACTAGATGACTATGACTTTGTCATTTGATTATGATTCCTTGATTGTATATGTGCTTTCCCGATCCTGTTTGTGGATTGCCTATGTATCCTAGACACGCGAGGACAATTCGTGGTCCTGGTGAGAAGAAAGGCCGGAGAACAAAAGGTCATCTCGTCCATGCAATTGACCAAGGGGCGCAAGAAGAGGGAGTCTACTTACTTAGTGACCCTCAAGGTAGATGTTGACACCTAAATTTTGGCGTTTCATTTAATAAAAACTAGAATTTATTTTAATTTCTAAAAAAATACATAATTGCATATAGTTAGTAGGAGCATCTTGCATTTTAGGGAAGGTCATCGATTGTTATATGGAAAAAAAAATACTGGGCATATTTTGGGCAAAATATACTTGTTTCAAAATAAGAAATAAGGCAAAAAGAGGAAACATGTTTTTATCAAATATATGGAAAGAGAAGGGGAAAATAAAAAGAAAAGAGAGAAGAAAGAAAAAAGGGGGAAATAAAAAGAAAAGAAAGAAGAAAGAAATTTCAATCAAATCTTTGAGAGATTTGACCGAAGAAATTTGGGCAGAAGATTTCTTTCTTCGTTCCTTAAGCCGTCACATAGAGGGAAAAAAGAAGGGCGACTTTTCTTAAAAAAAAAGGAAAGACACACACTTGAGAGACAGAGAGGGAGAATGTGAGGAAGAGAACGGTAACGGTGATCCGAGGCTTGCGACTTTGGCACGTCCTTATTTGAAATTTCTAGCTCCGACAACGCGTCCTTGATCTCCTTTGTTCGTCTTCATTGGTGAGTCCCTACCATAGCCGTCTTGTCCTTGCCTTCCTGAGGATTGCGGTCGAGAGGCTTCACAGATGAGCAATGGCCTAGCTCGACTCCGCTCGAGTGCGCTTGCTCTCCGTTGCCCTCGAACCATGTAGGGAAATTGTTCTCCATTCTTTTCCTTTCCCATAATTTCCTCATATTTGGGTTCACTATGCTCATTAAACTCGTGCTAAGCATTACTAATTTTCTTAGTTCAATTGATTTTCATAGCTTTCATGGTGTTTATTTTTGCTTGTGCTTCCTGTGCTGATGGTCCTTGATGCATAGTAGGCCTATATTTCGTGCTGTTTTGACCTTGCAAGCGAACCCCTTTTCTACACTACACCTACTCGACGGAATGCTTGAATGAATTGGCCTTGGTTTTATTTTTGTTTCCCATGGTTTTTATTGTGTGACGCGTTGCCACCGGAGAGTCGCCGGTGAGCTAGTTGTCTCCTGTCCCCCTCGGCATCGTCCGTAGTGGCTCCATCGCAAGGAAGCAGTAGCAAGCTACTTGCAGATTTCTGATGGCTGCTGCGTGAAGAAGAAAACCCAAGGTGGATTGGGCTGTCGCTTGTGTTGGGCAGACTGGGCGGGCCAAGGCTGGTGTTAGGTGAACTAGGCATGCAGGCTGGATGAATTTGGGCTGTTTTGGTTTGGGCCAATTCACTGGTTGTGTGTGAAAAAAAAAAGGGAAACTGGACTGGGCCCATCACGAGCCCCTCTAGTGCGCAATGATTAGGTCGAGTCCGAACCGACCCGATTTGGTTCTCGACCCGGCTTTCCCTTTATTTTAATAATATTTTTTTTATAAAAATTAAAAAATGTTTTTTTCCTGTTTTCAAAAAAAATAATTTTTTTTTTCAAATTTGATTTGATTATTTCATTGGTGTTATTTCTTGTTTAATTTGCATGTTTTGGTTAATTTAGATGTTATTTTCATGCTAGATTAATTTTGATGTGCTTTCTTTATTTTGCATGTTTAGATTGAAAATTACATGTTTAGATTAATTGCATGTTTGTATTGAAGATTGCATGTTTAATTTAAGCATTTAATTAATTTCGAATTTTCATTAATTATTGTGAAAATCCCAAAATTGATTGTTTGCCTTTTTTATTAGATATCATTTATTTGATGTTTTTGTTTAATTATGCATTTACATAAATGTTTGCACACTCGCATGATCACTTTGCATATTAGGGAATAATTTAAAATCAACTCAAGCTATCTGTTGATTTTTTTTGAAAGAAAAGATGTACCGAAAGGGTGTTAGATTAGTCTAGCATAACCAAGTCCCCGTACTTAGAATCTCTAGTTCGTAGGGATAAAGTACAACTCCTGTACTTTACATGGGAATTTAATCGACTCACTATAAATAGATTAGTGGCGACTCCAGTTAAAAATGATTTTGCATGTTAAGAACTGAAAATCTAAATTGCGAATTGGTATGAGCTTGGGAGAGCTCGAGCTAAGTCGAACTTAGTAAACCATTAGCCGAACCCTAGGTGGTGTACATTCGGGGAGGTCGCGACAGCTTGGCGACTTTATTCAAAGAACTTTAGTGGACTTAGGCCAATTTTCATTTGTTTTCAAAAAATATTTTTGCATGGCAGCGAGGATTCCATGTATGTCCTTAGCACATGTGTTGAATGTTTTTGCAATAGGTTGTTTGAAATGAATGATTAAATGCATTGTTAGAAGTGTTACTTGATATTACTTGTTGTGTATGTTCTCATTGTTTTAGCACTACACTTTTGCACACACAATAACCATTGGACCTGGGACACACTGGAGATCATTTATGATGGTATTAAGTTGGACAAGACTTCGTTTGTGAGGCTGCGTAATAGAGGTTGCCCAACTTAATCCTGAAAATTTTATTTCTTGGTGTCAAGAGTGTTTGCCTCTGCTCATGAGTCTGCATTGCAATGGGGCATCATTATTGACTAAGCCAAAGTTCACGAGGGCTTGACTTAGTATGCGAGGCTGCGACTAGCCATTCCACCCTTGTGGCTCCACTTTGTTAAGCCTTTTAGAGTAGAAATCGAACTGCACCTATCATGCGTATGTCTATGTGATTGCCCCTGATCTACTTGTAAAGTAAGTCATCTATTCATATTCTTTGAATTTCATATATATTTTTTTGTGTTTTGTGTCGGTCCATGATAAGTTTAGGTTAGTAGTGTCATCATAATGATTTTGGAGTCAAAATTAATTTCATTAGTTTTTTATTTTTATTTTTTTCCTTAAAAATAAAAATAAAAAAGGAAAAAGAAAACTTCAAAAAAAACATATAATTCACGTCAAATAAACCTTGTTTGTTTTTTTTGATCTCATTACTCATGTCTCAGAGCATAACTCTCTTAGTTTATGAAGCATCTGAAAATGACGCACCAAATTCCATTGGAACTCTCTATTTGATTGAAAGTTAATACTTTCGAAGAAAGATGATTTGCAAAAATTAAATTGAGAGCAAAAATCACCTCGAAAAAGGTATGTTTTGATCCTTGACAAGATTTAAAAAATGGCATTCCCTTACTATATTCCATGTAGATGGCAAACTGTAGGGCATGTCAAACTCTTGCGAGGATAATAAATTTTCCAATTTGGTGGAGACATAACATTGATGGGTGATGGAAATTTCTCCACTCTTAGATTACATTTACTTAGAGGCATATTCACGCACTTTCTTTTGATGCAGGGGGCAAGAAAAAATGCGACATTAAAGACTAAGTTTTCCTGGTGATAATTCGTGTAATCATACCCAATAGTAACTGATGGACTTTCATTTGTAATAATTTTCTATTGCATCTAATATCATGTTCATGCTATACTTGGATGATATTTTTGAGTGAGATGAATTGTTTGAATAAGGTTAAAGTGCCCACATCTGCTAAAAAGGATATTGCATGATGGTTTTTGAATCCGCTGAATATTACTAAGATTAAACCATTTGATGAGTGCTGATGAATGATTGAGTCTATTAAATAAGATATGTCGGGATGACAAAAGGTAAGCCATATTCATACACCATCCCATACTTATATACTTGTGAGATGAGCGTACAAAATTCCATGTCTGCAAAATAAAGAGTTCTCTCATGAAAGGTACGATAACCGAAATGATGAGAGGCAATTTATTTCTCTATCCCAAACATTATAATGATGCATTAGTTACCCACTTTGAGCCTAAAAACTTATGAAGTTTTATTTCATACTACTCCCGTCAAGAACCACCCCATATTGGGGTAAACTGGAGAGACATATGCATCATTGGTGTTGAAAGGTGAAATAATGCATAGAAACTTTCTTGCTCTCACTTGCATCAATTTTTGAGTGTTGCTTTTACAAGTGAAATCAAACAGAAAATTAAGTATCTTAAGGATGATGAAGATCATTCATTTCTCTTTCTGAAACACTCTTATCCTTTGTAGCCACTTTGAGCCTATAATTTCATTTCATTAAACCCATATTGGTGATCCTATCTTATACTGAGGCATGGCAAAAATCAAAGCTATTCGAAATAGTAGAGTACAAGTATCACATTAGGGGATGTTAGCCAAAGATGTCATATTACTCATATTTGTTCAGTGTAGTCCATAGGTCAAAAGAAAAAAAAATGTAAAATTGGAGCATGAAAAAGCAGTGTGCTTAGTAAAAGCAAGGTCAATGCTCGAATCCAAAAGAAAAGTGAAAAAGCCTAGGGGCAAAAAAAGCAGTGTGCTTAGTAAAAGTAAGGCCGATGCCCATAGAAGTCAGAGTCAAAGGCTCGAATCTATAAAAAGTCAGCCCTTAATGCGTTCGGGTTTTCTAGAAAATGTTGAATGAGGCAATCTTGTAAAATGCCTAATGAATTTAACATCATGTGTCACCCCAAATGAAGCAAAGTTTGAAGCTCAAAAGTTGAGCTTGAGAAAAATTCCTAGTAATTGATCACTAGTTTTTCATCCCACACACATCTTTAAGCATACTTATCCAATTATTTCTCACCTTTGAGCCAATCCTACATTACGTCCCTTTAAAGTATCTTCTAATTAGGACACTTGAATTGATGTAAGGTTTCTAATGTTTTAAGCTTAACTCGAAGAAGTGCGAGCGAGATTGTTTCTATTACATTTGCAAGATTCTTGACTTGTAAACTTAGTGATATTTGTTGAAGACATTTTTTCTAAGCCTTGACTTGAAGAGTCTCCTTTGCTCGGCCATTGACCAAGCCCAAATTACAGTCCTATTAAAAGACCTCTCAGATTGGTAAGGTTGTACCGCTTGTGAGAATACTCGGACCTTTGTCGACATGATGGTGGTGAGATTGAGTGATGTAGTTATTCCCGTATTAATGGATGGGACAAAAGCCTTCCAATAAGAACGAGTGAAAGTCCTTTTTGACCATATCTCATTTGACATTCTTGAGAAATTCACACTATTGGATGGAAATCATCTTGCTTAATGATTCACCTCAGTGGAAACTTGATGATACAAAACCGATGTGCATGATTTTGAACTTTGAATTTTGTCTATGCACATCTCTCTTGATAAATGGTTTTTCTTTTCAGAACTGAGAGTTCATGATAATCAAGTTGTTTTTTGAAACCTTGAGTATTTCTCGAATATTCTTGAGCTTTCTTATTGTAGGGAATCAATCGGGCGTGCTTCTGTAGCTTGGAGTCTCTTCATTGATATGGCATGCTTCCGTAGCTTAGAGTCACTTTTCATCAATCTGGCATGCTTCTATAGCCTGGAGTTATTTTTATAGACACGGTGTGCTTTCATAGTATGTGGTCTCTTTTCATCGACTTGATGTGCTTTCGTAGCCCAAGCCTCATTTGAATAGGCACGACGTGTTTTTGTAACCCGTGATCTCTTTTCAACGACTTGACGTGCTTTCGTAACCCAAGCCTCATCTCAATAGACATAGCGTGCTTTTGTAACCTGTAGTCACTTTTGAATGACTTAGCGTGCTTTTATAGCCCAAGTTTCATCTTAATTGACACGGCGTGCTTTTGTAGCCCGTAGTCACTTTTTAATGACTTAGTGTACTTTTGTAGCCCAAGCTTCATCTCAATTGACACCACATGCTTTTGTAACCCGTAGTCAGTTTTTATTGACTTGGCGTGCTTTCATAGCCTAAGCCTCATTTTGATAGACACGACTGCTTTCGTAGCCTAAGGTCTCTTGTCACTAACTTGGCATGCTTTCATAGCCCAAGCTTCGTCTCAATTGACACGGCATGCTTTTGTAGCCCGTAGTCCCCTTTCATCGACTTGGTGTGCTTTTGTATCCCAAGTCTTATTTCAGTAAATATGGTACTGATGGTAATGTATCAATATCTCGTCCTGAGTGCCTATGGTGATGTATAGGCATCTCACTTTCAAGTGTCGGTGGCAATGTATCAATATCTTACCTCGAGTGCCTATGGCGATGTATAGGTATCTCACTTCCAAGAATCTCACTTCCAAGAATCTCACTTCAAGTGCCGATGGCAATGTATCGGTATCTTACCTCGAGTGCCGATGGTGATGTATCGATATCTCATTTTGAGTGCCTGTGGTGATGTACATGTGTCTCATTTTTAGTGCCGATGGCGATGTATTGGAATTTCATCCTAGATCCTTATGGTGATGCACATGAATTTGGACCTTAGTCAGAATTTGAATATTCATTTGCCTTTATTGTGACCGATTAAAGTTTGGGCCTAAAGCAAACAAATCAGGTAAATTTACTATCTTTCTTTTGTGATTAAAGCAGGAGTTTTAGCATAATAAGGCGATTTAAGTTCTTTCATTGTCTTTCTTTTGTGACCGAAATAAGAGTGCGGGCCTAAGAAGGCGATTTAGGTAATTTCAATGTATTTCTTTTTTGACCAAAGTAAGTGTTTGGGCCAA
Organism: Melaleuca quinquenervia; assembly: GCA_030064385.1. Taxonomy (NCBI): domain Eukaryota; kingdom Viridiplantae; phylum Streptophyta; class Magnoliopsida; order Myrtales; family Myrtaceae; genus Melaleuca; species Melaleuca quinquenervia. The sequence goes on along the minus strand of CM057721.1, from coordinate 7,683,424 downwards.
AGAATGCAGTTTCCAAATTCATTCAATACATGCCTCGATCTACCGATCTAACAGGGTAATTGATTTCAAATATGCTTATCTTTCTCTTCATTTCCATTCATCATGTTACAATTACATTTGAAAATGAGAGTTAATATCAGCAAAAATACCATGCATAACATTTGCATAGTCAAAATTTAAGCGTTAATCAGTCAACTTTTCCATTCTTGACATCTCAATTTGGATGGGGGTGTTTTCCTCTCATTCATTATTTCATTTTTGATATGAGTGCTATTTTGCTAACTTATCCGACTAAGCTAATTCGATTAGTCAAATAAGTATTTTATTCTAAAAGTTTCACATTATTTGAGGAACCTGCGGTAGGATATGAATTAAGCAAATTAAAATCTATCCTGCACCGACTGGTAAGTGACTACAGTTATCTTCCTTTCCCGCATCATATATATGCATTTACATCTTCATACAATTGCATTTAAAATAGGCTTCACATTTTTTCCAAAAAAAAAGGGTCAATTACATTGCATTTGCATAGCCAAAACTTATGCCTCAAAGGTTTTTGAATGTAACCTTTGTGAGCTCACCTTCAAAGAGAGATAGCTATTGACACCTAAATTTTAACGTTTCATTTAATAAAAATTGGATTTTATTTTAATTCCTAAAAAAATACATAGTTGCATATAATTAGTAGGAACATCTTGCATTTTAGGGAATGCCATTGACTGTGATAGGGAAAGAAATACTAGGCATATTTTGGGCAAAATATACTCGTTTCAAAATAAGAAATAGGGCAAAAAGAGGAAACATGTTCTTATCAAATATAGGGAAGGAAAAGGGGAAAATAAAAAGAAAAGAGAGAAGAAAGAAAAAAGGGGAAAATAAAAAGAAAAGAAAGAAGAAAGAAATTTTAGTCAAACCTTTGAGAGATTTGGTTGAAGAAATTTGGGCAAAAGATTTCTTTCTTCGTTCCTTAAGGTGTTACAAAGAGGGAAAAAAGAGGGGCGACTTTTTCTTTAAAAAAAAATGAAAGAGACATACTTGAGAGACAGAGAGGGAGAATGTGAGGAAGAGAACAGCAATGGTGATCTAAGGCTTTCGACTTCGGCATGTCCTTGTCTGAAATTTCTAGCTCCAGCAACTCGTCCCTGATTTTTTTTTGTTCGTCTTCACTGGTGAATCCCTGCCACATCCGTCTTATCCTTGGCTTCCCGAGGATCGTGGTCGAGAGGCTTTGCGGATGAGCAATGGCCTGGCTTGACTTCACTGGAGAGCGCTTGCTCTCTGCTACCCTCGACCTGTGTAGGGAAATTGGTCTCCTTTCTTTTCCTTTCCCATAATTTCCTTATATTTTAATTCACAATGCTCATTAAACCCGTGCTTAGCATTGCCGATATTCTTAGTTCCCTTAGATTAGATGAGAGGAGACGAACTCTGTTAGATTAGACGAAAAGGAGATGAACTTCTTTAGATTGGATCAAGAGGAGATGAACACGATTAGATTTGATCAAGAGGAGATGAACTCCCTTTGATTTGACCAAGAGCAGACGAACTCCCTCAAATTGGTTTAAGAGGAGATGAACTCTATTAGATTGGACCAAGATGAGACAAACTCCATTACATTGGATCAAGAGAAGATGAATTGCCTTAGAATGGACCAAGAGGAGATGAACTTGGTTACATAGGTCGAAGCGGAGACAAACTAGGTTAAATTAGACCAAGAGGAAATGAACTCCCTTAAATTGGACTAAGAGTAGACGAACTCAGTTAGATTGGACCAAGAGGAGATGAACTCTGTTTGATTGGACAAAGAGGAGATGAACTCCGTTAGATTGGATCAAGAAGATGAGCTACCTTAGAATGGACCAAGAGGAGATGAACTTGGTTACATAGGTTGAAGTGGAGATAAACTAGGTTAAATTAGACCAAGAGGAAATGAACTCCCTTAAATTGGACCAATAGGAGAATAACTCGGTTAGATTGGACCAAGAGGAGATGAATTCTATTTGATTCGACGAAGAGGAGACGAACTCCATTAGATTGGATCAAGAGGAGATGAACCCCCTCAGAATGGTCAAAGAGGAGATGAACTCCCTTATATTGGACTAAGAAGAGACGAACTCCTTTAGATTAGACAAAAAGTAGACCAATTCGGTTAGATTGGACCAAAATGAGATGAACTCAGTTAGAATTGGACCAAGTGGGTTAGATTGCACCAAGAGGAGACGAATTCAGTTATATTGGACCAATAGGAGACGAACTCATTTTGATTGGACCAAGAGAAGATGAACTCCCTTAGATTGGACCAAGAGGAGACGAGCTCGATTAGATTGGATGAAGACGAGACAAACTCCCTTATATTGGTCCAAGTGGAGACGAACTCCCATAAATTGGAGCAAGAGGAGATGAACTCGGTTAGATTGGATCAAGAAGAGACGAACTTGGTTAGTTTAGACCAGTAGGAGCCGAACTCCCTTAGATTCGATTAAGAGGAGACGAACTCGGTTAAATTGGATCAAGAGGAGATGAATTCCCTCAGATTGGTCCAAGAAGATACAAACTCAGTTAGATTGGACGAAGAGGAGACAAACTCCTTTCCATTAGATCAAGAGAAGACGAATTACCTTAGATGGACCAAGAGGGGATGAACTTGGTTAGGTTGGACCGAGAGGAGGCGAACGCCTTTACATTGGACCAAGAGGAGATGAACTTCCTTACGATGGATCAAGAGGAGACAAACTTGGTTACAATGGTCTAAACAGAGACGAACCCGATTAGATTGGACCAAGAGGAGACGAACTCCCTTAGATTTGACCAAGAGGAGATGAACTCGATTATATTGGACGAAGATGAGACGAACTCAGTTAGATTGGACCAAGAGGAGACGAACTCGCTTAGATTGGAACATAATGAGATGAACTCGGTTAGATTAGACAAAGAGGAGATGGACTCCATCAAATTGGTCCAAATGGAGACAAACTCGGTTAGATTGGACCAAAAGGAGAGGAACTCGGTTCGATTGGACAAAGGGAAGACGAACTCGCTTAGAATGGATTGAGACGAACTCGATTACTTTGATCCAAGCAGAGATGAACTCGGTTAGATTGGCCCAAGAGGGGACGAACTCCCTTGGATTAGACCAAGATGAGATGAGCTCGATTAGATTGGACCAATAGGAGATGAATTCCTATATATTGGACCAAGAAGAGACGAACTCTGTTAGATTTGACTAAGAGGCGACAATCTCGGTTAGATTGGACCATGAGGAGACGAACTCCCTTAGATTTGACCAAGAGGAGATGAATTCTGTTATACTGGAGCAAAAGGGGATGAACTTCCTTAGATTTGTCTAAGAGGAGATGAACTCCCAGAGAATGGACTAACAGGAGACTAACCTAGTTAGATTGGACCAAGATGAGACAAACTCCTTTAGATTGGACCAAGTGGAGACGAACTCCCTCATATTGGACGAAGTGGAGATGAGCTTTGTTAGATTGGACGAAGAGGATACAAACTCCCTTAGATTGGTCCAAAAGGAGACGAACTCCCTTGGATTGGACTAAGGGGAGATGAACACTATTATATTGGACCAAGATTAAACAAACTTCGTTAGATTGGATTAGATTGGACCAAGAGGAGACAAACTCTCTTAGATTGGACGAAGAGGAGAAGAACACTATTACATTGGACGAAGAAGAGACGAACTCCCTTAAATTGGTCAAAGAGGAGAAGAACTCCCTTATTTGGACAAAGAGGAGACGAACAAATATAGATTGGACTAATAGGAGATGAACTCCCTTAGATTGGACTAGGATGAGACGAACTTGGTTAGATTGGCCCAAGGAGAGACAAACTCGGTTACATGGGACGAAGAGGAGATGAACTCTGTTAGATTGGACCAAGAGGAGATGAACATCCTTATATTGGACCAATAGGACACGAACTCTCTCAGATTAGACTATGAGTATTCGAACACGGTTAGATTGGACCAAGAGGAGATGAAGTCCCTTAGATTGGACCAATAGGAGAGTAACTCAGTTAGATTGGACCATGAGAAGACGAACTCTTTATATTGATATAAGAGGAGACGAACTCCTTTACATTGGACCAAGAGAAGACGAATTGGCTTAGAATGGACCAAGAGGAGATGAACTTGGTCAAGAGGAGACGAACTCCCATATATTGGACCAAGAAGAGACAAACTCCTTAAGATTGGACCAAAAATAGACAAACTCGGGCAGATTGGACCAAAAGGAGATGAACTCCATTCCATTAGACCAAGAGAAGGCAAACAACATTAGAATGGACTAAGAGGAGACGAACTCGGTTAGATTAGACTAAGAGGAGACAAATGCTTCTATATTGAATGAAGAGAAGATGAACTTCCTTAGAATGGATCAAGATGAGCCAAACTCGGTTACATTGGTCAAAGTGGAGATGTACTCGGTTAGATTGGACCAAGAGAAGACAAACTGTCTTAGATTGGACCAAGAGGAGACGAGCTCAGTTAGATTGGATGGAGACGAGATGAACTCCCTTAGATTGGTCCAAGAGGAGACGAAATTCCATAGATTGGAGCAAGAGGAGACGAACTTGGTTAGATTGGACTAAGAGGAGACAAACTCGGTTAGTTTGGACCAAGAGGAGCTGAACTCTCTCAGATTTGACCAAGAGGAGACGAACTCGGTTAGATTGGATCAAGAGTAGACGAACTCCCTTAGATTGGTCTAACAAGTGACAAACTCGGTTAAATTGGACCAAGAGGAGACGAACTCCTTTCGATTGGACCAAGAGAAGACGAATTGCCTTAGAATGGACCAAGAGGAGATGAACTCGATTTTTGGACCAGGAGGAGGTGAACACCTTTACATTGGACCAAGAGTAGATGAACTTACTTACAATGGATAAAGAGGAGACAAACTTGGTTACATTGGTCTAAATGGAGACGAACTCAGTTAGATAGGACCAAGAGGAGACGAACTCCCTTAGATTTAATCAAGAGGAGATGAACTCGGTTATATTGGACGAAGACGAGACGAACTCAGTTAGATTGGACCAAAAGGAGACAAACTCCTTTCCATTGGACCAAGAGAAGACAAACTATTAGAATTGACTAAGAGGAGACGAACTCGGTTAGATCAGACCAAGAGGAGGCAAACGCTTTTATAGTGAATGAAGAGAAGATGAACTTCCTTAGAATGGATCAAGAGGAGACAAACTCGGTTACATTGGTCTAAGCAGAGACGTACTCGGTTAGATTGGACCAAGAGGAGACGAGCTCGGTTAGATTGGATGAAGACGAGATGAACTCCCTTAGATTTGTCCAAGAGGAGATGAACTCCCATAGATTGGAGCAAGAGGAGACGGACTCGGTTAGATTGGACTAAGAGGAGACAAACTCGGTTAGTTTGGACCAAGAGGAGTCGAACTCCCTCAGATTTGACCAAGAGGAGACGAATTGGGTTAGATTGGATCAAGAGGAGATGAACTCCCTTAGATTGGTCCAAGAAGTGATAAACTCGGTTAAATTGGACCAAGAGGAGACGAACTCCTTTCGATTGGACCAAGAGAAGACGAATTGCCTTAGAATGGACCAAGAGGAGATGAACTCGATTAGATTGGATCAGGAGGAGGTGAACACCTTTACATTGGACCAAGAGGAGATGAACTTACTTTCAATGGATCAAGAGTGGACAAACTTGGTTACATTGATATAAGCAGAGACGAACTCAGTTGGATAAGACCAAAAGGAGACAAACTCCCTTAGATTTGATCAAGAGGAGATGAACTCGGTTATATTGGACGAAGACAAGACGAACTCAGTTAGATTGGACCAAGAGAAGACGAACTCGCTTAGATTAGAACAAAAAGAGACGAACTCGGCTATATTGGACGAAGAAGAGACGAACTCCCTCATATTGGTCCAAGTGGACACGAACTCGGTTAGATTGGACAAAGACGAGACAAGCTTCCTTAGAATGGATTGAGACGAACTCGATTGCATTGATCCAAGTGGCGACAAACTCAGTTAGATTGGACCAAGAGAGTACGAACTCCCTTGTATTGGACCAAGGGGAGACGAACACGGTAAGATTGGATCAAGAGCAGATGAACTTCGTTAAATTGGACCAATATGAGACAAACTTGGTTAGATTGGACCAAGAGGAGATGAACTTCCTTAGATTGGACGAAGAGGAGACAAACACTATAAGATTGGTCGAGGAGGAGACGAACTCTCTTAGATTGGCCCAAGAGGAGAAGAACTCCCTTAGTTTGACTAAGAGGAGACTAACAAAGTTAGAAATGATCAAGAGGAGATGAACTCTCTTAGATTGGATCAAGAGGAGACGAACTCGGTTAGATTGGGCTAAGAAGAGACGAACTCAGTTAGATGGGACCAAGAGGACACGAACTCCATTAGATTGGACAAAGAGGAGACTGACTCCCCTAGATTGGATCAAGAGGAGACGAATTCCTTTACATTGTGCCAAAAGAAGACGAATTGCCTTAGAATGGACCAAGAGGAGATGAACTCATTTACATTGGTCCAAGCTGAGACGAACTAGATTAGATGGGATTAAGAGCATACGAACCAATAGGAGATGAACTCTGTTGGAATGGACGAAGAGGAGACAAACTCTGTTAGATTGGATGAAGGGGAAACAGACCTCCTTAGAATCGTTTAAGAGGAGATGAACTCCCTTATATTGGATCAAGTAGATTTGACCAATAATAGACGAACTCGGTAGATTGGACCAAGAAGAGACGAACTATCGCGAACTCGGATCCGGTCCTTCCTTATATAAGGACTCGAGACTTGATTTACTACAAGATTCGATGCCTCAGGCACGTTGCCCATAAAACGTGTCCCAAATTTTCTTTTGTTTCTTTTATTGGCATGCGGAAATGCAAATACAAAACACCCACAAACAAATACAACCAGGAAACACCAATCCATTTACAAACCATTACTATCAATGAGATTTACTTATTACATCAATTCTTCCATTCATATCAGGCCTAGCTTGGGCTACGGGTTGGGAAATTCTACTTCACCATCCTTTATGTCCACGTCATGGCATGTCCATCCTATGGTTGTCAGCTCACCACAATGAGTAGCCAAGAAAAACCATACTTAGGAGCCTAAAAAAGAGTGAAAACCATAAGGGTGAGTTCGACAACTCAGTAAGTAGATTGCTTAATCCTCGTATAGGATGATGCCTCGTTACCAATATGTGTGATTCCTGATGTTAGCAACATCAATAGCCAATCAATAGCAAAACAATCTTAATGCTATGCTTCTAATGTAATGATGCCCGCTCTGGCTTGCTCGATACCAAGCCTTACAGTCCTATGATGTTCTTACATAATGTAAATTCATGCAATCACATGGGCAGGCATGCTTCAACCTCAATTCACATGAGTTCTTTTTCGTTTAATCACATAACCAAAATTAATCGGTCTTTCGAAATCTACTGGGCATCGTCCTGCTCCGTCGGGCATGGCAACTGAAATCCATCGGGCATTGTTTCGAAATCCATCGGTAACGGTATTGTCCCAAAATCCATCGGCGATGGTTCATATTCGTGTGACCACACATTCAAGCATCATATCTGGTTCTTATCTACACTTTAAGCCGATGCAAGAGGCCTTAAAGGCATGCCATGCGATGTGTGTGATATGACTTAATCATAACTTGTCAACACAACATGTCGAGCACGAAAAAAGAGCCGTGGTTTGACCCGATATATCGGGCACCAACCTAGGCCAACATGAATCCCCTTCCGAAACTCGGGGCGTGCTTACAAACATAGATGATTAAACTATGTCACCAACCAAAAGCATTATATTGCAAGCATAACATGATCAGATCATACAAATAACCACACATAAGTTACCTTTGTGAATCCAAGCGAGTGCCCCTACACCAAGTCAAGAATAGAATCCATATTTGACTCACGTAACACAACACCCTATCCAACGATTAGGAAATTCACTTACCACTTATACGGGAACCTATGACCGAATAATCCACAAGATAGAACTGTGGCCAAAGAGTGAAGAGGAAGATTAAGGAGGCACGTGACAAAGAGGAGATGATGAGAAGGAGGTGTATGATTGGTTTGTTCAAGAATGGCCACCCCTATTTATAGACTTCTTTTCTTGGCCACCAAGTTTGCTTTCATTAATTAGGAAATCTCCTTCATTTATTAGAGAATATAGTTTAGCCAATGATATTCTTCCAAATCCACCATCTATGAATTTCTAGGTACCTTAGATAAGCTTATGTGTCATCACAGGCTTCGTGATTATTCCAAGCAACCAATCTTATTGGTCCATTTGTCTTGCCTCATTCAATAACCTAAGATTTCCTAAGATTCTCTTAGGGACAAATGGGCCAATCGTCTTTCATTTCTTGGCCATCAAATTAGAAAGAACATTTTAGACATGAATACCCTAGATATGGTCATCATAGCCTAAGATTTTTTCTCATCCATTAGCATTTAATGACTAAATCTTCTAAGATTCATACTTATCCATTAAGCATTTAATGCCTAGATTTGGTCATCATGAGCTTTAAATTTCATTAATTAATGCTAGTGCAAAATGGTCTAATAATATGCCAAGAGAGGTTAGAACCTCTCATCATAAGCCATGTGTCTCACTAGGTTAAACCTTAGGGCCATGAGTCATCCTAGTGTAATAAATGCTATATTAAATGTCATTAAATGTACTAAGGACACTTGATCTCATATGATTGGCTAGTGGACTTACTCATGCCAAATGTAAGCCAAGTGTCAATTAGAACTAGAATAACCATGGACAAGCATGCCAGTCCGAGTGTGGTCGAATGATGGCCGGTATGCCGGTCCATTGAGTCTGTTAGGTATCAGACTTAACACCATTATATTGTATCTGAGTTTGACCCATATAGACTTTATTGAGTCTAAACCCCTTAGATTGAGTCTAACACCTTTAGATTCAAAATGACCAACTCACACATAAACACAAGTGGTGCCATCGTTGATCCCCGCATTAATTCGGGCGGTCACGTGGTCTATCCACTTAGTCAACCCATGTGATTCCATGGCCATTCCCTTGGTCGATGCTGACTCTTCCGCATCATATCTACATGGTCAACCCGACAGTCTCTATGGCCAAACCTCACAATTCGTGTGAGTGGTCTGTGACCCAAATCACTGAATGGTTGGAGTAGGCATTTTTAGGATGTTACAGGTCACGTGGTCTATTAACTCAGTCGACCCATGTGATTCTACGGCCACTCCGTTGGTTGATGTTGACTTTTCTGCATCATATCTACATAGTCAACCTGACTATCTCTATGGCCAAACCTCACATTTCGTGCGAGTAGTTCGTGACCCAAATAACTGAATGATTGGAGTAGGCACTTTCGGGATGTTACACAAACTCCTTTCCATTGGACCAAGAGAAGACGAACTCCTTAGAATGGACCAAGAGGAGATGAACTCGGTTAGATCGGATCAAGAGGAGACAAACGCCTTTACATTAGACCAAGAGGAGATGAACTTCCTTAGAATGGATGAGGAGACAAACTCGGTTACATTGGTCTAAGCAGAGACGAACTCGATTAGATTGGACTAAGATGAGACGAACTCCCATAGATTGAAGCAATAGGAGATGAGATCGGTTAGATTGAATAAAGACGAGACGAACTCCCTTACATTGGTCCAAGAGGAGACGAATTCTCATAAATTGGAGCAAGATGAGACAAACTCGGTTAAATTGGACCAAGATGAGATAAAATCGGTTAGTTTGGACCAAGAGGAGCCGAACTCCCTCATATTCAACCAAGAATGAGACGAACTCCATTAGATTAGATCAAGAGAAGATGAACTCCCTCAGATTGGTCCAATTAGTGACAAAATCAGTTAGATTGGACCAAGAGGAGACGAAATCCTTTCCAATGGACCAAGAGAAGATGAATTGCATTAGAATGGACTAAGAGGAGACAAGCTCGGTTAGATTGGACCAAGAGAAGGTGAACCCCTTTACATTGGACCAAGAGGAGACGAACTTCCTTACAATGGATCAAGAGGAGACAAACTCAGTTGCATTAGTTTAAGCAGAGATGAACTCGGTTAGATTGGACCAAGATGAGACGAACTGACTTAGATTTGACCAAGATGAGATGAAATCGATTATATTGGACCAAAATGAGACTAACTCAGTTTGATTGAACCAAGAGGAGACAAATTCCCTTAGATTGGATTAGAAGGAGACGAACTCGATTATGTTGGACAAAGAGGAGACGAACTCCCTCAGATTGGGATGAGAGATTAACTTAGCAGCGAGATCTTGCGATTGTACGGACGCGCTCTCCATCGAGCACTATTCACGTGAGATTTGAGTCTACTGGCCGGAAGAGTAGAATGCCGATTACCGGAGCTTCGGTGGTCGGATTGAGTTGATATTCGGAGGAAAGATTCCTCTCCCCCCGATCTATCATCCCTCCGAACGGCATCTCCAAATTCCATCTGTGGAAAAAGTTATGGCCGATTGAAATTGGCTCCTCCTTGCTGGTCGCGAATCTGGAGGCTAGAAAAGGGATAGCTGATTTCTCCGACTGTAGGTGTTGGATTAAGCTGATTATTGGAGGAGATATACGTCTCATCCCGATCTACAATCCCTCCAAACGGGTTTAACAAAATCGATCTAGTGTGGGAGATATGGTTGACTGAAGCTCTGGCCTTCTGCTGGTCGCGTTTCTGGAGTTCTGCAAGGGGCTTGGCCAGTTCTTCAGCTGTCGTGGTTGGAAAGGACTGAGTTTTGGAGGAGAGATTTTTCTCTTCTAGTACAACGATCCCTCCGAAGGAATTTCTTTGGGCTGCTCTTAGCTGGGTGCTTTCGGCCTCGTTTCTGGATGGGAGGGATTACGAATAAACCTTAGGTTCTTCAGAACGTACATTCAGATTTTAGTTCGTATCTCTTGAGTGGCTTGAGCATCGGGGCTGTAATATTCAGAATAGATCCTCAGGGATCTGATCTAGCTATCCTCAACTGGGATTTAGCTTATTAATACTATACGAGGAAATCTAGACAGCTCGACTTTGGAGTCTCAGCGACTGGAATCAGCGAGTGCAAACTGGAAGGCAGGTCTTCTTTCTTCATCCCTACTGCGAGTCGAGGCCCTAGATCTTCGGGAAAGTTCGTCAGTGGATGAACTAGGAGCTCACCGGATCTTGCCAGTTCAGGTGGCCGGTCGATGCCAAACAAACTGGCTTTAACCCATCCTGCTATGGCTAGAAACGGGAGGCGTAAGCTGAGGAAAGCCTTTTCAATCTCCTTCTTTTGAGCAAATCGAACCCCGTCTTCTTCAGGATTGCCTTGTAAGAAGTAGATCTACAACCCTCCTAGACCTTTCCAGCTCAGGTGGTCAGGCGGCGAAGCAAATCAGCTAAGGGGTGTACAAGGTAGGCTGGAGACGGGGTGAACTTGGTCCTATTCGTGGGATAAACCCATAGTTGAATATGGCCTGTGAACCTGGACTGGTTCGGTGAAGAGACCCACAGTTGAATCTGGACTTCTCTTGCGGTCAGATTAGTGCCTGAAGGGAATGGAGCTACAGTAGCAGTTTTTGACCAGATTCAGCAACAAGGCCGGCTCGAACAAAGGAGACCTACGTAGCTAGTCCACTGGACACCAGCTAGCCAAAAAGACTTCTTAACCATAATACACAGAAGGTGATCGACAAAGTCCTCATTGGGCCACATGCTAGACATCAACAGTGCGATTTCCCTCTCCAGGTAAGTAACTCTAACCTGGGAAGTCTAATGCTGGTTGTTGATTGTTGTTGTACTGGGAGTATGTATTAATGGAGGAGGTACAAGGACATATAGTGGGGGTGCAGCCTATTATTGATCGAGTGACTGTAGTGCTTCGTGAATTGTCTGAACGGGGATCGGAGGCCCAAAGGCTGAAAGGGGGGGTAGTGGAAGTTAAGGGGATAGCAGTTGGGGAATTTCATGACAGGAGGATAGGTAGGGGCATGTCGCTAACTCAGAAAATAGCTCGGAGAAACCATGGAGATAATCCAAATCATTCGGGTGAAGCCACGACCCATATGATCCGAGCTGAAGGTCGGTCTGGACAGAGTATTCTAGCTGATCGACGGAAGTCTCGTTCGCAAAGTAAGTTCCGAACTGACTTGTACTCACAAACCAATTTTCCCCCTCTTCCTGTCCGACCAAATGACGGGAAAGACGAGTAAGGTAAGAGTACAAACACAATGGGAGTCTCTACAGTGGCACGAGCACCAGGTGGTCGACCAATTGGCAGATCTAAGAGTCGTGTCAAGGTGACTAGAATTGATCAAGAGATACCTCAACAAGGGGATGGGCCGAATAGAGACTTTAGCAGCCAAGTTGGTGGAACTCGAGGTGGCGGAGATGGGCAGCAACCGGTTCGCTCTTGGGCAAATGTGGCCCATGCTTCTACCAAGGGCTACTCCTTAATCTTTTTTCCAGAACTGTATGAAGAGGAGGAGCCATTGAAGGTCTCGAGGGAAATGATGGAAGCATCCAATCCCATGTTGAGTTCTTGTCTAGTGGGCCACTTTGTAGGGAAGAAACTCCCATTCAAGTTAACAGAGACCATATTGAGAAAGACATGGGGAAGCCATTTGAGTGGAATTATGGCAAATGAAGACGGATTCTTCTTTCTTCATATCCTGGATGGAGAATTTAGAAGACAAATACTTGAAAGGGGACATATTATGCTTTCAAGGGTGCCAATGATCATTCAACAATGGCACCCCCTCATGAAGCTCTAGAAGGGCCGAGTTGAATCCGTACCGGTTTGGGAGAGATTGAGGAATCTTCCATATTCTCTTTGGTCACCTCTAAGTTTTGGTAAAATAGCTAGCAAATTAGGGAAGCCGTTATATGTGGATAGACAAACGAAGAGCATGAAGATGATATCTTATGCTCGGATTTGTGTGGAAGTAAGTGCGGAAAGGACACTCAAAACATCAATTCCTATTATCTTCGATGGAGGCACAATCATGGTGGAAGTTGAATATGATTGGTCTAAAAGGAGACGAACTGCCTTAGAATGGACCAAGATGCGACGAACTCCCTTAGATTGCTCCAAGAGGGGACGACCTCCCTTATATTGGTCGAAGAGAAGATGAACTCCCTTACATTGGTCCAAGAGGAGACGAACTCCCTCGGCTTGGTCCAAGAGGAGAGGAACTCCCGTAGATTGGTCCAAGAGGAGACGAACTCCCTCGGCTTGGTCCAAGAGGAGAGGAACTCCCGTAGATTGGTCCAAGAGGAGACGAACTCCCTTACATTTGTCCAAGAAGGGACGAACTCCCTTAGATTGGTCGAAGAGGTGACGAACTCTATGAGATTGGTCAAAGAGGAGTCGAACTCCCTTACATTGGTCTAAGAAGAAACCAATTGCCTTAGATTGGTCGAAGAGGTAACGAACTTGCTGAGATTTGTCGAAAAGGAGACAAACTCCCTTAGATATGTCCAAGATGCGACGAACTCCCACAGATTGGTCCAAGAGGGGACGAACTCCCTTACATTGGTCCAAGAAGAGACGAACTCCCTCAGATTGGATTTACCAAAAAAAAAACTTCCTCAAATTGGTCGAACTGGTGACGAACTCTCTTACAATAATCCAAGAGGAGACGAACTCCCTTACAATGGTCCAAGAGGAGACGAACTCCCTTGGATTCGTCCAAGAGGAGAGGAACTCCCTTAGATTGGTCCAAGAGGGGACGAACTCCCTTACATTGGTCTAAGAAGAGACGAGCTCCTATAGATTGGTCTAAGAGGAGACGAACTCCCTTAGATTGATCCAAGATGCGACGAACACCCTTAGATTGCTCCAAGAGAGGACGAACTCCCTTAAATTGGTCCAAGAGGGGACGAACTCCCTTACATTGGTCCAAGAGGAAATGAACTTCCTTGGATTCGTCCAAGAGGTGAGGAACTCCATTAGATTGGTCCAAGAGGGAACGAACTCCCTAACATTGGTCCAAGAAGAGACGAGCTCCCTTAGATTGGTCCAAGAGGAGATGAACTCCCATAGATTGGTATAAGATGCGACGAACTCCCTTAGATTTCTCCATGAGGGGACGAACTCCCTTACATTGGTCCAAGAGGAGACGAACTCCCTTTCATTGGTCCAAGACGAGACGAACTCCCTTAGCTTGGTCCAAGAGGAGTGGAACTCCCTTAGATTGGTCCAAGAGGGGACGAACTCCGTTACATTGGTCCGATAAGAGACGAACTCCCTTAGATTAGTCGAAGAGGTGACGAACTCTCTGAGATTGGTCCAAGAGGAGTCATACTGCCTTACATTGGTCCAAGTGAAGACGAACTCCCTTGGATAGGTCCTAGAGGCGACGAACTCCCTTAGCATGGTCCAAGAGAGGATGAACTGCCATACCAATGCCCAAGAAGACACCAAGTCCCTTAGATTGGTCGAAGAAGTAACGAACTCGCTGAAATTGGTCCAAGAGGAGACGAACTCCCGTAGCTTGGTCCAAGAGGTGACGAACTCCCTTATATTTGTCCAAGAGGCGACGAACTCCCTTTGATTGGACCAAGAAGAGACGACCTCCCTTAGATTGGACCAAGAGGACACGAACTCCCTTAGATTGGTCCAAGATGGGATGAACTCTAATAGATTGGTCCAAGAGGGGATGAACTCCCTTACATTGGTCTAAGAAGAGACGAATTCCCTTAGATTGGTCACAAAGGTGACGAACTCTCTTAGAATTGTCCAAGAGGAGACAAACTCCCTTACATTGGTCCAAGAGGAGACGAACACCCTTGGATTCGTCCAAGAGGAGAGGAACTCTCTTAGATTGGTCCAAGAGGAGACGAACTCCCTTACATTTGTCCAAGAAAAGACAAGCTCCCTTAGATTGGTCTAAGAGGAGACGAACTCCCTTAGATTGGTCCAAGATGCGACGAACTCCCTTAGATTGCTCCAAGAGGGGACGAACTCCCTTACATTGGCCCAAGAGGAGACGAACTCCCTTACATTGGTCCAAGAGGCTACGAACTCCCTTGGCTTGGTCCAAGTGGAGAGGAACTCCCTTAGATTGGTCCAAGAGGGGATGATCTCCCTTACATTGGTCCAAGAAGGGATGAACTCCCTTATATTTGTCCAAGATGCGACGAACTCCCTTAGATTGGTCCTAGATGCGACGAACTCCTTAGATTGGTCCAAGAGGGGATGAACTCCCTTAGATTGGTCCAAGAACAGACGAACTCCCTTAGATTGGTCTAAGAGGTGACGAACTCTCTTAGAATGGTCCAAGAGGTGACGAACTCCCTTACATAGGTCCAAGAGGAGACGAAATCCGTTGGATTGCTCCTAGGGGCAAGGAACTCCCTTAGATTGGTCCAAGAGGGGACGAACTACCCTACATTGGTCCAAGAAAAGACGAACTCCCTTACATTGTTATTTACCCTAAAAAAAACTCGCTTACATTGTTGAAGAGGTAACGAACTCTCTTAGATTGGTCTAAGAGGAGACGAACTCCCTTAGATTGATCCAAGATGCGACGAACACGCTTAGATTTCCCCAAGAGGAGACGAAAGCCCTTACATTGGTCCAAGAGGGGACGAACTCCCCTACATTGGTCCAAGAAGAGACGAACTCCCTTACACTGTTGAAGAGGTGACGAACTCTTTTAGATTGGTCTAAGATGCGACGAACTCGCTTAGATGTCTCCAAGAGGGGACGAAAGCCCCTACATTGGTCCAAGAGGAGACGAACTTCCCTACGTTGGTCCAAGAGGAGACGAACTCCCTTGGCTTGGTCCAAGAGGAGAGGAACTCCCTTAGATTGGTCCAAAAGGGGACGAACTCCCTTAGATTAGTCGAAGAGGTGACGAACTCTCTGAGATTGGTCCATGAGGAGTGGAACTCCCTCAAATTGGTCCAAGAGGAGACGAACTTCCACGGATTGGTCCAAGAGGGGACGAACTACCTTACATTGCTCCAAGAAAAGACGAGCTCTCATAGGTTGGACTAAGAGAAGACGAACTCCCTCAGATTGACTTACCAAAAAAAAATCCCTTAGATTGGTGCAAGATGCGATGAACTCCCTTTGATTGCTCCAAGAGGGGACGAACTCCCTTACACTGGTCCAAGAGGAGACAAACTCCCTTACATTGGTCCAAGAGGAGACGAACTCCCTTGGTTTGGTCCAAGAGGAGACGAACTCCCTTAGATTGGTCCAAGAGGGGAGGAACACCCTTACATTGGTCCAAGAAGAGACGAACTCCCTTAGATTGGTCGAAGAGGTGACGAACTCTCTGAGATTGGTCCAAGAGGAGTCAAACTCCCTTACACTGGTCCAAATGGAGACGAACTCCCTTGGATAGGTCCATGAGGCGACGAACTCCCTTAGCATGGTCCATGAGAGGACGAACTCCCTTACATTGGTCCAAGAAGAGACCAACTCCCTTAGATTTGTTGAAGAGGTAAAGAACTCGCCGAGAGTGGTCCAAGAGGAGACGAACTCTCTTAGATTTGTCCACGGGGAGCTGAACTCCCTTATATTTGGGCAAGAGGCGATGAACTCCCTTTGATTGGACCAAGAAGAGACGAGCTGCCTTAGATTGGACCAAGAGGACACGAACTCCCTTAGATTGGTCCAAGAAGAGACGAAGTTCCTTAGATTGGTCAAAGAGGAGACGAACTCCCTTAGACTGGTCCAACATGCGACGAACTCCCTTAGATTGGTCCAAGAGGGGACGAACTCCTTTACATTGGTCCAAGAAGAGACGAACGCCCTGAGATTGGTTGAAAAGGCAACGAACCCTCTTAGAATTGTCCAAGAGGAAATGACCTCCCTTACATTGGTACAAAAGGAGATGAACTCCCTTGGATTCGTCCAAGAGGAGAGGAACTCCCTTAGATTGGTCCAAGAGGAGACGAACTTCCTTATATTGGTCCAACAAGAGACGAGCTCCCTTAGATTGGTATAAGAGGAGACGAACTCCCTTAGATTGGTCCAAGATGTGACGAACTCCCTTAGATTGCTCTAAGAGGGGACGACCTCCCTTACATTGCTCCAAGAGGAGACGAAATCCCTTACATTGGTCAAAGAGGAGACGAACTTCCTTGGCTTGGTCCAGGCGGAGAGGAACTCCCTTAGATTGGTCCAAGAGGGGACGAACTCCCTTACATTAGTCCAAGAAGGGACGAATTCCCATAGATTGGTCGAAGTGGTGACGAACTCTCTGAGATTGGTCCAAGAGGAGTCGAACTCCCTTACATTGGTCCAATAGGAGACGAACTCGCTTAGATTTCCCGAAGAGGGGACGAAAGCCCTTACATTGGTCCAAGAGGGGACGAACTCCCCTACATTGGTCCAAGGAGAGACAAACTCTCTTACATTGTTGAAGAGGCGACGAACTCTCTTACATTGGTCTAAGAGGAGACGAACTCCCTTAGATTGATCCAAGATACGACGAACACACTTAGATTTCTCCAAGAGGGGACGAAAGCCTTTACATTGGTCCAAGAGGAGACGAACTCCCTTGGCTTGGTCCAAGAGGAGAGGAACTCCCTTAGATTGGTCCAAGAGGGGACGAACTCCCTTACATGGGGCCAAGAATGGACGAACTCCCTTAGAATGGTCGAAGAGGTGACGAACTCTCTGAGATTGGTCCATGAGGAGTGGAACTCCCTCAAATTGGTCCAAGAGGAGACGAACTCCCACGGATAGGTCCAAGAGGCGACGAACACCCTTCGTTTGGTCCAAGTGAGGACGAACTCCCTTACATTGGTCCAAGAACAGACCAACTCCCTTTGATTTGTTTAAGAGGTAATGAACTCGCCGAGATTAGTCCAAGAGGAGACAAACTCTCTTAGATTGGTCCACGGGGAGACGAACTCTCTTATATTTGTCCAACAGGCGATGATTTCGCTTAGATTGGACCAAGAGGAGACGAGCTCCCATAGATTGGTCTAAGAGGAGACGAACTCCCTTAGATTGGTCAAAGATGCGACGAACTCCCATAGATTGCTGCAAGAGGGGACGAACTACCTTACATTGGTCCAAGAGGAGTCGAACTCACATACATTGGTCCAAGAGGAGACGAACTCCCTTGGCTTGGTCCAAGAGTCGAGGAACTCCCTTCGCTTGGTCCAAGATGGGACGAACACCCTTACATTGGTCTAAGATGGGACAAACTTCCTTTGATTGGTCCAAGAGGAGACAAACTCCCATACATTGGTCAAAGAGGAGATGAACTCCCTTGGCTTGGTCCAAGAGGAGAGGAACTCCCGTAGGGGACGAACTCCCTTACATTCATCCAAGAAGGGACGAACGCCCTTAGATTCGAAGAGGGGACGAACTCTCTGAGATTGGTCCAAGACAAGTCGAACTCCCTTACATTGGTCCGAGAAGAGACCGACTCCCTTAGATTGGTTGAAGAGGTAACGAACTCGCTGAAATTGGTCCAAGAGCATAGGAACTCCCTTAGATTGGTCCATTAGGAGACGAACTCCCTTAAATTTGGCCAAGAGGCGACGAAGTCCCTTTGATTGGACCAAGAAGAGACGAGCTCCCTTAAATTGGACCAAGAGGACACGAACTCCCTTAGATTGGTCCAAGAAGAGACGAAGTCCCTTAGATTGGTCAAAGAGGAGATGAACTACCTTAGACTGGTCCAACATGCGACGAACTCACTTAGATTGGTCCAAGAGGGGACGAACTCCCTTACATTGGTCCAAGAAGAGACGAACGCACTGAGATTGGTCGAAAAGGCGACGGACTTTCTTAGAATTGTCTAAGAGGAAACGAACTCCCTTACATTGGTCCAAGAGGAGACGAACACCCTTGGATTCGTCCAAGAGGAGAGGAATTCCCTTAGATTGGTCCAAGAGGAGACGAACTCCCTTATATTGGTCCAACAAGAGACGAGCTCCCTGAGATTGGTATGAGAGGAGACGAACTCCCTTAGATTGGTCCAAGATGCGACGAACTCCCTTAGATTGCTCCAAGAGGGGACGACCTCCGTTACATTGCTCCAAGTGGAGACTAACTCCCTTACATTGGTCGAAGAGGAGACGAACACCCTTGACTTGGTCCAAGCAGAGAGGAACTCCCTTAGATTGGTCCAAGAGGGGACGAACTCCCTTACATTGGTCCAAGAAGGGACGAACTCCCATAGATTGGTCGAAGTGGTGACGAACTCTATAAGATTGATCCAAGAGGAGTCGAACTCCGTTACATTGGTCCAAGAGGAGACGAGCTCGCTTAGATTTCCCCAAGAGGGGACGAAAGCCCTTACATTGGTCTAAGAGGGGACGAAGTCGTTTACATTGGTCCTAGAAGAGACGAACTCCCTTACATTGTTGAAGAGGTGACGAACTCTCTTACATTGGTCTAAGAGGAGACGAACTCCCTTAGATTGATCAAAGATACGACGAACTCGCTTAGATTTCTCCAAGAGGAGACGAACTTCCTTACCTTGGTCCAAGAGGAGACGAACTCCCTTAGCTTGGTCCAAGATGAGAGGAACTCCTTTAGATTGGTCCAAGAGGGGACGAACTCCCTTACATTTAGCCAAGAAGGGACGAACTCCCTTAGATTGGTCCAAGAGGCGACGAACTCCCTTCGCTTGGTCCAAGAGAGGACGAACTCCCTTACATTGGTCCAAGAATAGACCAACTCCCTTAGATTTGTTGAAGAGGTAATGAACTCGCCGAGATTGGTCCAAGAGGAGACGAACTCTCTTAGATTTATCCGTGGGGAGACGAACTCCCTTATACTTGTCCAACAGGCGACGAATTCGCTTAGATTGGACCAAGAGGAGATGAGCTCCCATAGATTGGTCTAAGAGGAGACGAACTCCCTTAGATTGGTCCAAGATGCGAAGAACTCCCATAGATTGCTGCAAGAGGGGACGAACACCCTTACATTGGTCCAAGAGGAGTCGAACTCACATACATTGGTCTAAGAGGAGACGAACTCCCTTGGCTTGGTCCAAGAGTCGAGGAACTCCCTTCGATTGGTCCAAGAGGGGACGAACACCCTTACATTGGTCTAAGAAGGGACAAACTCCCTTAGATTGGTCCAAGAGGAGACGAACTCCCTTACATTGGTCAAAGAGGAGACGAACTCCCTTGGCTTGGTCCAAGAGGAGAGGAACTCCCGTAGATTGGTCCAAGAGGGGACGACTCCCTTACATTCGTCCAAGAAGGGACGAACGCCCTTAGATTCGAATAGGGGACGAACTCTCTGAGATTGGTCCAAGACGAGTCGAACTCCCTTACATTGGTCCAAGAAGGGACCAACTCCCTTAGATTGGTCGAAGAGGTAACGAACTCGCTGAAATTGGTCCAAAAGCAGAGGAACTCCCTTAGATTGGTCCATGAGGAGACGAACTCCCTTAAATTTGGCCAAGAGGCGACGAAGTCCCTTTGATTGGACCAAGAAGAGACGAGCTCCCTTAAATTGGACCAAGAAGAGACGAACTCCCTTAGATTGGTCCAAGAAGAGACGAAGTCCCTTCGATTGGTCAAAGAGGAGATGAACTACCTTAGATTGGTCCAACATACGACGAACTCACTTAGATTGGTCCAAGAGGGGACGAACTCCCTTACATTGGTCCAAGAAGAGACGAACGCCCTGAGATTGGTCGAAAAGGCGACGAACCTTCTTAGAATTGTCTAAGAGGAAACGAACTCCCTTACATTGGTCCAAGAGGAGACGAACTCCCTTGGATTCGTCCAAGAGGAGAGGAATTCCCTTAGATTGGTCCAAGAGGAGACGAACTCCCTTATATTGGTCCAGCAAGAGACGAGCTCCCTGAGATTGGTATGAGATGCGACGAACTCCCTTAGATTGGTCCAAGATGCGACGAACTCCCTTAGATTGCTCCAAGAGGGGATGACCTCCCTTACATTGCTCCAAGAAGAGACGAACTCCCTTACATTGGTCGAAGAGGAGACGAACACCCTTGACTTGGTCCAAGCGGAGAGGAACTCCCTTAGATTGGTCCAAGAGGGGATGAACTCCCTTACATTGGTCAAAGAAGGGACGAACTACCATAGATTGGTCAAAGTGGTGACAAACTCTATAAGAGTGGTCCAAAAGGAGTCGAACTCCTTTACATTGGTCCAAGAGGAGACAAACTCGCTTAGATTTCCCCAAGAGAGGAGAAAGCCCTTACATTGGTCTAAGAGGGGACGAAGTCGTTTACATTGGTCCAAGAAGAGACGAACTCCCTTACATTGTTGAAGAGGTGACGAACTCTCTTACATTGGTCTAAGAGGAGACGAACTCCCTTAGATTGATCAAAGATACGACGAACTCGCTTTGATTTCTCCAAGAGGAGACGAACTTCCTTACCTTGGTCCAAGAGGAGAGGAACTCCTTTAGATTGGTCCAAGAGGGGACGAACTCCCTTACATTTAGCCAACAAGGGACGAACTCCCTTAGATTGGTCCAAGAGGCGATGAACTCCCTTCGCTTGGTCCAAGAGAGGACGAACTCCCTTACATTGGTCCAAGAAGAGACCAACTCCCTTAGATTTGTTGAAGAGGTAATGAACTCGCCAAGATTGGTCCAAGAGGAGACGAATTCTCTTAGATTTATCCGTGGGGAGACGAACTCCCTTATACTTGTCCAACAGGCGACGAATTAGCTTAGATTGGACCAAGAGGAGACGAGCTCCCATAGATTGGTCTAAGAGGAGACGAACTCCCTTAGATTGGTCCAAGATGCGACGAACACCCCTAGATTGCTGCAAGAGGGGACGAACTCCCATACATTGGTCCAAGAGGAGTCGAACTCACATACATTGGACCAAGAGGAGTCGAACTCCCTTGGCTTGGTCCAAGAGTCGTGGAACTCCCTTCGCTTGGTCCAAGAGGGGACGAACTCCCTTGGATTGGTCTAAGAAGGGACAAACTCTCTTAGATTGGTCCAAGAGGAGATGAACTCCCTTACATTGGTCTAAGAGGAGACGAACTCACTTGGCTTGGTCCAAGAGGAGAGGAACTCCTGTAGATTGGTCCAAGAAGGGACGAACTCCCTTACATTGGTCCAAGAAGGGACGAACGCCCTTAGATTCGAAGAGGGGACGAACTCTCTGAGATTGGTCCAAGACGAGTCGAACTCCCTTACATTGCTCCATGAGGAGACGAGCTCCCTTGGATTGGTCCAAGGGAGGACGATCTCCCTTACATTGGTCCAAGAAGAGACCAACTCCCATAGATTGGTCGAAGAGGTAACGAACTCGCTAAGATTGGTCCGAGAGGAGACGAACTCCCTTATATTTGTCCAAAAGGCGACGAACTCCCATAAATTGAGCCAAGATGAGACGAGCTCCCTTACATTGGTCCAAGAAGAGACGAATTCCCTTACAATGGTCCAAGAAGAGACGAACTCCCTTAGATTGGTCAAAGCGGAGACGAAGTCCCTTAGATTGGTCCAAGATGCGACGAACTCCGTTAGTTTGGTCCAAGAGGGAACGAAGTCCCTTACATTGGTCGAAGAAGAGACGAACTCCCTTAGATTGGTCGAAGAGGTGACGAACTCCCTTAGATTGGTCAAAGCGGAGACGAAGTACCTTAGATTGGTCCAAGATGCCACGAACTCCGTTAGTTTGGTCCAAGAAGGGACGAACTCCCTTAGAATGGTCGCAGAGGTGACGAACTCTCTTATATTGGTCCATGGGTAGACGAACTCCCATGTATTTGTCCAACAGGCGACGAATTCGCTTAGATTGGCCCAAGAGGAGACGAGATCCCCCAGATTGGTCTAAGAGGAGTCGAACTCCCATAGATTGCTAAAAGAGGGGACGAACTCCCTTACATTGGTCCAAGAGGAGTCGAACTCACATACATTGGTCCAAGTGGAGACGAACTCCCTTGGCTAGGTCCAAGAGTTGAGGAACTCCCTTCGCTTGATCCAAGAGGGGACGAACACCCTTACATTGGTATAAGAAGGGACAAACTCCCTTAGATTGGTCCAAGAGGAGACGAACTCCCTTACTTGGTCAAAGAGGAGACGAACTCCCTTGGCTTGGGCCAAGAGGAGAGGAACTCCCGTAGATTGGTCCAAGAGTGGACGAACTCCCTTACATTCGTCCAAGAAGGGACGAACGTCCTTAGATTCGAAGAGGGGACGAACTCTCTGAGATTGGTCCAAGACGAGTCGAACTCCCTTACATTGGTCCAAGAAGAGACCAACTCCTTTAGATTGGTCGAAGAGGTAACGAACCCGTTGAAATTGGTCCATGAGGAGACGAAGTCCCTTATATTTGGCCAAGAGGCGACGAACTCCCTTTGATTGGACCAAGAAAACACGAGCTCCCTTAGATTGGACCAAGAGGACACGAACTCCCTTAGATTGGTCCAAGAAGAGACGAAGTCCCTTAGATTGGTCAAAGTGGAGACGAACTCCCTTAGATTGGTCCAACATGCGACGAACTCCCTTAGATTGGTCCAAGAGGGGACGAACTCCCTTACATTGGTCCAAGAAGAGACGAACACTCTGAGATTGGTCGAAAAGGCGACGAACTCTCTTAGAATTGTCCAAGAGGAAACGAACTCCCTTACATTGGTCCAACAGGAGACGAACTCCATTGGATTCGTCCAAGAGGAGAGGAACTCCCTTAGATTGGTCCAAGAGGAGACGAACTCCCATATATTGGTCCAACAAGAGACGAGCTTCCTTAGATTGGTATAAGAGGAGACGAACTCCCTTAGATTGGTCCAAGATGAGACGAACTCCTTTAGATTGCTCCAAGAGGGGACGACCTCCCCTACATTGCTCCAAGAGGAGACGAACTCCTTTACATTGGTCGAAGAGGAGACGAACTCCCCTGGCTTGGTCCAAGCGGAGAGGAACTCCCTTAGATTGGTCCAAGAGGGGACGAACTCCCTTACATTGGTCCAAGAAGGGACGAACTCCCTTAGATTGGTCGAAGTGGTGACGAACTCTCTGAGATTAGTCCAAGAGGAGTCGAACTCCCTTACATTGGTCCAAGAAGAGACGAACTCGCTTAGCTTTCCCCAAGAGGGGACGAAAGCCCTTACATTGGTCCAAGAGGGGACGAACTCCCCAACATTGGTCCAAGAGGGGACGAACTCCCCAACATTGGTCCAAGAAGAGACGAACTCCCTTACATTCCCTTACATTATTGAAGAGGTGACGAACTCTCTTACATTGGTCTAAGAGGAGACAAACTCCCTTAGATTGATCCAAGATACGACGAACTCTCTTAGATTTCTCCAAGAGGAGACGAACTTGCTTACGTTGGTCCAAAAGGAGACGAACTCCCTTAGATTGGTCCAAGAGGAGAGGAACTCCCTTAGATTGGTCCAAGAGGGGACGAACTCCCTTACATTGGTCCAAGAGGAGACGAACTCCCACGTATTGGTCCAAGAGGCGACGAACTCCCTTCGCTTGGTCCAAGAGAGGACGAACTCCCATACATTGGTCCAAGAACAGACCAACTCCCTTAGATTTGTTGAAGAGGTAATGAACTCGCCGAGATTGGTCCAAGAGGAGACGAACTCTCTTAGATTTGTCCACGGGGAGACGAACACCCTTATTCTTGTCCAACAGGAGACGAATTCGCTTAGATTGGACAAAGAGGAGACGACCTCCCATAGATAGGTCCAAGATGCGACGAACTCACGTAGATTGCCGCAAGAGGGGACGAACTCCCATGCATTGGTCCAAGAGGAGTCGAACTCACATACATTGGTCCAAGATGAGACGAACTCCCTTGTCTTGGTCCAAGAGTCGAGGAACTCCGTTCACTTGGTCCAAGAGGGGACGAACTCCGTTACATTGGTCTAAGAAGGGACCAACTCCCTTAGATTGGTCCAAGAGGAGACGAACTCCCTTACATTGGTCCATGAGGAGAGGAACACCCGTAGATTGGTCCAAGATGGGACGAACTCCCTTACATTGGTCCAAGATGGGACGAACGCCCTTAGATTCGAAGAGGGAAAGAACTCTCTGAGATTGGTCCAAGACGAGTCGAACTCCCTTACATTGGTCCAAGAAGAGACCAACTCCCTTAGATTGGTCGAAGAGATAACGAACTCGCTGAAATTGGTCCATGAGGAGAGGAACTCCCTTAGATTGGTCCATGAGGAGACGAACTCCCTTATATTTGGCCAAGAGGCGACGAACTCCCTTTGATTGGACCAAGATGAGACAAGCTTCCTTAGATTGGACCAAGAGGACACGAACTCCCTTAGATTGGTCCAAGAAGAGACGAAGACCCTTAGATTGGTCAAAGAAGAAACGAACTCCCATAGATTGGTCCAACATGCGACGAACTCTCTTAGATTGGTCCAAGAGGGGACGAAGTCCCTTACAATGCTTCAAGAAGAGACGAACGCGCTGAGATTGGTCGAAATGGCGACGAACTCTCTTAGAATTGTCCAAGAGGAAGCAAACTCCCTTACATTGGTCCAAGAGGAGACGAACTCCCTTGGATTCGTCCAAGAGGAGAGGAACCCCCTTAGATTGGTCCAAGAGGAGACGAACCCCCTTATATTGGTCCAACAAGAGACGAGCTCCCTTAGATTGGTATAAAAGGAGACAAACTCCCTTAGATTGGTCCAAGATGCGACGAACTCCCTTAGATTGCTCCAAGAGGGGATGACCTCCCTTACATTGCTCTAAGTGGAGACGAACTCCCTTACATTGGTCGAAGAGGAGACGAACTCCCTTGGCTTGGTCCAAGCGGAGAGGAAGTCCCTTAGATTGGTCCAAGAGGGGACAAACTCCCTCACATTGGTCCAAGAAGGGACGAACTCCCTTAGATTGGTCGAAGTGGTGATGAACTCTCTGAGATTGGTCAAAAAAGAGACGAACTCGTTTAGATTTCCCCAAGAGGGGAAGAAAGCCCTTACATTGGTCCAAGAGGGGACGAACTCCCCTACATTGGTCCAAGAAGAGACGAACTCCCCTACATTATTGAAGAGGTGATGAACACTATTACATTGGTCTAAGAGGAGACGAACTCCCTTAGATTGATCCAAGATACGACGAACTCGCTTAGATTTCTCCAAGAGGAGACGAACTTCCTTACGTTGGTCCAAGTGGAGACGAACTCCCTTGGCTTGGTCCAAGAGGAGAGGAACTCCCTTAGATTGGTCAAAGAGGGGACGAACTCCCTTATATTGGGCCAAGAAGGGACGAACTCCCTTAGATTGGTCGAAGAGGTGACGAACTCTCTGAGATTGGTCCATGAGGAGTGGAACTCCCTCAAATTAGTCCAAGAGGAGACGAACTCCCACGAATTGGTCCAAGAGGCGACGAACACCTTCGCTTGTTCCAACAGACGACAAACTCCCTTACATTGGTCCAAGAACAGACCAACTCCCTTAGATTTGTTGAAGAGGTAATGAACTCGCCGAGATTGGTCCAAGGATAGACGAACTCTCTTAGATTTGTCCACGGGGAGACGAACTCCCTTATACTTGTCCAACAGGCGACGAATTCGCTTAGATTGGACTAAGAGGAGACGAGCTCCCATAGATTGGTCTAAGAGGAGACGAACTCCCTTAGATTGGTCCAAGATGCAACGAACTCCCGTATATTGCAGCAAGAGGGGACGAACTCCCATACATTGGTCTAAGAAGAGTCGAACACACATACATTGGTCCAAGAGGAGACGAACTCCCTTGGCTTGGTCCAAGAGTCGAGGAACTCCCTTCGCTTGGTCCAAGAGAGGGGACGAACTCCCTTACATTGGTCTAAGAAGGGACAAATTGCCTTAGATTAGTCCAAGACGAGACGAACTCCCTTACATTGGTCCAAGAGAAGACGAACTCCTTTGGCTTGGTCCAAGAGAAGACGAACTCCCTTGGCTTGGTCCAAGAGGAGCGGAACTCCCGTAGATTGGTCCAGGAAGGGACGAACTCCCTTACATTGGTCCTAGAAGGGACGAACGCCCCTAGATTCGAAGAGGGCACGAACTCTCAGAGATTGGTCCAAGATGAGTCGAACTCCCTTACATTGCTCCATGAGGAGACGAACTCCCTTGGATTGGTCCAAGAGGCAATGAACTCCAATCGATTGGTCCAAGAGAGGACGATCTCCCTTACATTGGTCCAAGAAGAGACCAACTCCCATAGATTGGTCGAAGAGCTAATGAACTCGCTGAGATTGGTCCAAGAGGAGACGAACTACCTTAGATTGGTCCAAGAGGAGACGAACTCCCTTATATTTGTCCAAGAGGCGACGAACTCCCTAAGATTGGGCCAAGACGAGACGAGCTCCTTTACATTGGTCCAAGAGGAGACAAACTCCCTTACATTGGTCCAAGAAGAGACGAACTCCCTTAGATTGGTCAAAGCAGAGACGAAGTCCCTTAGATTGGTCCAAGATGCGACGAACTCTGTTACTTTGGTCCAAGAGGGGACGAACTCCCTTACATTGGTCGAAGAAGAGACGAACTCCCTTAGATTGATCAAAGAGGTGACGAACTCTCATAGAATAGTCCAAGAGGAGACGAACTCCCTTAGATTCGTCCAAGAGGAGAGGAACTCCCTTAGATTCATCCAAGAGGGGATGAACTCCCTTACATTGGTCCAAAAAGAGACGAGCTCCCATTCATTGGTCTAAAGGTAGACGAACTCCCTTAGATTGGTCCAAGATGCGACGAACTCCCATAGATTGCTCCAAGAGGGGATGAACTCCCTAAGATTGGTCCAAGAGGAGTCGAACTCCCTTACATTGGTCCATGAGGAGACGAACTCCCTTGGCTTGGTCCAAGTGGAGAGGAACACCCTTAGATTGGTCCAAGTGGGGACGAACTCCCTTACATTGGTCCAAGAAGGGACAAACTCCCTTAGATTGGTCGAAGAGGTGACAAACTCTCTAAGATTGGTCCAAGAGGAGTCGAACTCCCTTACATAGGTCCAAGAGGAAACGAACTCCCTTGGATAGGTCCAAGAGGCGACAAACTCCCTTCGCTTGGTCCAAGAGAGGACGATTTCCCTTACATTGGTCCAAGAAGAGACCAACTCCCTTAGATTGGTCGAAGAGGTAACGAACTCGCATGGATTGGTCCAAGACGAGACAAACTCCCTTAGATTGGTCCAAGAGGAGATCAACACCCTTATATTTGTTCAAGAGGCGACGAACTTTTTAGAATAGTCCAAGAGGAGACGAACTCCCTTAGATTCGTCCAAGAGGAGAGGAACTCCCTTAGATTCATCCAAGAGGGGAAGAACTCCCTTGCATGGGTCCAAGAAGAGACGAGCTCCCATTGATTGGTCTAAAAGGAGACGAACTCCCTTAGATTGGTCCAAGAGGGGATGAACTCCCTTAGATTGGTCCAAGATGAGTCGAACTCCCTTACATTGGTCAAAGAGGAGACAAACTCCTTTGGCTTGGTCCCAGTGGAGAGGAATTCCTTAGATTGATCAACGAGGGGACGAACTCCTTAACATTGGTCCAAGAAGGGACGAACTCCCTTAGATTGGTCGAAGAGGTGACCAACTCTCTAAGATTGTCTAAGAGGCGACGAACTCCCTTCAATTGGTCTAAGAGGCGACGAACTCCCTTCGCTTGGTCCAAGAGAGGATGATCTCCCTTACATTGGTGCAGGAAGAGACCAACTCCATTAGATTAGTCGAAGAGGTAACGAACTCGCTGAGATTGGTCCAAGAGGAAACAAACTCCCTTATATTTGTCCAAGAGGTGACGAACTCTCTTAGAATAGTCCAAGAGGAGACGAACTCCCTTAGATTCGTCCAAGAGGAGAGGAACTCCCATAGAGTCGTCCAGGAGGGGAAGAACTCCCTTGCATTGCACCAAGAAGAGACGAGCTCCCATTGATTGGTCTAAAAGGGAGACGAACTCCCTCACATTGGTCCAAGAAGAGACGAGCTCCCATTGATTGGTCTAAAAGGAGACGAACACCCTAAGATTGGTCCAAGAGGAGTCGAACTCCCTTACATTGGTCCAAGAGGAGACGAACTCCCTTGGTTTAGTCCAAGTGGAGAGGAACACCCTTAGATTGGTCCAAGAGGGGACGAACTCCCTTACAATGGTCAAAGAAGGGACGAACTCCCATAGATTGGTCGAAGAGGTGACAAACTCTCTGAGATTGGTCCAAGAGGAGTCGAACTCCCTTACATTGGTCCAACAGGACACGAACTCCCTTGGATTGGTCCAAGAGGCGATGAACTCCCTTCGCTTGGTCCAAGAGAGGACGATCTCCCTTACATTGGTCCAAGAAAAGACCAACTCCCTTAGATTGGTCGAAGAGGTAACGAACTCGTTGAGATTGGTCCAAGACGAGACAAACTCCCTTAGATTGGTCCAAGAGGAGATCAACACCCTTATATTTGTTCAAGATGCGACGAACTCTCTTAGAATAGTCCAAGAGGAGACGAACTCCCTTAGATTCGTCCAAGAGGAGAGGAACTCCCTTAGATTCGTCAAAGAGGGGAAGAACTCCCTTGCATTGGACCAAGAAGAGACGAGCTCCAATTGATTGGTCTAAAAGGACACGAACTCCCTTAGATTGGTCCAAGCTGTGACGAACTCCCTTAGATTGCTCCAAGAGGGGATGAACTCCCTAAGATTGGTCCAAGATGAGTCGAACTCCCTTACATTGGTCAAAGAGGAGACGAACTCCCTTGGCTTGGTCCAAGTGGAGAGGAACTCCCTTAGATTGGTCCAAGAGGGGACGAACTCCTTTACATTGATCCAAGAAGAGACGAGCTCCCATTGATCGGTCTAAAGGGAGACGAACTCCCTTAGATTGGTCCAAGATGTGACGAACTCCCTTAGATTGCTCCAAGAGGGGATGAACTCCCTAAGATTGGTACAAGAAGAGTCGAACTCCCTTACATTGGTCCAAGAGGAGACGAACTCCCTTGGCTTGGTCCAAGTGTAGAGGAACACCCTTAGATTGGTCCAAGTGGGGACTAACTCCCTTACATTGGTCCAAGAAGGGACGAACTCCCTTAGATTGGTCGACGAGGTGACAAACTCTCTGTGATTGGTCCAAGAGGAGTCGAACTCCCTTACATTGGTCCCAGAGGAAACGAAATCCCTTGGATTGGTCCAAGAGGCGACGAACTGCCTTCGCTTGGTCCAAGAGAGGACGATCTCCCTTACATTGGTCCAAGAAGAGACCAACTCCCTCAGATTGGTCGAAGAGGTAACGAACTCGCTGAGATTGGTCCAAGACGAGACAAACTCCCTTAGATTGGTCCAAGAGGAGATCCACACCCTTATATTTGTTGAAGAGGCGACGAACTCTCTTAGAATTGTCCAAGAGGAGACGAAGTCCCTTAGATTCATCCAAGAGGAGAGGAACTCCCTTAGATTCGTCCAAGAGGGGAAGAACTCCCTTGCATTGGTCCAAGAAGAGACGAGCTCCCATTGATTGGTCTAAAAGGAGACGAACTCCCTTAGATTGGTCCAAGCTGCGACGAACTCCCTTAGATTGATCCAAGAGGGGATGAACTCCCTAAGATTGGTCCAAGATGAGTCGAACTCCCTTACATTGGTAAAAGAGGAGACAAACTCCCTTGGCTTGGTTCAAGTGGAGAGGAATTCCTTAGATTGGTCTAAAAGGGATGAACTCTCTTAGATTGGTCGAAGAGGTGACCAACTCTCTGAGATTGGTCCAAGAGGAGTCGAACTCCCTCACATTCGTCCAAGAGGTGACGAACTCCCTTCGATTGGTCCAAGAGGCGAGGAACTCCGTTCGCTTGGTCCAAGAGAGGATGATCTCGCTTACATTGGTCCAAGAAGAGACCAACTCCATTAAATTGGTCAAAGAGGTAACGAACTCGCTGAGATTGGTCCAAGAGGAAACAAAGTCCCTTAGATTGGTCCAAGAGGAGATCAACTCCCTTATATTTGTCGAAGAGGGGACAAACTCTCTTAGAATAGTCCAAGAGGAGACGAACTCCCTTAGATTCGTCCAAGAGGAGAGGAACTCCCATAGATTCGTCCAGGAGGGGAAGAACTCCCTTACATTGGTCCAAGAAGAGACGAGCTCCCATTGATTGGTCTAAAAGGAGACGAACACCCTAAGATTGGTCCAAGAGGAGTCGAACTCCCTTACATTGGTCCAAGAGGAGACGAACTCCCTTGGTTTGGTCCAAGTGGAGAGGAACACCCTTAGATTGGTCCAAGTTGGGACCAACTCCCTTACATTGGTCCATGAAGGGACGAACTCCCTTAGATTGGTCGAAGAGGTGATAAACTCTTTGAGATTGGTCCAAGAGGAGTCGAACTCCCTTACATTGGTCCACGAGGAAATGAACTCCCTTGGATTGGTCCAAGAGGCGACGAACTCCCTTCGCTTGGTCCAAGAGAGGACGATCTCCCTTACATTGGTCCAAGAAGAGACCAACTCCCTTAGATTGGTCGAAGAGGTGACGAACTCGCTGAGATTGGTCCAAGACGAGACCAACACCCTTAGATTGGTCGAAGAGGAGATGAACACCCTGATATTTGTTGAAGAGGCGACGAACTCTCTTAGAATAGTCCAAGAGGAAACGAACTCCCTTAGATTCATCCAAGAGGAGAGGAACTCCCTTAGATTCGTCCAAGAGGGGAAAAACTCCCTTGCATTAGTCCAATAAGAGACGAGCTCCCATTGATTGGTCTAAGAGGAGACGAACTCCCCTAGATTGGTCTAAGCTGCGACGAACTCCCTTAGATTGCTCCAAGAGGGGATGAACTCCGTAAGATTGGTCCAAGATGAGTCGAACTCCCTTACATTGGTCAATGAGGAGCCGAACTCCCTTGGCTTGGTCCAAGTGGAGAGGAACTCCCTTAGATTGGTCCAAGAGGGGACGAACTCCTTTACATTGGTCCAAGAAGGGATGAACTCCCTTAGATTGGTCGAAGAGGTGACCAACTCTCTGAGATTGGTCCAAGAGGAGTCGAACTCCGTTACATTGGTCCAAGAGGAAACGAACTCCCTGGGATTGGTCCAAGAGGCAACGAACTCCCTTCGCTTGGTCCATGAGAGGACAATATCCCTTACATTGGTCGAAGAACAGACCAATTCCCTTAGATTGGTCGAAGAGGTAACGAACTCGCTGAGATTGGTCCAAGAGGAAACAAACTCCCTTAGATTGGTCCAAGAGGAGATCAACTCCCTTATATTTGTCCAAGAGGTGACGAACTCTCTTAGGATAGTCCAAGAGGAGACGAACTCCCTTAGATTCATCCAAGAGGAGAGGAACTCCCTTAGATTCGTCCAAGAGGGGAAGAACTCCCTTTCATTGGTCCATGAAGAGACGAGCTCCCATTGATTGGTCTAAAAGGAGACGAACTCCCTTAGATTGGTCCAAGCTGCGACGAACTCCCTTAGATTGATCCAAGAGGGGATGAACTCCCTCAGATTGGTCCAAGATGAGTCGAACTCCCTCACATTGGTCAAAGAGGAGATGAACTCCCTTGGCTTGGTTCAAGTGGAGAGGAATTCCTTAGATTGGTCTAAAAGGGATGAACTCTCTTAGATTGGTCGAAGAGGTCACTAACTCTCTGAGATTGGTCCAAGAGGAGTCGAACTCCCTCACATTCGTCCAAGAGGTGACGAACTCCCTTCGATTGGTCCAAGAGGCGAGGAACTCCGTTCGCTTGGTCCAAGAGAGGATGATCTCGCTTACATTCGTCCAAGAAGAGACCAACTCCATTAAATTGGTCGAAGAGGTAACGAACTCGCTGAGATTGGTTCAAGAGGAAACAAAGTCCCTTAGATTGGTCCAAGAGGAGATCAACTCCCTTATATTTGTCCAAGAGGGGAGAAAATCTCTTAGAATAGTCCAAGAGGAGACGAACTCCCTTAGATTCGTCCAAGAGGAGAGGAACTCCCATAGATTCGTCCAGGAGGGGAAGAACTCCCTTACATTGGTCCAAGAAGAGACGAGCTCCCATAGATTGGTCTAAAAGGAGACGAACACCCTAAGATTGGTCCAAGAGGAGTCGAACTCCCTTACATTGGTCCAAGAGGAGACGAACTCCCTTGGTTTGGTCCAAGTGGAGAGGAACACCCTTAGATTGGTCCAAGTTGGGACCAACTCCCTTACATTGGTCCAAGAAGGGACGAACTCCCTTAGATTGGTCGAAGAGGTGATAAACTCTTTGAGATTGGTCCAAGAGGAGTCGAACTCCCTTACATTGGTCCACGAGGAAACGAACTCCCTTGGATTGGTCCAAGAGGCGACGAACTCCCTTCGCTTGGTCCAAGAGAGGACGATCTCCCTTACATTGGTCCAAGAAGAGACCAACTCCCTTAGATTGGTCGAAGAGGTGACGAACTCGCTGAGATTGGTCCAAGACGAGACCAACACCCTTAGATTGGTCGACGAGGAGATCAACACCCTGATATTTGTTGAAGAGGCGATGAACTCTCTTAGAATAGTCCAAGAGGAAACAAACTCCCTTAGATTCATCCAAGAGGAGAGGAACTCCCTTAGATTCGTCCAAGAGGGGAAAATCTCCTTTGCATTAGTCCAATAAGAGACGAGCTCCCATTGATTGGTCTAATAGGAGATGAACTCCCCTAGATTGGTCTAAGCTGCGACGAACTCCCTTAGATTGCTCCAAGAGGGGATGAACTCCGTAAGATTGGTCCAAGATGAGTCGAACTCCCTTACATTGGTCAATGAGGAGCCGAACTCCCTTGGCTTGGTCCAAGTGGAGAGGAACTCCCTTAGATTGGTCAAAGAGGGGACGAACTCCTTTACATTGGTCCATGAAGGGATGAACTCCCTTAGATTGGTCGAAGAGGTGACCAACTCTCTGAGATTGGTCCAAGAGGAGTCGAACTCCGTTACATTGGTCCAAGAGGAAACGAACTCCCTGGGATTGGTCCAAGAGGCAACGAACTCCCTTCGCTTGGTCCATGAGAGGACAATATCCCTTACATTGGTCGAAGAACAGACCAATTCCCTTAGATTGGTCGAAGAGGTAACGAACTCGCTGAGATTGGTCCAAGAGGAAACAAACTCCCTTAGATTGGTCCAAGAGGAGATCAACTCCCTTATATTTGTCCAAGAGGTGACGAACTCTCTTAGGATAGTCCAAGAGGAGACGAACTCCCTTAGATTCGTCCAAGAGGAGAGGAACTCCCTTAGATTCGTCCAAGAGGGGAAGAACTCCCTTTCATTGGTCCATCAAGAGACGAGATCCCATTGAATGGTCTAAAAGGAGACGAACTCCCTTAGATTGATCCAAGATGCGACGAACTCCCTTAGATTGCTCCAAGAGGGGATGAACTCCCTAAGATTGGTCCAAGAGAAGTCGAACTCCCTTACATTGGTCAAAGAGGAGACAAATTCCCTTGGCTTGGTCCAAGTGGAGAGGAACTCCCTTAGATTGGTCCAAGAGGGGACGAACTCCTTTACATTGGTCCAAGAAGGGACGAACTCCCTTAGATTGGTCGAAGAGGTGACCAACTCTCTAAGATTGGTCTAAGAGGAGTCGAACTCCCTTACATTGGTCCAAGAGGAAACGAACTCCCTTCGATTGGTCCAAGAGGCGACGAACTCCCTTCACTTGGTCCAAGAGAGGACGATCTCCCTTACATTGGTCCAAGAAGAGACCAACACCCTTAGATTGGTCGAAGAGGTAACGAACTCGCTGAGATTGGTCCAAGACGAGACAAACTCCCTTAGATTGGTCCTAGAGGAGATCAACACCCTTATATTTGTTCAAGACGCGAGAAACACTCTTAGAATAGTCCAAGAGGAGACGAACTCCCTTTGATTCGTCCAAGAGGAGAGGTACTCCCTTAGATTCGTCCAAGAGTGGAAGAACTCCCTTGCATTGGTCCAAGAAGAGACGAGCTCCCATTGATTGGTCTAAAAGGAGACGAACTCCCTTAGATTGGTCCAGGATGCAACGAACTCCTGTAGATTGCTCCAAGAGGGGATGAACTCCTTAAGATTGGTCCAAGATGAGTCGAACTCTGTTACATTGTTCCAAGAGGAGACGAACTCCCTTGGCTTGGTCCAAGAGGGGAAGAACTCCCCTACATTGGTCCATGAAGAGACAAGCTCCCATTGATTGGTCTAAAAGGAGACGAACACCCTAAGATTGGTCCAAGAGGAGTCGAACTCCCTTACATTGGTCCAAGAAGAGACGAACTCCCTTGGTTAGGTCCAAGTGGAGAGGAACACGCTTAGATTGGGGCAAGAGGGGACGAACTCCCTTACATTGGTCCAAGAAGGGACGAACTCCCTTAGATTGGTCGAAGAGGTGATAAACTCTCTGAGATTGGTCCAAGAGGAGTCGAACTCCCTTACATTGGTCCACGAGGGAACGAACTCCCTTGGATTGGTCCAAGAGGCAACGAACTCCCTTCGCTTGGTCCAAGAGAGGACGATCTCCCTTACATTTGTCCAAGAAGAGACCAACTCCCTTAGATTGGTCGAAGAGGTGACGAACTCGCTGAGATTGGTCCAAGACGAGACCAACACCCTTAGATTGGTCGAAGAGGAGATCAACACCCTTATATTTGTTCAAGAGGCGAGGAACTCTCTTAGAATAGTCCAAGAGGAGACGAACTCCCTTAGATTCGTCCAAGAGGAGAGGAACTCCCTTAGATTCGTCCAAGAGGGGAAGAACTCCCTTGTATTAGTCCAATAAGAGACGAGCTCCCATTGATTGTTCTAAAAGGAGACGAACTCCCGTATATTGGTCTAAGCTGCGACGAACTCACCTAGATTGCTCCAAGAGTGGATGAACTCCCTAAGATTGGTCCAAGATGAGTCGAACTCCCTTACATTGGTCAAAGAGGAGATGAACTCCCTTGCCTTGGTCCAAGTGGAGTGGAACTCCCTTAGATTGGTCCAAGAGGGGACGAACACCTTTACATTGGTCCAAGAAGGGATGAACTCCCTTAGATTGGTCGAAGAGGAGACCAACTCTCTGAGATTGGTCCAAGAGGAGTCGAACTCCGTTACATTGGTCCAAGAGAAAACGAACTCCCTAGGATTGGTCCAAGAGGCAACGAACTCCCTTCGCTTGGTCCATGAGAGGACAATATCCCTTACATTGGTCGAAGAACAGACCAACTCCCTTAGATTGGTCGAAGAGGTAACGAACTCGCTGAGATTGGTCCAAGAGGAAACAAACTCCCTTAGATTGGTCCAAGAGGAGATCAACTCCCTTATATTTGTCCAAGAGGTGACGAACTCTCTTAGGATAGTCCAAGAGGAGACGAACTCCTTTAGATTCGTCCAAGAGGAGAGGAACTCCCTTAGATTCGTCCAAGAGGGGAAGAACTCCCTTTCATTGGTCCATGAAGAGACGAGCTCCCATTGATTGGTCTAAAAGGAGACGAACTCCCTTAGATTGATCCAAGTTGCGACGAACTCCCTTAGATTGCTCCAAGAGGGGATGAACTCCCTAAGATTGGTCCAAGAAAAGTCGAACTCCCTTACATTGGTCAAAGAGGAGACGAATTCCCTTGGCTTGGTCCAAGTGGAGAGGAACTCCCTTAGATTGGTCCAAGAGGGGACGAACTCCTTTACATTGGTCCATGAAGGGATGAACTCCCTTAGATTGGTCGAAGAGGTGACCAACTCTCTGAGATTGGTCCAAGAGGAGTCGAACTCCCTTACATTGGTCCAAGAGGAAACGAACTCCCTTCGATTGGTCCAAGAGGCGACGAACTCCCTTCGCTTGGTCCAAGAGAGGACGATCTCCCTTACATTGGTCCAAGAAGAGACCAGCACCCTTAGATTGGTCGAAGAGGTAACGAACTCGCTGAGATTGGTCCAAGGGGAAACAAACTCCCTTAGATTGGTCCAAGAGGAGATCAACTCCCTTATATTTGTCCAAGAGGTGACGAACTCTCTTAGGATAGTCCAAGAGGAGACGAACTCCCTTAGATTCGTCCAAGAGGAGAGGAACTCCCTTAGATTCGTCCAATAGGGGAAGAACTCCCTTTCATTGCTCCATGAAGAGACGAGCTCCCATTAATTGGTCTAAAAGGAGACGAACTCCCTTAGATTGATCCAAGATGCGACGAACTCCCTTAGATTGCTCCAAGAGGGGATGAACTCCCTAAGATTGGTCCAAGAGAAGTCGAACTCCCTTACATTGGTCCAAGAGGAGACGAATTCCCTTGGCTTGGTCCAAGTGGAGAGGAACTCCCTTAGATTGGTCCAAGAGGGGACGAACTCCTTTACATTGGTCCAAGAAGGGACGAACTCCCTTAGATTGGTCGAAGAGGTGACCAACTCTCTAAGATTGGTCCAAGAGGAGTCGAACTCCCTTACATTGGTCCAAGAGGAAACGAACTCCCTTCGATTGGTCCAAGAGGCGACGAACTCCCTACGCTTGGTCCAAGAGAGGACGATCTCCGTTACATTGGTCCAAGAAGAGACCAACTCCCTTAGATTGGTCGAAGAGGTAACGAACTCGCTGAGATTAGTCCAAGACGAGACAAACTCCCTTAGATTGGTCCAAGAGGAGATCAACACCCTTATATTTGTTCAAGAGGCGAGGAACTCTCTTAGAATAGTCCAAGAGGAGACGAACTCCCTTTGATTCGTCCAAGACGAGAGGAACTCCCTTAGATTCGTCCAAGAGGGGAAGAACTCCCTTGCATTGGTCCAAGAAGAGACGAGCTCCCATTGATTGGTCTAAAAGGAGACGAACTCCCTTAGATTGGTCCAGGATGCAACGAACTCCCTTAGATTGCTCCAAGAGGGG
Organism: Melaleuca quinquenervia; assembly: GCA_030064385.1. Taxonomy (NCBI): domain Eukaryota; kingdom Viridiplantae; phylum Streptophyta; class Magnoliopsida; order Myrtales; family Myrtaceae; genus Melaleuca; species Melaleuca quinquenervia. The sequence goes on along the minus strand of CM057721.1, from coordinate 7,645,729 downwards.
ATGAACTCCTTAAGATTGGTCCAAGATGAGTCGAACTCTGTTACATTGGTCCAAGAGGAGGCAAACTCCCTTGGCTTGGTCCAAGAGGGGACGAACTCCCTTACATTGGTCCAAGAGGGGACGAACTCCCTTAGATTGGTCGAAGAGGTGTCCAACTCTCTGAGATTGGTCCAAGAAGAGTCGAACTCCCTTACATTGGTCCAAGAGGAAACGAACTCCCTTGGATTGGTCCAAGAGGCGACGAACTCCCTTCGCTTGGTCCAAGAGAGGACGATCTCACTTACATTGGTCCAAGAAGAGACCAACTCCCTTAGATTGGTCGAAGAGGTAACGAACTCGCTGAGATTGGTGCAAGAGGAGACAAACTCCCTTAGATTGGTCCAAGAGGAGATAAACTCCCTTATATTTGTCCAAGAGTCGACGAACTCCCTTAGATTGGACAAAGAAGAGACGAGCACCCTTAGATTGGACCAAGAGGAGACGAACTCCCTTAGATTGGTCCAAGATGATACGAACTCCCTTAGATTGGTCAAAGAGGAGACGATGTCCCTTAAATTGGTCAAAGAGGAGACGAATTCCTTAGTTTGGTCCAAGATGCGACGAACTCCCTTATATTGGTCCAAGAGGGGACGAACTCCCTAACATTGGTAAAAGAAGAGACGAACTCCGTTAGATTGGTCGAAGAGGTGACAAACTCTATTACAATTGTCCAAGAGGAGACGAACTCCCTTACATTGGTCCAAGAGGGGACGAACTCCCTTAGACTTATCCAAGATGAGAGGAACTCCCTTAGATTGGTCCAAGAGGGGACAAACACCCTTACATTGGTCCAAGAAGAGACGAGCTCCCATAGATTGGTCTAAGAGGAGATGAACTCCCTTAGATTGGTCCATGATGCGACGAACACCATTAGATTGCTTCAAGAGGGGACGAACTCCCTTACAGTGGTCCAAGAAGGGACGAACTCCCTTCCATTGGTCTAAGAGGAAATGAACTTGCTTGGATTCGTCCAAGAGGAGAGGAACTCCATTAGATTGGTCCAAGAGGGGACGAACTCCCTTGCATTGGTCCAAGAAGAGACGAGCTCCCCTAGATTGGACTAAGAGGAGACGAACTCCCTTAGATTTACTTACCAAAAAAAAATCCCTTAGATTGGTGCAAGATGCGACGAACTCCCTTTGATTGCTCCAAGAAGGGACGAACTCCCTTACACTGGTCTAAGAGGAGACGAACTCCCTTACATTGGTCCAAGAGGAGACGAACTCCCTTAGATTGGTCCAAGATGCAACGAACTCCCGTAGATTGCTGCAAGAGGGGACGAACTCCCATACATTGGTGCAAGAGGAGTTGAATTCACATACATTGGTCCAAGAGGACACGAACTCCCATGGCTTGGTCGAAGAGTCGAGGAACTCCCTTCGCTTGGTCCAAGTGGGGACGAACTACCTTACATTGGTCTAAGATGGGACAAACTCCCTTAGATTGGTCCAAGAGGAGAACTCCCTTACATTGGTCCAAGAGGAGAGGAACTACCGTAGATTGGTCCAAGAATGGACGAACTCCCTTACATTGGTCCAAGAATGGACGAACTCCCTTACATTGGTCCAAGAAGGGACGAACGCCCTTAGATTCGAAGAGGGGACGAACTCTCTGAGATTGGTCAAAGACGAGTCGAACTCCCTTACATTGGTCCAAGAAGAGACCAACTCCCTTAGATTGGTCGTAGAGGTAACGAACTCGCTGAAATTGGTCCAAGAAGAGAGGAACTCCCTTAGATTGGTCTATGAGGAGACGAACTCCCTTATATTTGGCCAAGAGGCGACGAACTCCCTTTGATTGGACCAAGAAGAGACGAGCTCTCTTAGATTGGACCTAGAGGACATGAACTCCCTTAGATTGGTCCAAGAAGAGACGAAGTCCCTTAGAATCGTCAAAGATGAGACGAACTCCTATAGATTGGTCCAACGTGTGACGAACTCCCTTAGATTGGTATAAGAGGGGATGAACTCCTTACATTGGTCCAAGAAGAGACGAACGCCCTGAGATTGGTCGAAAAGGCGACGAACTCTCTTAGAATTGTCCAAGAGGAAACAAAATCCCTTACATTGGTCCAAGAGGAGACGAACTCCCTTAGATTCGTCCAAGAGGAGAGGAACTCCCTTAGATTGGTTAAAGAGGAGACGAACTCCCTTATATTGGTTCAACAAGAGACGAGCTCCCTTAGATTGGTATAAGAAGAGACGAACTCCCTTAGATTGGTCCAAGATGTGATGAACTCCCTTAGATTTACTCCAAGAGGGGACGACCTCCCTTACATTGCTCCAAGAGGAGATGAACTCCCTTACATTGGTCGAAGAGGAGACGAACTCCCTTGGCTTGGTCCAAGCGGAGAGGAACTCCCTTAGATTGGTCCAAGAGGGGACGAACTCCCTTACATTGGTCCAAGAAGGGACGGACTCCCTTAGATTGGTTGCCATGTTCAGTTATAGAGATGATTGAGCGGGTACTTAGGCAGTTCCTAAGGAAAGGCCCTGATCTTGGACCAGGGGGAGCCAAGGTAGCATGGGTGGACGTATGTCTACCCAAGGAGGAGGGGGGCTTAGGTATTAGGCGCCTTAGGGGGGGTAATAAGGCGGCCATGCTTAAGCATATATGGACCCTCTTTGTGGATAGGGAGTCTTTGTGGTGTAGATGGATTCACTCGGTCTTCCTTGGTAGACGTAGTTTTTGGGTGGCGAAGCGACCGACTGTGTGTTCATGGGCCTAGAAGAGGATTATTGCGCTTAGGCAAGAGTTCAGGCATATGTTCCGATGGGGAGTTGGGGATGGGAGGACTATCTCATTATGGTTTGATCACTAGCTTGACAGTGGTTCGCTATACACTTTATATGCTGATCGGGACATCTACCGCTCTAGCCTATCTAGGAAGGCCACGCTGGCCGATCTTTTTGTGGCTCGAGGACAGGATCCTTCTATTTTGCATGAGTTGGGACCGCTTCCTGTTTTGTCTGACCGACGTGATTATTTTCGGTGGTTGGGGGACTCTTCCGGCACTTTCTCCGTGGCATCAGCATGGAGTGTTGTTCGTCCGACGGGTCCGAAAGTTCCATGGTCTTCATTCATTTGGAACAACGCGATCATTCCGAGGCATCAGTTCCAACTGTGGATTATGATGAGAAATAGGCTACCCACCCAGGCATTCCTGTTATCTTCTGGTAGGATAGAGGATGGTTCATGTGTTTTCTGCCATGCTAGGCCGGAGTCCATAGATCATCTCTTTTTTGGATGTCGTGCCACTGCTGGGCTTGCATCCTTCTGGGCCCACAATTGTCAGATTTCTTGGAGGTAGGGATCGTGGCAAGAGACTCTCGAGTGGGCTATCAGACATATATCTAGCAATCACTTCCATCAGAGTATTGCCAAATTCTCGCTAGGAGCCCTTTGCCATATTATATGGAAGACACGGAATGACGCCTTATTCTGTAATTGTCGAGTCTTCATTCCAGCCATGAAGACGAAGCTTATCATGATGGTTAGAGACAGAGCCAGATTGTTCCAGCCTGTTATTGACACTCCCCGCAATAGGCGGGTCCAGGAGAGGTGGCAGATTGACCCCTCCATTTTTTGTGATAGCTGATTTATTTAGTTTGCACTAGTTACAGTTTTATGTAGCTTTAGCCGTTTTGGCTTTTGTTGGCCACTGTTTAGGCCTTTCATCGATTATATGATGTATTTAGGCATCCTTCTTTGGATGTAATTTTGCTTTCTTGGTACCCTTGCACTCACACATCTATTGTAGTGTTGAGTATGAGTTTTGTGGTACCAAGACATACGCCTTGTACAGCTTGCATGGTAAAATCTATATAATACTTACATTTATCAAAAAAAAAAACTCCCTTAGATTGGTCGAAGTGGTGATGAACTCTCTAAGATTGGTCTAAGAGGAGTCGAACTCGCATACATTGGTCCAAGAGGAGACGAACTCGCTTAGATTTCCCCAAGAGGGGACGAAAGCCCTTACATTGGTCCTAGAGGGGACGAACTCCCCAACATTGGTCCAAGAAGAGACAAACTCCCTTACATTATTGAAGAGGTGACGAACTCTCTTACATTGGTCTAAGAGGAGACGAACTCCCTTAGATTGATCAAAGATACAACGAACTCGCTTAGATTTCCCCAAGAGGAGACGAACTTCCTTACGTTGGTCCAAGAGGAGACGAACTCCCTTGGCATGGTCCAAGAGGAGAGGAACTCCCTTAGATTGGTCCAAGAGGGGACGAACTCCCTTATATTCAGCCAAGAAGGGACGAACTCCCTTAGATTGGTCGAAGAGGTGACGAACTCTCTGAGATTGGTCCAAGAGGAGTGGAACTCCCTCAAATTGGTCCAAGAGGAGACAAACTCCCACGTATTGGTCCAAGAGGTGACGAACTCCCTTCGCTTGGTCCAAGAGAGGACGAACTCCCTTACATTGGTCCAACAAGAGACCAACTCCCTTAGATTTGTTGAAGAGGTAATGAACTCGCCGAGATTGGTCCAAGAGGAGACGAACTCTCTTAGATTTGTCCACGGGGAGACGAACTCCCTTATACTTGTCCAACAGGCGACGAATTCGCTTAGAATGGACCAAGAGGAGACGAGCTCCCATAGATTGGTCTAAGAGGAGACGAACTCCCTTAGATTGGTCCAAGATGTGACGAACTCCCGTAGATTGCTGGAAGAGGGGACGAACTCCCATACATTGGTCCAAGAGGAGTCGAACTCACATACATTGGTCCAAGAGGAGACGAACTCCCTTGGCTTGGTCCAAGAGTCGAGGAACTCCGTTCGCTTGGTCTAAGAGGGGACGAACTCCCTTACATTGGTCTAAGAAGGGACAAACTCCCTTAGATTGGTCCAAGAGGAGACGAATTCCCTTGCATTGGTCCAAGAGGAGAGGAACTACCGTAGATTGGTCCAAGAAGGGACGAACTCCCTTACATTGGTCCAAGAAGGGACGAACGGCCTTAGATTCGAAGAGGGGACGAACTCTCTGAGATTGGTCCAAGACGAGTCGAACTCCCTTACATTGGTCAAAAAAGAGACCAACTCCCTTAGATTGGTCAAAGAGGTAACGAACTCGTTGAAATTGGTCAAAGAGGAGAGGAACTCCCTTAGATTGGTCCAAGAAGGGCCGAACTACCTTAGATTAGTCGAAGTGGTGACGAACTCTCTGAGATTGGTCCAAGAGGAGTCGAACTCCCTTACATTGGTCCAAGAGGAGACGAACTCACTTAGATTTCCGCAAGAGGGGACGAACTCCCCTACATTGGTCCAAGAAGAGACGAACTCCCTTACATTATTGAAGAGGAGACGAACTCTCTTACATTGGTCTAAGAGGACGAACTCATTTAGATTGATCCAAGATACGACGAACTCGCTTAGATTTCTCCAAGAGGAGACGAACTTCCTTACGTTGGTCCAAGAGGAGACGAACTCCCTTGGCTTGGTCCAAGAGGAGAGGAACTCCCTTAGATTGGTCCAAGAGGGGACGAACTCCCTTACATTGGTCCAAGAAGGGCCGAACTACCTTAGATTAGTCGAAGTGGTGACGAACTCTCTGAGATTGGTCCAAGAGGAGTCGAACTCCCTTACATTGGTCGAAGAGGAGACGAACTCGCTTAGATTTCCGCAAGAGGGGACGAAAGCCCTTACATTGGTCCAAGAGGGGACGAACTCCCCTACATTGGTCCAAGAAGAGACGAACTCCCTTACAATATTGAAGAGGAGACGAACTCTCTTACATTGGTCTAAGAGGACGAACTCATTTAGATTGATCCAAGATACGACGAACTCGCTTAGATTTCTCCAAGAGGAGACGAACATCCTTACGTTGGTCCAAGAGGAGACGAACTCCTTTGGCTTGGTCCAAGAGGAGAGGAACTCCCTTAGATTGGTCCAAGAGGGGACGAACTCCCTTATATTGAGCCAAGAAGGGACGAACTACCTTAGATTGGTCTAAGAGGTGACGAACTCTCTGAAATTGGTCGAAGAGGAGTGGAACTCCCTCAAATTGGTGCAAGAGGAGACGAACTCCCACGTATTGGTCCAAGAGGCGACGAACTCCCTTCGCTTGGTCCAAGAGAGGACGAACTCCCTTACATTGGTCCAAGAAGAGACCAACTCCCTTAGATTTGTTGAAGAGGTAATGAACTCGCCGAGATTGGTCCAAGAGGAGACGAACTCTCTTAGATTTGTCCACGGGGAGACGAACTCCCTTATACTTGTCCAACAGGCGACGAATTCGCTTAGATTGGACCAAGAGGAGACGAGCTCCCATAGATTGGTCTAAGAGGAGATGAACTACCTTAGATTGGTCCAAGATGTGACGAACTCCCGTAGATTGGTGCAAGAGGGGACGAACTCCCATACATTGGTCCAAGAGGAGTCGAACTCACATACATTGGTCCAAGAGGAGACGAACTCCCTTGGCTTGGTCCAAGAGTCGAGGAACTCCCTTCGCTTGGTCTAAGAGGGGACGAACTCCCATACATTGGTCCAAGAGGAGTCGAACTCACATACATTGGTCCAAGAGGAGACGAACTCCCTTGGCTTGGTCCAAGAGTCGAGGAACTCCCTTCGCTTGGTCTAAGAGGGGACGAACTCCCTTACATTGGTCTAAGAAGGGACAAACTCCCTTAGATTGGTCCAAGAGGAGACGAATTCCCTTACATTGGTCCAAGAGGAGAGGAACTACCGTTGATTGGTCCTAGAAGGGACGATCTCCCTCACAATGGTCCAAGAAGGGACGAACGCCCTTAGATTCGAAGAGGGGACGAACTCTCTGAGATTGGTCCAAGACGAGTCGAACTCCCTTACATTGGTCCAAAAAGAGACCAACTCCCTTAGATTGGTCAAAGAGGTAACGAACTCGTTGAAATTGGTCCAAGAGGAGAGGAACTCCCTTAGATTGGTCCAAGAGGGGACGAACTCCCTTGCATTGGTCCAACAATGGACGGACTCTCTTAGATTGGTCGAAGTGGTGATGAACTCTCTAATATTGGTCCAAGAGGAGTCGAACTCCCTTACAATTGTCCAAGAAGAGACGAACTCGTTTAGATTTCCCCAAGAGGGGACGAAAGCCCTTACATTGGTACCAGAGGGGACGAACTCCCCTACATTGGTCCAAGAAGAGACGAACTCCCTTACATTATTGAAGAGGTGACGAACTCTCTTACATTGGTCTAAGAGGAGACGAACTCGCTTAGATTGATCCAAGATGCGACGAACTCGGTTAGATTTCTCCAAGAGGAGACGAACTTCCTTACGTTGGTCCAAGAGGAGACGAACTCCCTTGGCATGGTCCAAGAGGAGAGGAACTCCCTTAGATTGGTCCAAGAGGGGACGAACTCCCTTATATTGAGCCAAGAAGGGACGAACTCCCTTAGATTGGTCGAAGAGGTGTCGAACTCTCTGAGATTGGTCCAAGAGGAGTGGAACTCCCTCAAATTGGTCTAAGAGGAGACAAACTCCCACGTATTGGTCCAAGAGGCGACGAACTCCCTTCGCTTGGTCCAAGAGAGGACGAACTCCCTTACATTGGTCCAACAAGAGACCAACTCCCTTAGATTTGTTGAAGAGGTAATGAACTCGCCGAGATTGGTCCAAGAGGAGACGAACTCTCTTAGATTTGTCCACGGGGAGACGAACTCCCTTATACTTGTCCAACAGGCGACGAATTCGCTTAGATTGGACCAAGAGGAGACGAGCTCCCATAGATTGGTCTAAGAGGAGACGAACTCCCTTAGATTGGTCCAAGATGTGACGAACTCCCGTAGATTGCTGCAAGAGGGGACGAACTCCCATACATTGGTCCAAGAGGAGTCGAACTCACATACATTGGTCCAAGAGGAGACGAACTCCCTTGGCTTGGTCCAAGAGTCGAGGAACTCCGTTCGCTTGGTCTAAGAGGGGACGAACTCCCTTACATTGGTCTAAGAAGGGACAAACTCCCATAGATTGGTCCAAGAGGAGACGAATTCCCTTACATTGGTCCAAGAGGAGAGGAACTACCGTAGATTGGTCCAAGAAGGGACGAACTCCCTTACATTGGTCCAAGAAGGGACGAACGCCCTTAGATTCGAAGAGGGGACGAACTCTCTGAGATTGGTCCAAGACGAGTCGAACTCCCTTACATTGGTACAAAAAGAGACCAACTCCCTTAGATTGGTCAAAGAGGTAACGAACTCGTTGAAATTGGTCTAAGAGGAGAGGAACTCCCTTAGATTGGTCCAAGAGGGGACGAACTCCCTTACATTGGTCCAAGAAGGGACGAACTCTCTTAGATTGGTCGAAGTGGTGATGAATTCTCTGAGATTGGTCCAAGAGGAGTCGAACTCCCTTACATTGGTCCAAGAAGAGACGAACTCGTTTAGATTTCCCCAAGATGGGACGAAAGCCTTTACATTGGTCCAAGAGGGGACGAATTCTCCTACATTGGTCCAAGAAGAGACGAACTCCCTTACATTATTGAAGAGGTGACGAACTCTCTTACATTGGTCTAAGAGGAGACGAATTCGCTTAGATTGATCCAAGATACGACGAACTCGCTTAGATTTCTCCAAGAGGAGACGAACTTCCTTACGTTGGTCCAAGAGGAGACGAACTCCCTTGGCTTGGTCCAAGAGGAGAGGAACTCCCTTAGATTGGTCCAAGAGGGGATGAACTCCCTTATATTCGGCCAAGAAGGGACGAACTCCCTTAGATTGGTCGATGAGGTGACGAACTCTTTGAGATTGGTCCAAGAGGAGTGGAACTCCCTCAAATTGGTCCAAGAGGAGACAAACTCCCACGTATTGGTCCAAGAGGCGACGAACTCCCTTCGCTTGGTCCAAGAGAGGAGGAACTCCCTTACATTGGTCCAAGAAGAGACCAACTCCCTTAGATTTGTTGAAGAGGTAATGAACTCGCCGAGATTGGTCCAAGAGGAGATGAACTGTCTTAGATTTGCCCACGGGGAGACGAACTCCCTTATACTTGTCCAATAGGCGACGAATTCGCTTAGATTGGACCAAGAGGAGACGAGCTCCCATAGATTGGTCTAAGAGGAGACAAACACCCTTAGATTGGTCCAAGATGCGACGAACACCCGTAGATTCTGTAAGAGGGGACGACCTCCCATACATTGGTCCAAGAGGAGTCGAACTCACATACATTGGTCCAAGAGGAGACGAAATCCCTTGGCTTGGTCCAAGAGTCGAGGAACTCCCTTCACTTGGTCTATGAGGGGACAAACAACCTTACATTGGTCTAAGAAGTGACAAACTCCCTTAGATTGGTCCAAGAGGAGACGAACTCCCTTGGCTTGGTCCAAGAGGAGAGGAACTCCCTTAGATTGGTCCAAGAGGGGACGAACTCCCTTATATTGAGCCAAGAAGGGACGAACTACCTTAGATTGGTCTAAGAGGTGACGAACTCTCTGAAATTGGTCTAAGAGGAGTGGAACTCCCTCAAATTGGTCCAAGAGGAGACGAACTCCCACGTATTGGTCCAAGAGGCGACGAACTCCCTTCGCTTGGTCCAAGAGAGGACGAACTCCCTTACATTGGTCCAAGAAGAGACCAACTCCCTTAGATTTGTTGAAGAGGTAATGAACTCGCCGAGATTGGTCCAAGAGGAGACGAACTCTCTTAGATTTTTCCACGGGGAGACGAACTCCCTTATACTTGTCCAACAGGCGACGAATTCGCTTAGATTGGACCAAGAGGAGACGACCTCCCATAGAATGGTCTAAGAGGAGATGAACTACTTTAGATGGGTCCAAGATGTGACGACCTCCCGTAGATTGTTGCAAGAGGGGACGAACTCCCATACATTGGTCCAAGAGGAGTCGAACTCACATACATTGGTCCAAGAGTCGAGGAACTCCCTTCGCTTCGTCTAAGAGGGGACGAACTCCCTTACATTGGTCTAAGAAGGGACAAACTCCCTTAGATTGGTCCAAGTGGAGACAAATTCCCTTACATTGGTCCAAGAGAAGAGGAACTACCGTTGATTGGTCCCAGAAGGGACGAACTCCCTTACATTGGTCCAAGAAGGGACAAACGCCCTTAGATTCGAAGAGGGGACGAACTCTCTGAGATTGGTCCAAGAAGAGTCGAACTCCCTTACATTGGTCCAAAAAGAGACCAACTCCCTTAGATTGGTTAAAGAGGTAATGAACTCGTTAAAATTGGTCCAAGAGGAGAGGAACTCCCTTAGATTGGTCCAAGAGGGGACGAACTCCCTTACATTGGTCCAACAAGAGACGGACTCTCTTAGATTGGTCGAAGTGGTGATGAACTCTCTAAGATTGGTCCAAGAGGAGTCGAACTCCCTTACATTGGTCCAAGAAGAGACGAACTCGTTTAGATTTCCCCAAGAGGGGACGAAAGCCCTTACATTGGTCCCAGAGGGGACGAACTCCCCTACATTGGTCCAAGAAGAGACGAACTCCCTTACATTATTGAAGAGGTGACAAACTCTCTTACATTGATCTAAGAGGAGACGAACTCGCTTAGATTGATCCAAGATACGACGAACTCGGTTAGATTTCTCCAAGAGGAGACGAACTTCCTTACGTTGGTCCAAGAGGAGACGAACTCCCTTGGCATGGTCCAAGAGGAGAGGAACTCCCTTAGATTGGTCCAAGAGGGGACGAACTCCCTTATATTCGGCTAAGAAGGGACGAACTCCCTTAGATTGGTCGAAGAGGTGACGAACTCTCTGAGATTGGTCCAAGAGGAGTGGAACTCCCTCAAATTGGTCCAAGAGGAGACAAACTCCCACGTATTGGTCCAAGAGGCGACGAACTCCCTTCGCTTGGTCCAAGAGAGGACGAACTCCCTTACATTGGTCCAAAAAGAGACCAACTCCCTTAGATTGGTCAAAGAGGTAACGAACTTGTTGAAATTGGTCCAAGAGGAGAGGAACTCCCATAGATTGGTCCAAGAGGGGACGAACTCCCTTACATTGGTCCAAGAAGGGTCGAACTACCTTAGATTAGTCGAAGTGGTGACGAACTCTCTGAGATTGGTCTAAGAGGAGTCGAACTCCCTTACATTGGTCCAAGAGGAGACGAACTCGCTTAGATTTCCGCAAGAGGGGACGAAAGCCCTTACATTGGTCCAAGAGGGGACGAACTCCCCTATATTGGTCCAAGAAGAGACGAACTCCCTTACATTATTGAAGAGGAGACGAACTCTCTTACATTGGTCTAAGAGGACGAACTCATTTAGATTGATCCAAGATACGACGAACTCGCTTAGATTTCTCCAAGAGGAGACGAACTTCCTTACGTTGGTCCAAGAGGAGACGAACTCCCTTGGCTTGGTCCAAGAGGAGAGGAACTCCCTTAGATTGGTCCAAGAGGGGACGAACTCCCTTATATTGAGCCAAGAAGGGACGAACTACCTTAGATTGGTCTAAGAGGTGACGAACTCTCTGAAATTGGTCTAAGAGGAGTGGAACTCCCTCAAATTGGTCCAAGAGGAGACAAACTCCCACGTATTGGTCTAAGAGGCGACGAACTCCCTTCGCTTGGTCCAAGAGAGGACGAACTCCCTTACATTGGTCCAAGAAGAGACCAACTCCCTTAGATTTGTTGAAGAGGTAATGAACTCGCCGAGATTGGTCCAAGAGGAGACGAACTCTCTTAGATTTGTCCACGGGGAGACGAACTCCCTTATACTTGTCCAACAGGCGACGAATTCGCTTAGATTCGACCAAGAGTAGACGAGCTTCCATAGATTGGTCTAAGAGGAGACAAACTCCCTTAGATTGGTCCAAGATGCGACGAACACCCGTAGATTCTACAAGAGGGGACGAACTCCAATACATTGGTCCAAGAGGAGTCGAACTCACATACATTGGTCCAAGAGGAGACGAACTCCCTTGGCTTGGTCCAAGAGTCGAGGAACTCCGTTCGCTTGGTCTAAGAGGGGACGAACTCCCTTACATTGGTCTAAGAATGGACAAACTCCCTTAGATTGGTCCAAGAGGAGACGAATTCCCTTACATTGGTCCAAGAGGAGAGGAACTACCGTAGATTGGTCCAAGAAGGGACGAACTCCCTTACATTGGTCCAAGAAGGGACGAACGCCCTTAGATTCGAAGAGGGGACGAACTCTCTGAGATTGGTCTAAGACGAGTCGAACTCCCTTACATTGGTCCAAAAAGAGACCAACTCCCTTAGATTGGTCAAAGAGGTAACGAACTCGTTGAAATTGGTCCAAGAGGAGAGGAACTCCCTTAGATTGGTCCAAGAGGGGACGAACTCCCTTACATTGGTCCAAGAAGGGCCGAACTAACTTAGATTAGTCGAAGTGGTGACGAACTCTCTGAGATTGGTCCAAGAGGAGTCGAACTCCCTTACATTGGTCCAAGAGGAGACGAACTCGCTTAGATTTCCGCAAGAGGGGACGAAAGCCCTTACATTGGTCCAAGAGGGGACGAACTCCCCTACATTGGTCCAAGAAGAGACGAACTCCCTTACATTATTGAAGAGGAGACGAACTCTCTTACATTGGTCTAAGAGGACGAACTCGCTTAGATTTCTCCAAGAGGAGACGAACTTCCTTACGTTGGTCCAAGAGGAGACGAACTCCCTTGGCTTGGTCCAAGAGGAGAGGAACTCCCTTAGATTGGTCCAAGAGGGGACGAACTCCCTTATATTGAGCCAAGAAGGGACGAACTACCTTAGATTGGTCTAAGAGGTGACGAACTCTCTGAAATTGGTCTAAGAGGAGTGGAACTCCCTCAAATTGGTCCAAGAGGAGACGAACTCCCACGTATTGGTCCAAGAGGCGACGAACTCCCTTCGCTTGGTCCAAGAGAGGACGAACTCCCTTACATTGGTCCAAGAAGAGACCAACTCCCTTAGATTTGTTGAAGAGGTAATGAACTCGCCGAGATTGGTCCAAGAGGAGACGAACTCTCTTAGATTTGTCCACGGGGAGACGAACTCCCTTATACTTGTCCAACAGGCGACGAATTCGCTTAGATTGGACCAAGAGGAGACGAGCTCCCATAGATTGGTCTAAGAGGAGACGAACTACCTTAGATTGGTCCAGGATGTGACGAACTCCCGTAGATTGCTGCAAGAGGGGACGAACTCCCATACATTGGTCCAAGAGGAGTCGAACTCACATACATTGGTCCAAGAGGAGACGAACTCCCTTGGCTTGGTCCAAGAGTCGAGGAACTCCGTTCGCTTGGTCTAAGAGGGGACGAACTCCCTTGCATTGGTCTAAGAAGGGACAAACTCCCTTAGATTGGTCCAAGAGGAGACGAATTCCCTTACATTGGTCCAAGAGGAGAGGAACTACCATAGATTGGTCCAAGAAGGGACGAACTCCCTTACATTGGTCCAAGAAGGACGAACGCCCTTAGATTCGAAGAGGGGACGAACTCTCTGAGATTGGTCCAAGACGAGTCGAACTCCCTTACATTGGTCCAAAAAGAGACCAACTCCCTTAGATTGGTCAAAGAGGTAACGAACTCGTTGAAATTGGTCTAAGAGGAGAGGAACTCCCTTAGATTGGTCCAAGAGGGGACGAACTCGCTTAGATTGATCCAAGATACGACGAACTCGGTTAGATTTCTCCAAGAGGAGACGAACTTCCTTACGTTGGTCCAAGAGGAGACGAACTCCCTTGGCATGGTCCAAGAGGAGAGGAACTCCCTTAGATTGGTCCAAGAGGGGACGAACTCCCTTATATTCGGCCAAGAAGGGACGAACTCCCTTAGATTGGTCGAAGAGGTGACGAACTCTCTGAGATTGGTCCAAGAGGAGTGGAACTCCCTCAAATTGGTCCAAGAGGAGACAAACTCCCACGTATTGGTCCAAGAGGCGACGAACTCCCTTCGCTTGGTCCAAGAGAGGACGAACTCCCTTACATTGGTCCAAGAAGAGACCAACTCCCTTAGATTTGTTGAAGAGGTAATGAACTCGCCGAGATTGGTCCAAGAGGAGACGAACTCTCTTAGATTTGTCCACGGGGAGACGAACTCCCTTATACTTGTCCAATAGGCGACGAATTCGCTTAGATTGGACCAAGAGGAGACGAGCTCCCATAGATTGGTCTAAGAGGAGACGAACTCCCTTAGATTGGTCCAAGATGTGACGAACTCCCGTAGATTGCTGCAAGAGGGGACGAACTCCCATACATTGGTCCAAGAGGAGTCGAACTCACATACATTGGTCCAAGAGGAGACGAACTCCCTTGGCTTGGTCCAAGAGTCGAGGAACTCCGTTCGCTTGGTCTAAGAGGGGACGAACTCCCTTACATTGGTCTAAGTAGGGACAAACTCCCTTAGATTGGTCCAAGAGGAGACGAATTCCCTTACATTGGTCCAAGAGGAGAGGAACTACCGTTGATTGGTCCCAGAAGGGACGAACTCCCTTCCATTGGTCCAAGAAGGGACGAACGCCCTTAGATTCGAAGAGGGGACGAACTCTCTGAGATTGGTCCAAGACGAGTCGAACTCCCTTACATTGGTCCAAAAAGAGACCAACTCCCTTAGATTGGTCAAAGAGGTAACGAACTCGTTGAAATTGGTCTAAGAGGAGAGGAACTCCCTTAGATTGGTCCAAGAGGGGACGAACTCCCTTACATTGGTCCAAGAAGGGACGAACTCTCTTAGATTGGTCGAAGTGGTGATGAACTCTCTAAGATTGGTCCAAGAGGAGTCGAACTCCCTTACATTGGTCCAAGAAGAGACGAACTCGTTTAGATTTCCCCAAGAGGGGACGAAAGCCCTTACATTGGTCCCAGAGGGGACGAACTCCCCTACATTGGTCCAAGAAGAGACGAACTCCCTTACATTATTGAAGAGGTGACAAACTCTCTTACATTGGTCTAAGAGGAGACGAACTCGCTTAGATTGATCCAAGATACGACGAACTCGGTTAGATTTCTCCAAGAGGAGACGAACTTCCTTACGTTGGTCCAAGAGGAGACGAACTCCCTTGGCATGGTCCAAGAGGAGAGGAACTCCCTTAGATTGGTCCAAGAGGGGACGAACTCCCTTATATTCGGCCAAGAAGGGACGAACTCCCTTAGATTGGTCGAAGAGGTGACGAACTCTCTGAGATTGGTCCAAGAGGAGTGGAACTCCCTCAAATTGGTCCAAGAGGAGACAAACTCCCACGTATTGGTCCAAGAGGCGACGAACTCCCTTCGCTTGGTCCAAGAGAGGACGAACTCCCTTACATTGGTCCAAAAAGAGACCAACTCCCTTAGATTGGTCAAAGAGGTAACGAACTCGTTGAAATTTGTCCAAGAGGAGAGGAACTCCCATAGATTGGTCCAAGAGGGGACGAACTCCCTTACATTGGTCCAAGAAGGGCCGAACTACCTTAGATTAGTCGAAGTGGTGACGAACTCTCTGAGATTGGTCCAAGAGGAGTCCAACTCCCTTAGATTTGTTGAAGAGGTAATGAACTCGCCGAGATTGGTCCAAGAGGAGACGAACTCTCTTAGATTTGTCCACGGGGAGACGAACTCCCTTATACTTGTCCAATAGGCGACGAATTCGCTTAGATTGGACCAAGAGGAGACGAGCTCCCATAGATTGGTCTAAGAGGAGACGAACTCCCTTAGATTGGTCCAAGATGTGACGAACTCCCGTAGATTGCTGCAAGAGGGGACGAACTCCCATACATTGGTCCAAGAGGAGTCGAACTCACATACATTGGTCCAAGAGGAGACGAACTCCCTTGGCTTGGTCCAAGAGTCGAGGAACTCCGTTCGCTTGGTCTGAGAGGGGACGAACTCCCTTACATTGGTCTAAGAAGGGACAAACTCCCTTAGATTGGTCCAAGAGGAGACGAATTCCCTTACATTGGTCCAAGAGGAGAGGAACTACCGTTGATTGGTCCCAGAAGGGACGAACTCCCTTACATTGGTCCAAGAAGGGACGAACGCCCTTAGATTCGAAGAGGGGACGAACTCTCTGAGATTGGTCCAAGACGAGTCGAACTCCCTTACATTGGTCCAAAAAGAGACCAACTCCCTTAGATTGGTCAAAGAGGTAACGAACTCGTTGAAATTGGTCTAAGAGGAGAGGAACTCCCTTAGATTGGTCCAAGAGAGGACAAACTCCCTTACATTGGTCCAAGAAGGGACGAACTCTCTTAGATTGGCCGAAGTGGTGATGAACTCTCTAAGATTGGTCCAAGAGGAGTCGAACTCCCTTACATTGGTCCAAGAAGAGACGAACTCGTTTAGATTTCCCCAAGAGGGGACGAAAGCCCTTACATTGGTCCCAGAGGGGACGAACTCCCCTACATTGGTCCAAGAAGAGACGAACTCCCTTACATTATTGAAGAGGTGACAAACTCTCTTACATTGGTCTAAGAGGAGACGAACTCGCTTAGATTGATCCAAGATACGACGAACTCGGTTAGATTTCTCCAAGAGGAGACGAACTTCCTTACGTTGGTCCAAGAGGAGACGAACTCCCTTGGCATGGTCCAAGAGGAGAGGAACTCCCTTAGATTGGTCCAAGAGGGGACGAACTCCCTTATATTCGGCCAAGAAGGGACGAACTCCCTTAGATTGGTCGAAGAGGTGACGAACTCTCTGAGATTGGTGCAATAGGAGTGGAACTCCCTCAAATTGGTCCAAGAGGAGACAAACTCCCACGTATTGGTCCAAGAGGCGACGAACTCCCTTCGCTTGGTCCAAGAGAGGACGAACTCCCTTACATTGGTCCAAAAAGAGACCAACTCCCTTAGATTGGTCAAAGAGGTAAC